>CM038672.1:486430531-487630531 GCA_021605145.1 Aegilops bicornis
GGAATCATCCTGGGGCGCCACCCCAACGATCTCCGGAAGCTCCCCCCGGTCGGGGAGGGTCTTTTGCGACACCGCCTCTTCGTCACCATTGGGAGAGACGGAATGAGTAATTCCTGCTCGTCCTCGAGTAGGTAAATGATAAAAACAGAATTTTTGATGTGGAATGCTACCTAACATATTTTTCAATGTAATTTTCTCTATTGTGGCATGAATGTTTAGATCCGAAAGATTCAAGACAAAAGTTTAATATTGACATAAAAATAATAATACTTCAAGCATACTAACCAAGCAATTATGTCTTCTCAAAATAACATAGCGAAAGAAAGCTCATCCCTACAAAATCATATAGTTTCGCCATGCTCCATCTTCGCCACACAAAATGCTCTCATCATGCACAACCCCGATGACAAGCCAAGCAATTGTTTCATACTTTAGTAATCTCAAACTTTTTCAATTTTCACGCAATACATGAGCGTGAGCCATGGATATAGCACTATGGGTGGAATAGAATACAATGATGGGGGTTGTGTGAAGAAGACAAAAAAAAGGAGAAAGTCTCACATTGACGCGGCTAATCAACGTGCTAGGGAGATGCCCATCAATTGATGTCAATGCAAGGAGTAGGGATTGCCATGCAACAGATGCACTAGAGCTACAAATGTATGAAAGCTCAACAAAAGAAACTAAGTGGGTGTGCATCCAACTTGCTTGCTCACGAAGACCTAGGGCATTTGAGGAAGCCCATTGTTGGAATATACAAGCCAAGTTCTATAATGAAAATTCCCACTAGTATATGAAAGTGACAATATAAGAGACTCTCTATCATGAAGATCATGGTGCTACTTTGAAGCACTAGTGTGGAAAAAAGGATAGTAGCATTGTCCCTTCTTTTATTTATTTATATTTTTTGGGCCTTTCCTTTTTTATTTGGCCTTTCTTTTTTTTCGCCTTCCCCTTTTTTCATTTTTTCATGGGACAATGCTCTATTAATGATGATCATCACACTTCTATTTATTTACAACTGAATGATTACAACTCGATACTAGAACAAAATATGACTCTATGTGAGTGCCTCCGGCGGTGTACCGGGATGGGCAATGAATCAAGAGTGACATGTATGAAAATATGCATGGTGGCTTTGACACAAATACGATGTCAACTACATGATCATGCAAGGCAATATGCCAATGATGAATCGTGTCAAATAAACGGGACGGTGGAAAGTTGCATGGCAATATATCTCGGAATGACTATGGAAATGCCATAATAAGTAGGTATGGTGGCTGTTTTGAGGAAGATATAAGGATGCTTATGTGTGGTAGAGAACATCATATCACAGGGTTTGGATGCACCGGTGAAGTTTGCACCAACTCTCGAGGTGATAAAGGGCAATGCACGATACCGAAGAGGCTAGCAATGATGGAAGGGTGAGAGTGTGTATAATCCATGGACTCAACATTAGTCATAATGAACTCACATACTTATTGCAAAAATCTACAAGTCATCAAAGTCAAGCACTACGTGCATGCTCCTAGGGGGATAGATTGGTAGCAAAAGACCATCGCTCATCCCCGACCGCCACTCATAAGGAAGACAATCAAAAAATAAATCGTGCTCCGACTTCATCACATAACGGTTCACCATACGTGCATGCTATGGGAATCACAAACTTTAACACAAGTATCTCTCAAATCCACAACTACTCAACTAACATGACTCTTAGTATTCTCTTAGTATTCAAACTAAGGAATCAAACTTCTCTTAGTATTCAATGCACTTTATATGAAAGTTTTTATTATATCCCTCTTGGATGCCTATCATATTAGAACAAAATTCATAACCATGCTGTTTAAGACTCTATAAATGAAGCATGAGAGTTCATCTATTTCTTCAAAATAAAACCACGGCCGTGCTCTAAAAGAATATAAGTGAAGCACTAGAGCAAACGGCAAACTAATCCGAAAGATATAAGTGAAGATCAATGAATAGTTGAATAATTATGTAACTATGTGAAGACTCTCTAACATTTAAGAATTTAAGATCTTGATATTTTATTCAAACAGCAAGCAAAACAAAAGAAAATAAAATGACGCTCCAAGCAAAACACATATCATGTGGTGAATAAAATATAGCTCCAAGTAAAGTTACCGATGAACGAAGACGAAAGAGGGGATGCCATCCGGGGCATCCCCAAGCTTAGGCTTTTGGTTGTCCTTGAATTTTACCTTGGGGTGCCTTGGGCATCCCCAAGCTTAGGCTCTTGCCACTCCTTATTCCATAGTCCATCGAATATTTACCCAAAACTTGAAAACTTCACAACACAAAACTCAACAGAAAACTCGTAAGCTCTGTTAGTATAAGAAAATAAATCACCACTTAGGTACTGTTTTGTACTCATTCTAAATTCATATTGGTGTAATATATACTGTATTCCAACTTATCTATGGTTCATACCCTCCGTTACCACTCATAGATTCATCAAAATAAGAAAACAACACAATGAAAACAGAATTTGTCAAAAACAGAACAGTCTGTAGTAATCTGTATCAAATGTATACTTCTGGAACTCAAAAAAATCTTCCAAAATAGGAAGACCTAGATAATTTGATTATTTATCTACTTCAATTGGAATAAGTATTTTATCACTTTTTGGTGATTTTAAACAATTGTTTTCGTGAGCAGAAAGTTTCTGTCTTTTTCAGCAAGATCAAATAATTATCATCCAAGAAGATCCTATAGGTCTTACTTGGCAAAAACACTAATTAAGACATAAAACCACATATAACCAGAGGCTAGATGATTTATTTATTACTAAACAGGAACAAAAAGCAAGAAACAAAATTAAAATTGGGTTGCCTCCCAACAAGCGCTAACTTTTAACACCCCTAGCTAGGCATGATGGTTTCAATGATGCTCACATAAAAGATAAGAATTAAAACATAAAGAGAGCATCATGAATAATATGACTAGCACACTTAAGTCTAACCCACTTCCTATGCATAGGGATTTTGCGAGCAAACAACTTATGGGAACAATAATCAACTAGCATAGGAAGGCAAAACAAGCATAACTCTAAAACTTTAAGCACATAGAGAGGAAACTTGATATTATTGCAATTCCTACAAGCACATGTTCCTCCCTCATAATAGCATCATGAATGAATTCAACAATATAACCAGAACCTAAAGCATTCTTTTCATGATTTACAAGCATAGGAATTTTATTACTCTCCACATAAGCAAAATTCTTCTCATTCGGAATAGTGGGAGTATCATAAGAGACTCGAATACTATAAATTGTTTATATATCAAAAGAGTAATGTTCAGAAAAGGGGTAATCATAGTCATGACAAGTTTAATAAACATAATCATCACTACTCTTTATAGCATAAGTGTCATCACAATAATCATCATAAATAGGATGCATGCTATCATCATAATAAATTTGCTCATCAAAACTTGGGGGACTAAAAAAATCATCTCCATTAAATGTAGCATCCCCAAACTTGGGACAAACATTAATTGCAGCAAATATATTCTCAAACATGTCATTCTCATCAAACATAGCATCCCCAAGCTTGGGCCTTTTCATATCATAAGCATAATCACTCTCATCATTAATAGTATGGATAGCACCAATAGTATAGCAATTATCATCATCACAATAAGTAATAGAAGCAACATCATTTGGTAGAGATACCTTTCTACCTTTGGTTCTCCGTCTTTTCTTTTTCTTCTTCACATCATGTGTGGGTTCAATCCTCTTTTTGGAGCTCCTTATTAATGAGATTGGTTGAATAGAAGGCTCCTCCTCGTTACCTGATTTATCATAAGTAATAATAGGAGAATATTGGGAAGTCTCTTCCCTTTCGTTAATATTATCTCCATCTTCTATTTGTTTTCTTTTCTTTATGTAATTGGCAATATAAGGATTTTCAATGCAATTCACCGCACAATACATACAAATTTCTTCTAGATCAATATCGAGGAATTTCTCAAGGTTATTTTCTGGAATATGCTTGGTTTGACATTTCATTTATTCATAACCCAAAAGCAAAATAAGTTCATTATGATGTGCAAGGGAAATCAAGTCATCACAAATTTTGGACACGATTCGATCATGAAACAATTTGCATTTGATATTTAAATGACCATGTTTATTGCAAAGTTCACAAGTACGGTGAAGATATTTTAAATTTTCAGCACTAACATTTAGCCTTTCTTGCAACCATTTAGTTTCCAAATACTTATGCCTCTTGCAAAATCTATTTTCCCTATTTGGTATGTACTTGCAAACTCTATGCACTCCACAAAAGTCGACATGCTTATAAGAGATATTCTCATCATGACTAGTGCAATCATCATTAGTACTATGGATATTCAAGGAGTTCATACTAACAACATTGCAATCATGCTCATCATTCAAAGATCTAGTACAAAACATTTTATAGACTTCTTCTTCTAGCACTTGAGCACAATTTTCCTTTCCATCATTCTCACGAAAGATATTAAAAAGATGAAGCGTATGAGGCAAACTCAATTCCATTTTTTTAATTTTCTTTTATAGACTAAACTAGTGATAAAACAAGAAACTAAAAGATTCGATTACAAGATCTAAAAATATACCTTCAAGCACTCACCTCCCCGGCAACGGCGCCAGAAACTACTTGATGTCTACTATGCAACCTTCTTCTTGTAGACGTTGTTGGGCCTCCAAGTGAGAGGTTTGTAGGACAGTAGCAAATTTCCCTCAAGTGGATGACCTAAGGTTTATCAATCCGTGGGAGGCGTAGGATGAAGATGGTCTCTCTCAAACAACCCTGCAACCAAATAACAAAGAGTCTCTTGTGTCCCCAACACACCCAAGACAATGCTAAATTGTATAGGTGCACTAGTTCGGCTAACAGATGGTGATACAATTGCAATATGGATGGTAGATATAGGTTTTTGTAATCTGAAAAAAATAAAAACAGCAAGGTAACTAATAATAAAAGTGAGCACGAACGGTATTGCAATGTGTAGAAACAAGGCCTAGGGTTCATACTTTCACTAGTGCGAGTTCTCTCAACAAAAATAACATAACTGGGTCATATAACTATCCCTCAACATGCAACAAAGAGTCACTCCAAAGTCACTAATAGCGGAGAACAAACGAAGAGATTATGGTAGGGTATGAAATCACCTCAAAGTTATCCTTTCTGATCGATCTATTCAAGAGTCCGTAGTAAAATAACACGAAGTTATTCTTTCCGTTCGAACTATCATAGAGTTCGCACTAGAATAACACCTTAAGACACAAATCAACCAAAACCCTAATGTCACCTAGATACTCCAATGTCACCTCAAGTATCCGTGGGTATGATTATACGATATGCATCACACAATCTCAGATTCATCTATTCAACCAACACATAGAACCTCAAAGAGTGCCCCAAAGTTTCTACCGGAGAGTCAAGACGAAAACGTGTGCCAACCTCTATGCATAAGTTCACAAGGTCACTGAACCCACAAGTTGATCACCAAAACATACATCAAGTTGATCACGTGAATATCCCATTGTCACCACTGATAAGCACATGCAAGACATACATCAAGTGTTCTCAAATCTTTAAAGACTCAATCCGATAAGATAACTTCAAAGGGAAAACTCAATCCATTACAAGAGAGTAGAGGGGGAGAAACATCATAAGATCCAACTATAGATCGTGCTGAGTCAAGAACACGAGAGAGAGAGAGAGAGAGAGAGAGAGAGATCAAACACATAGCTACTGGTACATACCATCAGCCCTGAGGGTGAACTACTCCCTCCTCGTCATGGAGAGCGCCGGGATGATGAAGATGGCCATTGGTGATGGATCCCCCCTCCGGCAGGGTGCCGGAACAGGGTCCCGATTGGTTTTTGGTTCCTACAAAGGCTTGCGGTGGCGGAACTCCCGATCTAGGTTATGTTCTGGAGGTTCCTGTATTTATAGGAATTTTTGGCATCGGTCTCGCGTCAGGGGGGTCTCCGAGTCGTCCACGAGATAGGGGCCCACGCCCAGGGGGGTAGGGCGCGCCCCCACCCTCGTGGACAGCCCGGGACTCTTCTGGCCCAACTCTTTTACTCCCGGGGCTTCTTTTGGTCCATAAAAAATCATCAAAAATTGGCACGTCAATTGGACTCCGTTTGGTATTCCTTTTCTATGATACTCAAAAACAAGGAAAAAAAATAACCGGCACCGGCTCTAGGTTAATAGGTTAGTCCCAAAAATCATATAAAATAGCATATAAATGCATATAAAACATCCTAGATGGATAATATAATAGCATGGAACAATCAAAAACTATAGATACGTTGGAGACGTATCAATGAGCAGGTGGCAGAGACATGCTAGCCATCTCCTTTGAGTCTAGTGATCCCTCTATCGAGGATCGCGGGGAGCCATCGCGTGCCGGACTGCAATGACAAGGTTTAAAATATATCAATATTACAAACTGGGAAGGCCAGACGTTTTCGGATTCTGGTACTTATGAGGCGGCCTGAGGCTTGGTCCGGCGAGGTCGCTCCGGGCTGCTATCAACATCCCATGCGGAGTTATCTGCGAGGGAGCCTTTAACCCGCTTAGGCGCTTTCGTCTCCGGATTCGTAGGGGCCGCTCTCTTCTTCCTCTGCACTTCAGGTGGGGATTCGTTTTCTTCTTCCTCTTCTTCGTCGTCATCAGCAGACGAAGAGGAAGTCTCGCCTTCGGACGTTATGTCCGGAGCGCCTTTTCGGCGAGGGCCCTTCTTGGCCCCTTTGGCCGCCTTCTTGGTCATCTTCTCTGGCACCTCATAAGGTGCTGGAAAAAGCATTTTTGTCAGTAATGGGAATTATTGGTCTTCGGGCAGCGGAGCCTGACAGTTAATCCCCTCTGCTACCTTGATCCAAGCCTGAAAACATGGGTGGGAAAGCTTAGGCTTTTTCCCAAAATATGCTAGTGAAGGGTACACCTTGAAACATTGGGAGAACTTACCGAGTTAGCCTGGAGTTTTAAGCTAAGCCCGCGATCTTCGATTGTGGGCGGTGGCGTCTCGCCGGCCTTGAAGAGCACTCTCCAGATTTCTTCGTGCATCATGCCGAAGAGCTCTAGTAGCTTCTGGTGCTTGGCTGTATCGTACTCCCACAGATAGCAAGTCCGGCGTTGGCACGGAAGGACTCGGCGAATGAGCATGACCTGGACCACGTTGACAAACTTGATCTTCCTGTCTATCATGTTCTGGACGCACGTTTGGAGCCCAGTCAGCTCGTCCAAGGGACCCCAGGTTAGGCCTCTCTCTTGCCAGGAGGTGAGCTGCATCGGGATTCCGGATCGGAATTCGGGGGCTGCCGCCCATTTGGCGTCGCGCAGCTCGGTCATATAGAACCACCCCGATTGCCACCCCTTCACCGTCTCCGTGAATGAGCCTTTTGGCTAGGTAACGTTGGGCATCTTGCCCACCATGGCGCCTCCGCACTCTGCTTGTTGGCCGCTCACCACCTTCGGCTTCACATTGAAGGTCTTCAGCCATAGGCCGAAATGAGGTGGGATGCGGAGAAAGGCCTCGCACACGACAATGAATGCCGTGATGTTGAGAATGAAGTTGGGGGCTCGGTCATGGAAGTCTAGCCCATAGTAAAACATCAGTCCACGGACGAAGGGGTGAAGAGGGAAGCCCAACCCGCGGACGAAATGCGTAAGAAACACAACCCTCTCGTGGGGCTCTGGAGTAGGGATGATTTGTCCCTTGGCCGGGAGTCTGTGAGCGATCTCCTTGGCCAGATATCCGGCCTCCTGGAGCTCCTTGATATCCCTCTTCTTGACGGAGGAGGCCATCCACTTGCCTCCAGCTCCGGATCCAGACATCTTTGGAGTGCGTTCTCGGACGAGGGAAAAGCTAAAGCTTGGGCGCTGGAGCTCAGGGACGGAAGGGCTCAGGAGTAACCGAGGTGTGGGTGAAGAAAGGAATCCTTATCCCCTTATAAAGGCCATGAATATCAAGCGCCTCCCCACTCGCCTTAAACTCGCCTATTCCCAAGGGCCGTGCAAACGACATGGTTGGGTCACCCACGCCCGCATTGACGAGAATCCCGCAATAAGGGGACACGATCTCTGCTTCGACAAGATGTGCCAATGGCAACCGCGTCTCGAAACATGGAGCGGTGATACGTCTCCAACATATCTATAATTTTTGATCGCTCCATGCTATATTATCTACTGTTTTGGACCATATTGGGCTTTATTTTCCACTTTTATATTACTTTTGGGACTAACCTATTAACTGGAGGCCCAGCCCAGAATTGCTGTTTTTTGCCTATTTCAGTGTTTCGGAGAAACGGAATATCAAATGGAGTCCAAACGGAATGAAACCTTCGGGAACGTGATTTTCTCACCGAATATGATCCAAGAGACTTGGACCCCACGTCAATAAATAAGGGAGGTGGCCACGAGGGTGGAGGGTGCGCCCCCTGCCTCGTGGGCCCCCCTTTGCTCCACCGACGTACTCCTTCCTCCTATATATACCTACGTACCCCCAAACGATCAGATACGGAGCCAAAAACCAAATTCCACCGCCGCAACTTTCTGTATCCATGAGATCCCATCTTGGGGCCTGTTCCAGAGCTCCGCCGGAAGGGGAATCCACCACGGAGAGCTTCTACATCAACATCATAGCCCCTCCGATGAAGTGTGAGTAGTTTACCTCAGACCTTCGGGTCCATAGTTAGTATCTAGATGGCTTCTTCTCTCTTTTGGATCTCAATACAATGTTCTCCCCCTCTCTCATGGAGATCTATTCGATGTAATCTTCTTTTTTGCAGTGTGTTTGTTGAGACCGATGAATTGTGGGTTTATGATCAAGATTATCTATGAACAATATTTGAATCTCTTATGAATTATTTTATGTATGATTGGTTATCTTTGCAAGTCTCTTCGAATTATCAGTTTGGTTTGGCCTACTAGATTGGTTTTTCTTGCAATGGGACAAGTGCTTAGCTTTCGGTTCAATCTTGCGGTGTCCTTTCCTAATGACAGTAGGGGAAGCAAGGCACGTATTGTATTGTTGCCATCAAGGATAACAAGATGGGTTTTTTAATCATATTGCATGAATTTATCCCTCTACATCATGTCATCTTGCTTAAGGCGTTACTCTGTTTTCTTGAACTTAATACTCTAGATGCATGCTGGATAGTGGTCGATGAGTGGAGTAATAGTAGTCGATGCGTGCAGCAATGGTCTACTTGTCTCGGACGTGATGCCTATATACATGATCATACCTAGATATTCTCATAACTATGCTCAATTCTGTCAACTGCTCAATAGTAATTTGTTCACCCACCGTAGAATACTTATGCTCTTGAGAGAAGTGCTACCTCTTGAGCACTGCTACCTCTTATGCTCTTGAGAGAAGCACTACCTCTTGACCGGGAAGGGATTGACAACCCCTAATCACATTGGTTGCGTGGAGCTATTTGTTTTGTGTAGGTACGAGGGACTCGCGCGTGGTCTCCTTCTGGATTGATACCTTGGTTCTCAAAAACTGAGGGAAATACTTACGCTACTTTGCTGCATCATCCTTTCCTCTTCGGGGAAATCCAACGAAGTGCTCAAGAGGTAGCAAGAAGAATTTCTGGCGCCATTGCCGGGGAGTCTACGCAAAAAGTCAACATACCAAGTACCCATCACAATCCCTTATCTCTCGCATTACATTATTTGCCATTTGCCTCTCGTTTTCCTCTCCCCCACTTCACCCTTGCCGTTTTATTCGCCCTCTCTTTTTTGTTCGCCTTCTTCCCGTATGTATCTTTGTTTGTGTTTCCTTGTGCCTTCTATATGCTTGCATCTTCGCTTGCTTTAAATCTATTAATATGGATCCACTTAAAGTGTTCTACTAGGATCATCTTCGATCCTTATGCGCTCGTGCTGAAACCCCAACTAGCCTAGTTGATGGGAAATCTTTAGATGAGCATGCTCATTTTGTGCGTCACCGTTTTTCTGAAAAAGGGAACCTCTTATGGTATCATATAAAAAGTTTGCTATGCTATGCTATGCTTGTAATCTTTGTGAAATTTGTGATTTTACTTGTTGCTCTAAGAACCCTAAAAAACACCTTCCCTACCTATGTGAGTTCAATGATAATGAAATCTTATCTTCTTATGCAAAGGGTGTTTATAGCTACTATGATATCGAACAAATTGAAGAATTTGTCATTTTTAAGTGTGCTCATGAAGTTGCTTCTTTGATTGAAAAGTATGATTTTACTCTCAACAAATCTGAAAATTCCGTCATACTTAAATATTGCAATGAAAACTTTGCTCATAATGTCTATGTCCAAGAATTTATTGAAAGAATGACTGTCGGTGTCAAAACCGACGGATCTCGGGTAGGGGGTCCTGAACTGTGCGTCTAGGCGGATGGTAACAGGAGACAAGGAACACGATGTTTTTACCCAGGTTCGGGCCCTCTCGATGGAGGTAAAAGCCTACTCCGCTTGATTAATATTGATGATATGGGTAGTACAAGAGTAGATCTCTTGCCCGGATCAAAGAGGCTAAACCCTAGAAGCTAGCCTATGGTATGATTGTTGTTCGTCCTACGGACTAAAACCCTCCGGTTTATATAGACACCGGAAAGGGCTAGGGTTACATAGAGTCGGTTACAATGGGAGGAGATCTACATATCCGTATCGCCAAGCTTGCCTTCCACGCCAAGGAAAGTCCCATCCGGACACGGACGAAGTCTTCAATCTTGTATCTTCATAGTCCAGAGTCCGCCGAAGATTATAGTCCGCCATCCGGACACCCCTAATCCAGACTCCTCGGTAGCCCTGAACCAGGCTTCAATGACGATGAGTCCGGCAAGGCAGATTGTCTTCGACATTGCAAGGCGGGTTCCTCCTCCGAATACTTCATAGAAGATTTTGAACACAAGGATAGTGTCCGCTCGCAAAATAAATTCCACATACAACCATAGAGAGAATAATATTTGCACAAATCCAATCACTGACGTATTCCACAACGGACATCACACCAGGGCCAAGCCTTTATTCAATCGCTTTTCTTGTCCCACCTCGCCGTTTAGCAAAGGCGGTTTCCTTGGCACGTCTTGTCGATGCAGAGATCGTGTCGCCTTATTCCGGGATTCTCATCAATACGGGCGTGGGTAACCCAATCGTGCCCGTTGGTATATTTCCACAATCGAAGGCGAGTCCCAAACGGTCACGGGGAGGGCTCTTGGTATTCAACATCTTTATAAAGAGACCAAGGCTCTACTCCTTTCTTTCAATCTCAATCAAATCTGCCTCTCGCCTCGAGTTCCAACACCCAAAGCTCCAGATTTAGGCGCTTCGGACCTTCGATGATGTCCGGCTCCGGCCTTCAAGGCCGGTGGATGCCTTCCTCCGTTACGGAAGAAGACGTGCTAAAGCTGAGAGATGCTGTATCTAACCGCGAAATCTCGCATAGGCTGCCCTGCTCAAGGGCAGGTTATTCCCACTCCCAAGCTTGGTGAGAGCGTGGTGTTCGTCTCACTTCCTTTTTGGGCTAGGCTTCCCACGGACCCCTTCGTGAGGGGCTCATGTTTTATTATGGGCTGGAATTTCACGACTTGACTCGAGTCCATCCTCCACATCTCATCGTTCATCATCGTGCGAAGCCTTCCTCCGCATTACTCCTCACTTCGGATTGTGGCTTAAGACCTTCAAAGTAGAGCCGAAGATGATCAAGGGGCAGCATCTTGAGTGCGGAGGCGCTGTTATAAGCAAGAATGCCGACGCTCCATGGCCCGAGGGCTCTTTTCAAGAGGAGTTCAGCTTATGGCAACGGGAGTGGTTTTATATCACAGCTCCTGTGGGCACCAAGTGGGTGGCACCACCTGCCTTTCGCCGGGTCCCCACCACAGCTAGCGTCATGGGTCAATAAAGGATTTAATCGGGGTCGCCCAAGGACGTGCCCTTGTTGCAGGTCCGCATTCGAGATCTCCTAGAAAGAGACATCAATTTGGTCGTAGTGACGCAGGTCATGCTGATTCGCCGCACCCTGCCCTGCAAACGTCGCCCCCTGCGCCTGTGGGAGTTTAATCCGGAGGGACCACGAGCCCTCCAACATTTTATGGGCGTGACGCCCATGGAGATGTACAAATTGTTCTTCGGATCACAAGCAAGGTGTCCGGACTCGACCGAGGACGCAGGTCTGAGATGCAATCGCCTGGATACTCAAGTAAGTAGCCCTGTACCGGGACACGCTATCCGTATGCTTATCATAAAATTGCCCTTAAAAGAGTTGTCCCTTAAACAGGAGTGGATAGCGAAAGCAAAGCTAATCAGGTGTCCGGCCCCCTCCCTGAGACCACGCCGGATCCCGTGTTAACCAGGATGCTGGAGGTTGCGCCTTTGGAAGAAGGCAAAGGGGGGAATAAGGAAGCTACCGCCTCCCCGAAGGAGGCTGTCAGGGAAGGAGGAATCGAAAATTCCTCTGTCCAGGGGAAGAAGAGGACCGCCTCTGAAGACCCGAAGACCATGGTCTCAAAGCGGGGGAAGAAATCTTCATTAGAGGTTCCTGCGCCGGGGGATGCCTCGGCCGCACTGTGTCCACAAGGGGATCAGCCCTCCACCGAGCCGTAAGTAGAGAGGGGAGTTTTAAAATGAGAAACATCCCTGTTCCATTTCTGAGGAAGATAACCGACATTTTACCTTGTAGTTCGGATCTCAGCCCTTCTCGTGAGCTCATCTTCGTGGGATCTTCGTCCGGAGATGATGGAGAGCGGAACGCCTCCCCCTGCCGTACCGCCTTGCGATGCGGGCGACCCTGAGGTGTCATCACGGAGGGTTTATCCGAATCCGGCAGGGCCGGAAAGCAGTCGTATGGCTCCCCCAAAGCCCTCCATGTCCGGCCTTCGAAAAAGGCCAGCGGACGAGTCTAGCACCGTCCGGTGCACGGTCGGAGGAGCTGAAGGATCTGCTCGGGCGAGCGTCTATCTCAGAAGAACACCGTGCATTGAATGGCACAGTGATTGAAAGGATTTCATCCGCGGAGAGCGGGTTGCACGAGGCCGTCAGGAATTTACTGACAGTTTTGAGGTACGCGAAATGATGTACCTCTTGACAGTTCCGCATATAAAAGATGCGCCCTGTATAGATAGTAGCCCCTAAGACTCGGTGCGTTGTCAAAAATGACGGCGCGCCGAGGATCATAATCCCAGGTATGATATGTCGCTTTTCCTATGTAGGTGGCGAAGTGTCCGGTGGCTAGCCAGACTGATGAATTTGCCGAGCTAAAGCGGCAACTTGACGTGGCAGATGCCGACATCGCGCTTGTCAACAAGCGGCTTGACGAGTCCCAAGGTATGCGATTTCTCCGCGGGCACCTGGTAAGGGGGCTTGATGCCCATGCCTTACAACATGTATGCTGGATGCAGATGGTGTCGCTGCCATGGAGAACCTTCGGGCGGAACTCGCCCGAGCCAAGGAGCAGGCCAGGAAAAGTGATGCGACTGCCTTAAAGGCGGCCGAAGAGCTGAAAGCCGAACAGGCTGCTCACTGCTGAAGCAAGAAGGAAATGGGTGAGATGGCTGTGAAGTTGAAGAATCCTGCCGACCGCTGCAAGCTTCTTGAAAAAGAAGATCGGGCGGAACAGAAGGACCTGGAGAAGGCCACTATCGAGGCCAAGGACGCTCGCTCTGCAATGAGGGCTATGAAGGAGGAGCTACGTCAGGCCGGAGATATCGCGGCTGGAAAGCCATTTATGCTGCGGATGAAGTTCGGGGATCCTAAATATGCTCAATTGGACTGGTTGTGGAGTGCGGCGGACACTTACCTGGACTTGGCGGCTAGTGCCACGGACGCGGCCGAACACTTCCGAGATCAAAAGGATCACGAAGTGGAAAAGCTTTTTTGGTCGCAGTTCCACAATCCAGAGCGCCCACTTCCATTAACCAATCGTTTGGCCGCATGGGTGGAGCTGAATAGGTTATCCTCACTCGCCATAAAGTATGTCGTGAGTCATCTGTGGCCGGAAAGGCCCGAGCCGAAGAGTTATTTTAGCTTGGTGCAGCAATTCCTTGGTGCGGTGCCGCATATCAATGCAATGAAGAGGTCAGCGTGCATAGAGGGTGCGCGGATGGCTTTTGCCCGTGTCAAGACATACTGGGCGGAGATGAAGGCCACCGATGTTGCATCCCAAGATTCGGACGGGAGCCAAGTACCTACCGAGCACTATTTTCAGGATGTTCTACAGGGCGCTCGTTTAATAGAGATGCAGTGCTCGAAGGATATTATGTTCGAATAACATGTACTATTGTAAAACAATATTTCGAGGGAATATAAAAGCTTTTTATACTTGTGCCTTCAAGAATTAAAATACCTCTTGTGCGGCCGTTAATGTATATGTATATATATAACCTGAAAGATGGCAGTCTTCAGCTTCAGCCCCCACGCATATAATGCGGGGGTGTTCGCAAAAGGCGCATTTTCACACTTGACCCAATGTCTTGGTCCTATTAAGGAGGTGATAGCGCAGCGGACTAGGCAACTGGACTATAATGCTTTATCACTTTCACTTAGCCATAGGAGTTTGACAGTGGGGCTACTATATAGCCCACAGGGGCACCGCTCACCCGAATTCGGGCGCGTGTGTGCTGGCCGGAAACGGCCCTTCGTTAATCTTGGAGGAATCCTAAAGATTCCGGCGGGTAATCGAGTGGTTGACCAGTCTCACGCTATATCATGACAGTCAGTTTTGGCTTTCTCTCGAGGTGCTCGCCGGCCGAACTGGGCACAATCGCAGAGTTCTTCCTGGTGCCGCTTAGCCGATAGAGCGGAACATAAGGCAGCAAACACAGGAGCCGGTAAACCCAACATTTGACCAAAGACATGATTCGAAGCTGATGCATATAAGGCCAAACTCGTGACGCCGAACACTCCCTAAGGTATTCGGTCTTTATGAAAATGGGCTGAACAACGCCCTTAGTAATAAGCCCCTGGTGTCCAGGTACGCGCAAAATTCTAACGTGGCCACATGCCAAGACGCCAGCCTCCACCTCGGTTATAGCAAGAAGCTGGGGGATGTGTATGAACAAGAGACAGTAAAAAAGGTTTACGCAGGGTCTTAATCTAAAAAGAATCCTTGCAACGGGTCCCTACTGCACGTCTGCTCAAGTGTCTCCGCGCAGCCGTATCCTGGATGGGTGTAGCACGGTGTTCATCTGTAAAAGAGAGGAACTTAGTTGAAAAAGATCGTGCGAAAATGTACGGTATATTAAATAAACAAAGTAAAATTCAAAAAATGAATAAAATTGAGCTTTATTGTCTCTTGTTGTACATGCGCGGAGCCCCTTGTACGGGGGTATGCGGCTAGTAAGCCCTTGTATGTTTACGCCGGACTCGTCTAGCCTTGTACGGGGTCTGAACGACCTGTTTAGGCGCTTTGATTAGTGAAGGCGGTTTAGTGTGTGGCTGTCAAGGTAGCCACACAATCTTCCGTGCTCGAGGAACACTCGATATTTCCCTTTAATGAGATGATGCCTCGCGGACCGGGCATTTTAAGTATAAGAGATGCATAATGCGGTATTGCGTTAAAGCGGGCGAAAGCTTCGTGTCCCAAAGAGTGCTTGATAGCTACTTGTAAATGGGGCGATGTGGAAGGTTAGCTTTTCGTGGCGGAAGTTGTCGGGTGAGCCGAACATAACTTCTAGCAGGAGAGAGCCCGTACAATGGGCATCTGGGCCTGGCGTTACCCGTTGAAAGGAAGTGTTGCTATGGCGAAATGTTGTTGGGTCTATCCCCATTTTGCGGATTGTGTCCTGATATAGCAGGTTTAGATCACTGCCGCCGTCCATTAGGACTTGTGTAAAGTGGAGTCCGTCAATTATCGGATCTAATACCAAGGCAGTCCATCCTGCGTTTCGGATACTTCTAGAGTAATCATGTTGGTTGAAGGTGATTGGTTTTAACAACCAGTGGCGGGACTCCTCTAGGATAGGCCGTATGGCGCGTACTCTATAGGCGCCACTATGTTTTTCCCTTTTGTCACGTGAAGTGAGTTTACTGTTTTGACTTCTTGTGGGAAATTCTTTTGTTTTCCGGTGCTTTGCTTGTGGGGTTCGTCATCGTCCTCGCTTGCTGTGTCGAGCCCCTTGTGTTCGGCGTTGAGTTTGCCGGATTGCTTGAAGACCCAACAATCTCTGTGGGTATGGTTTGCAGGCTTCCCGGGAGTACTGTGGATTTGGCATATCTTGTCCAAGATTTTGTTTAAGTTAGATAGCTCGTCCCTGTTATCCTTGAGGGGCAGTTTTTTCTGATTCTGTCGAGAGCTTTTGAATCCGGCGTTGACTGCCGAGCTCTTCGGGCTGTTTCCCTTGGTCCGGTGCTGGTCCTTACTACGTCGCGGTTTCCCGTTTCCATCCCTAACTTCGGATGTACTTGGGTCGCTAGTACTGCATCTTGCCAACCAACTATCCTCTCCTGCGCAAAAGCGGGTCATGAGGCTTGTTAATGCGGCCATTGTTCTTGGCTTTTCTTGGCCGAGGTGTCTGGCGAGCCATTCGTCTCGAACGCTGTGTTTGAAAGCTGCTAAGGCTTCAGCGTCCGGACAGTCAACTATCTGGTTCTTTTTAGTAAGAAATCTATTCCAGAGTTTCCGGGCTGACTCTCCGGGTTGTTGGGTTATATGACTTAAATCGTCTACATCCGGAGGTCGGACATAGGTCCCTTGAAAATTTGCCCGAAAGGCATCTTCGAGCTCTTCCCAACTTCCAATGGTGTTTTCGGGGAGGCTTTTAAGCCAATGCCGGGCTGGCCCTTTGAGCTTGAGGGGTAAGTATTTTATGGCGTGGAGTTCATCTCCTCTAGCCATGTGTATGTGGAGGATATAATCCTCAACCCAGACTCCAGGGTCTGTTGTTCCGTCGTATGCCTCTATGTTTACGGGCTTGAATCCTGCTGGAAATTCATGGTCTAGCACCTCATCGGTGAAACATAGGGGGTGTGCGGCACCCCTATATTTGGGTGTGCCGTGATGTTCTGAGACTTGTTGCGTTGCGTTGCTTACTAGGGCTTGTTTTCTTGGCGCATAGATAGATCTGGCTGGGCCATCTTTTTGATGCGAATCCTTGTGTGGATCGCGTGCCGGCTTGTGTGCGGCGCCATTTGCCGCACTATGTTGGCCATAGGGTCGTTTATCCGCCCGGGTGGCTTCCTTATTTTTTTGATTGCGGGGGCTCTAAGCCCTCCTCATAAAATTCCGGCAGTAATTTTTACTTTGGGTAGCTCTATGCGGCGACTGTCGCCGTATTTGTCTGCGGTGTTGAGTACTTTGCTCCATCTAGTTCTGAGTGCATCTTCCGCTGTTTTGAGCTTCCGCTTCTGCTTTTTCAGGCTACGCGCAGTGGCGACGAGCCTTTTGTGGAGGTTCTTCTGCTCCAGTAACTTATCCGGCGTGAGGTCGTCCGGATTGTCATCTTCGCCGGGGACGGGTTGTTTATCCAAGTTGTCCTGTTCGGACGGTTGCTCGATGGCATGTTCCTCGTCCGCTGGTTCGCCCTCCTCTATGGATGGGTCTGTATGGCTGCTGTCTCTGTCGAGGTGGGGTTGGGAGTGGTGCTTACGCCGCCGCTTTGACTGCTTTTCGAGGGAACGATACCTTGTTGCATCCCTTTGCTCCTCGTCGTCGTTTCTTTTAGGTGTGTCCACCATGTATACATCGTGAGATGAGGTGGTTGTCCAGTGCCCTATAGGCGCTGGTTCCTGTTCGTCTCCTACATCGCCGTCCATACCGCCGATGTCTTGAGTCGAAGTCGAGCATGTCGGTTAAATCATCGACAGTGGCTACGAAGTGGGTGGTGGGTGGGCTTTGAATTTCTTCGTCGCCCGCATCCCAACCTTGCTGACCATAGTCCGGCCAGGTCTCTCCTGATAAAGAGAGAGACTTTAATGAATTCAGAATGTCGCCGAAGGGCGAGTGCCGAAAGATGTCCGCGGCGGTGAACTCCATGATCGGCACCCAATCGGATTTGATTGGCAGGGGCGCAGATGGTTCGGAGTTCGGAGAGGAGTCCGGCACCTTGGAATCACGAGCTTCGCAAAGGACAAGGCTGGTGTTCGGCTCGATCGCCGTAGAGATTGCAGCCCCTGAGGCGGTGTCCAGCCACCCGTCCTCGATTGGCGCAGTCGGCTCGGAGCTAAGGGTTGGAGCGGACACCGGTGCGGCCTCCAGGGCACTGTTCGGCGGCAGAGCTAGATCATGCCCATCATGACAGTGCGGCGCGCTTGGCTGTGGCTTGAACCCGTCGAAGATCAAGTCTCCGCGGACGTCATCCGTGTAGTTCAAACTTCCAAATCTGGCCTGATGGCCAGGGGCATAGCTTTCGATCTGCTCCAGATGGCCAAGCGAGTTGGCCCGCAGTGCAAAGCCGCCGAATACGAAGATCTGTCCGGGGAGAAGAGTCTCACCCTGGACCACATCGTTGTTGATGATCGGAGGAGCCATCGGGCCTAAAGATGACGACACAGCGGAACTCTCGATGAAAGCACCAATGTCGGTGTCAAAACCGGCGGATCTCGGGTAGGGGGTCCCGAACTGTGCGTCTAGGCAGATGGTAACAGGAGACAAGGGACACGATGTTTTTACCTGTGTTCGGGCCCTCTCGATGGAGGTAAAACCCTACTCCTGCTTGATTAATATTGATGATATGGGTAGTACAAGAGTAGATCTACCGCGAGATCAGAGAGGCTAAACCCTAGAAGCTAGCCTATGGTATGATTGTTGTTCGTCCTACGGACTAAAACCCTCCGGTTTATATAGACACCGGAAAGGGCTAGGGTTACACAGAGTTGGTTAAAATGGGAGGAGATCTACATATCCGTATCGCCAAGCTTGCCTTCCACGCCAAGGAAAGTCCCATCCGGACACGGGACGAAGTCTTCAATCTTGTATCTTCATAGTCCAGGAGTCAGGCCGAAGGTTATAGTCCGGCCATCCGGACACCCCCTAATCCTGGACTCCCTCAATGACCGTTGCTTTGGAAGAAAATAATGATATGCATGAATCTATAGATAATGATGATTCCGATGATTTGGTTGAAATATCCCTTGATGAACACGATGCTTGCTATTCTTGTGGCCATGATGCCAATATTTATGAAGATGAATTTGCTACAGTTCCTTATGTTAAAACTGAGATTGTTGCTATTGCACCCATGCGTGATAGTTCCCTCGATGAAAAGCATGATTTCAATGATTTTACTATAAATTCTCTTGATGTCAATTGTGCTAATAATATGCAAAACCCTAAGCTTGGGGATGCTAGTTTTGCTATGTCTACTACTTGTTGCAATGATCATGATTGGGGTGATTCTTCTTATGAACTTGAAAATTTATTTAATCCCCATGATGAATATGAGATTGATAATATTGTTTGCAATAATATTGAAAGTGGGTTTGGAAGAGTGTCAACTTTAGATCCCACATATTTGGAGAATATTCAATCTTATGAATTTTTTGATAAAAGTGGGTTTGGAGAGTGTAGGACCTTGAAGTATGTCTAGAGGGGGGGTGATTAGACTACTGACCAATTAAAAGCTATGCCTTTTCCCAATTTTAGACCTTGGCAGATTTTAGCTATCTTTGAGCAATTCAAGCAATCATCACGCAATTCAAGCAAGCATGCAAAGAGTATATAGGCAGTGGAAAATAAAGCACGCAACTTGCAAGAATGTAAAGGGAAGGGTTTGGAGAATTCAAACGCAATTGGTAACGGTTGCGCGAGTCCACGGAGGGCTCCACCCACGAAGGGTCCACGAAGAAGCAACCTTGTCTATCCCACCATGGCCGTCGCCCACGAAGTACTTGCCTCACTAGCGGTAGATCTTCACGAAGTAGGCGATCTCCTTGCCCTTACAAACTCCTTGGTTCAACTCCACAATCTTGTCTGAGGCTCCCAAGTGACACCTAGCCAATCTAGGAGACACCACTCTCCAAGAAGTAACAAATGGTGTGTTGATGATGAACTCCTTGCTCTTGTGCTTCAAATGATAGTCTCCCCAACACTCAACTCTCTCTCATAGGATTTGGATCTGGTGGAAAGAAGATTTGAGTGGAAAGCAACTTGGGGAAGGCTAGAGATCAAGATTCATATGGTTGGAATGGAATATCTTGGCCTCAACACATGAGTAGGTGGTTGTCTCTCAGAACTGGTAAGTTGGAAGTGTAGGTTTGTTCTGATGGCTCTCTCCACGAATGAAGAGGAGGTGGAGGGGTATATATAGCCTCCACACAAAATCTAACAGTTACACACAATTTACCAAACTCGGTGGGACCGAATCATCAAACTCGGTCAGACTGATTTAGTAAACCTAGTGACCGTTAGGGTTTTCGATGGGACTGACATGCAACTCGGTAGGACCGATACGGTTAGGGTTAGGGCATAACGTAATCTCGGTGAGACTGATTACACAAACTCGGTGAGACCGAATTTGGTAATTAGCTAACCAGAGAGTTGGTCAGGTAAACTCGGTGGGACCGATTTGCTCTTTCGGTGAGACCGAAAAGTTACAAAAGGGAAACAGAGAGTTTAGATTGTAATCTCGGTGGGACCGATTCGCTCTTTCGGTGAGACCGAAAAGTTACTAAAGGGAAACAGAGAGATTACAATCCCATCTCGGTGAGACCGAGATCCCTATCGGTGAGACCGATTTGCCTAGGGTTTGTGGCAGTGGCTATGATATCTGAACTTGGTGGCGCCGGATAGAAAGAATCGGTAGGGCCGAGTTTGACTTTAGGTTTAGGTCATATGTGGATGTGAGAAAGTAGTGGAGGGTTTTGGAGCATATCACTAAGCACATGAAGCAAAAGGCTCATTAAGCAACACCTCATCCCTTCTTGATAGTATTGGCTTTTCCTATAGACTCAATGTGATCTTGGATCACTAAAATGTAAAATGTAGAGTCTTGAGCTTTTGAGCATGAGCCAATCCTTTGTCCTTGATATTTTGAGGGATCCACTTTCATCATCCATGCCATGCCATTCATTGATCTTTCCTGAAATATTTGTCTTGGAAAAGTATTAGCTCAATGAGCTATATGTTGTTATGAATTACCAAAACCACCTAGGGATAGTTGCACTTTCAGAGAGGTCACGACTTTAGTTAATGTTAATCACACTATTTCGGAAGAGTGTCAACTTTGCTTGCATGTGGATCGTGTTAAAAATATTTTATGTGATAGCTATTTTGTTGAATTTGCTTATGATCCCACATTTAATTATTATGAGAGAGGAAAATATGGTCGTAGAAATTTTCATGATAATAAATTACCTCTCGTTATGTTGAGATTGCTATTGTTTCTTTCCGCTTCCTTGCATATGCTAGTTTTTGCTTGCTATGATAATTTGTTTGCCTATAAGATGCCTATTCATAGGAAGTATGTTAGACTTAGATGTGTTTTTCATGTGTTTCATGATGCTCTCTTTGTGCTTCAATTCTTGCCTTCTATGTGAGCATCATTAAAATTATCTATGCCTAGCTAGGGGCGTTAAACGATAGCGCTTATTGGGAGGCAACCCAATTTTATTTTCAGATTTTTTTTGCTTTTGCTTCTGTTTAGGAATAAATAATCCATCTACCTTCTGTTTAGATGTGGTTTTATGTTTTAATTAGTGTTTGTGCCAAGTTAACCTATAGGATCTTCTTGGATGATAGTTATTTGATCTTGCTGTAATTTCCAGAAACTCTCGGTTCACGAAAACAATTGTTAAAAATCACCAGAACGTGATAAAATAGTGATTCCAATTTCTTCTGATCAATAAACAAATTGCCTAGGTCTTCCTATTTTGGATGATTTTTTGGAGTTCCAGACGTTTGCGTTAGTTACAGATTACTACAGACTGTTCTGTTTTTGACAGATTCTGTTTTTCGTGTGTTGTTTGCTTATTTTGATGAATCTATGGCTAGTAAAATTGTTTATAAACCATAGAGAAGTTGGAATAAAGTAGGTTTAACAGCAATATAAATAAAGAATGAGTTCATTACATTACCTTGAAGTGGTTTTTTGTTTTCTTTCGCTAACGGAGCTCACGAGATTTCTGTTGAGTTTTGTGTTGTGAGGTTTTCAAGTTTTGGGTGAAATCTTTTGATGGACTATGGAACAAGGAGTGGCAAGAGCCTAAGCTTGGGTATGCCCATGGCACCCCCAAGATAATCTAAGGACACCAAAACGTCAAAGCTTGGGGATGCCCCGGAAGGCATCCCCTTTTTCGTCTACTTCCATCGGTAACTTTACTTGGAGCTATATTTTTATTCACCACATGATATGTGTTTTGCTTGGAGAGTCTTGTATGATTTGAGTCTTTGCTTTTTAGTTTACCACAATCATCCTTGTTGTACACACCTTTTGAGAGAGCCATACATGATTTGGAATTTGATAGAATACTCTATGTGCTTCACTTATATCTTTTGAGCTATATAGTTTTGCACTAGTGCTTCACTTATATCTTTTAGAGCACGGTGGTGGATTTGTTTTATAGAAACTATTGATCTCTCATGCTTCACTTAGATTATTTTGAGAGTCTTAAATAGCATGGTAATTTTCTTAATAATAATAATATGCTTGGTATTCAAGATTTGTAAAACTTTCTTTTGAGTGCGTTGAATACTAAGAAAAGTTTGATGCTTGATAATTGTTTTGAGATATGAAGATGCTGATATTAGAGTCATGCTAGTTCAGTAGTTGTGAATTTGAGAAATACTTGTGTTAAAGTTTGTGATTCCCGTAGCATGCACGTATGGTGAACCGTTATGTGATGAAGTCGGAGCATGATTTATTTATTGACTCTCTTCCTTATGAGTGGCGGTCGGGGACGAGCGATGGTCTTTTCCTCCCAATCTATCCCCCTAGGAGCATGCGCGTAATACTTTGCTTTGATAACTTGTAGATTTTTGCAATAAGTATATGAGTTCTTTATGACTAATGTTGAGTCCATGGATTAAACGCACTTTTCTTCCTTCCACCATTGCTAGCCTCTCTAATACCGCGCACTTTTCACCGATATCATACACCCACCATATACCTTCCTCAAAACAGCCACCATACCTACCTATCATGGCATTTCCATAGCCATTCCGAGATATATTGCCATGCAACTTTCCACCGTTCCATTTATTATGACACGCTCCATCATTGTCATATTGCTAGCATGATCATGTAGTTGACATCGTATTTGTGGCAAAGCCACCGTTCATAATTCTTTCATACATGTCACTCTTGATTCATTGCATATCACGGTACACCGCCGGAGGCATTCATATAGAGTCATATTTTGTTCTAAATGTCGAGTTGTAACTGTTGAGTTGTAACTGTTGAGTTGTAAGAAAATAAAAGTGTGATGATCATCATTTTTAGAGCATTGTCCCAAGTGAGGAAAGGATGATGAGACTATGATTCCCCCACAAGTCGGGATGAGACTCTGGACGAAAAATAAATAAAAAGAGAAAAGAGGCCATAAAAAGAAGAAGAGAAAAGGCCCAAATAAAAAATGAGAGAAAAGATAGAAGGGACAATATTACTATCCTTTTACCACACTTGTGCTTCAAAGTAGCACCATGATCTTGATGATAGAGAGTCTCTCATTTTGTCACTTTCATATACTACTGGGAATTTTTCATTATAGAACTTGGCTTGTATATTCCAATGATGGGCTTCCTCAAAATTCCCTAGGTCTTCGTGAGCAAGCGAGTTGGATGCACACCCACTTAGTTTCTTTTATTGAGCTTTCATATACTTATAGCTCTAGTGCATCCGTTGCATGGCAATCCCTACTCACTCACATTGATATCTATTGATGGGAATCTCCATAGCCCGTTGATACGCCTAGTTGATGTGAGACTATCTTCCCTCTTTTTGTCTTCTCCACAACCACCATTCTATTCCACATATAGTGCTATATCCATGGCTCACGCTCATGTATTGGGTGAAGATTGAAAACGTTTTGAGAATGTCAAAAGTATGAAACAATTGCTTAGCTTGTCATCGGGGTTGTGCATGATTTAAATACTTTGTGTGGTGAAGATAGAGCATAGCCAGACTATATGATTTTGTAGGGATAACTTTCTTTGGCCATGTTATTTTGAGAAGACATGATTGTTTTGTTAGTATGCTTGAAGTATTATTATTTTTATGCCAATATGAACTTTTGTCTTGAATCTTTCTGATCTGAATATTCATACCACAATTAAGAAGAATTACATTGAAATTATGCCAAGTACCACTCTGCATCAAAAATTCTTTCTTTTATCATTTACCTACTCGAGGACGAGCAGGAATTAAGCTTGGGGATGCCTGATACGTATCCAACGTATTTATAATTTTTGATTGCTCCATGCTATATTATCTACTGTTTTGGACCATATTGGGCTTTATTTTCCACTTTTATATTACTTTTGGGACTAACCCATTAACCGAAGGCCCAACCCAGAATGCAGTTTTTTGCCTATTTTAGTGTTTCGAAGAAACGGAATATCAAACGGAGTCCAAACGGAATGAAACCTTCGGGAACGTGATTTTCTCACCGAATATGATCCAGGAGCCCACGTCAAGAAATAAGGGAGGTGCCCACGAGGGTGGAGGGCGCGCCCCCTGCCTCGTGGGCCCCCCTTTGCTCCACCGACCTACTCCTTCCTCCTATATATACCTACGTACCCCCAAACGGTCAGATATGGAGCCAAAAACCTAATTCCACCGCCGCAACTTTCTGTATCCACGAGATCCCATCTTGGGGCCTGTTCCGAGTTCACGGAAGGGGAATCCACCATGGAGGGCTTCTACATCAACATCATAGCCTCTCCGATGAAGTGTGAGTAGTTTACCTCGGACCTTCAGGTCCATAGTTAGTAGCTAGATGGCTTCTTCTCTCTTTTGGATCTCAATACAATGTTCTCCCTCTCTCGTGGAGATCTATTCGATGTAATCTTATTTTTTTTTGCGGTGTGTTTGTTGAGACCGATGAATTGTGGGTTTATGATCAAGATTATCTATGAACAATATTTGAATCTCTTCTGAATTCTTTTATGTATGATTGGTTATCTTTGCAAGTCTCTTCGAATTATCGGTTTGGTTTGGCCTACTAGATTGGTTTTTCTTGCAATGGGAGAAGTGCTTAGCTTTGGGTTCAATCTTGAGGTGTCCTTTCCCAGTGACAGTAGGGGCAACAAGGTACGTATTGTATTGTTGCCATCGAGGATAACAAGATGGGGTTTTTATCATATTGCATGAATTTATCCCTCTACATCATGTCATCTTGCTTAAGGTGTTACTCTCTTTTCTTGGACTTAATACTCTAGATGCATGCTGGATAGCGGTCGATGAGTGGAGTAATAGTAGTAGATGCAGGCAGGAGTCGGTCTACTTGTCTCGGACGTGATGCCTATATACATGATCATATCTAGATATTCTCATAACTATGCTCAATTCTGTCAATTGCTCAACAATAATTTGTTCACCCACCGTAGAATACTTATGCTCTTGAGAGAAGCCACTAGTGAAATCTATGGCCTCCGGGTCTATCTTAATCATATCAATCTTCCTACGCTTTATTATTGCTTTGATTTTTTACTTTTGCTTTTATTTTACTTTGCATCTTTATATCAAAAATACCAAAAATATTATCTATCATCTCTATCAGATCTCACTCTCGTAAGTGACCGTGAAGGGATTGACAACCCCTAATCGCGTTGGTTGCGTGGAGCTATTTGTTTTGTGTAGGTACGAGGGACTCGCGCGTGGCCTCCTACTAGATTGATACATTGGTTCTAAAAAACTGACGGAAATACTTACGCTACTTTGCTGTATCATCCTTTCCTCTTCATGGAAATCCAACGCAATGCTCAAGAGGTAGCAAGCGGCAGACGAAAAACGGTTCGAAATTATGACCGGACACACGTGATGTCATGTTGTAAAAAGCTGTCCGGAGAATACTGAGGGAGTCCTGGACTAAGGGGTCCTCGGGCGTCCGGCCTGTTATCCATGGGCCGGACTGATGGGCTGTGTAGATGTGAAGGCCGAAGACTGTACCCGTGTCCGGATTGGACTCTCCTTGGCGTGGAAAACAAGCTTGGCGACCGACTATGAAGATTCCTTCTTATGTAACCGACTCTATGTAAACCCTAGATCCTCCCGGTGTCTATATAAACTGGAGGAGTTAGTCCGGAAAGGATATATACATTGCCATAGTCATACAGGCTAGAATTCTAGGGTTTAGCCATTACGATCTCGTGGTAGATCAACTCTTGTAATACTCATATTCATCAAGATCAATGATGACCCACAAGTATAGGGGATCTATCATAGTCCTTTCGATAAGTAAGAGTGTCGAACCCAATGAGGAGCAGAAGGAAATGATAAGCGGTTTTCAGCAAGGTATTCTCTGCAAGTATTGAAATAAGTGGTAACAGATAGTTTTGTGATAAGATAAATTGTAACGAGCAACAAGTAACAAGAGTAAATAAAGTGCAGCAAGGTGGCCCAATCCTTTTTGTTGCAAAGGACAAGCCTGGACAAACTCTTATAATAGGAAAAGCGCTCCCGAGGACACATGGGATTATCGTGAAGCTAGTTTTCATCACGTTCAGATGATTCGCGTTCGGTACTTTGATAATTTGATATGTGGGTGGACCGGTGCTTGGGTGCTGTTCTTACTTGAACAAGCATCCCACTTATGATTAACCTCTATTGCAAGCATCCATAACTACAACAAAAGTATTAAGGTAAACCTAACCATAGCATGAAACATATGGATCCAAAACAGCCCCTTACGAAACAACGCATAAACTAGGGTTTAAGCTTACATCACTCTAGCAACCCATCATCTACTTATCACTTCCCAATGCCTTCCTCTAGGCCCAAATAATGGTGAAGTGTTATGTAATCGACGCTCACATAACACCAGTAGAGGCTAGACAACATACATCTCATCAAAATATCGAATGAATACCAAATTCACATGACTACTAATAGCAAGACTTGTCCCGTGTCCTCAGGAACAAACGTAACTACTCACAAAGCATATTCATGTTCATAATCGGAGGGGTAATAATATGCATAAAGGATCTGAACATATGATCTTCCACCAAGTAAACCAACTAGCATCAACTACAAGGAGTAATCAACACTACTAGCAACCTACTAGCACCAATCCCGGACTTGGGGACAAGAATTGGATACAAGAGATGAACTAGGGTTTGGAGATGAGATGGTGCTGGTGAAGATGTTGATGGAGATTGCCCTCTCCCGATGAGAGGAGCGTTGGTGATGATGATGGCAATGATTTCCCCCTCCCGAAGGGAAGTGTCCCTGGCAGCCCTAGATTGGTTCCGCCAAGGTTCCGCCTCGTGGCGGCGGAGTTTCGTCCCGAAAGGTTGCTTCTGATTTTTTCTCATCGAAAGACTTCATATAGGAGAAGATGGGCATCGGAGAGCCACCAGGGGGCCCACGAGGTAGGGGGGCGCGCCCCAGGGGGGCGCCCCCCACCCTCGTGAGCAGGGTGTGGGCCCCTGGCCTTCATCTTTAGCGATGATTTTTATTTATTTATTTTAAGATATTCCGTGGAGTTTCAGGACTTTTGGAGTTGCATAGAATAGGTCTCCAATATTTGCTCCTTTTCCAAATTTCGAATTCCTGCCCGGCATTCTCCCTCTTTATGTAAACCTTGTAAAATAAGAGAGAATAGCCATAAGTATTGTGACATAACGTGAAATAACAGCCCATAAAGCAATAAATATCGATATAAAAGCATGATGCAAAATGGACGTATCAACTCCCCCAAGCTTAGACCTCGCTTGTCCTTAAGCGAAAAGCCGATAACAGTGAATATGTCCTCATGTTTAGAGGTAAAGGCGTCGATAAAAATAAAATACGGACATGAAGGCATCCTGATTATTCTCATAACAACAACATATATAGATTTTGTCATATGATTACTTATGTTCAAGTGATGATCTTTTCACAATGCAAAAGTATGAATCAGAAACTTTATTGGGCACCAAAGAAAGTATAACCTCAGTCATTGAAGCAATTGCAATTTATCATAACATCGGAAAGAGTCTATGTCAGAGCTTAAAAGCAAGTCCACATACTCAACTATCACTTAGTTCTTCATAATTCCTAGCACTCACGAAATACTTGTGGTTACAGAATTTTAGTCGGACACAGAGAAAGATAGGGGCTTATAATTTTGCCCCACAACCTTTTACCTCAAGGGTAATGTCAACAATAACAATTCATGCTCCCCTACATCCAATTAGATATATATATATATATCATGTTCTTTCCAACATGCTAGGCTTGCCAAAGGATAAAATGAAAAAGGAAAGGTGAAGATCATCGTGACTCTTGCATAAGGTAGAAGACAATAATAAAAGAAAGGCCCTTCGCAGAGGGAAGCAGAGGTTGCCATGCGCTTTTATGGTTGGATGCACAAAATCTGAATGCAAAAGAACGCCACTTTATATTGCCCCTTGTATGTGGAACTTTATTATGCAGTACGTCGCTTTTATTACTTCCACAACATGTTCGTACAAAGCTTATTTCTCTGCACTAATAAGTCATGCATATTTAGAGAGCAATTTTTATTGCATGCACCGATGACAACTTACTTGAAGGATCTTACTCAATCCATAGGTAGATATGGTGGACTCTCATGGCTAAACTGGTTTAAGGGTATTTGGAAGCACAAGTAGTATCTCTACTTGGTGCTGAGAATTTGGCTAGCATGAGGGGGAAAGACAAGCTCAACATGTTAGAGGATCCATAAAAACATACTTTATCTCAGATATAAGAAAACATAACTCATTATGTTGTCTTCCTTATCCAACATCAACTCTTTAGCATGTTGTATTTTAATGAGTGCTCCCAATCATAAAAGAAGTCAATGATAATATATCTATATGTGAAACCTCTCTCTCATTATTAGTTCTATTAATTGCAACAATGACCAAAGCTATATTTGCCAACTCCCAACAACTTTTAATCATCATACTCTTTCTATGTGAAGTCATTACTTTCAATAAGATCAATATGAACTCTTTGTTTCTTTGTACTCTTTTTCTTTTATTCACCCAAGATCATGGCAAAATAATCAAGCCCTTGACTCAACACTAATCTTTATTATATATATAGCTCACGGACTCGATTACATTGAGGGATCATAAAGCAAAACTCAAAACTAGATCATGACATGACTTTTATTCTACTAAATCAACATACTACTAATAGGATCGAACTAAGAAAAACAGTAAAGATAGGGGTTGTGATGGTGATACGATACCGGGGCACCTCCCCCAAGCTTGGCAGTTGCCAAGGGGAGTGCCCATACCCATGTGATTATATCTCCTTCTTTGTCGGTGAAGGTGGAGGTGTTGTTGATGATGCAGGCTTGTCGTCCACCTTCCATGGCATAGGCTCTCCATCATAGAAGGATGATCGAGTCCTCGGAATCCCCAAATCTGCAGCCAAACTCATCCTTTTGAATCTATATTCATACTCACAGTTTTGATTTTGCAGATCATAGATTTGGGCTTGGAGGTGCTCGATCTTCTCATGAAGCTTGAAGATGGGCTCCTCGGTGTTCTTGGCATCCGGCTCATAGTTGTTGGTGAACTCTGCGAGCATCTTGTGGCTAGCGTTAATTCCACGCTCCACCATCCCCTGACACTTGAAAACTTGTTGCTCCATTGCTTCGAGCCTCGCCTCCACGCTTCTGGTTCCCTTTGGTCCCTCAACATCGCGGATGTGCAGCAACCCATCACGCATCTCAATGGTTTGAGGGTGTCGCATCACCTCCGCGAGGTAAGGGTTGATCACCTTCTCGAAGAACTTGTCCTTGGAAGCACTTGGGGACATCGTGATGATCTAGATCTGTCAGAAAAACAGCTCGAAACAAGAACAGAGGATAATTGCGTGATACGAGAGTCAAAACCTTCGGGAGAATATATAATGAATTTTTACCGACCAAAATATGTATCATGCAAGAAAATGGAGTCCGGAGGGCACACGAGGTGCTCACGAGGTAGGGGGGCGCGCCCAGGGGGGTAGGGCGCGCCCTCCACCCTCGTGAAGGCCTCGTGTCCTTCCCGGACTTCCACTTATGTTTCCATTTTCTAGATATTCCAAAACGGAGAAATATTGCCTTAAAAATTGTTTTGGAGTCGGTTTACTTACCGTACCACATAATTCCTTTTCGGAGTCTGAAATGGTCTGGAAAGCCTCCCTTATGTATTCCTCCGGGGTTACGGTCTCAATAATATTGGTTTCAACATTTATGGGATTACCAGAGATATAATGTTTGATTCTTTGACCGTTTACCACCTTCGGATGTGTGCCTTCGAAGTTGTTGGTTTTTGTGGCACCGGAACGATAGACCTCCTCGATAACGTAGGGACCTTCCCATTTAGAGAGAAGTTTTCCTGCAAAAAATCTTAAACGAGAGTTGTATAACAATACATAATCACCTACATTAAACTCACGCTTTTGTATCCTTTTGTCATGCCATCTTTTAACTTTTTCTTTAAACAACTTGGCATTTTCATAAGCTTGGGTTCTCCATTCATCAAGTGAGCTAATATCAAATAACCTCTTCTCACCGGCAAGTTTGAAATCATAGTTGAGCTCTTTAATAGCCCAATATTCCTTATGTTCTAGTTCGAGAGGTAAGTGACATGCTTTTCCATAAACCATTTTATACGGAGACATACCCATAGGATTCTTATATGCAGTTCTATAGGCCCATAATGCATCATCAAGTTTCTTGGACCAATTCTTTCTAGAGCTATTAACAGTCTTTTGCAAAATTAATTTGAGCTCTCTATTACTCAATTCTACTTGACCACTAGATCATGGGTGATAAGGAGATGCAATTATATGATTAACGTCATATTTAGCAAGCATTTTACTGAAAGCACCATGAATAAAGTGTGAACCACCATCACCATTAAATATCCAGGGACTCCAAACCTCGGAAAAATAACTTCCTTAAGCATTTTAATAGAAGTGTTATGATCAACACTACTAGTTGGAATAGCTTCTACCCACTTAGTAACGTAATCAACATCAACTAAAATATGTGTATATCCATTAGAGGTAGGAAAAGGTCCCATATAATCAAAGCCCCAAATATCAAATGGTTCAATAACAAGTGAATAATTCATAGGCATTTCTTGACGTCTACTAATATTACCAATTCTTTGACATTCATCACAAGACAAGACAAACTTACGGGCATCCTTGAAGAGAGTAGGCCAATAAAACCCGGATTGCAATACCTTATGTGCAGTTCTATCTCCAGCGTGATGCCCTCCATAAGCTTTGGAGTGACACTTGCGTAGGATTTGTTCCTGTTCATGCTCAAGTACACAACGTCTAATAACACCATCTACTCCTTCTTTATAAAGATGTGGGTCATCCCAAAACTAATGTCGCAAATCATAAAAGAACTTTTTCTTTTGTTGGTATGTGAAGCTAGGTGGTATAAATTTAGCAACAATATAATTAGCATAATCAGCATACCATGGAGTGCTACGAAAAGTGCTTATGACATTTAATTGTTCATCAGGAAAGCTATCATCAATAGGTAGTGGGTCATCAAGAACATTCTCTAACCTAGATAAATTATCTGCAACGGGGTTCTCAACTCCTTTCCTATCAACAATATGCAAATCAAATTCTTGCAGCAAGAGAACCCATCTAATAAGTCTAGGTTTAGCATATTTCTTTTCCATAAGGTATTTAATAGCAGCATGATCAGTGTGAATAGTTACTTTAGAATCAACAATATAAGGTCTGAATTTATCACAAGCAAAAACAACTGCTAAAAGTTCTTTTTCGGTAGTAGCATAATTTCTTTGAGCATTGTCTAGAGTCTTACTAACATAATGGATAACATTTAATTTCTTATCAACTCTTTGCCCTAGAACAGCACCTACAGCATAATTACTAGCATCACACATAATTTCAAAGGGTAAATTCCAATCAGGTGGTTGAACAACAGGTGCAGAGACTAATGCTTTCTTAAGTATTTCAAATGCTTCTACACAATCATCATCAAAGACAAATGGTACATCTTTTTGTAATAAATTAGTCAGAGGCCGAGAAAATTTTGAGAAGTCCTTAATGAACCTCCTATAAAACCCGGCGTGACCAAGAAAACTTCTTATACCTTTGATGTCCTTGGGACATGGCATCTTTTCAATAGCATCAACCTTGGCTTTATCAACTTCAATACCTCTTTCGTAAACTTTGTGCCCCAAGACAATACCTTCATTAACCATAAAGTGGCAGTTTTCCCAATTCAAGACAAGATTAGTTTCTTCACATCTCCAAGAAAACTCGATCAAGATTGCTCAAGCAATCATCAAAAGAGGAACCATAGACGGAAAAAGTCGTCCATGAAAACCTCACAAATCTTTTCACAAAATCAGAGAATATAGCGATCATGCATCTTTGAAAGGTAGCAGGTGCATTACATAAACCAAAAGGCATACGTCTATAAGCAAAAGTACCAAAAGGGCATGTAAAAGTAGTCTTTGATTGATCTTTAGTCGACAGGTATTTGAGAGAAACCAGAATAACCATCTAGAAAGCAATAATGTATATGTTTGCATAATCTTTCTAGCATTTGATCAATAAAAGGTAAGTGGTAATGATCTTTCTTAGTAGCTTTATTTAATTTGTGGAAGTCAATTACCATCCTATAACCTATGATAATTCTTTGGGAATCAATTCATCTTTATCATTAGGGACAACAGTAATACCTCCCTTCTTAGGGACACAATGGACATGACTTACCCACTGACTATCAGCAACATGATAAATTATACCTGCCTCCAGAAGCTTGAGTATTTCTTTTCTTACCACTTCTTTCATTTTAGGATTCAAACGTCGTTGAGGATCATGAACTGGTTTAGCATCCGCTTCCAAATTTATTTTATGTTGACATAGAGTGGGACTAATGCCCTTAAGATCATCAAGAGTATATCCAATAGCGGCACGGTGCTTCTTAAGAGTTTTCAATAATCTTTCTTCTTCATGCTCTGAAAGGTTAGCACTAATAATAACATGATATATTTTCTTTTCATCAAGATAAGCATATTTAAGACTATCAGGCAACGATTTAAGCTCAAACACGGGATCACCCTTGGGTGGAGGAGGATCCCCTAGGATTTCAACAGGCAAATTGTGTTGCAAATAGGTTCCTGTTTAAAGAATACTTCATCTACTTCCCTTCTTTCATTCATGAACATATCATTTTCATGGTCTAGCAAATAGTGTTCTAAAGGATCACTAGGAGAATGCGGCAATAGAAGCAAGACCAATAATTTCATCCTTACTAGGCAATTCTTCCTCACGATGTTTTTACTAAATTTAGAGAAATTAAACTCATGAACCATATCATCCAAGCCAATAGTAACAACATTCTTTTCGCAGTCTATCTTAGCATTAAGAGTATTCAAGAAGGGTCTACCAAATATAATGGGACAAAAGCTATGTCGTGGAGAACCAAGAACAAGAAAATCAGCAGGATATTTAGTTTTCCCACACAAGACTTCAACATCTCTAACAATTCCCACTAGTGAAATAGTATCTCTATTGGCAAGCTTAATTGTGACATCAATTTCTTCTAACTCAATAGGTGCAATATCATGCATAATTTCTTTGTATAATTCAATGTGTATTGCACTACACTAGCGCCCATATCACATAAGCCATGGTAACAATGATCTCCTATTTTAACAGAAATAACAGGCACGCCTACCACAGGTCTATGTTTATCTATAGCACAAGGTTTAGCAATTCTAGCAGTTTCACCACAGAATTGAATAACATGCCCATCAATATTATCAGACAAGAGATCTTTAACAATAGCAATATTAGGTTCTACTTAAACTTGCTCAGGAGGTGTATAAGTTCTAATATTGCTTTTATGAACAACAATTGAAGCATTAGCATGATCCTTTACTCTAATAGGGAAAGGTGGTTTCTCAACATAAGAGGTGGGAACAATAGGATCATTATAAGTGACAGCCTTTTCTTCAACTTTAATAGGTGCAACTACTTTTACTTCTATGGGAGGATGATATTTAAACCACTTCTCCTTAGGGAGATCAACATAAGTAGCAAAAGATTCACGAGAAAGAAGCTACTATCTCGTAGTCAAGTCCATATTTAGTGCTAAACTTACGGAAAATATCGGTATCCATAGAAGATTTAACACAATCAAACTTGGGCGTCATACCTGACTCCTTACCTTCGTCGAGGTCCCAATCTTCAGAGTTGCGTTTAATTCTATCCAATAAGTTCCATTTAAATTCAATATTCTTCATCATAAAAGAGCCAGCACAAGAATTATCGAGCATGGTGCGATTGTTATCAGAAATCCGAGCATAAAAATTCTGAAGAATTCTCACTCTTGAGAGCTCATGATTGGGGCATGAATATAACATTGATTTAAGCCTCCCCCAAGCTTGAGCGATGCTTTCTCCTTTGCGAGGCCAAAAATTATATATATAATTGCGATCACGATGAACAAGATGCATAGGGTAATACTTTTGATGAAATTCCAATTTCAATCTTTTATAGTTCCATGATCCCGTATTATCACATAGCCTATACCATGTCAATGCGTCTTCCTTCAAAGATAAAGGGAAGACCTTCTTCTTAACAACATCACCGGGTATACCTGCAAGTTTAAATAATCCACAAACTTCATCCACATAGAGTAGATATTCATCAGGATGCTTTGTTCCATCTTCTGTAAAAGTATTAGCCAGCTGTTTTTCCATCATACCCAAAGGAACTTAAAAAGGAGTTTCATTTTCAATAGGTTCAGTAGGTTGAGGAGCAACTCTTTGCTCTACTGGACGGGATGAAGATACCCCGAACAAGCTCCTCAGAGAATTACTTTCCATAGTAACAAGTGACAGAAAATTTCAGCACAATATATAATTTTTTCCTTACCAAATTCCACTTACCAAAGGCGCTACACTCCCCGGCAACGGCGCCAGAAAAGAGTCTTGATGACCCACAAGTATAGGGGATCTATCGTAGTTGTCGGTGTCAAAACCGGCGGATCTCGGGTAGGGGGTCCCGAACTGTGCGTCTAGGCGGATGGTAACAGTTCGGGCCCTCTCGATGGAGGTAAAACCCTACTCCTGCTTGACTAATATTGATTATATGGGTAGTACAAGAGTAGATCTACCGCGAGATCAGAGAGGCTAAACCCTAGAAGCTAGCCTATGGTATGATTGTTGTTCGTCCTACGGACTAAAACCCTCCGGTTTATATAGACACCGGAAAGGGCTAGGGTTACATGACTTCGGTTACAATGGGAGGAGATCTACATATCCGTATCGCCAACCTTGCCTTCCACGCCAAGGAAAGTCCCATCCGGACACGGGACGAAGTCTTGATCTTGTATCTTCATAGTCCAGAGTCCGCCGAAGGTTATAGTCCGCCATCCGGACACCCCTAATCCAGGACTCCCTCAAGAGCCCCTGAACTAGGCTTCAATGACGACGAGTCCGGCGCGCAGATTGTCTTTGGCATTGCAAGGCGGGTTCCTCCTCCGAATACTTCATAGAAGATTTTGAACACAAGGATAGTGTCCGGCTCTGCAAAATAAGTTCCACATACCACCGTAAAGACAATAATATTTGCACAAATCCAATCTGCTGACGTATTCCGCAGCGTGACATCACACCACGGCCAAGCCTTTATTCGAATCGTTTTTACTGTCCCACCTCAGCGCGTTTAGCGAGGCGGTTTCCTTGGCACGTCTTGTCGAAGCAGATATCGTGTCCCCTTATTCCGGGATTCTCATCAATACGGGCATGGGTAACCCAATCGTGCCCGTTGGTATATTTCCTCAATCGAAGGGGAGTCCCAAACGGTCACGGGGAGGGCTCTTGGTATTCAACCTCTTTATAAAGAGACCAAGGCTGTACTCCTTTCTTTCAATCTCAATCGAATCCGCCTCTCGCCTCGAGTTCCAACACCCAAAGCTCCAGATTCAGCGCTTGGACCTTCGATGATGTCCGGCTCCGGCCTTCAAGGCGGTGGATGCCTTCCTCCGTTACGGAAGAAGGCGTGCTAAAAGCTGAGAGGTGCAGTATCTAACCGGCGAAATCTCGCATAGGCTGCCTGCTCAAGGGCAGGTTATTCCCACTCCCAAGCCTGGTGAGAGCGTGGTGTTCGCGTTTCACTTTCTTCGGGGGCTAGGCTTCCCGACGGACCCCTTTGTGAGGGGGCTCATGTTTTATTATGGGCTGGAATTTCACGACTTGACTCCGGAGTCCATCCTCCACATCTCATCGTTCATCGTCGTGTGCCAAGCCTTCCTCCGCATTACTCCTCACTTCGGATTGTGGCTTAAGACCTTCAAAGTAGAGCCGAAGATGATCAAGGGGCAGCACGCGGAGTGCGGAGGCGCTGTTATAAGCAAGAATGCTAACGCTCCATGGCCCGAGGGCTCTTTTCAAGAGGAGTTCAGCTTATGGCAACAGGAGTGGTTTTATATCATAGCTCCCAGGGGCACCAAGTGGGTGGCACCACCTGCCTTTCGCTCGGGTCCCCCACCACATCTAGCGTCATGGGTCAATAAAGGATTTAACTGGGGGCCGTCCAAGGACGTGCCCTTGTTGCAGGGCCGCATTCGAGATCTCCTAGAAAGAGACATCAATTTGGTCGTAGTGACGCAGGTCATGCTGATTCGCCGCACCCTGCCCTGCAAACGTCGCCCCATGCGCCTATGGGTGTTTAATCCGGAGGGTCCACGAGCCCTCCAACATTTTACGGGCGTGACGCCCATGGAGATGTACAAATTGTTCTTCGGATCACAAGCAAGGTGTTCGGACTCGACCGAGGATGCAGGTCTGAGCTGCAATCGCCCGGATACTCAAGTAAGTAGCCCTGTGCAGGACCACGCTCTCCCTATACTTACCATACACTTGCCCTTCAAAGAGTTGTCCCTTAAACAAGAGTGGATAGCGAAAGCATAGCTAATCAGGTGTTCGGCCCCCCTCCCTGAGACCACGCCGGATCCCGTGTTAACCAGGATGCTGGAGGTTGCGCCTTTGGAAGAAGGCAAAGGGGGGAATAAGGAAGCTACTGCCTCCCCGAAGGAGGCTGTCAGGGAAGGAGGAATCGAAAATTTCTCTGTCCAGGGGAAGAAGAGGACCGCCTCTGAAGACCCGGAGACTATGGTCTCAAAGCGGGGGAAGAAATCTTCGTCAGAGGTTCCTGCGCCGGGGGATGCCTCGGCCGCATTGTGCCCACAAGGGGATCAGCCCTCCACCAAGCCGTAAGTAGAGAGGGGAGTTTTAAAATAATAAACATCTCTGTTCTATTTCTGAGGAAGATAACCGACATTTTACCTTGTAGTTCGGATCTCAGCCCTTCTCAGCAGAGCTCATCTTTAGGGGATCTTCGTCCGGAGATGATGGAGAGCGGAACGCCTCCCCCTGCCGTACCGCCTTGCGATGCGGGCGACCCTGAGGTGTCATCACGGAGGGTTTCTCCGAATCCGGCAGGGCCGGAAAGCAGTCATATGGCTCCCCAAGGCACTCCGTGTTTGGCCTTCGAAAAAGCCAACGGACGAGTCCGGCACAGTCCGGTGCATGGTCGGAAGAGCTGAAGGATCTGCTCGGGCGAGCGTCTATCTCAGAAGAACACCGTGCATTGATGGGCACGGTGATTGAAAGGATTTCATCCGCGGAGAGCGGGTTGCACGAGGCCGTCAGGAATTTACTGACAGGTTTTGAGGTACGCGAAATGATGTACCTCTTGACAGTTCCGCATATAAAAGATGCGCCCTGTATAAATTGTAGCCCCTGAGACTCGGTGAGTTGTCAAAAATGACGGCGCGCCGAGGATCATAATCCCAGGTATGATATGTCGCTTTTCCTATGTAGGTGGGAAAGTGTCCGGTGGCTAGCCGGACTGATGAATTCTTGAGCTAAAGCGGCAACTTAGCGTGGCAGATGCCGACATCGCGCTTGTCAACAAGCGGCAGCGAGTCCCAAGGTATGCGATTTCTCTGCGGACACACAGTAAGGGGCTTGATGCCCATGCCTTACAACATGTATGCTTGATGCAGATGGTGCCGCTGCCATGGAGAACCTTGGCGGAACTTCGCCCGAGCCAAGGAGCAGGCCGGGGAAAAGTGATGCGGCTGCCTTAAAGGCGGCCGAAGAGCTGAAAGCCGAACAGACTGCTCATTGCCGAAGCAAGAAGGAAATGGCCGAGATGGCTGTGAAGTTGAAGAATGCTGCCGACCGCTGCAAGCTTCTTGAAAAAGAAGATCGGGCGGAACAGAAGGACCTGGAGAATGCCACTACCGAGGCCAAGGATGCTCGCTCTGCAATGAGAGCTATGAAGGAGGAGCTACATCACGCCGGAGATATCGCGGCTGGAAAGCCCTTTATGCTGCGGATGAAGTTCGGGGATCCTAAATATGCTCAATTGGACCGGTTGTGGAGTGCGGCAGACACTTACCTGGACTTGGCGGCTAGTTCTGCGGACGCGGCCGAACACTTCCGAGATCAAAAGGATCACGAATTGGAAAAGCTTTTTTGGTCGCAGTTCCACAATCCAGAGCGCCCACTTCCATTAACCGATCGTTTGGCCGCATGGGCGGAGCTGAATAGGTTATCCGGACTCACCATGAAGTATGTCGTGAGTCATCTGTGGCCGGAAAGGCCCGAGCCGAAGAGTTATTTTAGCTTGGTGCAGCAATTCCTTGGTGCGGTGCCGCATATCAATGCAACGAAGAGGTCAGCGTGCATAGAGGGTGCGTGGATGGCTCTTGCCCGTGTCAAGACAAACTAGGCGGAGATGAAGGCCACCGATGTTGCATCCCAAGATTCGTACGTGAGCCGAGTACCTGCCGAGCACTATTTTCAGAAAGTTCTGCAGGGCGCTCGTTTAATAGAAACGCAGTGCTCGAAGGATATTATGTTTGAATAACATGTACTATTGTAAAACAATATTTTGGGGGAATTTAAAAGCTTTTTATATTTATGCCTTCAAGAATTAAAATACCTCCTGTGCGGCCGTTAATGTATATGTATATATATAACCTGAAAGATGGCAGTCTTGACATTACGCATATAATGCGGGGGTGTTCGCAGAAGGCGCATTTTCACACTTGACCCAACGTCTTGGTCCTATTAAGGAGGTGATAGCGCAGCGAACTAGGCAACCGGACTATAATGCTTTATCACTTTCACTTAGCCATAGGAGTTTGACAGTGGGGCTACTATATAGCCCACAGGGGCACCGCTCACCCTAATTCGGGCGGCGTGTGTGCTGGCCGAAAGCGACCCTTCGTTAATGTGGAGGAATCCTAAAGATTCCGGCGGGTCATCGAGTGGTTGACAAGTCTCACGCTATATCATGACAGTCAGTTTTCGGCTTTCTCTACTAAGGTGCTCGCCTGGCCGAACTGGGGCACAATCGCAGTAGTTCTCCTGGTGCCGCCTTAGCCGATAGAGCGGAACATAAGGCAGCAAAACACAGGAGCCGGGCAAACCCAACATTTGACCAAAGACATGATTCGGAGCTGATGCATATAAGGCCAAAATGTATGGTATATTAAATAAACAAAGTACAATTCAAAAAATGAATAAAATTGAGCTTTATTGTCTCTTGTTGTACATGCGCGGAGCCCCTTGTACGGGGGTATGCGGCTAGTAAGCCCTTGTATGTTTACGCCGGACTCGTCTAGCCATGTCCGAGGTCTGAACGACCTGTTTAGGCGCTTTGATTAGTGAAGCCGGTTTAGTGTGTGGCTGTCAAGGCAGCCGCACAATCTTCCGCGCTCGAGGAACACTCGATATTTCCCTTTAATGAGATTATGCCTCGCGGACCGGGCATTTTAAGTATAAGAGATGCATAATGCGGTATTGTGCTAAAGCGGGCGAAAGCTTCGCATCCCAGTAGTGCTTGATAGCTACTTGTAAATGGGGCGATGTGGAAGGTTAGCTTTTCGCGGTGGAAGTTGTCGGGTGAGCCGAACATAACTTCTAGCAGGAGAGAGCCCGTACAATGGGCATCTGGGCCTGGCGTTACCCCTTGAAAGGAAGTGTTGCTATGGCGAATTGTTGTTGGGTCTATCCCCATTTTGCGGATTGTGTCCTGATATAGCAGGTTTAGATGACTACCGCCGTCCATTAGGACTTGTGTAAAGTGGAGTCCGTCAATTATCGGATCTAATACCAAGGCAATCCATCCTGTGTTCCGGATACTTCTAGAGTAATCCTGTTGGTCGAAGGTGATTGGTTTTAACAACCAGTGGCGGGACTCCTCTAGGATAGGCCGTATGGCGCGTATCTCTATAGGTGCCACTATGTTTTTCCCTTTTGTCAAGTGAAGTGAGTTTACTGTTTTGACTTCTTGTGGGAAATTATTTTGTTTTCCGGTGCTCTGCTTGTGGGGTTCGTCATCGTCCTCGCTTGGTGTGTCGAGCCCCTTGTGTTTGGCGTTGAGTTTGCCGGATTGCTTGAAGACCCAACAATCTCTGTGGGTATGGTTTGCAGGCTTCCAAAGTCTTGTGGATTTGGCATATCTTGTCCAAGATTTTGTTTAAGTTAGATAGCTCGTCCTGTTATCCTTGAGGGGCAGCTTTTTACGGTCTATGAGAGCTTTTGAATCTGGCGTTGATCGCCGTGCTCTTGGGCTGTTTCCCTTGGTCTCAGCGCTGGTCCTTCTTTGCGTCAGCGGTTTCCCATTTCCATCCCTAACCCGGATGTACTTGGGTCGCTAGTACTGCATCTTGCCAACCAACTATCCTCTCCGTGCAAAAGCGGGTCATGAGGCTTGTTAATGCGGCCATTGTTCTTGGCTTTTCTTGGCGAGGTGTCTGGCGAGCCATTCGTCTCGAGCAACGTGTTTGAAAGCTGCTAAGGCTTCAGCGTCCGGACAGTCGACTATCTGGTTCTTTTTAGTAAGAAATCTATTCCAGAGTTTCCGGGTTGAATCTCCGGGTTGTTGGGTTATATCACTTAAATCGTCTCCATCCGGAGGTCAGACATAGGTCCCTTGAAAATTTGCCCGAAAGGCATCCTCGAGCTCTTCCCAACTTCCAATGGTGTTTTCGGGGAGGCTTTTAAGCCAATGCCGGGCTGGCCCTTTGAGCTTGAGGGGTAAGTATTTTATGGCGTGGAGATCATCTCCTCTAGCCATGTGTAAGTGGAGGATATAATCCTCAATCCGCACTCCGTGGTCTGTTGTTCCGTCAGATGCCTCTATGTTTATGGGCTGAATCCTTTGGAAATTCATGGTCCAGCACCTCATCGGTGAAACATAGGGGGTGTGCGGCACCCCTATATTTGGGTGTGCCGTGATGTTCTGATACTTGTTGTGTTGCGTTGCTTACTAGAGCTTGCTTTCTTGGCCCGTAGATAGATCTGGCTGGGCCAACTTTTTGATACGAATCCTTGTGCGGATCGCGTGCCGGCTTGTGTGCGGCGCCATTTGCCGCACTATGTTGGCCATGGGGTCATTATCCGCCCGGGTGGCTTCCTTATTTTTTGACTGCGGGGGCTCTAAGGCCTCCTCATCAAATTCCGGCAGTAATTTTCGCTTCGGGTAGCTCTTTGTGCAGCGACTGTCGCCGTATTTGTCTGCGGTGTTGAGTACTTTGCTCCATCTAGTTCTGAGTGCATCTTCCGCTGTTTTGAGCTTCCGCTTCTGCTTTTTCAGGCTACGCGCAGTGGCGACGAGCCTTTTGTGGAGGTTCTTCTGCTCCAGTAACTTGTCCGGCGTGAGGTCGTCCGGACTGTTATCTTCGCCGGGGACGGGTTGTTTATCCAAGTTGCCCTGTTCGGACGGTTGCTCAATGGCATGTTTGTCGTCCGCCGGTTCGCCCTGCTCTATGGCTGGGTCTGTATGGCTGCTGTCTCTATCGAGGTGGGGTTTGGAGCGGCGCTTACGCCGCCGCTTTGACTGCTTTTCGAGGGAACGATCCCTCCTTGCATCCCTTTGCTCCTCGTCATCGTTTCTTTTAGGTGTGTCCACCATGTATACATCGTGAGATGAGGTGGTTGTCCAGTGCCCTATAGGCGCTGGTTCTTGTTCGTCTCCTACATCGTCGCCCATACCGTCGATGTCTTCGGAGTCGAAGTCGAGCATGTCGGTTAAATCATCGACAGTGGCTACGAAGTGGGTGGTGGGTGGGCTTTGAATTTCTTCGTCGACCCCATCCCAACCTTGCTGACCATAGTCCGGCTAGGGCTCTCCTGATAAAGAGAGAGACTTTAATGAATTCAGAATGTTCTTAGAAGGCGAGTCTTTGAAAAGATGTCCGAGGCGGTGAAATCCATGATCGGCGCCCAATCGGATTCGATTGGCGGTATGAGATGGTTCGTAGTCCCAGAGGAGTCCGGCACCTTGGAGTCACGAGCCGCAAAGGACAAGGCTGGTGTTCGGCTCGATCACCATAGAGATTGCAGCCCCGAGGCGGTGTCCAGCCACCGTCCTTGATTGGCGCGATCGGCTCCGAGCTAAAGTCGGAGCGGACACCGTCTTGACCTCGAGGCACTTTTCGTGACAGATCTAGATCATGCCCATCGTGATGATCTTGGGCGCGCTTGGCTGTGGCTCAAACCCGTCGAAAATCAAGTCTCCGCGACGTCGGCCGTGTAGTTCAAACTTCAAATCTGACCTGATGGCGGTGGTGTAGCTTTCAATCTGCTCCGGATGGCCAGCGAGTTAACCCGCATGCAAAGTCGCGAATCTGAAGATCTGTCCGGGGAGAAGAGTCTCACCCTGGACCGCATTGTTGTTGATGATCGGAGGAGCCATCTGGCCTAAAGATGACGATACACAGGAACTCTCAATGAAAGCACCAATGTCGGTGTCAAAACCGGCGGATCTCGGGTAGGGGGTCCCGAACTGTGCGTCTAGGCGGATGATAACAGGAGACAAGGGACACGATGTTTTTACCCAGGTTCGGGCCCTCTCGATGGAGGTAAAACCCTACTCCTGCTTGATTAATATTGATGATATGGGTAGTACAAGAGTAGATCTACCGCGAGATCGTGAGAGGCTAAACCCTAGAAGCTAGCCTATGGTATGATTGTTGTTCGTCCTATGGACTAAAACCCTCCGGTTTATATAGACACCGGAAAGGGCTAGGGTTACAGAGTCGGTTACAATGGGAGGAGATCTACATATCCGTATCGCCAAGCTTGCCTTCCACGCCAAGGAAAGTCCCATCCGGACACCAGACGAAGTCTTCAATCTTGTATCTTCATAGTCCAGGAGTCCGACAAAGGTTATAGTTCGGCCATCCGGACATCCCCTAATCCAGGACTCCCTCAGTAGTCCTTTCGATAAGTAAGAGTGTCGAACCCAACGAGGAGCAGAAGGAAATCATAAGCGGTTTTCAGCAAGGCATTCTCTGCAAGTACTAAAATAAGTGGTAACAGATAGTTTTGTGATAAGATAAATTGTAACGAGCAACAAGTAACAAGAGTAAATAAAGTGCAGCAAGGTGGCCCAATCCTTTTTGTTGCAAAGGACAAGCCTGGACAAACTCTTATAATAGGAAAAGCGCTCCCGAGGACACATGGGATTATCGTGAAGCTAGTTTTCATCACGTTCATATGATTCGCGTTCGGTAATTTGATAATTTGATATGTGGGTGGACCGGTGCTTGGGTGCTGTTCTTACTTGAACAAGCATCCCACTTATGATTAACCTCTATTGCAAGCATCCGCAACTACAACAAAAGTATTAAGGTAAACCTAACCATAGCATGAAACATATGGATCCAAAACAGCCCCTTAGGAAGCAACGCATAAACTAGGGTTTAAGCTTCTGTCACTCTAGCAACCCATCATCTAATTATTACTTCCCAATGCCTTCCTCTAGGCCCAAATAATGGTGAAGTGTTATGTAGTCGACGTTCACATAACACCACTAGAGGCTAGACAACATACATCTCATCAAAATATCGAACGAATACCAAATTCAGATGTCTACTTATTGCTAGACTTCTCCGGTGTCCTCTGGAACAAACGTAACTACTCACAAAGCATATTCATGTTCATAATCAGAGGGGTAATAATATGCATAAAGGATATGAACATATGATCTTCCACCAAGTAAACCAACTAGCATCAACTGCAAGGAGTAATCAACACTACTAGCAACCTACTAGAACCAATCCCGGACTTGGGGACAAGAATTGGATACAAGAGATGAACTAGGGTTTGGAGATGAGATGGTGCTAGAGAAGATGTTGATGGAGATTGCCCTCTCCCGATGAGAGGAGCGTTGGTGATGATGATGGCGATGATTTCCCCCTCCTGGAGGGAAGTGTCCCCGGCAGAACAGCTTCGCCGGAGCCCTAGATTGGTTCCGCCAAGGTTCCGCCTCGTGGCGGCGGAGTATCGTCCCGAAAGGTTGCTTCTGATTTTTTTCTCATTCAAAGACTTCATATAGGAGAAGATGGGCATCGAAGAGCCACCAGGGGGGCCACGAGGTAGGGGGCGCGCACCCACCGTCGTGTGCAGGGTGTGGGCCCCCTGGCCTTCATCTTTGGCGACGATTTTTCTTTATTTATTTTAAGATATTCCGTGGAGTTTCAGGACTTTTGGAGTTACGCAGAATAGGTCTCCAATATTTGCTCCTTTTCCAGCCCAGAATTCCAGCCGCAGGCATTCTCCCTCTTCATGTAAACCTTGTAAAATAAGAGAGAATAACCACAAGTATTGTGACATAACGTGAAATAACAGCCCATAAAGCAATAAATATCGATATAAAATCATGATGCAAAATGGACGTATCAATCAATCAAGCAGGAAGTAGGGTATTACCTCCATAGAGAGGGTCCGAACCTGGGTAAACATCGTGTCCCCCGTTTCCTGTTACCATCGACCTTAGATGACAGTTCGGGACCCCCTACCAAAGATCCGCCGGTTTTGACACCGACAGACTGTACGTGGAGTGGGTGACAGCTGGGTCCACGGCCGCACGCAAGGAAGTGCCTCCTTTTTTGCATCTGGGAAGTACCTCCTTATTACGCGCAAAATAATGATTCCTCCTCCCGACAACTGGGACCCACCGAAAGGGCCTCTGTATTTCACGAAAAAAACATTCCCCCCACTGTCAGCTCAGATCCACCAGCTATTACGCACAAAAATAATGAATAGCCCCGCTGCTAGGTCGGTCCCACTATATTTGGAGGCTGACTTGTGGGCCTACTAAGTTGATGCGGACGCAGGGCTTTGTCAACTTAGTCAATATAAACGATTCTAGCTGTGAAGACCGTACGATGTTGAAAGCACAAGTGCTCCCTGGGTGGTTTTGGTAATTAATGTCAACATATCTCCTGTTGGACTAATGTTTTTATCTAGAATATTTCAGACAAGTTCAACAGATGGAGTGGTGTGGACAACAGGATGTGGAACCCCTTCAAGATGCTAAGGACAAAGGATTGGCTCAAGCTCAAAAGCTCAAGACTCTACATTTTACTTTTAGTGATCCAAGATCACATTGAGTCCATAGGAAAGCCAATACTATTAAAAGGGGATGATGTGTTGCTTAATGGCTTGCTTGCTCAAAGTGCTTAGTGATATGCTCCAAAGCCCTCAACCACTTTCTCATATCCACATATGTCCCGAACCAAAAGTCAAACTCGGCCCCACCGAATCATTCTATCTGGCACCACCGAGTTCACTTGACATAGCCACTGCCACAAACCCTAATCAATTCGGTCTCACCGAGATGGGCTTGCAAACTCTTTGTTGCCTGTTGCAATAATTTCAGTATTACCGAGATTTGTAATCGGTCTCACCGAGTTTGCCTGACCAACTCTCTGGTTAGCTTATTACAAAAATTGGTCCCACCGAGTTTGTGTAATTGGTCAAAACGAGATGAGGTTTTACCCTAACCCTAGCACATCGGTCCCACCGAGTTGATCTTATCGGTCCCACCGAAATGCCTAATGGTCACATTATGAACTGAATCGGTCCGACCGAGTTTTCTGATTCGGTCCCACCGAGTTTGGTGATTTGTGTGTAACGGTTATATTTTGTGTGGAGGCTATATATACCCCTCCATGCACTCTTCATTCATGGAGAGAGCCATCAGAACATGCCTACACTTCCAGCATACATTTTCTGAGTGAGAACCACCTACTCATGTGTTGAGGTCAAGATATTCCATTCCAACCACGTAAATCTTGATCTCTAGCCTTCTCCAAGTTGCTTTCCACTCAAATCATCTTTCCACCAAATCCAAATCTGTGACAGAGAGTTGAGTGTTGGGGAGACTATCATTTGAAGCACAAGAGCAAGGAGTTCATCATCAACACACCATTTGTTACTTCTTGGAGAGTGGTCTCTCCTAGATTGGCTAGGTGTCACTTGGGAGCCTCTGTCAAGATTGTGGAGTTGAACCAAGGAGTTTGTACGGGCAAGGAGATCGCCTACTTCGTGAAGATCTACCCTAGTGAGGCAAATCCTTCGTGGGCGATGGCCATGGTGGGATAGACAAGGTTGCTTCTTCATGGACCCTTCATGGGTGGAGCCCTCCATGGACCTGCGTAACCGTTACCCTTCATGGGTTGAAGTCTCCATCAACGTGGATGTACGATAGCACCACCTATCGGAACCACGCCAAAAATCTCCGTGTCTCCAATTGCGTTTGCACACTCCAATCCTATCCCTTTACATTCTCGCAAGTTGCATGATTTACTTTTCGCTGCTCATATACTCTTCATGCTTGCTTGATATGTATTGTGAATGTTTAAACATGTGCTAAAACTCCACCTCAAATTGAAGAAATTAAAAACTGCCACTTTTCTTGCTAAGAGACTATTCACCCCCCTCTAGACACCTCTTCTCGATCCTTTCAGATGTACATCCAATGGTCGTCGTGCTTCTTCAACCTATGGTCTTCTTGCGCCTGCCGCTCAAACCAGCGTTGGCCGTGCCGCCTGCTCCTGCCTGTCATGGCCAGCTATGCTGCCACGCAGGCCTCACCGCCCCACCCTACTCCCACCGCTGGCCAGGCCTTCCCTCTACTCACGCACAGCCCCTGTTATTCTCCGAAGACGACAGCTCAAACCGCAGCCGAAGCAGTCTACTCTCGTACTCCCCTCCGCGTGGGCATCCACTGTTGCATATTCCCCGGCTCCGAGTCGTTCCCTTCCTTGGTCGCGTCATCGTCCACCACCTTGGTGCTCTCGGGCGGTACATCGTTGTCAATGCGGTCAATGAACCACAGCCATCAGAATAGGACTATAAGTGGAGAGGCTAACAGTTGGGTCCATGGCCACGCGCAAGGAAGTGCCTCCTTATTACGCGCAAAATAATGATTCCTCCACCTGACACCGACCTACCTGAAAGTGCTAGTTATCGACTAGAGGGGGGTGAATAGGCGATTTTTATGGAAGTCTTCAAAATGTGGAAGTTTCGAAGACAAACAATAGAAATGACCTAATTGATATGCAGCGGAAGATAAACTACAACAAGCAAACCATAGTCAAGTATGCAATAATTTGAAAGTACAAAGACTAATAGCAGCTTAGTAGTAAGGATCAGGATGAAAGATAGTATGAAGCCAACCAACGATAGTAGTCAATCAATGAAGTCAAACAGGTACGAAAAATAGGCAATGACTTCACGAAGACAAACTCTAAGTAAAGGGAGGGAGAGGATAGAACCGGTCACTTGTTGAAGACACATGATTTATTGGACCAATTCCAGTTGCTGTGACAATTGTACGTCTGGTTAGGGAGGCGGAGATTCAACTCAGAAGACCGCGTCTTCACCTTATTCCCCTTGAGCAAAGGACACACAGTCCTCGCCCAATCACTCTAGTAAGTCTTCAAGGTAGACTTCCGAACCTTCACAGACTTCGTTCACCGGCGATCCGCAATGACTCTTGGATGCTCAAAACGCGACGCCTAACCGGCTGGAGGATTCACAGTCCTCAAGTGTAATAAGTCTTGTGTCACGCAGACAGAAAGACTTGATGATGCCTAACACTCTTTGGCTCTGGGTGTTTAGGCTTTGTCCTCGCAAGGATTTCTCTCTCTCAAAGGCTTGAGGTGGGTTGCTCTCGCATCGACAAAAGCCGTGCACTAACTCTGAGCAGCCACCAATTTATGGTGTAGGGGTGGGCTATTTATAGCCACTAGGCAACCCGACCTGATATGTCTGAAATGACCCAGGTCACTAAGGAACTAACACGTGTTCCAACGGTCGATTTCAAACACAAACGACAACTTTACTTGGGCTACAAGCAAAGATGACTCATCCATTCTGGATAAGATTTGCTCTCATTGTCTTCGCTCGAAGACATAGGATTTGGGTTGAGCATCACTTGATCATTCGACTTTGTTCACTTGGACCCCACTTAACGATGCGGTGGTTCCTATGACTCAACAAAGAAGAAAAAGGAAACAACGAAACGACACAGTCTTCGCGCTCCATAGTCTTCACTCAATGTCTTCTCATGTCATAGTCTTCAACATGAATATGTTCACATACCACCATTGTCATCAATGTCTTCATACATTTTTAGGGGTCATCTCCGGTAGGTAAACCGAATCAATGAGGGACACTACCTGTGTTATCCTGCAATTCTCACAAACACGTTAGTCCCTCAACCACGTTTGTCGTCAATACTCCAAAACCAACTAGGGGTGGCACTAGATGCACTTACAATCTCTCCCTTTTTGGTGATTGATGACAAACTGGTTGAAGTTTTCAACGGGATACGGTATGTGAAATTGTAAAGGATAGGGTATTGTCTTCATAAGTGGCAAAGGCTCCCCACGAAGATGTGCATATAAGTAATTTGCTTTTGGAATGCAAATGCACATGGCAGGTTGTACTTGTGAAGATCCTCTTCAACTTATGAAGATAATTCATCATGCATGAAATGATATAACTAAGAGAATGACATGCATAATGGAAAATGGACGTTTGCAGAATGATCTAAGTGCGGAAGTTATCATCGCACATGCGGAATTTATCATCGCATCACGTAAAAGCAAGTAAGTAGCAGACGACCATCGAAGTTTAAGTGTTACAACTCAAAGAACCAAATGTATCAAAAGCGAGAGTTGTAAACACTAGGCAAAATATAAAGCAACCGCCCATATGAACCCGCTTGAAGACTATCAAACTCATATGCTTCTCCCCTTTGTTAGTAAGGACCAAAAGGTTTGAAGACATAGAGCATCTACTCGTTCCCATGAGGAGTAGGTGAAGCGGCGGGGTTGTCGTTGTTGTTTGGCGGCAGACAAACTTGGTGCGATGTCGATGCGTCTTGAAGTAGGGGCGGTGAAGTAGCATCGTCTTCATCATCGATCACTTTGGCATTCACAGTTGCCGTGGAGGAAGAATAGTCAGAGTCTTCAAGGGATGGAGTTCGACGTAGCACAACATTCCGGGGAGGAGTGGAGTCAAACTTGAATCTTTCAGTGAAGCCATCGTCTTGAAGATCTGCTTCAAAGACCGAAAGCAGCGTCAAACTCTTCCATGATCGCCGACAGGTCTCGTGAGTGACAAAAGCATTCTTGGTGGCAAGATTTGAATGCGATTGGCGTCCACCAAGAGGCTTTGCATCTGTCGCTTGAGCCAAAAGTGATGCTTGTCTTGTTTACGATGCGATTGCCACAAGAAGTTCTCGGTCATTTAGGGGCGAGAGCGCTTCTTAGGCCTTTGGGCAATTGTGCTCTCGGTAGCTTCAGTTTGCGCGGTGAGGCATCTGAGTGTTCCCAGCCATTGGATAGACACGAGTTACTGCTTGGACTCCTTCCATGGGTTGAGTGAAGCTTTGATGATTAGCATTTTGAAGACAAAGAGGCTTCTTGGCAGGCTCAGGGTATATGGCTTCAACTGACATATCAACCTCTGGTAGAAAGATCAGATGATTGCGGCGGAGGGCTGATAGTTGATAGCAGAGTGTAGCTTAATGAGACGCATGACCCATGGAGCATAGAATTTCAGGCCAAAAAGGTCAGAACCAGACGCAGCCAGTTGCCGGATGAAGAATTCTTGTGTATTGAAGTTGATGCCATTGAGGATGTAAAAGACCAATGTCTTCATGTCTCCTTCAAGTTTTGCAGCTGATGAATGCCCTTTGATAGGCCATAGAGTTCGCCTGATGATGTGATATATTGTGCGAGGCAGATACTCAAGGTCATCAACAAAGGACTCCTTTGGGTATTCAGCGTCAGGTGGCAAAGGCTTCATCATGCTCAACATCTGGCTCATGTTGGGCTCTGGCTTGTGGAAGATGCTCTCCAGTGCATTGCAGTGGAGTTGACAATCAGGTTCGAAAAAGCTCTCCGGGAGTGGGTAGGCCTGTAAGCTTAATGTCGTCAAGAGCTTTGGCTTCATGATGAACATTTCCTGTCATCCACTCGAGAACCCATGTCTTTGTATCCCTGTAGTAGCCGTGAATGTGGAGGGTGGCATAGAATTGAAGCAAAAGTTCCTCATTCCAATGTTCTTTATGCATCACAAAGTCGAGCGGACCTACATCACGAAAAGCAACAAGTGCTTCTTCCAAGCATGGCAGTCCAGCAATGGCTTCGATGTCGAGGCGCATATGAGGGAAAATCGCCCTTGATCATACTGAGCAGGAGTAATAGCTTCATTGCCGATAGCTCGTAAACGATCGATGATATTCTTGGCCTTGAGTAGGGGTTCTTTGCTCTGTCAAAGAAGGTGTTGTGGGCTTTGAAGCCATTTGCATTGAAGGACCACAGAGGTGGCGATTACACAGGAACCTTGGCAGTCTTGGCTTTGGTTTTGGACCGAGGCCTATGCTCAACATGATAATCAAACCGAGGACCCAGAGGCATTAGGCGGAGGGACGAGAATGGGCCATTTGTGGGTGATCACCGTCCATAGTTGTATGCTTGGTCAAGTGTATGGGCGTTGGTGGCGGAGCAAAGGGCGATGGCGAACAGAGGTGTCGGGCTGCACTGAGATGCTTCAGGAGCGGTTGCATCATTGGCTTCGGCACATTGATTGGTGCAGGCTCCATATTTGCTTCCACCATGACTACGTCATTGGCTTCATTTGTGTTGGTGGTGGCAGCCTCAAGATTTTCAACCTCCACTTGATGAGCTGGAGGGTCGAACGCATCGCACGTTCACTTCAGGAACAACTTCTTGATAATGGGGGAGTAGGGACACGTTCTTCTTACAGGTTGTCATCGGTGATGCAGCCGGATTGTCTTTAGCAGCTTTGGCTTCGTACACGGAGACATTCACAATGGAGTGGCTTCGGAAACACTTGACATGCAACAGATTGGTGGTGCACTTCTCCTTCCGAACGCCTCGAAGAGGGACTTGAGGTCTTGGTCCTTTGCGAAGCTGCGGAATCTTTGGCGGCGCCTTTGGAGATGGAGTTGGCTGGGCCTCAAAGTCATCCTCTTCTTCTTGCATGTGGTGTGACTTGTTGTTGTTGTTGGGGAGTACTCGGGTAGTCTTGTTGTTGTGGGTGATCATCCCATGATGCATCTGAGCAATTGGCGTCGGAGGGCGACCAATCTTGATGAGCTCGCTGTTCGTGAGAACAAAGCGATGATACCAAGTTGTGTTCGATCTGAGGAAGAACTACATCATCTTCAACATTGTCATTGTGACCAATGTCTTCAGCAGCTGTGGGATCAACTGCTGGAATGTCTTCAGCTTCATGAGCCTCTGTGGAAGCAGGCTCATGAACTATCATCCGTCGTTCTTGGTGTTCAGATGCAGGGTGAACCATTGAGATAGGTTCAACAACTAAGGGCTCTGTGGGAGCAGCCCGCTTTTTCATGGTTTTGCGCTTCTTCTTGGAGGGAGCGACATTAGAGGCTTCAGGATTTTTCCTTTTTCTGGCTTCAAATTTCGGCAGTCCTCGCCTTCTTCTTGATTACAAGCGGTTGACCTGACCTTTGGCTTCGAGCAGTCATGCTGCTTGGGAAGACTATGCGAGGTTCTTCCTGCCTTGAAGGTGCAGATTGGTCAGTTGATTGCTTCTTCTTCTTTGCAGCCATTCTGGGGTCAATGCCAGGACGACCAAGAGCCTTGCGCTTCTCAGCCTCATTGTAGCCTAGCACACACTTGTCATCCATACTCTTCATGCGCTCACGAGAGCCTTTAGCATCTTCGCGCTTCTTGAGAAAGGCTTCTTTGAGCTCGTGCAGCATGATCTTGAAGTTTTTGACATCTTGCACGCGGAGCTTTGCCACATGCTTCTTGAACTGAGCTTTCTCATAGTCGATCTTGTGCTTCAGTTCAACGATGCGCCGAGCAAGAGCTAGCTCGAAGCAATGGCGCCATTGAAGGAGACGCTGACGCCAATGGGAAGTTGCAGATCTTCAAAGCTGAGATTTGGGGTGTCAAACCACTCATCAATGAAGTTATGGATGATTGCCACATCAAAGAGAGGCAAATCATTGAAGATCTCTGCTTCTTCCTTGCTCTTGATCAGTTGCTCAAGAGCATCATCTGCAAGATCGTCATCACTGGATAAATCAATGTGCCCTTCTCGCAGAATGGCAGCAGGAGTTAATGTCTGATCAGTATTTTTGACGATTTTCTTTTTCTTCTCCGTCTTCTTGGAGATACGTGATAGATCTTCGCATCGCACATCGCCTTCGTGGAGGTGCAGAGCTTGACTTCGCATGTGAAGCTTTTGGAGGAGCAGCTGATCTTGAAGCCTTAGGCTTCTTTGGCTTCTACGGCTTTGGAGTAGGAGCAGCGGCTTCATCCGTGTCAGTATCATCATCAGAATGATCCACTTTGGCACCTTGGAACGAGATGTGAGTGATGAGGCCATCAAGGTTGTAGAAAGGACCGATGACATTGGGTTCTGCATCACGTGAGCCGTCAGCACGGGGAGCAGAGGGACCAGGGTTGAAGTCTAATCCCAATGACTTCTTGTTTTCCTTGGCCGATGCCTTTGCAAGCTGGAAATTTCGCTTGAAGAGATTATCGTCACGACACCAAAGCAATGACGATGGGTCGGCATTTTCAGGCTGATGTCCACGGACCGTACAAGGATAGAAACCCTGTGCAATAGCTTCAGCTCTGTTCTTGGGTGGAAGGCCTCGAAAGAGAATATCACCCCAAGTACTTTTGATAGCATTCTTCTCAAAGATATTCACGGGTCACGAACTTGTATTTGAACCATTGTTCAGCCCAATATTGTCGAATCCATTGGATTCATGTCTTGCGCTGATTATAATTCTCTTCAGGATCTGTCTTGTAAAGCTCTGCGAGGTCATCACGCAAATCTCTTGATGTTCCCCCACGACGCTGTCTGCCACCCTTCCTTACTGATTTCTCTACAACCATGAACTTCAAACCGATGGCTTCAACATGTTCAAAGGCTTCAAAGGCTTTCGCTTGCTGGACAAACAGAATCGGCTTCGGAGAGTTAATGTGATGTCAGAAGAATTCTGCAAACGAATGCGCACTATGAGAACCAAGGGATTCTCCCACGGACATGTACCCGTGACAAAGATTAGAGATGCGAGGGAAGGGAAGAGGTCATATGCATTCTCAGAAGATTTTGAAGATAAATCAGTTTGAAGACATTGACCTCATGATGCGAAGACATTCACTTATATGTTGAGAGTTGGTTCCAGATTTGTATGAATCCGTGAATAAGTACAAGTGAGGAATCAACTAGTTATGAAGCTTAAGTGAATATACTAGGCAGTATGAGATGCAGACAGAATCGATCTAACATTGTATAGGCAGAAACCAATTTTGGTAAATAGGATGAATCTTTGAGGATAAAAAAGATGGCAAAAATAGAGTTATATTTACCACATGAAGAACTGCTAGATGGGATGAGTAGGAGACGAGCAGTTCAATCCATCGTGCCCTAACTTGGCGACGGAGGACACCTACGGCGGCAGCCGAGAGGACGATGTTTGCGGCCGGCGTGAGGATGGCGTCGGAGAAGTCACGGCAGCTAAGCGCTTTGTCGCCGGCGTCGTCGAGAGCTAGCGGTGGCGCTAGGGTTTTGACGAGGTGGAGAGGTGGAAGAAGGTTTTCTTTACCGCAGGGGACATGTATTTATAAGGAAGTGTGCGACACAGCGCAATTACTCAGGTGCCCCTGGCGGTTCACATCTGAGGGGCACGTGGCAAGCATGCAACATACTCAGAGTTGTCCCACGTTCCCATGCTCGCCAGGTTTGTCAGATGGTCGTTCCGGCTTCTCCGCATTTCAAACAATAAGGATGAATCATTTAAAACAGACTTAATGTTTGTCTCCGTGTCTTCTGCTGACAAGGACGCAGAGAAGACATTCGACAGTTTCAATAGAATGCATATGATTTGGGATGAGTAGGATAGAGTTTGAGATAGAAAGCATAGAGAGATTAGGGTCCGATCACATTCACTTAGTTCAAAAGATTCAACTAGGAAGACATAGCTATAAGTGAATGATGTAGAGGACAGAACACTAGTATATATATATATATATATATATATATATATATATATCAGGAGGAAATCAAATCAACATAGTGAAGAAAATCATGAAGATAAGTTGAAATTTTAATACAAACCAAATGTGAAGACATAGCAAAAATAACGCCATGAGTGAAAACTTCAAGCAGAGAAATTTGGTGGTGGCGTTACCCACCGTATAGGAAGTATTAGACCCGGACACGGCGCACAATTATCGTGGTGCTCAAGTCAAATTCCACGTTAATGTATTCACACTCGTAATGTAAGTCTTCATTGATTGAAGATATACTTTACTTCGTGTGTTGCACATCTAAGTCATCAACATGCATAAGTGTTAGGATGTGTGCCTGATCACTGGACATTCGAGGATTCTAACATATTTAGCTCACCGTAACTTGGAAAACCTTTTCTCATCCAAGGGCTTTGTGAAGATATCTGCGATTGCTCTTCGGTGTTGACGTGAATGATGTCAATGTCTTTCTTCATGACACGATCTACGAGAAAGTGATGACGAATTTCAATGTGCTTTGTCTTCGAAAGTGCTTGGGTGGATTGTTGGCAATCTTGATGGCGCTTTCGTTGTCGCAGAAGAGAGGTACTTGTTTCAGATTGATGCCATAGTCCTTGAGAGTTTGCTTCATCCATAGAAGTCGAAGCGCAGCAAGATCCAAAGAAGAATGTATTCAGATTCAACAGTTGAGAGTGATACACAGTGCTGCTTCTTTGAAGACCAACAGATAAGTGATCGTGCCAGAAAGTGACATGTGCCTGATGTAGACTTGCGATCCACCTTGTCACCAGCATAATCAACATCCGAGAATCCAACCAGATCAAATTCTGAGCCCTTTGGATACCATAATCCAAGTGTTGGGGTGTGAGCCAAATATCGAAGAATTCGCTTCACAGCTAGGTGATGCGATTCCTTTGGTGCCGCTTGGAATCGAGCACACATGAAAACACTAAGCATAATATCTGGCCTAGATGCACATAGGTAAAGTAAGGAACCAATCATGGAGCGGTATACCTTTTGATCAAATTCTTTACCATTGTCGTCGGGACCCGGATGGTGTTTAGGCGGCATTAGCGTCGTGTAACCTTTGCAATCTTGCATTCCAAACTTCTTGAGACAATCTTTGAGGTATTTTTCTTGAGATATGAAGATGCCATTCCTTTGTCGATTTAATTTGAAGACCAAGGAAGAACTTCAGCTCACCCATCACGGACATCCGATATTGCTCTTGCATCATGTATCCAAACTCATCACTATACTTACGGTTGGTGCAGCCAAGATAATGTCATCCACATATATTTGGCACAAACAGTTCACCATCATATGTCTTCGTGAAGAGTGTGGGATCGAGGGATCCAGGTTTGAAGCCTTTGCTCTTCAGGAAGTCTTTGATCGTATCATACCAAGCGCGAGGAGCTTGTTTGAGGCCATACAGTGTTTTGTTTAGCTTGTACACCATATCAGGGTGTTTTGGATCTTCAAAGCTAGGTGGTTGAGCGACGTATACTTCTTCTTCAATTTTGCCGTTGAGAAACGCACTCTTCACATCCATTTGATATAGCAAGATGTTGTGGTGGTTAGCATAGGCTAGCGATGATGCTAATAGCTTCAAGCCTAGCCACAGGAGCAAATGTTTCGTCGAAGTCAATTCCTTTAACTTGAGTATATCCTTGAGCCACAAGATGTGCTTTGTTTCTGACGACTTGACCATGCTCATCTTGCTTGTTTCGATATATCCATTTTGTGCCAATAATGTTATGCTAGCGTGGGTCAGGACGCTTGACAAGTTCCCAAACATTGTTCAGCTTGAACTATTGAAGTTCTTCTTGCATAGCTTGTATCCATTCAGGTTCCATAAAGGCTTCAGCTACTTTCTTCGGTTCTGATATTGACACAAAAGAAAAGTGCCCACAGAAATTAGCTAACTGTGTTGCTCTTGAGCGAGTAAGTGGACCAGGTGCATTAATGCTATCAATTATCTTCTCAATTTGTACTTCATTTGCGACTCGAGGATGAACTAGACGAAGACCTTGCTCTTGCTGATCATTGTCATCATTGGGAGGATTGTCTTCAGGTTGGTTAGGTGCAGAAATGATAAGTTCCTCTTCAGGCTGTGCTTCAGAAGGCATGATTTCACCAGTTCCCATCAGCTTGATAGATTCGCTGGGCGGAGTTTCGTCTAGTGCTTCAGGAGCTCTCTTTGTGAACCATTGGTTTCATCAAATCGCACGTCCACAATTTCGACGATTTTGTAGAGATAGAGGTTGAAGACTCTGTAAGAGTGTGAGTCCTTTCCGTAACCGAGCATGAAGCCTACGTGAGCTTTAGGTGCAAAAATAGACATGTGATGGGGATCCATGATCCAGCACCTAGCTCCAAATACTCTGAAGTAGGCGACATTTGGCTTCTTGCCGATAAGGAGCTCATAGGATGTTTTGTTCGTAAGCTTATGGATGTAAACACGGTTGATGACGTGACATCTTTGTATCAATAGCTTCAGCCGTAACTTTCTTGGTGTCTTGTACTGTCGAGCATTGTTCGAGCCATCTCAATGAGGGTTCTGTTCTTGCGCTCTATGATGCCATTTCTTTGAGGTGTGTATGGAGCGGAGAACTCATGAGTGATTCCCATTGTATCCAGATAAAGATCAAGTCCGGTGTTCTTGAACTCAAAGGCCGCTTGTCACTTCCGATATGCTTGATCTTGACACCATAATTGGTCATGGCTCGATTGGCGAAGCGTCTGAAGACATCTTGCACTTACATCTTGTAGAGAATTATGTGCACCCATGTATATCTTGAGTAGTCATCAACAATGACGAAGCCATAGAGACAAGCAGTTGTTGTGAGGGTAGAGTAGTGAGTAGGGCCAAATAAGTCCATGTGTAACAGCTCGAAGGGTTGAGATGTCGTCATGATTGTCTTCGACGGGTGCTTTGCCCTAGTCATCTTTCCAGCTTTGCAGGCACCACACAAATGATCCTTCTTGAACTTGACACCCTCGATGCCTATGACATGCTTCTTCTTGGCGAGTGTGTGTAAGTTCCTCATGCCAGCATGCCCCACCCTCCGATGCCAGAGCCAGCATTCTGAAGCTTTTGCAAGAAGACATACGGCAAGTTGTGGACCTGCTGAGAAATCTACCATGTATAGATCATCTTTCCGTTACCCTTCAAAGACTAGAGACTTGTCAGATTCCATTAGTACAAGGCAACGATATTTTCCGAATAGCACAATCATGTTCAAGTCACAAAGCATCGAGATGGACATTAAGTTGAAACCAAGGGATTCAACAAGCATCACTTTATCCATGTGTTGATCCTTTGAGATTGCAACTCTACCTAGACCCAATACCTTGCTTTTACGAAAGTGTCGACAAATGTGATGTGACTCTTGTCCGATGGACGTAACGTTGAGTCCATGAGAAGACTTCGATCACCGGTCATATGATTAGTGCATCCATTGTCCATAATCCATTACGAAGCATGAGGTGTCATACCCTAAGATGCAGTTAGGGGATAGGCTTCACCAAGAGCATTGTGAAGCATAAACATTTGACGGGCAAGAGGATTATTGAATCTCAGATCAAGATTAGGACTGATAGGATGAATGGCAAACAATTCAGGAACAAAATACATAGTGAGACCATTTGGGCATTTGATCTTGCGCCCTACAAAATGTTTTAGGTCCCTAGCAATAGCATCAGACGCCTTTGATTTTCGGCTGGAGACCTTTCCCTGCAAAGGAAAGTTAATTCTTCTTAACCACCCACATCTTCGGGGTGGCTTAGAAGCAATGAGTCTAAGTGCAGCATCTGAGAACTTCGGCTTTGGAGCCCTAGAAAATAGCTTTGCAGGAGATGAATTATACTCATATGAATAAGCAGAAAAGTTCTTTGTTCTATGAACATAGCGGTTTAAAGACACACACTCATATTCATAAGTTTGAGTACGGTTTCCCTGCAAAACATTGGCGTTAGGGTGACTCAGGTGAGTCCTCTGTCTATTTGAAGCCTTTGGACCATATGACGCCTTAGGTCTGGGGTTTGTCTTCTTCCCAGGTGGTGTCATGATCACATTCACTGGAAGATTCTCAAGACAACTTTTGGGAACCCAGATCCTATTCATAGGTGGTCCATTCCTGCAGTTAGTACCAATATACCTGGCAAACACTTCACCATTCTGATTCTTGAACATCTTATAGTTTGCATCAAGGGATTCATCAATGATAATAGGATTAGCACAGGTAAAGCCAAATAAGGTGGATGGATCCACTGAAGGTCCTTTTGCAGCAACCCATGTGGTTTTGGGATACTGCTCAGGCTTCCAGTAGGAACCATCAACATTCATTTTCCTCTCGAACCCAACACCCTCTTTCCTAGGGTTTCGGTTCAGAATCTTCTTTTTGAGGACATCGCAAAGTGTCTGATGTCCTTTCAGACTTTTATACATCCCTGTTTCAAGCAATGTCTTCAACCTAGCATTTTCATCAGCAATAGTAGTGGTATCCTCCGCAGAGGGGTTAGTTACCACATCAGTAGTTGAAGACAATGCAACAGTAGCAGCAGTGGAACATTCAGCAACAGAGGTAGCGATATCATGCTCAAGGCATTTTAGACATGGTGGTTCAAATCCATCCTGAGCGGGACTGATCTGTTGAGCGCGAAGTGACTCATTCTCTGAAGATCTTCATGAGCCGCTCTCAATTTCTCAAGCTCTTGCTTCCTTTGAAGATAATCATAGGAGAGCTTTTCATGAGTGGTTGAGAGCGTTTCATGACGAATTTCAAGTTCTTGGTACTTAGGGCATCTCCAGCCGCGCCCCCAGGAAGGCCTCCCCAGGCGATTTTTTCGCGCCGGCGCCGAAAAAACGGCCCGATCGCCCCAGAGCCCGATTTTGCCGGCTTGGGCGAAATACAGCGCCAGGACCCAGCCCGAACCTCACATATGGGGCGCCAGGGCGCCGGGCGAGCTGTTTTAACGCGAAAAGACGCTGGCCAGCCGCGTCACTTCGGCGCCTCGTCTTCCCCCAACGGCCTCGGTTCCCGTGGGGAATCAATGGCAAGGTTGCCGCCGGTCAGCCTTGCCATTGATTCCTCACGGGCGGCGCTTCACGGGACAGCGCGCCGACGCCTCCCCTCCCTCGCACGCGTACACACGGGCGCGGACCGGCTATAAAAGTCGGCGGCCTCCACTCGCCTGTGCCCACACCAGCCCCGCCGCCGCCCAGCCCTCCCTCTCCCTGCCTCTCCCAAGCACCGCCGCCCAGCCCCTCCCTCTACCTCTCCCGAGCCCACCCAGCCCCGCCGTCGCCATGGCAGAACGCTTCCCCGGAGACGAGGCGGCGGCCAACGGCTTCGGCCGCCGTTCGCTCCGCGAACAGGAGTCCTGGCTCCTGTTCCAGGCGAACATCCCGGCGCCGCCGGACATGCGCGCCGGGCCAACGGGGTGGAGACTCAGCGCCGGGGGAGTGCCCATTCCCCCGTTGCCCGACGCCGTGGCGAAGCCGAAGTACTTCGCCGAGGAGGTCGAGATCGTGCGCGCGTCCCTCACCGACGCCCAACACTCCCTCCCCTAGTACGTCGCCGACAACCAAGCGGCCTAGGCGGCGTATTTCGAGCGCCACCAGCAGCAGCGATTGGCGTCCACCAACGGCGCGCCGGTGGTCGGGCGGCAGCGAACAGCGGGGCGCCACCTCCGTGGGCGTCCTCGCCGCACACTCGAGGGCGTGCTCACGTACCTCGAGGGCGGCAACAACCCGCCATTGGTGTACCCCCCGGCGCAGCACCGACGCGTCGGGCCATGGGAACCAAGGAGGTTCGGGTCCTCCTCCTCCTCTTCCTCCTCCCGATCCTCATCGCAGTCCTCCGGCACTCCGGCCCTGCTCGGCGTCAAGGCCGAGCCCGCGGCGGAGTCGCCGCTCGGCCGGCGCACTCACAGCACCGGCATCATCATCAACGAAGCGGCGGCGCGCCTCCTCCTCGTCGGCTCCTCCGCTTCGTCAAGCCAAAGACGGAGCTGGGCCGGGCGCCGGTGAAGGCAGAGTTCATCGACGCACGACGCGGCCCTAGAATGGGCGCCGCCAGACTCCATGCGATGGAGAGAAGGCGCGCCGAGAGAAGGTGAAAGGCGCCAGCACGCCGCCCTGCGCCGCTTCGAGGAGCGCCGACGCGGCCGCGATGAAGACGGGGTCGTCGTCCTATGCGACAATGATAGCGGCAACGACGACGCCGCCGCCCGATCCGCCATGGCGACGCCGGGTCCAAAGAGGGGCGCCAGCGTCAAGGAGGAGAAGGCGGCAGCGGCGATGGCGGCGACGACTTCAGCCCCTTTCTTTTTTAGATTAGGTTAATGTAATGAAAATGCGCGAATTTCGCCGAAATTTTCCATGTTTAGCCGAAATTTAACTACTTTTTATCATTACTTCGCCGAACGGCCCTTCTTTTTTTTAATACGCGCCTGGGGGCGGCCCTAGGGGCCGATGGCTGGGGACCGACTCACCCCCAGGGCCATTTTTTGCGCCGGCTCACCCCCAGGCGGCGCTTTTAGACGCTCCCTGGGGGGCCAACGGCTGGAGATGCCCTTAGCATGAAGATTTTTTATGTCTTCAACTAAGGACTGTGAACGTGTCATTTCCACGTCCAACAGGTCATCGCTTTTGTCTAACAGTTTTTGAGTATGTTCCATAGCTTTTTGTTGTTCAGTTGCAATTTTAGCAAGTGTTTTGTAGCTGGGCTTGGATTCACAATTAGAGTCATCTTCACTTGATGTTTGAAAGTAAGCATCACGTGATTTTACCTTGGCACCACGTGCCATGAAGCAGTAGGTGGGAGCAGGGTCGTCCATGTCATCTTCAACGTTGGTGTGGAAGTCATTGTCTTCAGTGTTGAAGATGGACTTGGCAACATAGGCTGTGGCTAGAGCCAGACTTGCAACGCCAGGGTCGGACTCCTCTTCAGACTCCACCTCCGCCTCCTCGTATGCATCTCCTCCTGAATCCATTTCCTTGCCAACAAAAGAACGAGCCTTGCGGATGAGCTCTTCTTATGTGATGAAGACTTTGATGAGGACTTGGAAGAAGACATTGAAGATTTCTTCTTCTTCTTGTCATCGTAATCATATTCCTTGCTCTTCTTCTTCTTCTTCTCATTGTCCCACTGTGGACACTCAGATATATAGTGTCCAGGTTTCTTGCACTTGTGACATGTTCTCTTCTTGTGGTCATGAGTGGAAGCTTCATCATTTCTTGAGCTAGATCGCGAAGACTTTCTAAAGCCCTTCTTCTTAGTGAACTTCTGGAACTTCTTCACAAGCATAGCAAGTTCCTTTCCAATGTCTTCAGGATCATCAGAACTGCAGTCATATTCTTCTTCAGATGAGGAAACAACTTTTGCCTTCAAAGCGCGAGTTCGGCCATAGTTGGGACCATAGATATCTCTTTTTCTCAGAAAGCTAGAACTCATGTGTGGTGAGCCTCTTGAGTATATTAGACGGATCGAGTGTCCTTAAGTCAGGGCGTTCTTGTATCATGAGGGCAAGGGTGTCAAAGGAGCTATCTAGTGATCTCAGTAGTGTCTTGACGATTTCATGCTTGGTAACCTCAGTGGCGCCGAGAGCACGAAGCTCATTTGTGATGTCGGTGAGGCGATCAAACGTGAGATGGACATTTTCATTGTCATTTCTCTTGAAGCGGTTGAACATGTTGCGAAGAACACTGATCCTTTGGTCTCTCTGGGTTGAGACGCCTTCGTTGACCTTGGATAGCCAGTCCCAGACAAGCTTCGACGTTTCCAGAGCACTCACACGGCCATACTGTCCTTTGGTCAGATGACCACAGATGATGTTCTTTGCAGTAGAGTCCAGTTGAATGACCTTCTTGGCATCAGCAGGGGTGACACCTTCACCAGTTTTGGGAACGCCGTTCTTGACGACATACCAGAGGTCCACATCAATGGCTTCAAGATGCATGCGCATCTTATTGTTCCAGTAGGGATATTCAGTTCCATCGAACACGGGGCAAGTAGCGGAGACTTTGATTATCCCTGCAGTCGACATAGCTAAAACTCTAGGTGGTTAAACCGAATCACACATAACAAGGGAGTACCATGCTCTGATACCAATTGAAAGTGCTAGTTATCGACTAGAGGGGGGGGGGTGAATAGGCAATTTTTATGAATGTCTTCAAAATGTGGAAGTTTCAAAGACAAACAATAGAAATGACCTAATTGATATGCAGCGGAAGATAAACTACAACAAACAAACCATAGTCAAGTATGCAATAATGTGAAAGTACAAAGACTAATAGCAGCTTAGTAGTAAGGATAAGGATGGAAGATAGTATGAAGCCAACCAACGATAGTAGTCAATCAATAAAGTCAAACAGGTACGACAAATAGGCAATGACTTCACGAAGACAAACTCTAAGTAAAGGGAGGGAGAGGATAGAACCAGTCACTTGTTGAAGACACACACGATTTGTTGGACCAGTTCGATTCTTTGTGACAAGCTATGCGTCAGTTAGGGAGGCTGAGATTCAACTCAGAAGACCGCGTCTTCACCTTATTCCCCTTGAGCAAAGGACACACAGTCCTCGCACAATCACTCTGGTAAGTCTTCAAGGTAGACTTCCGAACCTTCATAGACTTCGTTCACCGGCGATCCACAATGACTCTTGGATGCTCAGAACGCGACGCCTAACCGGGCCGGAGGATTCACAGTCCTCAAGTGTAACAAGTCTTCGTGTCACGTGAGACGGAAAGACTTGATGATGCCTAACACTCTTTGGCTCTGGGTGTTTTTGCTTTGTCCTCGCAAGGATTTCTCTCTCTCAAAGGCTTCGAGGTGGGTTGCTCTCAAACGACAAAAGCCGTGCACTAACTCTGAGAAGCCACCAATTTATGGTGTAGGGGGTGGGCTATTTATAGCCACTAGGCAACCAGACCTGATATGTCCGAAATGACCCTGGGTCACTAAGGAACTGACACGTGTTCCAACGGTCAGATTTCAAACACACACGGCAACTTTACTTGGGCTACAAGCAAAGATGACTCATCCAGCTCTGGATAAGATTTGCTCTCATTGTCTTCGCTCGAAGACATAGGATTTGGGTTGAGCATCACTTCAGTCATTCTGACTTTGTTCACTTGGACCCCACTTAACATTACGGTGGTTCCTATGACTCAACAAAGAAGAAAAAGGAAACAACGAAACGACACAGTCTTCACGCTCCATAGTCTTCACTCAATGTCTTCTCATGTCAGTCTTCAACATGAATATGTTCACATACCACCATTGTCGTCAATGTCTTCATACATTTTTAGGGGTCATCTCCGGTAGGTAAACCGAATCAATGAGGGACACTACCTGTGTTATCCTGCAATTCTCACAAACACATTAGTCCCTCAACCAAATTTGTCGTCAATACTCCAAAACCAACTAGGGGTGGCACTAGATGCACTTACACTACCGGAAGGGCCTCTATATTTCACAAAAAAATGTCCCCCCTGACAGCTGGGACCCACCGGCTTTATCTTCGCATGGAAGGAACTGCCTTCTTACCCCCTAATAGCTGGGACCCACCAGGTTGAAGCGAAGGTAGCATTATCTGTCCGGCCGCGAACGTGTACGTACATAGCGGTCGATCGGTCTCTCTGCAGCGATGTACCGTGGCCAAGTAAGGAGCGGCACGTGTTGAAGTAGAGGCGCCGACGTAGCATGTCAAGCAGTCCCGTCTATATCGTGTACACAGACGTATGGCTACGCTGCAAGATAGTAAATACGGCTACGTACGTACATACGGGCGGGGTCTCTAACGCGTACAACGACTAATCCTATTCATCGGCAGCCAACCGGCTGGGTCGGAACGGAGTAAACAGTGTCGCGTGTTCATCGGGAGCCAACCGGCTTGGACGGAACAGCCCAAACGATGTCTCGCATACCGTAGAACGGAGGAAACGGCCTTCTGTTCGACCGCGTACGGTCGATACAGGATCCTGTTCATCGGGAAGGGTCCGGCGTACCGCAAAACAGAGGAAACAGACTTTTGTTCGAGTGCCTACGGTCGAAACGGGGTGTTGTTGGTTGGGAGGGGTGTGTCGTACCGCAAAACAGAGGAAACGAACTTTTGTTGGAGCGCCTACGGTCGAAATGGGGTCCTGTTCATCAGGAGGGGTGTGGCGTATCGCAAAACGGGACTCCACGGGCTACTGTTCATCCACCGTCGACTTCCTCCAGCCTCCACCTGCTACTGTTCATCCACCGTCGACTTCCTCCAACCTCCACCAGCTATTGTTCATCCACGGGGTCCTGTTCATCCAGCCTCCACCGGCTACTATTCATCCAGTCCTCCACGGGGTCCTATTCATCCAGCCTCCACTGGCTACTGTTCAACCAGCCCTCCACGGGGTCTTGTTCAACCAGCCCACCACGGGGTCCTGTTCAACCAGCCCTACACGGGGTCCCTCCATCGTCTACTGTTCATCCACCCCCACCTCCTCGATCGGGGTCCTGTTCATCCAGCGGCAATGGCCTCTACTACCACAGGATCCTGTTCATCCAACCCCCACCGGGAACTGTTCATCCAACCCCCACCGGGAACTGTTCATCAAGATGCAGCTTCGATCGGCTTCAGTTAGCTAGTATTAAAGGAATCACTCGGGTTCAGTTAACAGCAAGGGATCGATCGGGGTTCAGTAACGTAGCTAGTGCAATCGCTCGGGTTTAGTTAGAACCCAACACCTCGCCCAGGTGCAGTTAGAGCGCAACGCCTCGCACACACACGCGTACGTGTACGAGAGAAACGTGCAAACCTCCGTGCATCGCTCGGCCCCGACCACCCACCATAACTGGGCTCCCCAAAATTTTCCTCGCCCTCGCTTCTACCACAATTTTTTCCATCATGGACGACCCAAAGAATGTCATGCAGGTGCGTCTCCCGCCCACCCAGGATGAAAAGCCCATTTTGTCATGATTTTTTGTCATAGAAGTAGGAGACCACCACATCTATGATGATACCGGGTTTTGACACAATTATTGTCATAGAAATGTGATAGGCATGACATAATTTTTTCGTTCGGCCCACAATGTCATGGATGTGTCTTTTTTTTATAGTGTTTGTAGTAGAACCAGGTGAAGTTCCTCCTTGGGATGACTCGGCAGGGTTGCGGCTGGGAAGGTCACATCTCTCTGCCTTTGAATTGAAACGCCTCCGAGTTCAAGACTAAGCCCGTCGAGCATCTCACTTTGACGATTAATATAGAAATGATCTCTGAACAGATCTATCGAGGGCTCTTTGCCAAGGTATACCTCACAGAACACTTGGAAATTGCATATATTGGAAACATAATTGGAGCCAATATCTTGAGGATGAAGGTTGTAAAAGGGCAGCACATTTCAAAAGAATTTTGAGTCGGGCGGGGAAAAACCACAGAGCAAATGATCTGTAAAGACTACGACCTCACCCTATTGAGGTTCAGGAGGGCATTCAGGACCTGGAACCCGCCAATGAATGACTTCTTTGGCGGCCAAAACACCCATGGTCACATATTCATTAAGGGTTTCTTCGGTGATTTTGGAAGGGATCCAATCGGAAGTGGTGGGTGTCTTAGTCATGGTGAGCCAGAAGTAAAAAGGGCTGTGGATAGGAAATAAACATGATGAATTAAAAATTGCAGTAGAAGAGCTGTTTGCAAATTTTTAAGCCAGCCAGAGGCTGGCGGATCTCCAGAGTTTTATGTAAGCCGCCATATGTGGTACGACGAGTCAATAATCTATAAATATGGAAGTGCTAAAAATTCTGCTAAGTGTTACATAAACAGGTTTCCCAGATCGCAGCTATATTCCTGGATCTATGACAGTTTAGAAAAGAAAAGCTATTCTTAAACCTAAAACATGGCGGACGAGCTGTGTATTGAAGGTTGAATCTCTGAAACAAAGGGATGCATCTATGATTCAGGACAAATAATAAAGGCTACTGTTGCAAGGTTTCAGTATCATTCTTGGATTGAACTAAGTAAACATGATAGCTGAGCCGTGATGGGCATGGAGGAGTGCGATGAACTCCAATGAACCCTATGAACAAGGTCGGTCTAATGTGAATCTTGGTCAAAGAAAGAACTTTACCTGGATGCTTGAATGAAGAGCGAGGGTGCATCGCTGTTATCTGGTTCGATCAGGTTGATGCAGCGGCCTGTGTCGAAGTCGCTGGCAAGGGATGGTGGCGGCAGAGCTCCAGCGGTGTCGGTCGTCGCAAGGAAGAAGAAGAGGAGCAGGCAGGGGTAAAGGTTAAAAAAACGAACCCCCTCGTGCCTATTTATAAGGGAAGAGTGAAATAGTGGATGGCAAGTGCGATAATCAAGGAGACATCATCATTATCTTGATAGCGGAAGCGCCTCGATTCTCGGAATGGCTGATTAATGCGAAGATCCGTTATGATGTATTTTTTCTGAAATTAAGGACATGACGTCACCCCTCCTTATGGAAGGTTTTTTAGTTTATATATTGGAAAAGTTTAAGTATGAAGATTGACATGAACAGGTTCAAATCAATCTGGGGCCTAATGTTGGGGATATACCCCATGGTGTGACCCGCCTAGGAGGGGGCGGGTTACACAGTTGGCGGTTTAACATGAAGAAGGTTCAAGGAGGCCCAAGAAGAAGTGTGAAGACGGTGATTCACAGAGGCAGGCCTAGTGGGGGCCCAATACCCGAATGCGTGAACCGTCGTATGGTGGCTTGCCTGCTAAGGCAAGGCAATTTAGTAACCAAGCTAGTCACGTTGTATGATCCGGCTCAGACTCTTGTAAGCCGCTGGGCTTCGACCTGTGTATATAAAGGTGAGATCGGGCGGTGGCTTAGGCCAAGAAATAATCGATCAAGAGCTAAGTAAAGCGTATTTGCTCCCTTGTAATCGATACCCAAATAATAGTCAACAAAGCAGGAGTAGGCTTTTACCTCATTGAGAGGGGCCAAACCTGGGTAAACTCTTTGTGTCTTTTGTCCCGTTCAACCCTTTCAAGCTAACCTACGTTGCGATGGCTCCACACCTAAGTCCTTTCACAAGGGAATCTGTCGTGACAAAACCATGACAACCATACCTACATATTATGGCATTTCCATAGCCATTCCGAGATATATTGCCATGCAACTTCCACCGTTCCGTTTATTGTGACACGCTCCATCATTGTCTTATTGCTTTGCATGATCATGTAGTTGACATAGTATTTGTGGCAAGGCCATCGTTCATTCTTTTTTATACATGTCACTCTTGATCATTGCACATCCCGGTACACTGCCGGATGCATTCATTTAGAGTCATATTTTGTTCTAGAATCGAGTTGGAATTCTTGAGTTGTAAGTAAATAAAAGTGTGATGATCATCATTATTACAGCATTGTCCCATGTGAGGAAAGGATGATGGAAGCTATGATTCCCTCACAAGTTGGGATGAGTCTCTGGACTTTGAAAAAGTAAAAGAGGCCAAAATAAGCCCAAATAAATAAAAAAAGAAAAAAGAAAAAAATGAGAGAAAAGAGAGAAGGGGCAATGCTATTATCCTTTTACCACACTTGTGCTTCAAAGTAGGACCATGATCTTCATTATCGAGAGTCTCCCATGTTGCCACTTTCATATACTAGTGGGAATTTTTTATTATAGAACTTGTCTTGTATATTCCAATGATGGGCTTACTCAAATTGCACAGGTCCTCGTGAGCAGGAGAGTTGGATGCACACCCACTTAGTTTCTTTTTGAGCTTTCATACACTTATAGCTCTAGTGCATCTGTTGCATGGCAATCCCTAATCACTCACATTGATATCTATTGATGGGCATCTCCATAGCCCGATAATACGCCTAATTGATGTGAGACTTTCTCCTTCTTTTTGTCTTCTCCACCACCACCATATCCTATTCCACCTATAGTGCTATATCCATGGCTCATGCTCATTTATTGCATGAAACTTGAAAAGTTTAAGAACATCAAAATTATGAAACAATTGCTTGGCTTGTCATCGAGGCTGTGCATGATTTAATACTTTCTGTGATGAAGATGGAGCATAGCCAGACTATATGATTTTGTAGGGATAACTTTCTTTGGCCATGTTATTTTGAGAAGACACGATTGCTTTATTAGTATGCTTGAAGTATTATTGTTTTTATGTCAATATTAAACTTTTGTTTTGAATCTTATGGATCTGAATATTCATGCCACAATAAACAAAATTACATGGATAAATATGTTAGGTAGCATTCCACATCAAAAAATTTGTTTTTATCATTTACCTACTCGAGGATGAGCAGGAATTAAGCTTGGGGATGCTTGATACGTCTCCAACATATCTATAATTTTTTATTGTTCCATGCTATTATATTATCTTTTTTGGATGTTTTATATGCATTAATATGCTATTTTATATTATTTTTGGGACTAACTTATTAACCTAGAGCCCAGTGCCAGTTTCTGTTTTTCCTAGTTTTTTAGTTTTACAGAAAAGGAATACCAAACGGAGTCCAAACAGAACAAATCTTTCACGATGATTTTTCTTGGACCAGAAGACACCCGTAGGACTTGCAGATGAAGTCAAAGGAGTTCCGAGGCGGCCACAAGCCTCAGGGGCGTGCCCTAGGGGGGCCCTGAGGGCTTGTGGGCCCCTCAGAGCTCCTCCAACCCTAATTCTTGGCCTATAAATTCATAAATATTCCCAAACAACCAAAAGCGTCCACCAAAATACTTTTTCCGCCAACAACCTTTCTCAGACTGTGAGGTCCCATCTTGGGGCCTTTTAAGCACCTATTTGGAGGGGATTCGATCACGGAGGGTTTCTACATCAACTGTATTGCCCTTCCGATGAAGCGTGAGTAGTTCAACACAGACCTACTGGTCCATAGCTAGTAGCTAGATGGCTTCTTCTCTCTCTTTGATCTTCAATACAATGTTCTCCTCGATGTTCTTGGAGATCTATCTGACGTAATATTCTTTTGCGGTGTGTTTGTCGAGATCTAATGAATTGTGGATTTATGATCAGATTATCTATGAATATTATCCGAATCTTCTCTAATTCTTATATGCATGATTTGATATCTTTGTATTTCTCTTTGAATTATCAGTTTGGATTGGCCAACTAGATTGGTTCTTCTTGCAACGGGAGAGGTGCCTAGTTTCGGGTTCAATCTTGCGGTGTCCTCACCTAGTGACAAAGTAGGGGTAGCGAGGCACGTTTTTTATTGTTGCCATCAAGGGTAAAAAGATGGGGGTTTCGTCATATTGCTTGAGTTTATCCCTCTAAATCATGTCATCTTACTTAAGGCACTACTCCGTTCTTTTGAACTTAATACTCTAGATGCATGCTGGATAGCGGTCGATGTGTGGAGTAATAGTAGTAGATGTAGGCAGGAGTCGGTCTACTTGACATGAGGATTGATGGCTCGCCTTGTTTTCAAGGACAATATCATCTCTGGAGGAGTCCTGGCCCCAGGCCAAACTCTCCGCTGTGCCATCATCAAAAGGTTTTATGGCCCCTTCAATAGTCGATGATGACGTTGTCCAGGGAGAAACCTTTCTCCCCGGACAGATCTTCGTGTTCGGCGGCTTCGTACTGCAGGCCAACTCGCTTGGCCATGTGGAGCAGATCGATAGCTATGCCCCTGGCCATTAGGTCAGGTTCGGAAGCTTAAACTATGTTGCGGACATCCGTGGAGACTTGATCTTCAAGGGATTCGAGACCGCAGCAATCGCTCCCCGCTGCCCCGATGGACATGGCTTAAACTTGTCATCGGGCCGCATCCAGGAGAGACCTCCTGCAGCACCTCTGGCCTTAGATCCGGAGCAGATCAAGTCCCCCAAAGATGGGAAGCTCAACCCCATCGCGGGGGCTACCGATTCTGCGGTGTTGGATCCGCTCACAGATTCCACTGCGTACGACATCTGCATCAACGGAACCCCGGACACTTCTCCGGTGTCGGGTTCGGAACCCTGCGAGCCCGCGGATACGGAACTCGATCAGTTATCGATCTTCAAGTTCAGCGCCACAGATGTCTTCCAACACTCGCCCATGGGCGACCTACTAAACAGACTAAAAAACATATCCCTGGCAGATGGCTCATCGCCGAACTATGTTCGGTTCGAACTTACGGCGGATGATGGAGAATTTTGCTTCCCACCCGCCTCCCACTTTATAGCCACCGTCGAAGACCTAACCAACACGCCTGACCCCTACTCTGAAGACATCGCCGGTATGGACGATGATGAGGGGCAGGGCCAGAGCTCGCTACCCGCTAGACACGGGATGGCCACTTCCTGGTATGATGTGTGTATGATAGACACACCCGATGATGAGAAGGATCTAGTCGAGAATAAACCTCCTGGTACATAGTCCGAACACCGGCGCCCACGGCGCCGCTCCAAGCCACATCGCCCAAGAGAAAACACTGCTAGCACCAGAAAAGACAACACTCCGGACAATGAAGACCCTGTTGAGGTAGAATCCGAACAGGAGGAACAGGAAAGCGGGCAAGACAACCCTGATGAACAGGCCACATATGGAGACTCGGAGGACAGCAATTATCTCCCACCCTCCGAGGAAGAGGAGATCCTCGGCAGCGAGGATTTTATCGTGCCTAAGGAACCTCTCGAGCAAGAGCATTTCAAACGCCGGCTTATAGCCACTTCAAGGAGCTTAAGGAAGAAGCTGCTGCAACTTCACACAAGCCAATATTTGCTCAATGATAGATGGACCGAGGTCTTGGCCGCCGAAGAATACGGCCTTAGTAGCCCAGACAAAAGCCACCCAAAGGATAGGTGGCTCCCTCAATACGATGGCAGGGCGCTGGAGCCCACACCACCATCGAACAATGCGGCAGGTGATGACCCACAAGTATAGGGGATCTATCGTAGTACTTTCGATAAGTAAGAGTGTCGAACCCAACGAGGAGCAGAAGGAAATGATAAGCGGTTTTCAGCAAGGTATTCTCTGCAAGTACTGAAATAAGTGGTAACAGATAGTTTTGTGATAAGATAAATTGTAACGAGCAACAAGTAACAAGAGTAAATAAAGTGCAGCAAGATGGCCCAATCCTTTTTGTAGCAAAGGACAAGCCTGGACAAACTCTTATAATAGGAAAACCGCTCCCGAGGACACATGGGAATATCGTCAAGCTAGTTTTCATCACGTTCATATGACTCGCGTTCGGTACTTTGATAATTTGATATGTGGGTGGACCGGTGCTTCGGTGTTGTTCTTACTTGAACAAGCATCCCACTTATGATTAACCTCTATTGCAAGCATCCGCAACTACAACAAAAGTATTAAGGTAAACATAACCATAGCATGAAACATATGGATCCAAATCACCCCCTTACGAAGCAACACATAAACTAGGGTTTAAGCTTCATCACTCTAGCAACCCATCATCTACTTATTACTTCCCAATGCCTTCCTCTAGGCCCAAATAATGGTGAAGTGTTATGTAGTCGACGTTCACATAACACCACTAGAGGCTAGACAACATACATCTCATCAACATATCGAATCTAATACCAAATTCACATGACTACTAATAGCAAGACTTCTTCCTTGTCCTCGTGAACAAACGTAACTACTCACAAAGCATATTCATGTTCATAATCGGAGGGGTAATAATATGCATAAAGGATCTGAACATATAATCTTCCACCAAATAAACCAATTAGCATCAACTACAAGGAGTAATCAACACTACTAGCAACCTACTAGCACCAATCCCGGACTTGGAGACAAGAATTGGATACAAGAGATGAACTAGGGTTTTGAGAGGAGATGGTGCTGGTGAAGATGTTGATGGAGATTTCCCTCTCCCGATGAGAGGAGCGTTGGTGATGATGATGGTGATGATTTCCCCCTCCCGGAGGGAAGTGTCCCCGGCAGAACAGCTCTGCCGGAGCCCTAGATTGGTTCCGCCAAGGTTCCGCCTCATGGCGGCGGAGTCTCGTCCCGAAAGGTTGCTTCCTATTTTTTCTTCACGAAAGACTTCATATAGGAGAAGATGGTCGTCGGAGAGCCACCAGGGGGCCCACGAGGTAGGGGGCGCGCCCCCCACCCTCGTGAGCAGGGTGTGGGCCCCCTGGCCTTCATCTTTGGCGACGGTTTTTCTTTATTTATTTTAAGATATTCCGTGGGGTTTCAGGACTTTTGGAGTTGCGCAGAATAGGTCTCCAATATTTGCTCCTTTTCCAAATTTCGATTCCAAATTCCAGCCGGCATTCTCCCTCTTCATGTAAACCTTGTAAAATAAAAGAGAATAGCCATAAGTATTGTGATTTAATGTGAAATAACAGCCCATAATGCGATAAATATTCATATAAAAGCATGATGCAAAATGGACGTATCAACTCCCCCAAGCTTAGACCTAGCTTGTCCTCAAGCGAAAAGCCGATAACAATAAATATGTCCTTATGTTTAGAGGTAGAGGCGTCGATAAAAATAAAATACAGACATGAAGGCATCATGATTGTTCTCATAACAGCAACACATATAGATTTTGTCACATGATTACTTATGTTCAAGTGATGATCTTTTCACAATGCAAAAGTGCGAATCAGAAACCTTATTGAGCACCAACAAATTATAACCTCAGTCATTGAAGCAATTGCAATTTATCATAACATCGGAAACAGTCTATGTCAGAGCTTAAAAGCAAGTCCACATACTCAACTATCACTTAGTCCTTCATAATTGCTAACACTCACACAATACTTGTGGTTACGGAGTTTTAGTTCAACAAAGATAAAGATAGGGGCTTATAGTTTTGCCCCACAACCTTTTACCTCAAGGTAATGTCAACAATAATAATTCATGCTCCCCTACATCCAATTAGATATATAAATCATGTTCTTTCCTACATGCTGGGCTTGCCAAAGGATAAAATGAAAAAGGAAAGGTGAAGATCACCGTGACTCTTGCATAAGGTAGAGGACAATAATAAAAGATAGGCCCTTCGCAGAGGGAAGTAGAGGTTGCCATGCGCTTTTATGGTTGGATGCACAAAATCTCAATGCGAAAGAACATCACTTTATATTGCCCCTTGTGATATGAACGTTTATTATGCAGTCCGTCGCTTTTATTACTTCGACATCACAAGATCGTATAAAGCTTATTTCTCCCACACCAATCAATCATACATGTTTAGAGCAATTTTTATTGCTTTGCACCGATGACAACTTACTTGAAGGATCTTACTCAATCCATAGGTAGATATGGTGGACTCTCATGGCTAAACTGGTTTAAGGGTATTTGGAAGCACAAGTAGTATCTCTACTTGGTGCTGAGAATTTCGCTAGCATGAGAGGGAAAGGCAAGCTCAACATGTTAGAGGATCCATGACAACACACTTTATCTCAGACATAAGAAAACATAACTCATCACGTTGTCTTCCTTGTCCAACATCAGCTCTTTAGCATGTTATAATTTAATGAGTTCTCCCAATCATAAAAGATGTCAATGATAATATATCTATATGTGAAACCTCTCTTTCCTTATTACTTCCTATTAGTTGCAACGATGACCAAAGCTATATTTGCCAACTCCCAACAACTTTTAATCATCATACTCTTTCTATGTGAAGTCATTACTCTCAATAAGATCAATATGAACTCTCTGTTTCTTTTTATTCTTTTTCTTCTTTCTTATCTTTTGTTCACCCAAGATCATGGCAAAATAATCAAGCCCTTGACTCAACACTAAACTTTATTATATATATAGCTCACGGCCTCGATCACATGGAGAGATCATAAAGAAAAACTCAAAACTAGATCATGCCATGACTTTATTCTACTAAATCAAGATACTACTAAAAGGATCGAACTAAGAAAAACGATAAAGATAGGAGTTGTGATGGTGATACGATACCGGGGCACCTCCCCCAAGCTTGGCAGTTGCCAAGGGGAGTTCCCATACCCATGTGATTATGCCTCCTTCGTTGTCGAAGAAGGTGGAGGTGTTGTTGATGATGCGGGCTTGTTGTCCACCTTCCATGGCATAGGCTCACCATCATAGAAGGATGATCGAGTCTCCGGAATCCTCAAATCTGCAGCCAAACTCATCCTTTTGAATCTATGTTCATACTCACAGTTTTGATTTTGCAGATCATAGATTTGGGCTTGGAGGTGCTCGATCTTCTCATGTAGCTTGAAGATGGCCTCCTCGGTGTTCTTGGCATCCGGCTCATAGTTGTTGGTGAACTCTGCGAGCATCATGTGGCTAGCGTTGATTCCACGCTCCACCATCCCCAGCACTTGAAAACTTGTTGCTCCATTGCTTGAGCCTCGACTCCACACTTCCGGTTCCCTTTGGTCCCTCGGCGCCAGCGGATGTGCAGCAACCCATCATGCATCTCAATGGTTTGAGGGTGTCGCAGCACCTCTGCGAGGTAAGGGTTGATCACCTTCTCGAAGAACTTGTCCTTGGAAGCACTTGGGGACGTCACGGTGATCTAGACCTGTCAGAAAAACAGCTCGAAACAAGAACATGAGAGATTTGCGTGATACGAGAGTCAAAACCTTCGGGAGAATATATAATGAATTTTAACGACCAAAATACGTATCGTGCAAGAAAACGGAGTCCAGAGGGCACACGGGATGCTCACGAGGTAGGGGGCGCGCCCAGGGGGTAGGGCGCGCCCTCCACCCTCGTGTCCTCCCCGGACTGCCACTTATTTTTCTATTTTTCTAAATATTCCAAAACGGAGAAATATTGCCTTAGAAATTGTTTTGGAGTTGGTTTACTTACCATACCACATACCTATTCCTTTTGAGTCCTAAGCAGTCTGGAAAGTGTCCCTTATGTATTCCTCCGGTTCACGGTTTCAATAATATTGGTTTCAACATTTATGGGATTACCTGAGATATAATGTTTGATCCTTTGACCGTTTACCACCTTCGGATTTGTACCTTCGAAGTTGTTGATTTTTATTGCACCGGAATGATAGACCTCCTCGATAACGTAGGGACCTTCCCATTTAGAGAGAAGTTGTCAGGACCCCGATTCCAAGTCACATCGATCTAGCCGGTAACACCTCATATCACTTTGCGGCCTCACGCACGGTATTCCCATGGGTGTCGCCTTACCATGTCCCGGGACCGTTTGCGTTTTTTGGCTCACGTATATGATAGTGTCGCTAGCATCCATATGACAGGGAACCCGGGCCGACATGGCTAGTCGTGAACCCAAAGCGGCACTAACCCATGGGGACAGGCATACATGAATCACATCGAGCATGTCGGTCATCAATGTATGAATCCGGGCTGTAACCTTTGGGCTACAGGACTCGGTAACCCGAGGCTGTAGCAGGCTAGGCAGGACTCGGATGTCACCGCGTGACATTTCCCGAAGGGACGGAACCACGAGCAGTGAAACACATGTCGGCCAGTCAAGTGTCCAGAGCGGTAGTCTTTGGGCTAGCAAGACTCAGGTTAACGGGTTGTAGCGGACTACTATCGCTCAGAAGCACTAGACTACATTTCCCCATATGAGAGGCTGCCAAGGATAAACAACTAGATTGTCGGATCCCACACATACCAAGCATTTCAAACATACACACAATATGCTCAATATGTGTAAATACAACATGGCATAACAACATAACTCTACGACTCAAAAATTTAATCCTTAGGCTCCGAGGAGCGAGATATTCCAAACATGTGTCTCATGACACAACAATCAGAACATACAAAACAAAGCACACGCGGAAGCTTAACATGTCGAGTACGTACATCTACAAATGAAAAAGGGCTGAGAAGCCTGACTATCTACCAGATCCTGCCGAGGGCACAAGATCATAGCTGAGGTAACAAGCTAAACGTCGAAGTCCACACGGAACTACTAGCGAGACTGACGTCTCTCTGCAAACATAACATAAGCAAACGTGAGTACAAACGTACTCAGCAAGACTTACATCAGAACTAACTACATATGCATCATTATCAACAAAGGGGGTGGTGGAGTTTGACTGCAGCAAGCCTGCTTTGACTCGATGGCTATCCTGAACTACATTTGCAAGTAACTCTTTTGAGGTGGCGCACACGAGTCCACATATTCACCATATCAATACACCACTATGGACCCGCTCCCGTCTCCCTACGAGAACGCCATCCATAGCACGCCCGCTTATCTTGCGCATTTTAGAGTATCCACTTTCACTGTCTATGAACTGATATAGGCAACCCAGAAGTCCTTTACCGCGGACACGGCTATTCGAATAGATCATATTAACCCTGTAGGGGTGTACTTCTTCACACACGCTCTCACCACTTACCGCCGTTTACACGACATGTACTCCGTAACCTTCAAGCGGAAGCCCAACGTGGGTGTCGGCCACGGCCTACCTAAACACTCAAGTCCCTAGTCCAGGTTTATCGCCTATTCGGGTTCCATCCGCAGGGAGTCCGGCCGAGGTTTCCAATAACGGCCCCGAACGATGTGTGCAGGGTTCCCGAGATACCAAACGGGCACTCGGTACACCGAGCCACGGTGTATCTACCGCATCATAGCCCACCCCTAGGGTCAGCGCTACACACGGCCTCCAACACATATCCTACAAACACCAGAAACTAGTTGCAACTCACAGACAGAGAACAAGGGTGGTTAAGAAGTCGAGAGGGTCCATTGGTTTCGGGCCCAATGTGTGGTAGTAACTGTTTCATGGATCACAAACACAGAACTCTGTTCCTGACGACGGCTGCAATGAGACAACCCACCATGTACTCCTACATGGCCTCTCACCGCTACCTTTACCAAATCGTGTTCACACACTTAGCTCTCAACAAGAGGACATGTTCAGACACCTCCGATTCATCCCCGATGAATCGCACCAGAACTCAACTTGAAGCGATGGCAGTGCATGACAAACAAGCATGAATGAGTAGGCACAATAGGGCTCAAACAACTCCTACTCATGCTAGTGGGTTTCATCTATTTCTTGTGGAATGACAGGTCATGCAGAGGATAAAGGGGTTCAGCTACATGACAAAGTAACAGATAAATCGTTGTTGTCGTAATGCAAAGAAAAGAGAGCAGGAGCGAGAGAGTGGGATTATATCGGAATGAACAAGGGGGTTTTGCTTGCCTGGCACTTCTGAAGATAGTATAGTTCTTCATCGGTGTCATTGATCACATCGTCGAAACGCGTCTATCGAGAGGGGGCAATTACCGGCAACTGAGAAAGAAACACAATCAATGCAATGTGCAATATGATGCATGCTCATGACATGGCAACATGCTAGTGTCTTGAGCTAATGCAGCTAACAACAAAGTTATATGAAGTTGGTTTGAACCTTAAGTTCAAATCCAAACTCCATATGTGAAATTCAAATGACATTTATATGATTTGTCCTAAACAGCAGCTATAAGTTGTTCTAGCATGCATGAAGCAGTACAGATGGATAGATTGGATTTTTCTGATCATTTTTCATATATAAATTATTTCATTTGGAGTTACGGTTGAATTTCTATGATTTTTGGAAGTTTTGGTTATTTTCTGGAATTTCCTGATCTAAATTTAAATCCAGAAAGAATTAACTGCGTCAGCCTGACGTCAGCGTGACGTCAGCGAGTCAACGGCCAGGTCCAGGTCAAACCTGACGTGCGGGGTCCACACGTCAATGACACATGAACTAATCCCGGTCAAACCCAGCGCTGACTAGGGTTTGACCAGGGGTGGGGCCCACTGTCAGTGGTTGTAGGTTGTTTAGTTAGCTGGGTTAGCTCCTAATGACGGAGCCACGTCGGCTCGCCGGAGTTTGGCGGCGGCGACCATTCCGTCTTGGCGGAGCTGCCATCTTGGCGGCGCTTAGGGGCTGCGTTTAGGTGAGGAGACCACTGGAAGGAGCCGTGCTCTTCCGCATCCAACGGAGCAGAAGGAGCGGGCGGGTGCGCCAGATGCCGGAGTCGAGCTCACGGCGGCGGCCGGAGTTCGGGCGACCTCGGGGTCTGCGTTAGGGAGCACAGCAGAGGGTGCAGATGGGTCCTATGGCCTCCTGGGGGTGCACTGAGCACGGCTGCGTGCTCGGTTGCAGCTCTAGGCAACGGTGGCTACGGCGGCGACATGGCCAGCGGTGAAGAGCTCTCGGCTCCGACGGGTATCGGTGTTAGAGGAAGAAAACGAGTCTGGGAGAGGGGGAAACGACAGAGGAGCTCACGGCGGGTGCAGCGATGGCATCGGCGAGCTCGGGGAGGCACCGGAACGAGCGGAGCATCGAGGGGGATCTCCGGCGGCCGGCGATGGAAACGAAGACGGTGGCGCTGCTTCAGGCGTCTCGCGGCCGCGTAGCTCGACGAAGAAGTAGCAGGCGATGAGGCGGAGCCGATGGGCTTGGCGGTTGGTCGAGGGACAGCCAGAGAGAACGGTGGTAGTGAGCGGCAGCGACGGAGGCGTTCGGGCGGAAAGAACAGGGGGGGGGGAGAGCGTTCGGGGGAGAGAGAGGGAGTCAGAGGGATCGGGACGACACGAGGAAAACCATCCACGCGTCCGGGGGCTCGTCGGCAAGCAGGAGGTGGCCGTCGGTGGCCGTGCGCGCGGCGGCCACGTGCCTCTCGTCCTCCTGGCAAGGAGGAAGACGACATGGGAGGGGCCAGGTGGGCTGGGCTGGTTTTGCCCGGCTGGGCTGCTACAGTGCCAGGCCAGGTGGGCTTTGCTAGGTAAGTGCCAGGTAAGTTCTCTCTCTTCCTCTTTTAATTCCTGTTTTCTATTTTTCTGCAGCTTTGTGGCTTTATTAAAAATACTAAATCAATCCCAAAAATCATGCAACTGCTCATGACCACTGTTGGAAATATATCCTACAAAGAACATTTCAGTTTGGGATTATTTGAGCATTTAAAATATTTTATAGTATTTAAATGCCCAAATGCAATTAAGTAATGATTTAATTCAAAAATCCAGAATGGCCTAGGAAAATGTCACCAATTTTGGGAGAGGTTCTAGACCAATGCAAAAATAATGAACTTTTCAGTAGATAAATTTGGGTTCAATGAGAATATTTTTATTTTGATCCTAAATGCATTTCATTTAGTGCTAGGGTTTGTCATCCCCATTTCAAATTTCATGAAAATTAAACATGATGCATGGATGCATTGCCACTAGTTACAAGCAAGCTCTAGGGCTGTGACAACTCACCCCCACTAAACAAGAATCTCGTCCCGAGATTCAAGACGTGAGGTAAGAAGACAGAGGGGACACAAGCTAGCACAAACTTCTAGATCCTGATGTCTTTCTCGAGGATGTTAATTCATTGCATCATCTTGATCTCGACGTCTTGCTCTGAGAACTTCATCCAACACGCATTTACTGACGTAAAGAAACTCCACAGAATTGATCTCCTCGAAGGTCAAGCACTCATAATCAACTCATGGAGTGAAACGTTGAAACATCTCTTGAGTTGGGACACAAAACATACATCAAGATGGATGGAAAGTAACGGATGGTGAAGTTCGATTCGGTAGGCAACTATTCCACGCTTAAGAAGATGGCGGATGGTTCAATTAGCGAGGAGATAATTACCACGATTCTATTACGGGGAACCCTAGAGGAGGTGACTCGTAGGATTATTCCCTGAAGTGGCAAAAAGAATTACTTTTGATATAGAGATCATTGAGACTCTTTATACCAGCCTAAGGCAATCACAATCGATCATTTGAAAGAGTTCGAAAGAATGACATACTCGGACTAGAATGGATGATGTGGACTACCTTGTTGAAGACAACGCAATGGATGATTTTGCTTATCATCGAAAATAGATGGGACCCATGGTAGGTCCACTTTTGAGGATGATCCTAGACGTCAATTACTGAGAAGGGCAGCCCATGGAAAATTGGCACGATGGGATGCAAGCTGGGAACAAAATGTAGTTGTTGGGAAGGTTCCAACCATCATATCTGCCTGAGATTCAGATCTGGTTGGTGTTAGGATATTCCAGACTCATCGAGTCTGAAAAGGAAAGGGTGCAACACAAATTGACGAGATGATGTTGCAAGATTCTCGGGAGATGGACTATGGTAGTGAGCTCCAAAACATGAGCGGGTACTGCTACAAACCTGTGAACACGCTGTCCAAGACAAGCATGACCACGTAGTAGTTTCACAACTAAAACACTACCGAGTCCAGGTGGGGAACCATCATCGAGGATATCGAAGTCTTGTGCATTACCATGGATTAGCACTTAACTCCTTCTCCTACAACAAATCAGTCAATGGCTTGGTGTGCTAGGGACACATGTAGAGCAAAGGTTCCAAGTCTCCGAACCACAGAATACTTCGCACGTATGCATGACTGAATTAGGATGATTCCAGAGGAGGCAAAAACAAACCTTTCTCAAATTTGCGGCGGCAACTTGCACCAGATGCACATGAATTAGAGGAAGTCACTACTTTCATCCAAACATAAGCTTCATGAACGGAACACGAAGGCATTGCTTATAAAGTTTCCAACACTAGGTTGATGTTCAACATGAATCATGGGGGAGACAAAATGCTGCTGATGGGCTCAACAACAACTCAACGGAATTTCCATATCCTTTGGACTTCCACCATCATGTGAACACGGTGATAGCATTGGTCAGACCAAAAGATGTAATGGTGTATGCTCGAGGGATCAACCACGAGTAAGACAACCTTACGAGCATCGTTGGTACTGATTTGATTTGAAGATAGCCCACACTCAAATCAAGGGTTGATAAGACAATAGATCCAGCAACTGATCACAGGGACCAATCGATGAAGATATCATCTTTCTTCAACACACACTACACAAGAATATCCCTTTGGAATGAACTAAGTCAGGCAAGCTTTTATCTTCCAACTCTCCAAGTTGTTGTTTGGCTTAACCAACTAGCTCAGGGGTATCCAACACAGATTCTTGGAGAAAGGGTGGTTCACAAGAAACCAACTTGATCACGAGCTCAACATAACAGTCAGGGGACAACCTGGTAATACTTCCGAGAAGATATTCGGAAAATCACGAACCACCGATATGTTACTAAACTCGAGAACAACCTTGCTTTTCAGGGCAAGATGATATGAACAATAAGCAAGGGATTGAATAATCCTAACTCATTGTTCGGAGAGTGCACCGGAAATAAGGACTAGGTAGCACGATCAATCTTAGGATGATGATTGAATAACCAACACGCTAAGAATGAGAATATTGTCCATTAGCTACCAAGCAACAAGTTGCTCGGAGTATTGATTTCACACATCACAATTCACTTGTCGGCATTCCGGTTACGACAACACGAGGACCGAGGAATGAATGATGATGGTGAGAAGTATCACTACGTCAAGAATCCATGAGAGTTGGTGCAGTTCTCATGACAATTCTGACATAACGTGGGTAATACTTCAGGATAGAACAGAATCAAAAGCTGGATGGGCACTTTGATCTGCGGAATACAACTGCTTTGACCCAATCCTAGAAATGGACAAGGTACTGGAGTTTGTTTCTCCTAGTCATTCCGAGCAATGTAATGGCTTGACAGACCACAAGAAAAATGGGCATCGATGAGGACGAGAGCACGACTACTCGACTACCAACCGATAGATGTGGATCGGAATACAACTAAGGAGGGACAACTCGAGGAACATATAACTTTTCGAGTTGTGGAGGCATGGATTAGTATATCGAGCAAAGCTCAACATTTCTCCCGGATAACCCATGCAGAGAAGGTAGGACTGGCAGAGTCACAATATGAATGGAGTACTCCTCAAGAGTACTTTGATTGCGATCTTTAGGCTCAAAGAGGAACTTCTGCCATAACTAGTTCATGGTATTTGGAAGAAGGAAATACCATGGACCTCGAGGACTATCGCAAAGTTACTAATATCCTAAAGGAACTAGCAAGTACTAACAACATGAAGTAGGGTGAATCTCGGTTCAAGAACCCGTGAATAGAATGCCTACTAACTAATAACATCACGGGATGCTTTCAAGAATAATGGCCAGAATCATCACACTGGGGACACAAGCATGGCTGGATTACTAAGTGATACTCCAGACACGTAGGGTCATAATAATAACTCCAACATATATCGAGGCAATAGGGTACCTCAACTCACCGACTAGTGTGCTTAATCTGGACCAAAAGGACATCAGGAACGGGAGGAAGGGATTTGCAAATACATCAGATAGTTTAGAAACCTGGGATGACTCAGACAGCATAACGGCTGTAAATGCTCAAAAAGATTTGAGACATCATGCAAAATGGTGGCATAACCACTCTACAACATCATAACAAGATTCTGAGATCAACAGTTAACATACGTAAATAGTAGGAACTGAATCGAGGCTTAAAACCAACAATCTTAAAGGTCTATGGATTAGTAACACGTCATCCTCGATAGATAGATGAGAAGCCTAGTTCTTAAACCTCGTAGAAGAGAAGAGGATGACTCAGATTAGAAGGCCATGAGGTATAAGGAGTAAAAAGAGCCTTACGTTCCATTCCACAATCAATTCCCTTACATAACTAAAGCATTTCTAGACACAACTTCGACCAGTTTGGCTTGGTAATCCTCTGAGCAGTCGGGCTCGATACCAACGCCTGCTGGGACCCCGATTCCAGGTCACATCGATCTAGCCGGTAACACCTCATATCACTTTGCGGCCTCACGCATGGTATTCCCACGGGTGTCGCCTTACCATGGCCCGGGACCATTTGCGTCTTTTGGCTCACATATATGATAGTGTCGCTAGCATCCATATGACAGGGAACCCGGGCCGACATGGCTAGTCGTGAACCCAAAGCGGCACTAACCCATGGGGACAGGCATACATGAATCACATCGAGCATGTCGGTCATCAATGTATGAATCCGGGCTATAGCACTGGGCTAACAGGACTCATTAACCCCGGCTGTAGCAGGCTAAGGCAGGACTCGGATGTCACCGCGTGACATTTCCCGAAGGACGGAACCACGAGAACGAAGTGAAACACATGCCGGGCCAGTCAAGTGTCCAGAGCGGTAGTCTTTGGGCTAGCGGGACTCCGGTGAACCGGGTCAGAAGCGGACTACTATCGCTCAGGAAGCACTAGACTACATTTCCCCATATGAGAGGCTGCCAAGGATAAACAACTAGATTGTCGATCCCACATACCAAGCATTTCAAACATACACACAATATGCTCAATATGTGTAAATACAACATGGCATCACAACATAACTCTACGACTCAAATATTTATTCATTAGGCTCCGAGGAGCGAGATATTACAAACATGGGTCTCATGACCCAACATTCAGAGCATACAAAACAAAGCACACGCGGAAGCTTAACATGTCTGAGTACGTACATCTACAAATGAAAAAGGGCTGAGTAGCCCGACTATCTACGAGATCTGCCGAGGGCACAAGATCGTAGCCGAGGTAACAAGCTAAACGTCAAGTCCACACGGAACTACTAGCGAGACCGACGTCTCTCGCAAAACATAACATAAGCAAACGTGAGTACAAACGTACTCAGCAAGACTTACATCGTAACTAACTACATATGCATCATTACCAACAAAGGGGTGGTGGAGTTTGGCTGCAGCAAGCCAGCTTTGACTCGGTGGCTATCCTGAACTATGACCTGCAAGTACCTCTTTTGAGGTGGCGCACACGAGCCCACATATTCACCATATCAATACACCACTATGGACCCGCTCCCGTCTCCCCTCACGAACGCCATCCATAGCACTCACGCTTATCTTGCGCATTTTAGAGTATCCACTTTCACTTGTCTATGAACCGATATAGGCAACCCGTAAGTCCTTTACCGCGGACACGGCTATTCGAATAGATCATATTAACCCTGCAGGGTGTACTTCTTCACACACGCTCTCACCACTTACCACCGTTTACGACATGTACTCGGCAACCTTCGCGGAAGCCCAACGTGGGTGTCGGCCACGGCCTACCTAAACACTCAAGTCCCTAGTCCGGGTTTATCGCCTATTCGGGTTCCATGCGCGAGTCCGGCCGAGGTTTCCACTAACGGCCCCGAACGATGTGTGCGGGGTTCCCGAGATACCAAACGGGCACTCTGCAGACACCGGCCACGTGTATCTACCGCATCATAGCCCACCCCTAGGGTCAGCGCTACACACGGCCTCCAACACATATCCTACAAACACGTAAACTAGTTGCAACTCCCGGACAGAGAACAAGGGTGGTTAAGAAGTCGAGAGGGTCCATTGGTTTGGGCCCAATGCGTGGTAGTAACTGTTTCATGGATCACAAACACGTAACTCAGTTCCCGAGGACGGCTGCAATGAGACAACCCACCATGTACTCCTACATGGCCTCTCACCGCTACCTTTACCAAATCGTGTTCACACACTTAGCTCTCAACAAGAGGACATGTTCACACACCTCCGATTCATCCCCGATGAATCGCACTGCACTCAACTCTAAGCAAGAGCGGGCATGACAAACAAGCATGAATGAGTAGGCACAACAGGGCTCAAACAACTCCTACTCATGCTAGTGGGTTTCATCTATTTACTGTGGAATGACAGGTCATGCAGAGGATAAAGGGTTTCAGCTACCGTAGCAAGTAACAGATAAATCGTTGTTGTCGTAATGCAGTAAAAGAGAGCAGGAGCGAGAGAGTGGGATTATATTGGAATGAACAAGGGGTTTTTGCTTGCCTGGCACTTCTGAAGATAGTATAGTTCTTCATCGGTGTCATTGATCACATCGTCGAAACGCGTCTATCGAGAGGGGGCAATTACCGGCAACTGAGAAAGAAACACAATCAATGCAATGCGTAATATGATGCATGCTCATGACATGGCAACATGCTGGTGTCTTGAGCTAATGAAGCTAACAACAAAGTTAGATGAAGTTGGTTTGAACCTTAAGTTCAAATCCAAACTCCATATGTGAAATTCAAATGCCATTTATATGATTTGTCCTAAACAGAAGCTATAAGTTGTTCTAGCATGCATGAAAACAGTACATATAGATAGATTGGATTTTTCTGATCATTTTTCATATATAAATTATTTCATTTGGAGTTACGGTTGAATTTCTATGATTTTTGGAAGTTTTGGTTATTTTCTGGAATTTCCTGATCTAAATTTAAATCCAGAAAGAATTAATCACATACCGACGCCAACGACGTCGGCCGAAGTCAACGGCCAGGTCCAGTCAAACCCGACGTAGGGGTCCACACGTCAATGACACAGGAACTAATCCCGGTCAAACCCAGCGCTGACTAGGGTTTGACCAGGGGTGGGGCCCACTGTCAGTGGTTGTAGGTTGTTTAGTTAGCTGGGTTAGCTCCTAATGACGGAGCCATGTCGGCTCGCCGGAGTTTGGCCGGCGGCGACCATTCCGTGCGGCGGAGCTGCTACTGGGCGGCGCTAGGGGCTGCGTTTAGGTGCGGGGAGACCACCAGAAGGGAGCCCGTGCTCTTCCGCATCCAACGCAGCAGGAAGGAGCGGGCGGGGTGCGCTGTACTCGCCGGAGTCGAGCTCACGGCGGCGGTCGGAGTTCGGGAAAGCTCGGGGTCTGCGTTAGGGAGCACATCAGAGGGTGCGGATGGGTGCTATGGCCTCCTGGGGGTGCGCTGAGCACGGCTGCGTGCTCGGTTGCAGCTCTAGGCAACAGCAGTGGCTCTGGCGACATGGCCGGCGGCGAAGAGCTCTCGGCTCCGACGGGTATCGGTGTTAGAGGAAGAAAATGAGTCAGGTGAGAGGGGGAAACGACAGAGGAGCTCACGGCGGGTGCAGCGATGGCATCAGCGAGCTCGGGGAGGCACCGGAACGAGCGGAGCATCGAGGGGGATCTCCGGCGGCCGACGATGGAAACAAAGACGGTGGCGCTGCTTCAGGCGTCTCGCGGCCGCGTAGCTCGACGAAGAAGTAGCAGGCGATGAGGCGGAGCCGATGGGCTTGGCGGTTGGTTGAGGGACGGCCAGAGAGCACGGTGGTAGTGAGCGGCGACGACGAAGGCGTTTGGGCGGAAAGAACAGAGGGGGGGGAGAGCGTTCGGGGGAGAGAGAGGGAGTCAGAGGGATCGGGACGACACGAGGAAAACCATCCACGCGTCCGGGGGCTCGTCGGCAAGCAGGAGGTGGCCGTCGGTGGCCGTGCGCGCGGCGGCCACGTGCCTCTCGTCCTCCTGGCAAGGAGGAAGACGATAGGGGAGGGCCGTGGTGGGCTGGTTTTGCCGGTGGGCTGCTACTGATGCCGAGGCAGGTGGGCTTTGCTAGGTAAGTGCCAGGTAAGTTCTCTCTCTTCCTCTTTTAATTCCTGTTTTCTATTTTTCTGCAGCTTTGTGGCTTTATTAAAAATACTAAATCAATCCCAAAAATCATGCAATCTGCTCATGACCACTTTGTTGGAAATATATCCTACAAGAACATTTCAGTTTGGGATTATTTGAGCATTTAAAATATTTTATAGTATTTAAATGCCCAAATGCAATTAAGTAATGATTTAATTCAAAAATCCAGAATGGCCTAGGAAAATGTGCACCATTTTTGGGAGAGGTTCTAGACCAATCCAAAAATAATGAACTTTTCTGAAGAGCATTTTGGGTTCATTGAGAATATTTTTATTTTGATCCTAAATGCATTTCATTTAGTGCTAGGGTTTGTCATCCCCATTTCAAATTTCATGAAAATTAAACATGATGCATGGATGCATTGCCACTAGTTAGAAGCAAGCTCTAGGGCTGTGACAGAAGTTTTCCTGCAAAAAATCTTAAACGAGAGTTGTATAGCAATACATAATCACCTACATTAAACTCACGCTTTTGTATCCTTTTGTCATGCCATCTTTTAACTTTTTCTTTAAACAACTTAGCATTTTCATAAGCTTGGGTTCTCCATTCATCAAGTGAGCTACTATCAAATAACCTTTTCTCACCGGCAAGTTTGAAATCATAGTTGAGCTCTTTAATAGCCCAATATGCCTTATGTTCTAGTTCGAGAGTAAGTGACATGCTTTTCCATAAACCATTTTATACGGAGACAGACCCATAGGATTCTTATATGCAGTTCTATAGGCCCATAATGCATCATCAAGTTTCTTGGACCAATTCTTTCTAGACCTATTAACAGTCTTTTGCAAAAATTAATTTGAGCTCTCTATTGCTCAATTCTACTTGACCACTAGACTGTGGGTGATATGGAGATGCAATTCTATGATTAACATCATATTTAGCAAGCATTTTACGAAAAGCACCATGAATAAAATGGGAACCACCATCAGTCATTAAATATCTAGGGACTCCAAACCTCGGAAAAATAACTTCCTTAAGCATTTTAATAGAAGTGTTATGATCAGCACTACTAGTTGGAATAGCTTCTACCCACTTAGTAACGTAATCAACATCAACCAAAATATGTGTATATCCATTAGAGGAAGGAAAAGTTCCCATATAATCAAAGCCCCAAACATCAAATGGTTCAATAACAAGTGAATAATTCATAGGCATTTCTTGACGTCTACTAATATTACCAATTCTTTGACATTCATCGCAAGACAAAACAAACTTACGGGCATCCTTGAAGAGAGTAGGCCAATAAAACCAGATTGCAATACCTTATGTGCAGTTCTATCTCCAGCGTGGTGTCCTCCATAAGCTTCGGAGTGACACTTGCGTAGGATTTGTTCCTGTTCATGCTCAGGCACACAACATCTAATAACACCGTATACTCCTTCTTTATAAAGATGTGGGTCTTCCCAAAAGTAATGTCGCAAATCATAGATCTTTTGTTGGTATGTGAAGCTAGGTGGTATAAATTTAGCAACAATATAATTAGCATAATCAACATACCATGGAGTGCAACGAGAAGTGCTTATGACATTTAATTGTTCATCAGGAAAGCTATCATCAATAGGTAGTGGTTCATCAAGAACATTCTCTAACCTAGATAAGTTATCTGCAATGGGGTTCTCAGCTCCTTTTCTATCAACAATATGCAAATCAAATTCTTGCAGCAAGAGAACCCATCTAATAAGTCTAGGTTTTGCATTTTTCTTTTCCATAAGATATTTAATAGCAGCATGATCAGTGTGAATAGTTACTTTAGAATCAATGATATAGGGTCTGAATTTATCACAGGCAAATACAACTGCTAAAAGTTCCTTTTCGGTAGTAGCATAATTTCTTTGAGCTTTGTCTAGAGTCTTACTAGCATAATGGATAACATTTAATTTCTTATCAACTCTTTTCCCTAGAACAGCACCTATAGCATAATCACTAGCATCACACATAATTTCAAAGGGTAAATTCCAATCAGGTGGCTGAACAATAGGTGCAGAGACTAATGCTTTCTTAAGTATTTCAAATGCTTCTACACAATCATCATCAAAGACAAATGGTATATCTTTTTGTTATAAATTAGTCAGAGGCCGGGAAATTTTTGAGAAGTCCTTAATGAACCTCCTATAAAATCCGGCATGACCAAGGAAACTTCTTATACCTTTGATGTCCTTGGGAAATGGCATATTTTCAATAGCATCAACCTTGGCTTTATCAACTTCAATACCTCTTTCAGAAACTTTGTGCCCCAAGACAATACCTTAATTAACCATAAAGTGGCACTTTTCCCAATTCAAGACAAGATTAGTTTCTTCACATCTCTGCAAAACTCGATCAATATTGCTCAAGCAATCATCAAAAGAGGAACCATAGACGGAAAAATCGTCCATGAAAACCTTACAATATTTTTCACAAAAATCAGAGAATATAGCCATCATGCATCTTTGAAAGGTAGCAGGTGCATTACATAAACCAAAAGGCATACGTCTATAAGCAAAAGTACCAAAAGGGGAAGTAAAAGTAGACTTTGAATGATCTTTAGCCGACATAGTTATTTGAGAGAAACCAGAATAACCATCTAGAAAGCAATAATGTGTATGTTTGCATAATCTTTCTAGCATTTGATCAATAAAAGGTAAGGGGTAATGATCTTTCTTAGTAGCTTTATTTAATTTGCGGAAATCAATTACCATCCTATAACCTGTGATAATTCTTTGCGGGATCAATTCATCTTTATCATTAGGGACAACAGTAATACCTCCCTTCTTAGGGACACAATGGACATGACTTACCCACTGACTATCAGCAACGTGATAAAGTATACCTGCCTCCAGAAGCTTGAGTATTTCTTTTCTTACCACTTCTTTCATTTTAGGATTCAAACGTCGTTGAGGATCACGAACTGGTTTGGCATCAGCTTCCAAATTTATTTCATGTTGACATAGAGTGGGACTAATGCCCTTAAGATCATCAAGAGTATATCCAATAGCGGCACGGTGCTTCTTTAGAGTTTTCAATAATCTTTCTTCTTCATGCTCTGAAAGGTTAGCACTAATAATAACATGATATATTTTATTTTCATCAATATAAGCATATTTAAGATTATCGAGCAACGGTTTAAGCTCAAACAGGATCACCCTTGGGTGGAGGAGGATCCCCTAGGATTTCAACAGGCAAATTGTGTTTCAGAACAGGTCCCTGTTTAAAGAATATTTCATCTATTTCCCTTCTCTCATTCATAAACATATCATTTTCATGGTCTAGCAAATATTGTTCTAAAGGATCACTAGGAGGTATGGCAATAGAAGCAAGACCAATCATTTCATCCTTACTAGGTAATTCTTTTTCACGGTGTTGTTTACTAAACTTAGAGAAATTAAACTCATGAATCATATTATCCAAGCCAATAGTAACAACATTCTTTTTGCAGTCTATCTTAGCATTAAGAGTGTTCAGGAAGGGTCTACCAAATATAATTGGACAAAAGCTATCTTGTGGGGAACCAAGAACAAGAAAATCAGCAGGATATTTAGTTTTTCCACACAAGACTTCAGCATCTCTAACAATTCTCACTGGCGCTATAGTATCTCTATTGGCAGGTTTAATTGTAACATCGGTATCTTCTATTTCAGCGGGTGCAATTTCATGCTTAATTTCTTCATACAAGTTAATAGGTATAACACTAGCACTAGCACCCATATCACATAAGCCATGATAACAATGATCTCCTATTTTAACATAAATAACAGGCACACCTACCACAGGTCTATGTTTATCTTTAGCCCCAGGTTTAGCAATTCTAGCAGATTCACCACAGAATTGAATAACATGCCCATCGATATTATCAGACAAGAGATCTTTAACAATAGCGATATTGGGTTCTACTTTGACTTGCTCAGGAGGTGTATAAGTTCTAATATTGCTTTTACGAACCACAGTTGAAGCTTTCGCATGATCCTCTATTCTAACAGGGAAAGGTGGTTTCTCAACATAAGAAGTGGGAACAATAGGATCATTATAAGTGAGAGTCTTTTCTTCAACTTTAATAGGTGCAGCTACTTTTACTTCTATGGGAGGATGATATTTAAACCACTTCTCCTTGGGGAGATCAACATAAGTAGCAAAAGATTCACGAGAAAGAAGCTACTATTTGAGTCAAGTCCATCTTTAGTGCTAAACTTACGGAAAATATCGGTATCCATAAAAGATTTAACACAATCAAACTTAGGTGTCATACCTGACTCCTTACCTTCGTTGAGATCCCAATCTTCAGAGTTGCGTTTAATTCTATCCAATAAATCTCATCTGAATTCAATAGTCTTCATCATAGAAGAGCCAGCACAAGAAGTATCGAGCATGGTGCGATTATTATCAGAAAGCCGAGCATAAAAATTCCGAAGAATTGTCACTCTTGAGAGCTCATGATTGGGGCATGAATATAACATTGATTTAAGCCTCCCCCAAGCTTGAGCGATGCTTTCTCCTTTGCGAGGCCAAAAAATATATATATATAATTGCGATCACGGTGAACAAGATGCATAGGGTAATACTTTTGATGAAATTCCAATTTCAACCTTTTATAGTTCCATGATCTCGTATCATCACATAGCCTATACCATGTCAATGCGTCTCCCTTCAAAGATAAAGGCAAGACCTTCTTCTTAGCAACGTCATCGGGTATACCTGCAAGCTTAAATAATCCACAAACTTCATCCACATATATTAAGTGCTCATCAAGATGCTTTGTTCCATCTCCGGTAAAAGGATTAGCTAGCAGTTTTTCCATCATACCCGAAGGAAATTCGAAAGGAGTTTCATTTTCAATAGGTTCAGTATCTTGAGGAGCAACTCTTTGCTCTACTGGACGGGGTGAAGATACCCCGAACAAGCCCCTCAGAGAATTACTTTCCATAGTAACAAGTGAGAGTAAAATTCAGCACACTATATAAATTTTTCCTTACCAAATTCCACCTACCAAAGGCGCTACACTCCCCGGCAACGGTGCCAGAAAAGAGTCTTGATGACCCACAAGTATAGGGGGTCTCTCATAGTCCTTTTGATAAGTAAGAGTGTCGAACCCAACAAGGAGCAGAAGGACATGATAAGCGGTTTTCAGCAAGGTATTCTCTGCAAGTACTGAAATAAGTGGTAACAAATAGTTTTGTGATAAGATAAATTGTAACGAGCAACAAGTAACAAGAGTAAATAAAGTGCAGCAAGGTGGCCCAATCCTTTTTGTAGCAAAGGACAAGCTTGGAGAAACTCTTATAATAGGAGAAGTGCTCCAGAGGACACATGGGAATATCGTCAAGCTAGTTTTCATCACATTCATATGATTCACGTTCGGCACTTTGATAATTTGATATGTGGGTGGACCGGTGCTTGGGTGCTGTTCTTACTTGAACAAGCATCCCACTTATGATTAACCTCTATTGCACGCATCCGCAACTACAACAAAAGTATTAAGGTAAACCTAACCATAGCATGAAACATATGGATCCAAATTAGCCCCTTACGAAGCAACGCATAAACTAGGGTTTAAGCTTCTGTCACTCTAGCAACCCATCATCTACTTATTACTTCCCAATGCCTTCCTCTAGGCCCAAATAATGGTGAAGTGTTATGTAGTCGATGTTCACATAACACCACTAGAGGCTAGACAACATACATCTCATCAAAATATCGAACGAATACCAAATTCACATGACTACTAATAGCAAGACTTCTCCCTTGTCCTCAGGAACAAACGTAACTACTCACAAAGCATATTCACGTTCATAATTAGAGGGGTAATAATATGCGTAAAGGATCTGAACATATAATCTTCCACAAAATAAACCAATTAGCATCAACTACAAGGAGTAATCAACACTACTAGCAACCTACTAGCACCAATCCCGGACTTGGAGACAAGAATTGGATACAAGAGATGAACTAGGGTTTTGAGAGCAGATGGTGCTGGTGAAGATGTTGATGGAGATTGCACTCTCCCGATGAGAGGAGCGTTGGTGATGATGATGGTGATGATTTCCCCCTCCCGGAGGGAAGTGTCCCAGGCAGAACAGCTCTGCCGGAGCCCTAGATTGGTTCCGCCAAGGTTCCGCCTCGTGGCGGCGGAGTCTCGTCCTGAAAGGTTCCTTCCTATTTTTTTCTTGACGAAAGACTTCATATTGGAGAAGATGGGCGTCGGAGAGCCACCAGGGGGCCCACGAGGTAGGGCCCCCCCACCCTCGTGAGCAAGGTGTGGGCCCCTTGGCCTTCATCTTTGGCGATGATTTTTCTTTATTTATTTTAAGATATTCCGTGGGGTTTCAGGACTTTTGGAGTTGCACAGAATAGGTCTCCAATATTTGCTCCTTTTCCAGCCCAGAATTCCATTCTAGGCATTCTCTCTCTTCATGTAAACCTTGTAAAATAAAAGAGAATAGCCATAAGTATTGTGACATAATGTGAAATAACAGCCCATAATGCGATAAATATCGATATAAAAGCGTGATGCAAAATGGACGTATCAGCAGGCCGGCCATAGTTCGGTCCAGACAAAGCAGTGGTCCAAACAAAGCAACATACCAAGCCATCCGGCCATCAAATCAAGAGCAAAACGGCTCGAGGGAACACTCGTGACATCAACCAAGACCCAGAGGATAGAGCAGGGCGCACAAGATTGATGTACAGATCACGGAGATACACCTGATGGTCACCCATTCGGACACTACAGAGCCGACCATGCCCGGTCCGAACTCCGTAAGCGGAGTCCGCTGGAGGTGCTTCACAGTGTGGCCCAACATAGAGGAGCCGCACACCTTCTCCGCTTCACCGACGAGGTAATGGAGCACGAATTCCCAGACGGGTTCAAACCCATTAACATCGAATCATACGATGGAACAACAGAACCTGCGGTATGGATTGAGGATTACCTCCTCCATATTCACATGGCTCGCGGAGACGACCATCATGCCATTAAATACATACCTCTCAAGCTTAAGGGGCCAGCTCGCTACTGGCTAAAAAGTTTACCAGAAAATTCTATTAGTAGCTGGGAAGACTTGGAAGACGCCTTTCGAGACAACTTCTAAGGAACATATGTCCAGCCTCTAGATGCTGATGGCTTAAGTCATATTGTCCAGAAGCCCGGCGAGTCAGTCAGGGAGCTCTAGACTAGGTTCTTAGTTAAAAAGAACCAAATTGTCGACTGTCCAGATGCAGAAGCCCTCGCAGCCTTCAAACATGACATCCGGGATGAATGGCTAGCGCGTCACCTCGGCCAGGAAGGACCCAAGTCCATGATAGCCCTTACCGCTCTAATGACTCGGTTTTGTGCGGGAGAAGACAACTTGCTCGCTCGTAAAAGCAACAACGCCAGCGACCCGGGCACTTCCGAAATTCGAGATGGCAACGGCAAGCCACGACGAATCGAACACAACAGTCGCAGTAATACATGAAACATAGCGGCGAATGCCGGATTTCACAATCCGAAGCCCGATCAACGGAAGAAGCCACTAAAGGCAAACCAGGATGGATCATCCACCCATGACAGGATATTGGACCGACCTTGTAAGATTCACGGTCACCCTGATAGGCCAGCTAATCATACCAACAGAAACTGTTGGGTCCTCAAGCAGGCGGGTAGGCTCGACGCCGATCACAAGGGGAGCAGGCCACCAGGCGATAGAGACGACGGATCGGCTCGCCAGCCGAACACCAGGGGCCAGAAACACTTTCCCTCTGAAGTTCGACCACTCCCAGAACGGAAATAGCAGTTCGGCTTCCGCCGCCCACCTACTATACTGGCAAAGTTCACACCACGCGTACATCACTATGCACTCAAGATACCACGGGCATCGGCGGAAGCACAATATGGACAACCCTGCAAGAAACCCCGTAATGTTCTTATCTGTCTTCCTTATTTTTCTGTATCATTTCTTAAAAACAGGTGACCATCAGGACAGATCTACATCGGACTCTCTCGAAGTTCGGATCCACACACTCACCTACGGGGCCACTCCCGTTAAGGATTCCCCTCCACGAGGACGGGTGGCGCAGAAGTGCGACAGGAGGTCCAAAATAAGCTTTTGTAGAACGCACTCTTTCTTTTGAGCCTGTACCATGCCCTTTTCCTCTGTTTCCAACTCCGAGCATGTCAAATAGCTGGGTTGTGATTTTTACTCTTTATATATTTATCATTGGCATATTGCTCCGCTCCTAGTAAACTTTATCCGAACTAATCTTTTATGCTCTTTCTACAATGAGTCCGGCCGTATCGACTGCCTTACAAGACACGCCTCGGCATAACTTGCCAGGGGCCCGGTATGGGAACAAACGAGTCGCCAGTAAAAGTCCGAACAACTCTATATCGTACTTCGGCGTCGCAAGTTTGGCCTTATATGCATCAGCTCCGAATCATTATCTTTGGTCAATAGTTGGGTTACCCGGCTTCTATGCTTGCTACCCTACGTTCCACTCTATCAGCTAGGGTAGTAAAGGGAGAACTACTGCGATTGTGCCCTGGCCTAGACGGGATGAGCACCTTAGTAGAGAAAGCCGAAAACGGACTGTCATGATGCGGCGAGAGCTGGTCAACCACTTGACGACTTATTCGAATCTTTAGTGATTCTCCGTGTCACACGAGGGATCTTTTTTAGATCAACATATGTAAGGCACTATGCGTCGTATACATACCAGGGGCTATGTCGTAGCCCCACCATAAAACTCCTATGGCTAAGTGAAAGTGTTAATGCCCTATAGTTCAATTGCCTGGTTCGCCGCATTATCACCTCCTTTATGGACCAAGACTTTGGATAAAGAGTGATTAAATCATTTTCTGAACACCCCCGTACTTCCTATGAGGGGGCTGAAGCCGACAACTGGAAAACTTTCAGATTATACTAAAACGGCCACAGAGGAGGAATTCAAGCTTTTGAGCGAAATATAAATAGATTAACTATAAAGTTGTCTGTTACACCATTATATAAATCACTCGAACATTATATCTTTCGAGCATTGACCCTCTATCAAGTGGGCGGCATCTAAGACATCTTCAAAATAGTGCTCCGGCTCATTACGGTCCTGGCCCTTGGGTGGACTCCTCGCCGCAACATCAATGGCCTTCATCTTTCCCCAAAATGTTTTGACTCGGGCAAAGGCCATCCGTGCACCCTCAATGCACGTCGCCCGCTTCACAGCGTCGATATGTGGCACCGCGTCAACAAGCTGCCGCACCAGGCCAAAATAACTACTCGGAATAGGCTCACTTGGCCACAACCGGATTATGACGTTCTTCATGGCGTCACCAGATATCCTATGAAGCTCGGCCCACTGGGACATCTGTTCATTGAGCAACAGATGGCGCTTCGACATGCCGAATTGTGACCAGAAAAGCTTCTCCGTTGCATACCCCTCTTGTGCATGGTAAAATTGCGCCGCATCGGAAGAACTCTTCGGCAAGTCCAAAAATTCAGCCGGAGAACTCCATACCTGGTTTAGCTGAGCATAGTCCGGATCGCCAAACTTGGTCTGAAGCAAAAAGGGCTTACCGGCCGCTATCTCCTTAGCACGCCGAATCTCTTCACGAGCTGCCCTAGATTCAGACCGAGCTTCACTCGCCTCTCATACGACCTTATCAAGCTCAGCCATTTTGGCTTTATTCTCCTTCTCAAGGAATTCACAGCGGCTGGCAGTATTCTTCAATTCAAGCGCCAGTGCGGATATTTTATCCTCACTTTGGCGCCGAGCTGCTTGTTTGGCTCTTAGATCAGCCGATGCCTTCTCGGCAGCCGCATCACTATGCCGGGCCTGCTCCTTGGCCCGGGCTAGCTCCGCCCGAAGAGCTTCAACGGCGGCAGCACCATCTACAATCATGCACATTTCATATAAATCCTTTTCGGCGCCAGGCCTACATTACAACCACATTGGTGTAAGGAATGCTCAACATATTTACCTTGCGAGTCATCAAGACGCCTGTTGTTCAATGCAATGTCATCTTCCGCAATATCCAGCTTTCGCTGTAGTTCGGCCACTTCCATATTTCGGGTAGCCGTAGGAGGGGAGGCAGCCTGTATTCCAAGTTAAATCAAGGTTTACCAACTGAGCATATCTTTTTGATCCTCCGATCGCTTCCGTCGGAAGGCAATCCAAGTCTCAGGGGCTACTGCATATACAACAGGTGCATTCTGTCAATATTATTCAATTGGCGAAACTACATCACAAACCTCAAAACCCCTTAGGAGGCTCGTGAAGGCCTCATTCAACCCGCTCCTCACAGATAGAACCTTTTTGACCACCGTAACCATCAAGGCATGGTGTTCCTCCGAAACAGACGCTTGTCGTAGCATGTCCGTTAGCATTTCCGATGCTTTCGGGTCATCGGAAGCCGCCGCCAGAGTACGGTATTCCTTTGAAGGAATCTGCCCACTCGCCCCCAGGATCGTCTTCGGCTCTAAACTGGATAGGGCAGGGCCACCATGCTTTATTCCCGAACCCTGAGTGACAGAGACACCACCTTCGGGTATTGCCCTCTTCGTTTCCTGCACTGCTTGTCGACCAAGAGGAGCCCCCCGGGATGATACCTCAGAATCATCCGCCCTGCTGGGTGAGGGGGCCGGAGAAGGCGTGTCACTCTCCATCATCTCTGGAATAAGGTCTCCCGAGGAGGAGGACGGTTGCGAAACCCTAGGCTTAACCTGCGAGGACATACGTATGTCGGAGGATTACTTCAGTAATAAGAAAGGAAGGAGGTTTGGTTAAAGTACCCTGCTGCACTTACGGTTTGGCCAGAGGCTTATCCTCATCATAAAGCTCCACGTCAACATCGCTTGACCGGCCCAAGCCGCCCGTCGATGGCGTTTTCCCTTTCTTGGAAGGTTTCCCCTCCTGACCTTCAGAAGCGGCCCTCTTCTTGCCATGGAAGGCCTCCTCTACACCTTTGCCCTCGGGCAAGAGGGTTTCGGTTTCCCCGAACATAGCGTCTGTTTTATCCTTGGGGCGGAGACCACCTCTGGCCTCCCTGTTCTCGTGCTCCTCCGCAGCCACTTGGTACAAGATCCTTCAACCAAACCGCGCTGGCAAGCTTGCCTATTGTGACGCTGCCACACTCTTCCTCCTCCTCCTCTGTCACTTGCAGCCTCACATCTAAGGTCTTGAGCCACAAAACAAAGTGCGGAGGAGTCCGGAGGAAGGCCTCACATGTGACGATAAATGTCGAGATGAGGAGAATAGAGTCCGGGGCCAGATCATGAAAGTCTAGCCCATAGTAGAACATGAGCCCCCGGACGAAGGGATTAAGCGTGAACCCTAACCCATGGAGGAAGTGGGACACAAACACTACCCTCTTGCCGGATTTGGGGGTAGGAATGACCTGCCCCTATGCAGGAAGCCGATGGAGGATTTCCGGTGTCAGATACCTCGCTGCGTGGAGCTTCGCAATATCCTCCTCTGTGACAGAAGAAGCCACACACCAGCCTGGATGGCTGGATCCAGACACGATTGGGGTTGGTGGCGATGGGAACCCGAGGGTTGGAACTTGGGGTGGCTAGGGTCGAGGAAGAAGCGAGCGCAAAGGAAGAAGATGAGTCTGGGACCCTATATAAAGACCACGAGTACTAAGCATATCCACCTGGATCTCGAAACTTACCAATCTCCAGAGAGTTGTACCAGGGGACGGTTGGTTTACCCACGCCTGCATTAATGAAAATCCCGTGAATAAGGTAACATGATCTCTTCCTTGGCAAGACAAGCCGGTAAAACCGCATCCCGAGACGTGGGGCGACGCGCCAGCCAACGGTTGGAAATAGTGACCGGGCAGGCGCGATGTCATAAAAAGCTACCAATAAATTAGTCTCGTGGAATATTATATTTTCTGATATATATATATATATATATATATATATATATATATATATATATATACAGGCCTGGATATATCTACTACATCCGAAGACTATCTTGGAGTTTGGAGAAAGGGGAACCCGCCTTGCAATGCCAAAGACAATCTACGCGCCTTACTCCTCGTCATTGAAGCCAGGTTCAGGGGCTACTGAGGGAGTCCTGGACTAAGGGGTCCTCGGGCGTCCGTCCTGCTATCCATGGGCCGGACTGATGGGCTGTGAAGACATGAAGACCAAAGACCATGCTCATGTCCGGATTGGACATTCCTTGGCATGGAAGGCAAGCTAGGTGACCAGCTGTGAAGATTCCTTCTTATGTAGCCGACTCCATGTAACCCTAGATCTCTTTGTTGTCTATATAAACCGGAGAGCATAGTCCGGATAGGACATATTCATTACCATATACACATAGGCTAGACTTCTAGGGTTTAGCCATTACGATCTCGTGGTAGATCAACTCTTGTAACACTCATATTCATCAAGATCAATCAAGCAGGAAGTAGGGTATTACCTCCATAGAGAGGGCCCGAACCTGGGTAAACATCGTGTCCCCCGTCTCCTGTTACCATCGATCCCAGACACACAGTTCGGGACCACCTACCCGATATCCGCCGGTTTTGACACCGACACCCCCCTTGGCCCATGAGGTCCCCAACACTTGCCAGGGCCCCCCGAAACCCCTTTCGGTCATGCTGGTCATCACCCGGTACCCCCGGAACCATTCCGGACTCCAATACCCTTCATCCAATATATCAATCTTCACCTCCGAACCATTCTGAAGTTCCTCTACACATATGGATCTCATCCGGGACTCCGAATAACCTTCGGCAACCACCATAATGACTCAACTATACTTATATCATCACCAAACGTTAACTATGTAGACCCTGCGGGTTCGAGAACTATGCAGACATGACCGAGACACCTCTACGGTCAATAACTAATAGCGGGACTTGGATGTCCATATTGGTTCCCTCATATTCTACGAAGATCTTATCGGTCGAACCTCAATGTCAAGGATTCAGCTAATCCCATATGCAGTTCCCTTTATCTATCGGTATGTTACTTGCCCAAGATTCGATCGTCGGTATCTCCATACCTAGTTCAATCTCGTCGCCTGCAAGTCTCTTTACTCATTCCGTAATACAAGATCCCGTAACTAACTCCTTAGTCACATTGCTTGCAAGCTTCTTGTGATGTTGTATTACTGAGAGGGCCCAGAGATACCTCTCCGTCATACAGAGTGACAAATCCCAGTCTTGATCCATGCCAACTCAACAGACATCCTCGGAGATACCTGTGGAGCACCTTTATAGCCACCTAGTTACGTTGCAACGTTTGGTACACACAAGGTAATCCTCTGGTGTTAGTGAGTTGCATGATCTCATGGTCATAGGAACATATACTTGACATGCAAAAAATGATAGCAATAAACTTGACACGATCATATGCTACCTTATAGTTTGGGTCTTGTCCGTCACATCATTCTCTAATGATGTGATCCCGTTATCAAATGACAACTCATGCCTACGGCTAGGAAACCGTAGCCATCTTTGATCAACGAGTGAAGATCGGCATACATCCTCCTCTCTCGGAGTTGCAGTTATTTCTAACCCTAGCTCCCTACTTGTGATTATTTGTCTCTTAGTATTTACTTAAGTTGTATTGTGCTTATTTTTCCTTTTAATAGCTAAACTTGTTATCCTTGCTTAGCTCGTGTATCTTCGAAAGTCAGGTCCTTCACTTCTGAGGATTTGGAACGAGCCCTGTCTAAGCAAAAGGAGGAGCATGATGCTTCTCCTGAGGCCTTGGTCGAAATGACACTACTAGGGAAAAGCCTAGCAGCAGCGCGGGTTTTAGGCCTATCGATGGCAGCGGCACGATGCGCCATCGATAAGGCGCTTCTGACTAACGATATAGCGATGGCGTGCCCCAGCCCACGCCATCGCTAAATCGGTTTAGTAGTAGCGACTTCCCGGAGCGCTCTTGGTAATTAGTAGTAGCGCTTCTCCCCACTTATATTGCTACTATTATTTCGTATTTTATTTCTTTTTTATTTCATGTTGTATTCATACACCTTTACATAAGTTTTCATACAACAATAATTTAGAGATTGTTTTTACATCATAATGAGTTATTACATCACGGGGTGAAAGAACCGTGGACTAGTTTCAAGTGGATGTCCATCCACTTGAAACTAATCCACTTGAAACTAATCCGCGGTTCTTTCACCCAATGATATAATAAATATCATCATCATCATCATATCATTAACAACTTATCATCATTGTCATATAACACCTCCTCAAGATCATCGTTTTCATCAATGAGACATCACATAGCAAATTGGTCACTAGTCGTAATCACAACTCTAACACATTGTACCACATAATAAACATATTGTACCTCATAGGACCTACTACATTCTCTTAGGACCTACCATATTCTCTAAGGTAAAATAGCAAAAAACAAGATAGCCCCTGACTCTCCATTACGGAGAATGGAGATTATCATGTCTCCAATTCTTGCCTTTCGCTTAATGTTACTTCCAAGAACCTCCTTGCGAATCTCCAAACATTTTTTCCATTCTTTGATTAGCATGTGTTCACCAGTTTTAGAAATCCGATATGCACAGGTGAGCTCCTTAGATTAACCTGGCTGTATGTTCATAATTGCAAGGCGACCATTCTAATACATCAGATGAGGCACACAATCCATCGGGATTTTCTGTTGAAAAACGTAGTAATAACTTCATACTTAGGAATGATGTACTAGTTTTAGAAGTATGAAAAAGATGCATGGATGTTGTAATAGTAAAAAATCTTACTAGGGTATCCCCACAGAAGTTACCGTGGTTCAACACGTGCACTAGTGGCACCTATTCACCATAACTTGGAGGAGTTCGATAATAGGTATTGTAATTCTCAAGATAAGTACAGTAAGCGATCAGATGACTTTTCTCCTTATAAGTTAATTCGGAGCCATCAGTGTAGTGGGTTTTGTCTACCATCTTCCGCACATTGTTTGAAGATTCAAAATAAGTTGTCAATGGAAATAAGCTGTCAACTATTTTGAAATAAACAATATAACTTAGTTAATAACTATGTTTGAGAAACTCACATTGCGGTAGAATCGGAAGCGTATCAACAAGGACCCAAATGTCCATATTGTCTTGCTTTCGATGTCGGGATCACCAAGATCCATGGTGACAATCATACCCTCATAAAAACCATACATTTTGCAAAGTGCTTCCCAATTTTGGCAACCAAAATGGGTTAAGCTCTGAGAATTGTACAGATTTACTTCAAAATCCATATTATGATGGGTCATTAGGTGTATTTTCTTTGTTTGAAAATTTTCATGGTCTTCAAAACCCATCCTCTCCAAGACATAGCGTCTTGCATGGCATGGGATAAGCTAGTCTAATTGTAAAAGATGAAAATTAGATATTGAAATAGTTGAAGTCATGCTTAATTACGAAAAAAAACACTTGTCGTTGTTGCGTACCGTTTCAACATTGAAGGTCTTGTCGAGCTTAATGCTGAAGCGCCGATCTTCATCCAGCTCAACAAACCTGTCGCACATACCTCGATCATCGTGGCACCAGCTGCACTCCCCGAGAGACTGTTGTCGTCCGAGTACGACATTTCCTACGTTCATAATTCAAAGATTAACCTTGTACAATTAAATATATGTACTACAAAACCTAAATTAGATCATTATTTTTCGAGAAAATCCAGGCCACTCGATATTTCCTACATATTCTAGCACAAGTCATGCCATAATTCATGGAAAAAATCCGGCATGACCTTCTCTAAAAAAGGACATATCGAGCGCCTGAAATTTTCCGGAACGGAAATTAATCAACACTCCGGCAAAACATAGGCCACTCGTAACCTGAACATGACCGGCCACTTGGGCAACCACATATCCTATTTGAGCAACACAAGATATACATGGAGATTTGGCTGGTCTCACCTCGAGGTGGGAGGGGGTCGGTGACGGGGACGACGGCGGGGATGATGGAGGGGCTCCTTGATTTCTGCAAAGCAAAAACCCTATAAGTTATCACTAATACATCCCGAATAATTGTTTAACTAAAAAGATAACAACAAATATGACATGTTCAACTATTTCTATTAATTCAACTAGTTCTTACTAAATATAAACTTACTATAAATAGAAAAAAATAATTTTTTCTAAAAATAAAGTAGTTCAACTAGTTATATTAATTATCTTACTAAAAATACATTAGTTCTATTAATTCAACTAGTTTATTAATTTAATTACTAAACTAATTCAACTAAAACTAAACTAGTTCAACTAGTTTATTAATTTACTTACTAATTATTTTAAACACTTACTAAAAACAGTAAAAATATACTACATTATACAATAGTTAACTAGTACCATCACTACTACTAATTAACATCTACTACTGCTAAAAATCATTATCTATGAACCCTAAATTAACATCTACTACTACTAAAAAACATCTAGTACTAACTAAGCAGAGAGGACGGGGGTGGGGGAGGGGTGGGGGGCTTACAGAGAGGGGAGAGACGGTGGCGGGGAGGTGCTCGGCGACGGAGAGGTAGATGCGGCGAGGGCGGGCTCGCGATCGGGAGGCGGCGGTGGGGTTAATTGGGGGAGGCGGAGGTGACGTTGAGGTCGAGAGCGGCGGTGAGGTCGAGAGCGGAGGGGTGGGGGAGGCGGCGGCGACGGTGAGCAGCGGCGGGCGGCGGCGGTGAGGTTGAGGGCGGCCTCAGGTGGCGGCGGTCAGGGCAGGCTCGGGCTCGGGCGGCGGCGACAGAGGAGTAGGGGAATAAGGGGAGGAAGGAGGACTTAGCGAATTTTTGAGCGGGCGGGTGGTTAAGTCGAACTAGCAGTAGCACACTTTAGGAAACACGCTATAGCTAAAGTAGCTATAGCGCGTTTTATGGAAACACGCTACTGCTAAGTCTAAGCACGCATCAAAAATATACATTGGTCATCATTGATCTTTTTGTGTAGAATCTAAATAGTCACCATGAATCCTCACTGTACCTGTATAGGTACAGGCGAGGATTCATATTGCAGCCACAAATCCTACACATATAGTTCAATGAAGACCAAGTGCTCGAGGTAGTTTGAGAAGTAACATATTTAAGGTGGTAAACACCTTGTTCGCTTAGTAGTATGGCACTAAACTTAATTAGGTGCAACACTTAGCAGCAGCAAGTTTTGCAGAAAAACGCTGCTACTAAGTACTTTAGCAGCAGCGCGTCCATGGAAGGGCGCTACTACTATATCTAGCCTGGAGGGAAATCCGTGGCAACTATAGTAGTAGCGCTTGTTTCACCTAGAGCGCTACTGCTACCTAGTTATTAGTAGCGTGGTTAAGTTAAGCTCGCTACTGCTAGTTAGCAGTAGCGCCTGTTTTTAAACCGCGTTGATAATAAGATTCTCTGTATAAGGTTTTCCCTAGTAGTGTGAGGTTAGCCGCATTATCCACGATTCTCACACCACTCACCAATTCGGGTGGTGTGGCTTCGAGGCCAGTTGCGCCTACTCCCTCTTTAGGCCAACAACCTCCTAGTAGTGATCACTCTGGTGTTCCATGGCTTTATGCAAGACCTCAAGTAGAGAAACCAAAGTATAAGCCTGGGGGCAAACCCCATTTGCTTGATGACAGTGCTAATTTTGCTTTGTGGATAGTTAGTATGCAGGATCATCTTAGGTTCGCCAATTATGAGATGTTGGACATCTTGGAATGGCTACAACCCCGTCGACCCAAAGAATCTCATATCAAGAGAAACATATGACAAGCATCTCAATGACACCGCAATCATGTGCATTAGGAAAGGAATCAATTATAAGCAAAGGAGACCTTACATACACATCACAAGTGCCAAGGAATTATGGGATAGCATTGTGAGGACCAAGACCGGTACCTCCACTCTCCGGCTTGCTCAATTTGAAATTGCCAAAGGTCAATTGCAAAAAAATTATATGGAGAACGGTGAATCCCCCAAGCAGCTCCTTGGTCGTTGCCGGCGTTCTGGGAACGGGGGTCAACAGACTTGCCTGCCTGCGGCGTGGCTCGAAGGAGGCCCAGCACGGCCCATCTTCATCAACACAAGCTCAAGACCCTCGCGAGGGGCCAAGCCTCATGAGGCGGACGACAAGGAGCTTCCTCGAGCACGGCCTCGTCGGGCTGGCTCATGACGAGGCGGAGAGTTCAAGGCAGGGTACCTCGCGAGGTGCCCATGACGCAAGCCATGACGACCAAGGGCGCCGATCGAGGCGCCCGGCCAGCAGATGTCCTCCTTTACTCTTTGGTGCAAAGGGAGCAAGCGCAGCGAGAGCATCAAGCAAAGGCACCCGTTTGATTGCAACAAGACCAAGACCAGCCCAACGGCTGGAAGGGAGTCATCGTGGAGCCCAAGCAGGCATCATCACCAGAGCCTTTGGCAGGCGAGGACCAACTTTAGTCAGGATAAGTGTACCCGCTGTTCCCCTTCAAAATGGCCAATTGTTGGCGCCCTTCCCGCTCAATTTTATGGAAGAGGACCAGGGCCTTCGCCTATAAATAGGAGTAGCCACCCCCAGGGAACCGGGACCGAGACACGATGGGATCCGAATCCTCATCAAGAAACCAGTAGCTAGAGCGACTGAACACCACCTAGCAGTTCATCGCACCCGCCAAGAACAGACCCTCACGAGGCTGTTTTTCCTTGTATTGTTCCTCATCGGCCCAAGAGGCAATCCACCACACCACACACTTTGAGTAGGGTATTACACCACAATGGTGGCCCGAACGATATAAATCTCGTGTCTCTTGTGCAGTTCCGTTTAGTAGTTTAGGTCCCAGCGATTCGGGCGAGGTGCGAGACGGTGGAGGGTTGGATCTCCGTCGCACCCCTGTTCGAACCTTAAGGGTCTGCCGAAACCGAGTCCGACATTTGGCGCGCCGGTAAGTCTTGAATCTGCCTTCGTCACCTCGTTCTTCCCCGACCACCGCAACCATGTCTCGACGCCTGCCGGGCTCCAGCGCCGAGCCGCCTCGCCTCCCATGTCGCCAGACAGCTCCGTCGGGCGCCCTCGTCGTTCCTGCCACCGTCAACGCCGCCACCGGCCCGGCGGGGAACGAGCAGCAAGCATCGTCCCAGCACCAGTCCATGAGGCGGGACTGTCACATCCTAGCTAGTCCATGCATTAGTGTGTTGCATCATGTTTAACTTTCATCAGAAATTTGAAATGGGGAAGAAAGAACCCCCAGAACCCCTTTTGAATCCAACTAGGGCTTACCAAAATTATTTTCAATGAACCTGAAATACCCTTCTAAAATGCTCATCACCTTTGCTTTGGTTCAGAGCCTCTGCCAAAAGTGGTGCACAATTTTCTAGGTCATCCTAAGGTTTTTGAATTAAATCATAAGTATTTGAGTTTGGGCATTTAAATTATATAAAATATTTCAAATTCCCAAATAATCCCAAACTAAAATGTTCCATCTTTGGAAATATTCCAACTAAGGACCAGGTGCAGTTTGGTGAATTTTGGAGCTGTTTAGGTATTTTCGGAAAGTCCACAAAGTTACGTAAAATAGAAAAAAGCAGTGAAAAACATTACCTGGCGCCACCCAACCGGCCCACCTGCCGGCCCAGCCCAGCCGCCGCGCCAGCGAGCTGCTTGGCTTGGCCAGGCAGGTGCTCGACAGCGAGCACACCATGCGTGCCACGCAGCTGGCCGCCGCCTCGCCGCTTCCTCGCCGATTGTCGCCGACGCACGCTCACTCTCCCCCCAACCCGCAGACACCTTTCCTTCTCCCCAGCTCCTCTCCCTCGCTCTCCCACGCCATGGCCGACGCCACCGCAGCCGCAGCAGTCGCGCTCTCTGTCGTCCTTGCGCCATTCCGTCGTGTCTAGGAGCTCCGCCGACCTCCTCTTCTTCGAGCTAGCCGAGCCCCGAGCGCTCGCGTGGCCCGAGGCCTCTGCACCGACCTCGCCCGACTCCGCCGTCGCCGGAGATCTCCTTTGACGTCACCGCCGCACCAGCTCGTCCCCGACCGCACCGTTTGCCTCCTCGAGTTCTCCCGAGCCTCGTAGCGACTGCACGGAGCTCACCAGCACGCGCCGCCGCGGAGCTCGTTGCCCACGTGCTTCCGGCCATCCACCGGTCACCCCTCGGTGTCTAACATACTCACCGTGTCGCATAGAGCCTAACCCACTACTTCACGCACCTCGCCGCACCCCGTAGCCACGAGTTCGTCATCACCCGAACTCCGGCGACCGCCAAGGTCGTCACCGGCGCCGTTTCCTGCCACCCCGAGCCCAGCCAATGCCACCAAGAGCTGCGGCTTGCTCCCAGCCACACATAGACGCTCTCCGCGGCTCATTTGGTTGCCGGAATGCCCAAAACCACTCTCGCCGCCGCGTCTGGCTCACCGGCGGCTAAACGCCGGCGTAGTTGACCCAGACTTTGACCAGGGCGGACCCTGGTTGACTCTCCTGAGCCTATGACAGGTGGGCCCCCCTGCTAATTAACTTAGTTAGTTTAAACTAATTCTAATCAGTTAAGTTAAGTCTTTGGCATGCGGGACCCTTGGTCAGTTTGACCTGGACGTCCCCGTTGACCTCTCGACGTCACCACTCGACGCATTGTCGACGCAGTAAATGAATTCTTGGAATTATTCATTATAGGAAATTCCAGAAAATAGTTCAAACTTCAAAAATTCATAGAAATTAATCTGTAACTCCAAATGCAAAGATTTATATATGAGAAATGATCAGAAAAATCCATTCTATCCATTGGTAGAGGTTTCATGCATGATAGAACAAGTTAACCTTGCTGTTTAAGCAGATTAGGATAATGCACCTTTATGGCTATGTTAAATGAGCTAACATTTGAATCTTTGATTCAAATGAGTTCATCCCTCTTTATTCCAGCTTGCATTAGGCCAACACACATTCATATTGCCATGCCATAGCATGCATCATATTGTTGCATATTGTCATGTGTTGTTTATTTCGGTGTGTCTTTCGTGATAGGTTACGCCTCAGGATACTCTCGAATATCCGTCAAGGGCAGTATCCTACCACCACTACATCATGCAAGCAACCCTTTGATCATTCCGATACAAACCCATGTTCTCGCTTCGCTCTTGTTTCTTTACATTAAGACAACGCGATTCAAACTGTTGTGTGCTGCGGTAGTTGAACCCACTTCCTTTGCATGACCTGTCATTGCCACAGTAACTAGATGAAACCCACTAGTATGTGTAGGAGTTGATTGAGCCATGTTTGTGATTCCTACCATGCTATGCTTGCTATGCTTAGAGTTGTGTCAGGTCTGGCTCATCGGGATGATGAACTGGAGTGAAAGGTTGTGTCGGGTTCGAGAGTGAAAGTGTTGAACACGTTTTGGTAAAGGTATCGATGAGAGGCCATGTAGGAGTACATGGTGGGTTGTTTCATTGAAGTCGTCCCTAAGAACTGAGTTCTGTGTTTGCGATCCATGAAACAGTTACTACCACGCATTGGGCCCGAAACCAATGGACCCTCTCGGCTTCTTAACCACCCTTGTTCTCTGTCCAGGAGTTGCAACTAGTTTCTGGTGTTTGTAGGATATGTGTTGGAGGCCGTGCGTAGCGCTGACCCTAGGGGTGGGCTATGATGCGGTAGATACACCGTGGCCCGGTGTACCGAATGCCCGTTTGGTATCTCGGGAACACTGCACACATCGTTCGGGGCCGTTAGTGGAAACCTCGGCCGGACTCCCTGCGGATGGAACCCGAATAGGCGATAAACCTGGACTAGGGACTTGAGTGTTTAGGTAGGCCGTGGCCGACACCCACGTTGGGCTTCCGCTTGAAGGTTGCCGACTACATGTCGTGTAAACGGCGGTAAGTGGTGAGAGCGTGTGTGAAGAAGTACACCCCTGCAGGGTTAATATGATCTATTCGAATAGCCGTGTCCGCGGAGAAGGACTTCTGGGTTGCCTATACAGTTCATAGACAAGTAAATGGATACTACTAAAAGCCTCAAGATAAGTGTGAGTGCCGCGGATGGCCCTCTCATGGGCTGACGAGAGGATCCACGGTGGAGTATTGTGATGGTGATTACTGGACTCGTGTGCGACAAATGCTTTTCAAGTGGTGTCACGTAGGATAGCTTAGCCAAGAGTCAAAGCTGGCTTGCTGCAATAACTCCACCACCTTCTTGAGAATGTGCATGTATGATAGGATTCTGTTGTAAGACTTGCTGAGTACCTCCGGCCTCATGTGTGCTTAATTAATGTTTTCGGGGCGACAACACTGCCCCCTCCGATGGGTTTTATGTAGACCTTGACATCGATGAGTGAACTAGCCACCCAGGTGGTGATCCAAGGCTTGTGAAGGGCCACTGTAGATAGAAGGGCTTCAAAAAGCTTTCTTTCTTTTTAGAGTTTGTACTCAGACTAGTTTGCTTCCGCATGTGCTTGTATGTTTGTATGACTTGAGTGTTGGGTCATGTGACCCCTATCTGTATGGATATGTTATGTATGGCTCCTCGGAGCCTCTTAAATAAAGTACTTTGAGTTGTAGAGTTTTGTTGTGATGCCATGTTGTATGTACTCATATCGGGCATATTGCGTGTATGATTGAAATGCTTGGTATGAGTGGGATCCGACAAACTAGTTGTTTATCCTTGGCAGCCTCTCATATGGGGAAATGTAGTCTCGTGCTTCTGAGCGATAGTAGTCCGGTACAGCCCGGTTCACCGGAGTCGTGCTAGCCCAGCACTACTGGTTGGACACTTGACTGGCCGGCATGTGTTTCACTTCGTTCCTATGTCTGTCCCTTCGGGGAAATGTCACGCGGTGATATTCGGAGTCCTGCCTAGCCTGCTACAGCCCGGGATACCGGAGTCCTGTTAGCCCTGTTAGCCCAGTGTTAGCCCAGCACTACTGGTTGGACACTTGACTGGCCGGCTTGTGTTTCACTGCCTTATGTCTCGTTCTTCGGGAAATGTCATGCGGTGATATTCGAGTCCCGCTTAGCTGCTACAGCCCGGGATACCGGAGTCCTATTAGCCCAGTGCTACAGCCCGAATTCATACGTTGATGACCAACATGCTCGATGTGATTCATGTATGCCTGTCCCCATGGGTTAGCGTCGCTTTGGGTTCACGACTAGCCATGTCGGCCCGGGTTCTTTGTCATATGGATGCTAGCGACACTATCATATACGTGAGCCGAAAGGCACAAACGGTCCCGGGCCATGGTAAGGCGACACCCGTGGGAATACCGTGCGTGAGGCCGCAAAGTGATATGAGGTGTTACCGGCTAGGTCGATGTGAGTTGGAATCGGGGTCCTGACAGCGTTGGCATCAGAGCCGGACTTCCTGTAGGTTCGCTAAGCCAAACTGGTCGATGTCGAGTCTAGAAATGCTTTAGTTATATGTAGGGGAATAGATTGTGGGAGGGAACGTAAGGCTCTTTTTACTCCTTTACCTTATGCCCTCTGATCTGAGTCATCCTCTTCTCATTCTACGTGGGTATAGGACTAGGCTCTCTTCTCTCTATCAGGTTCATGTGTTACTAATCCGTAGTAACTTATAGGATTGTTGGTTACAGCCTCAGTTTAGTTTCTACTACTTTTTAGTATGCTATCAGTTGAACCAGAACCTTGATATGATGTTGTTGAGTGGTTTTGCAATCTGATTATGAATGTCTCAAATCTGTTCTTGAGCATTTACAGATGTTATGCTGCCCGATTTTCCCTAGAAATTCTAATGTCTTTGCATTGCGGTTGTGCTTTCAGATGGCCACCCATTCCCAGAACCAAGTGGTTCGTCTGACCCGTTGCATTGATGTGTGTGGTCACGCGGCCATGTTGGTTCGGGTGATGGTCGAGACCGGTTACCGATGGTATCCTGAATATACCGTCGAGGAGCACTTTAGAGATTTTAATCAAAGCCAATATCTGTGCACGGTCAGGATATATCCATCTTATCCAGAGCTCTTGAACCGCTCCATTGTTCTTATGGACTTGGGATCACTATTGGGATGTCCGTGCAGGATGCAGCCTACTCGATGATGACTATTATTCGAGCCAGAACTGCCTTGCTGTGCAACACCGATTTCCGCTACATGCCAGCATCCCTCCCTGGGGCGCATGGTTACCTTCAGGGTATGTACAGCGACGCATCCCATGAGGACTCTCTCCTCCGCACCACTACGGAGATGCTGGAAGACAAGGACCGTGAAAACCGGGCCTTGCGTATGGAGCTCTTTAATGCCGGCTCTGATCACTGGGCCACTCTGACTCGGTTTGCACCTGTCGTGCAAGCCGGATACATGGACATGAGGGACTTGTACCCTATGCGGGCTGGTCTGCCAGATTTTATGGAGTGGCGTGAGGTAGGAGGCATCACTCCTCCTCGTGGACCTTGTCTGCCGCCGTTTGTTGGACCACGGCCACATCCGAGTCCCTATGGTCCGCAAGCTCCACAGGACCGTCTATTTCCGGATTTTCATGTTCCGCTTCCAGGCTTGGGTGGTGACTTTTATGAGGACTACTACGGAGCTGTCTGAGATAGTAGTAGTGTCCCTAGTATTGTAATAGTTGTATTTCCACCGTCCTGCGTGACCTGTGGAATATGACTTAGTGTGTATCATTCCGGAAGTGTAGAAAAATAATGTATAGGAGTTCGGAATGCTTCCGATGAGATGTAACGCCTTTCACTGTAGTTGTACTCCGTCGGGCTTGTTCTAAACTATGAATGGTGTGTATGACCATTGGTATATATATGGCAGTTTCTATATTACCATGTCATACGGATGAACATCCCTACATTCCGTGTTATCCATTACATTCTGCACTTCCTTGCTAAATTCTGCCATCCTGGTTTAAACCGTTGTTTTGTTTCCTAGGATGGTCCACACCCGCAACAATCTTGCTGCTCCGGAGCAGGGAGAAGCCAGGGCAGCTAGGAATGTAAATCTGCCTCAACCGCCTTCTTTGGCCGGGTTATGTTGGAGGCGTAACGCAACAAGCGATGAGACCAATCGCTTCTTTGGAGCGGATTGAGCGAGAATACCGCACGCCAGCCAAGGAATGATCTGGTGTCACTCAATGACTTTGTCAAGCTGTATCCACCAAAGTTCAAACATTCCGTTGAGCCTCTCGATGCGGATGACTGGCTTCGCAGCATCACCCACAAGCTACGTTCTGCCAACGTGGCTGAAGCTGATAAGGTTACCTTTGCCGCCTATCACCTCGAAGGCCCTGCTAGCCTTTGGTGGGAGAATTATGAGGCTATGCGCCCGGTTGGCCAAATCACTACTTGGGCTGAATTCAGTGCCGCTTTCCGTGAGCATCACATCCCGGAAGGTCTCATGGATCGTAAGAGGGAAGAGTTCTGCAATTTCACCCAGGGTAGACTGACTGTGGATGCATACAGCCGTGAGTTTGGAAATCTAGCACGTTATGCCCCTGAAGAGGTTTCTACTGACGCCAAGAAGCAGGCAAGGTTCCGCAAGGGACTTAGCCCCGAGCTTCGCCGTGATCTTCGTCTGCACGAGTGCAACTCCTTCCAGAAGTTAGTCAACGAGGCTATCGGTTTGGCTGAAACCGACAGTCGACTTTGAAGCTTCACGCATAAGCACTCCGTGACTTTGGTTCTTCATCCGGCTCTGGATCTCGAAGCGCCGGTCTGGATTGCAAACACCGCTCGCCACCTGTGTTCACTCCGAGGCCATCCTTTGAGGCGCCTCGCCCCAACCAGCAGTATGTACCGCCCAAGACTTATGGTGGCCCCGCTGCTAATGCTGCTCCACGCCCCAACATGATAACCTGTTTCAAGTGTGGAGAGACGGGCCACTACATCCGTGAGTGTCCCCAAAACAACCTCGGTCAGATCGGAAAGTCTGTTGGCCGTGGTAAGCCAGCAGGAAAGGTGCTCTACGCCAAACCAGCTGCCACTGCTCGTGGCCACGTCAACTATGTTTCAGCTGAGGAAACCCGTGAGGATCCCAACGTCGTTCTCGATGCGCTCCTTGTTAATTGTCATCCGCAATCTGTTCTTTTTGATCTGGAGCATCTCATTCATTTATTTCGAGAGCTATGCTCGACTGCACAACACCACATTCTCGTGACATGCACACCTCCATGGAAATTCAGACTCTGGTTCTAGATGGCAAACCTCTAGAATAAGTCATGGGAATGAAATTCTTGTCGACAGATTAGTCTTTCTTGCATCTCTAATAGCTCTCAAGTCCTCGGACATAAACATCATCTTGGGTATGGACTGGATGTCAGCCCATTATGCTAAGATTGATTGCTCTGCTAGAACTGTTCAACTCACCCATCCTTCGGGCAAGACAGTTAATGTTTTAACCCGAGTGTCTAAGCGTCAGCTATACTCCTTAAATGCCAACCCCCTTCCAGACCTCGAAGATATTCCGGTAGTCCGTGATTTTCCGGATGTCTTTCCAGAAGAACTGCCAGGTGTTCCACCTGACAGGGATGTCGAGTTCGTGATAGATCTTGTTCCGGACCGCTCCAATTTCTAGAAGACCTTATAAGATGGCACCCCTAGAACTAGCCGAGCTTAAGAAACAACTCGATGAGTCCTTGCAAAAGGGTTTCATCCGTCCTAGTTCATATCCATGGGCTTGCCCCGTCCTCTTCGTCAAGAAGAAGGATGGAACGGAACGGATGGTTGTAGATTACCGACCTGTCAATCTGGTCACTATCAAGAACAAGTATCCGCTCCCCAGGATCAACGATCTGTATGATCAGCTTGCTGGATCCTCAGTCTTTTCCAAGATAGATTTGAGGTTGGGCTACCATCAAATCAAAATCAAGAACGGGGACATTCCTAAAACGGCCTTTGTTACTCGTTATGGCCAATACGAGTACACCGTCATGTCCTTCGGGTTAACCAATGCTCCAGCCACCTTCTCTCGGTTAATGAACTCAATCTTCATGGAGTATTTGGATAAATTAAATCGTGGTATACCTCGACGATATACTCATCTACTCCAAGAATGAGGAAGAACATGCCGAACATCTAAGGCTAGTATTGATGAAACTTCGAGAGCACCGCCTTTATGCCAAATTCTCTAAGTGTGAATTCTGGTTACCAGAAGTGACCTATCTAGGCCATGTAATCTCTGGTAAGGGCATTGCTGTCAATCCCGAGCGAGTTCAAGCCGTCCTTGACTGGACCCCACCTGAATCGGTCAAGCAAGTTTGGAGTTTCCTCGGTCTAGCAAGCTATTGCCGCCGCTTCGTCGAGAATTTCTCCAAAGTTGCTAAGCCTCTAACTGAACTCCTCAAGAAAGATAAAAAGTTCGAATGGACGCCATAAAGGCGAGTTCAGCTTTCAGGAACTGAAAAGATGCCTGACATCTGCTCCCGTACTTGTTCCACCAGATTTTTCTAAGGACTTTATTATCTACTGCGATGCCTCGCGACAAGGACTAGGTTGCATACTCATGCAAGATCGTCATGTGATTGCCTACGCTTCTCGACAGTTGCGTCCACATGAGGATAACTATCCCACACATGATCTAGAGCTTGCAGCAGTGGTCCATGCACTAAAAACCTGGCGACATTACCTTCTTGGTAATCGTTGCAAAATTTACACTGATCACCAAAGTCTAAAATATATCTTCACCCAACCGGATTTGAATCTCAGGCAAAGACGTTGGGTCGAGTTGATTACAGATTACGACTTAGGAATATCTTACACCCCAGGCAAAGCTAATGTCATGGCTGATGCACTAAGTCGCAAATCTTATTGTAACAATCTGATGTTACAACAAAGTCAACCTTTTCTCCACGAGGAATTTCGTAAGCTTAACCTTCACATTGTTCCTCGAGGATTCCTTTCCACCCTGGTGGCGAAACCTAACCTTATGGATCAGATCATCAAGGCACAGAAGGTAGATCCGGGAATTTCCCGCATCAAGAGAATCATCAAGAAAGGAGTCGCAGATTGTTTCTCCATTGATGAACAAGGTGTCGTGTTCTTTGGAGACCGTCTAGTGGTTCCCAAGGTGCGCAACCTGAGGCGATTGATCCTTAAGGAAGCTCATGAATCTCCTCTCACCATTCATCTCGGTAGTACTAAAATGTATCAAGACCTACGCCAGAGGTTTTGGTGGACTAGGATGAAGAGAGAAATCGCTCAATACATTGCTAATTGCGGCGTGCGTCGTCGAGTTAAAGCGAGCACCAACGGCCTGCTGGTACCCTTCAACCTTTGGCTATTCGAATGGAAATGGGATAAAATCGGTATGGATTTCATTACCGGGTTTCCAGACCAAGAGAGGGAATAATGCTATCTTCGTTGTCGCCGATCGTCTTTCCAAAGTAGCCCACTTCCTACCCGTTCGTGAGAGTATAACTGCTAGCCAGCTAGCTGATTTGTACATCTCTCGAATAGTGTCTCTTCATGGTGTTCCATTGGAGATTAACTCAGACCGTGGAAGTCTCTTCACCTCTCGATTTTGGGAAAGCTTCCAAAATGCGATGGGAACTCGTCTCTCCTTTAGTACCACCTTCCATCCTCAATCAAGTGGTCAAGTAGAACGAGTCAATCAAATCCTGGAGGATATGCTTCGAGCTTCTATCGTCTCTTTCGGCATGAATTGGGAGAAATGCCTTCCATTCGCCGAGTTCGCTTATAACAATAGTTATCAGGCTAGCTTGGGCAAAGCTCCTTTCGAAGTTCTCTATGGACGGAAATGTCGAACGCCTATTAACTGGTCAGAAACTGGGGAGAGACAACTCTTTGGCCCGGATATGATCTAGGAAGCAGAAGAGCAGGTTCGCGTTATTCGTGAGAAATTTAAAACAGCCCAATCTCGTTAAAAGAGCCAATATGACCGCAAGCATAAGCCTGTGGCTTATGAAATTGGCGAGAAGGCTTACCTTCGGGTTACTCCTTTGAAAGGAACCCATCGCTTCGGTATCAAAGGCAAGTTGACTCCTCGTTACATTGGACCCTTTCGCATTCTTGCCAAACGAGGAGAAGTTGCCTACCAATTGGAACTACCTCTGCATCTTTCCAGAGTCCATGATGTCTTCCACGTTTCTCACCAGGCGTTGCTTATCGGATCCTATCCGTGGAGTGGACCACTAAACGCTTGATCTCCAAGATAACCTCACCTATACATAATATCCCTTTCAGATTCTTGATCAAGCCGAGCGCACCACTCGACGCCGTAATATCAAGTTTCTCAAGGTTCAATGGTCAAACCATTCCGAGCAAGAAGCAACTTGGGAAAGGGAGGATCGTCTTCGACTTGAGTATCCCGCCTTTTTCGCAACGGATCCTAAATCTCGGGACGAGATTCTTTTGAGTGGGGGTGAGTTGTCACATCCTAGCTAGTCCATGCATTAGTGTGTTGCATCATGTTTAACTTTCATCAGAAATTTGAAATGGGGAAGACAGAACCCCGTAACCCCTTTTGAATCCAACTAGGGCTTACCAAAATTATTTTCAATGAACCTGAAATGCCCTTCTAAAATGCTCATCACCTTTGCTTTGGTTCGCAGCCTCCGCCAAAAGTGGTGCACAATTTTCTAGGTCATCCTAAGGTTTTTGAATTAAATCATAAGTATTTGAGTTTGGGCATTTAAATTATATAAAATATTTCAAATGCCCAAATAATCCCAAACTAAAATGTTCCATGCTGGAAATATTCCAACTAAGGACCAGGTGCAGTTTGGTGAATTTTGGAGCTGTTTAGGTATTTTTAGAAAGTCCACAAAGTTACAGAAAATAGAAAAAAGAAACAGAAGTGAAAAACCTTACCTGGCGCCACCCAACCGGCCCACCTGCCGGCCCAGCCCAGCCGCGCCAAACGCTTGGCTTGGCCAGTAGTAGTAGTGCTCGACGGCGAGCACAAAGATGCGTGCACGCAGCTGGCCGCCTCGCCGCTTCCCTCGCCGAGCTGTCGATGCGGAACGCTCACTCCCCCCGCCCCGACCCCGCAGACACCTTTCCGCCGCCCCAGCTCCTCTCCCTCGCTCTCCCCCGCCAGGGCCGACGCCACCACCCCCGCACCGTCGCCAGAGGTCGCGCTCTCCGTCGTCCTTGCGCCATTCCGTCGTGTCTAGGAGCTCCGCTGCCCTCCTCTTCTTCAAGCTAGCCGAGCCCCGAGCGCTCGCGTGGCCTGAGGCCTCTGCACCGACCTCGCCTGACTCCACCGTCGCCGGAGATCCCCTTCGACGTCACCGCCGCACCGGCTCGTCCCCGACCGCACCGTTTGCCTCCTCGAGTTCTCCGTGAGCCTAGATACCTCCCCCTCCTTTCCTTTCTCGCTCCCGAGCCTCGTAGCGATTGCATGGAGCTCACCAGCACGCGCCGCAGCGGAGCTCGTCGCCGACGTGCTTCCGGCCATCCACCGGTCACCCCTCGGTGCCTAACATACTCACCGTGTCGTATAGAGCCTAACCCACTACTTCACGCACCTCGCCGCACCCCGTAGCCACGAGTTCGTCATCACCCGAACTCCGGCGACCGCCAAGGTCGTCGCCGGCGCCGTTTCCGGCCACCCCGAGCCTAGCCAACGCCACCAAGAGCTGCGGCTTGCTCCCAGCAACACATAGACGCTCTCCGCGGCTCATTTGGTTGCCGGAACGCCCAAAACCACTCTCGCCACCGCGTCTGGCTCGCCGGCGGCTAAACGCCGGCGTAGTTGACCCTGACTTTGACCAGGGCGGGCCCTGGTTGACTCTCCTGAGCCTATGACAGGTGTTCCCCCCTGCTAATTAACTTAGTTAGTTTAAACTAATTCTAATCAGTTAAGTTAATGCTGACATGCGGGACCCACTGGTCAGTTTGACCTGGACGTCCCCGTTGACCTCTGACGTCACCCTGACGCATTGCTGACGCAGTAAATGAATTACTGGAATTATTCTGTTATAGGAAATTCCAGAAAATAGTTCAAACTTGAAAAATTCATAGAAATTAATCTGTAACTCCAAATGCAAAGATTTATATATGAAAAATGATCATAAAAATCTATTCTATCCATTGGTAGAGGTTTCATGCATGATAGAACAAGTTAACCTTGCTGTTTAAGCAGATTAGGATAGTGCACCTTTATGGCTATGTTAAATGAGCTAACATTTGAATCTTTGATTCAAATGAGTTCATCCCTCTTTATTCCATCTTGCATTAGGCCAACACACATTCATATTGCCATGTCATAGCATGCATCATATTGTTGCATATTGTCATGTGTTGTTTATTTCGGTGTGTCTTTCGTGATAGGTTCTGCCTCCGAGGATAATCTCGAATATCCGTCTGAAGGGCAGTATCCTACCACCACTACATCAGGCAAGCAACCCATTGATCATTCCGATACAAACCCATGTTCTCGCTTCTGCTCTTGTTTACTGCATTAAGACAACGCGATTCAAACTGTTGTGTGCTGCGGTAGTTGAACCCACTTCCTTTGGATGACCTGTCATTGCCACAAGAACTAGATGAAACCCACTAGTATGTGTAGGAGTTGATTGAGCCATGTTTGTGATTCCTACCATGCTATGCTTCCTATGCTTAGAGTTGTGTCGTGTCCGCTCATCGGGATGATGAACTGGAGTGAAAGGTTGTGTCGGGTTCGAGAGTGAAAGTGTTGAACATGTTTTGGTAAAGGTATCGATGAGAGGCCATGTAGGAGTACATGGTGGGTTGTTTCATTGAAGCCGTCCCTAAGAACTGAGTTCTGTGTTTGTGATCCATGAAACAAGCATTACCACGCATTGGGCCCGAAACCAATGGACCCTCTCGGCTTCTTAACCACCCTTGTTCTCTGTCCAGGAGTTGCAACTAGTTTCTGGTGTTTGTAGGATATGTGTTGGAGGCCGTGCGTAGCGCTGACCCTAGGGGTGGGCTATGATGCGGTAGATACACCGTGGCCCGGTGTATCGAATGCCCGTTTGGTATCTCGGGAACCCTGCACACATCGTTCGGGGCCGTTAGTGGAAACCTCGGTCGGACTCCCTGCGGATGGAACCCGAATAGGCGATAAACCTGGACCAGGGACTTGAGTTTTTAGGTAGGCCGTGGCCGACACCCACGTTGGGCTTCCGCTTGAAGGTTGCCGAGTACATGTCGTGTAAACGGCGGTAAGTGGTGAGAGCGTGTGTGAAGAAGTACACCCCTGCATGGTTAATATGATCTATTCGAATAGCCGTGTCCGCGGAGAAGGACTACTGGGTTGCCTATACAGTTCATAGACAAGTAAATGGATACTACTAAAAGCCTCAAGATAAGTGTGAGTGCCGCGGATGGCCCTCTCGTGGGTTGACGAGAGAGGATCCACGGTGGAGTATTGTGATGGTGATTAGTGGACTCGTAAAGCGACAAATGCTTTTCAAGTGGTGTCATGTAGGATAGCTTAGCCAAGAGTCAAAGCTGGCTTGCTGCAATAACTCCACCACCTTCTTGAGAATGTGCATGTATGATAGGATTCTGTTGTAAGACTTGCTGAGTACCTCCGTACTCATGTTTGCTTAATTAATGTTTTCAGACGACAACACTGCCCCCTCCGATGGGTTTTATGTAGACCTTGACATCGACGAGTGAACTAGCCACCCAGGTGGTGATCCAAGGCTTGTGAAGGGCCACTGTAGATAGAAGGGCTTCAACAAGCTTTCTTTCTTTTTAGAGTCTGCACTCAGACTAGTTTGCTTCCGCATTTGCTTGTATGTTTGTATGACTTGAGTGTTGGGTCATGTGACCCCTATCTGTATGGATATGTTATGTATGGCTCCTCGGAGCCTCTTAAATAAAGTACTTTGAGTTGTAGAGTTTTGTTGTGATGCCATGTTGTATGTACTCATATTGGGCATATTGCGTGTATAATTGAAATGCTTGGTATGAGTGGGATCCGACAAACTAGTTGTTTATCCTTGGCAGCTTCTCATACGGGGAAATGTAGTCTCGTGCTTCTGAGCGATAGTAGTCTGCTACAGCCCGGTTCACCGGAGTCCTGCTAGCCCAGCACTACTGCTTGGACACTTGACTGGCCGGCATGTGTTTCACTTCGTTCCTATGTCTGTCCCTTCGGGGAAATGTCACGCGGTGATATTCGAAGTCCTGCCTAGCCTGCTACAGCCCGGGATACCGGAGTCCTGTTAGCCCAGTGCTACAGCCCGAATTCATACGTTGATGACCGACATGCTCGATGTGATTCATGTATGCCTGTCCCCATGCGTTAGCGCCGCTTTGGGTTCACGACTAGCCATGTCGGCCCGGGTTCTTTGTCATATGGATGCTAGCGACACTATCATATACGTGAGCCAAAAGGCGCAAACGGTCCCGGGCCATGGTAAGGCGACACCCGTGGGAATACCATGCGTGAGGCCGGAAAGTGATATGAGGTGTTACCGGCTAGGTCGATGTGACTTGGAATCAGGGTCCTGACAGGGACGGCCGCACCGCCACGCCTTCGCTCACCCCCGCTGGTTCTTCGTCACGCGCGCCCTGCGTGGACATGGAGGCCCGGGCTGCACTCATCGCGGCAAACGAGCTCCTGCGCTACCGCCCCGTCGACAACGTCTACGAAGAATGGCTTGACCGAGTCGCCGAGCTCGTCCGCGCTGCAGGAGGCGCTTCAAGACCGTCTGCCTGCACTCAAGGCCGCCCAGCAGGCGATGAAGCTCCGGGCGCCTCAGCCTCCTCCTCAAGAAGGCGCCTGGCCCCAAGGCGCGGCCTCGGCGGAACCCGCTCCGCCAGCGCCGCGCTGCAAGAGCAGAGCTGTCAAGAAGTTCCTCGCCCACGAAGCTGCCCGAGCGCTCCCGCTCCAGCACGTCAGACCTGCGCTGCCCCTAAGCCGCGCGCAGGGAGGCCTGCAAGACCAAGCTCTCATCATCCGAGGCCCCCAGCGGCCACGGCGGGCTGCCGCGCCTTCACCTCCGGAAGTTGCGCAGCGTCGCGTAGCCCGCCAAGTTCAAGCCGGACCTGCCTCCTCGCCACGACGGCACAGCCGACCCTACGGAGTTCCTCCAGCTCACGAGCTGGGCATCGAGGCTGCCAACGGGGATGAAAAGGTCATGGCAAACTGGTTTCCCATGGCGCTCAAGGACGGAGCCCGCACCTGGCTCCTGAATCTGGCCCCAGGCACGATCTCTTCCTGGGCCGAGATGCGCACCCGCTTCATTGCCAACTTCCAGGGTACTCGCGACCGGCCACCCGCCGTGAGCGACATGCGCCGAATCAAGCAGCAGCCAGGGGAAACCCTGCAAAAGTACATCCAGCGCTTCAACAACGCACGCCTCAAGATCCCCAGGGTAACGGAGGAGGCCATCATCTCTGCCTTCTCCGACGGTGTGCGCGACGTCAGGATGAAGGAGGAGCTGGCGATGCATGAAGATCTGTGCACCTCCTTGGAGCTGTTCAACTTGGCGACCAAGTGCGCCAGGGCTGAGGAGGGGCACCTCTCCCTCCTCGAGCTGCCTGCCACGGATCCCGAAGAAAAGAAGTCCAAGGCCAAGGACGTGAAGCGCAAGGGGTCTGCCGTACTCACGGCCGAACCCGACACCAAGCGAGGCAGAGATCAGCCCGAGTCCTCCAAGGGCAGCCGGTACTGCGTGTACCACGACCTCCACACCCACAACACCAATGAATGCCAAGAGCTCCGGGCCGTGCGCGAAGGAAGGGTCGGCAGACGCCCCGAGCGCAGCGACCGGGGCTACGGCCGAGGAGGAGGAGGAAGGAATGCAGGACGCTGGGAAGACCGCGGCCCGTGCTAAGGGTGGCGCGACCAACCTCGCGAGGACCGCTGGCAAGACCCGCCTCGCGAGGGAGGCTGGAGGGATCAGCCTCGCGAGGATCGCCCACAGTGGAACGCAGGCCTCCCTCCACTTCCGTTGCAGCCAAGGAGAATTGAGGACCGTCATCAGGACGAGGGGGCTGGGGGCTTCCAGGAACCGCGTGCGATCGCCTGCATCCTGGGCGGAGCTCAAGCCCCAGCCTCTCAGCGCATATTCAAGCAGTTCGCCCGCGAAGTGAATGCAGTCCTCCCCAAGCTCGAGGCCACGCGCCCTCTCAGGTGGTCGGCGTGCGCCATCACGTTCAGCTCAGCGGATCAGCTCAAGTGCGCGGCCACAGCCGGAGTTCTCCCGATGCTTTGTTCCCCAATCATCAGCAACGTGCTGGTCACCAAGACCCTCATCGACGGTGGGGCAGGACTCAACGTCTTGTCTATGGAAACATTCAACAATCTTCAAGTGCCTTCTGATACTTTCAGCCAACCAAGCCTTTCTCCGGAGTCACCGACGGCTCCATGGTCCCGATCGGGCAGGTCCGCCTTCCTGTCACCTTCGGGGCTCGCGACAACTACCGCACCGAGCTCATCGACTTCGACGCCGCCCACATTCGCCTGCCGTACAACGCCATCCTCGGGTACCCGGCGCTGGCCAAATTCATGGCCGTAACCCACCACGGCTACAACGTCCTCAAGATGCCAGGAAGCGGCGGGGTCATCACGGTGCCCTGTGAAGAGAGAGACGCAGTGTGCTCCCTGGAGTGAGCCTTTCAGGCCGCATCGCTAGAAGACCCAGACCATAGCAGCAGGAGGCCTCCCGAGGCCGCACCCAAGAAGAAGAAGACATTGACCTGCCCGGCTCCTCAAGAGGCAGGCCCCTCAGGGCCGCGCCGGGCCAGGGGGAGCCTCCTTCCATCGCATAGGAAAGCGCGCCCGGCGCCCTCCTCAGGCCGGGCTCGGGGGCTCTCCCCTGGAGGGTCGCCGACCTCGCCAAGGTCACGAGGGAGGCGCTTGGGCACCACGTGGAGGCATGCTTCGAAGCACTTTTCCCGCAAGCAGGAGCAAGGCAAGGAGGGCTGAACCCTCAGGAGTTCGTCAGCAAGGCCATTCAGTCAAGGGTCATGAGGGGCAGCTGCCGCCTACCCACTGTGGCCCCCCATCCAGGCGAGGATGGTGGGCTGCGCATCTGCATCGACATTCCAGGGCTCAACCGAGCCGCGTCTCAAGAGCGCCTCTGGCCCTCGCGAGTGGGGACGCTGCGTGGCCCGCCCCCACAGCCTACGTGCGCATGCCTCATGGCCGCCAAACGCGTTGCTGCGCACCAGCATCTCATGAGGGCCATCCCGAGGTTCGAGAGGTCGGGCACGCCGCAGCCTGGCGGAGATGGAGATGGCCCCGAGGAGCCGCCAGCGCCTCGGATCCTCCCGAGGCCCCCGGCCTGGGGGCTCGTGAGGATCGGCTCCGCAGCCCACCGAGTCTGCTACACCAACACCCCTTCGTCCCCAACATCACCAGTGACATCTTTAAGTTTTATTTCCGGTGGGAGCGCCTTCGTGGCTGCATTATTCCCGAGCTGTGGGTCCGTCCCTGCGGCATGTATCCCTTTTATTTCATGTCATTAGCCTATCTCGTTGGGGGCGCCTCGGCTGCATCATCCCCAAGCCGCCGGGCCTGTCCCCTGACATGTATCCTTCTTACGTTTTCCTTAGGACTATGCTCTCGTTCCACCATGCTTGTTATTTGGTGCCTTTTCCTGGGTGACGGAATCTTGCACATTAAAGGGGGGGTGCCTAAGCATCGCGACTCAGGGCTCCTACCGGCCCTACGGCCCTCACCCTCTGGTCTTGTCCATGGCATCGCGACCTGGCTTGCTGCCAGACGGCCGAGACCAGCCCGAGAGCCGGACCCGAGGACGTAGAGTTTCGTCATCTAACCCAGCTTGCGCGTTAAAGGGGGGTGCCTGAGCATCACAACTCAGGGCTCCTACCGGCTCTCCGTCCCTCACCCTCTGGCCTTGTCCATGGCACCGCTGACACAGCTTGCCAGCCGACAGGCCGAGACCAGCCTCGAGAGCCGGGACCAAGACGAGAGCACCGGCATCTGGCCAAATTTGCAGGAACACACTCGAAGATAAGGCCTAGAGCCAGGCGCAACCCGCCTTGAGGTAGGGCCCCGTGAGTCCCGCGCTGGCTCACGGGTGCCCCAACACACCTCGTGAGGCCTCTCGCGCCTCTCCCAAGCAACTAATGGCAGGACTAACGATCGCCACGGCGAGCTCTTGTTCCTTATGTGGTGAACCTGCAGGGTCCCTCCAAGGAGCACGAAACGACCTCGCCGCGCAATCTCTCGCCGGCCTAAGCACGGACCTAGCGCCGCACCAGGAAGCATTGTCCTGACCCTCGAGATAAGTCACCCCCAGACACACTAGTTATCGCAACACCATCCCCACACTCAATGCAACCCTGTGTTAGCAACGTCGCTCTCCTTTCTCACCGAATGATGGCTGCTTGAGCGCCAAGGGGGACCTCCTGAGCATCGCGACTCAGGGGCTCTTACCGGACCTCGGGCCGCTCACCTCCTGGCCTTGACCACGGCATCGCGACCTGGCATACCAGCAACGGCTGAAGCCGCCTTGGGACTGGGACCTGTCGGCGCAGAGCATCAGGCCCTCGTGAGGACTGAAAGGAGGAAACTGAGCTAGAACGGAATGAGCATCTCGCACTGCTTCATAAAAAGGATTATATTGACGGATGGAGCTACAAACATCTTACAAGCCCCCGCGGGGTACATTCTTGGCTCCTCGCAGGAACAAAAGACGCGAATCCTGAGGAATCCTGACTACAGGGGGCATCGCGGCAGATGCCATCATCAACAGTGGGCCACCCGGTCCGGCGCCGACCCCATCCTGATCAGGGGCGGTGACGACCTGACGAGCCCGCCCTGCTCCGGGAGCGGCGCAGGCTCGGAGGCTCGTAGCTGTCGTCGCTCGTCTCTGGCATCGCGAAGAGCTTGGCGGAGTCGCTGGATCCTCCGGCGCCTTCGTCGCCTGAGGAGCTGCCAAGGGAGTGGTCGGTCGGCCTCTGTCTCACCGCAGCAGGACCCCGACCACCTCTCCCGGGGCAGCACTCTAGCCGACGACCCTCCGCGTCGAAGACCTTGAAGGACACCACCGAAGCATCATCGTACTCCAGGTGGATCATGAGGGCGCCCCTCATCCTGCAGACCCGGGCGACCTCGCCCCAGCCTCGAGTCATGAAGACCTCGCTCGGGGCAACTACCACGACCTCTGCCCCGGTCGCAAGGGTGCCGCAGCCGGCGTGCTGCAGCCAGAGTCCCAGGGGTTCCCCCTGCCGGACGACGGAGGCAAAGAAAGAAGGAAGACGAATCCAAGATTTAGGAGGCGTGGCGACGTGAAGCACGAACTCCCGGCAGAAGCCCTCGGCATGGACTCCAGGGGGAAGACGCACACCTTCGTGACCCACCGGCGTCGTCAGCGGCGCCGCTCGTGGCGCCCGGCGTCGCCTCCTTCAGAGCCGCCAATATGCGCGTACAAGGGAAGAGGGAACCCTGGTGGCGGCTGCTTGCACCAGGGCATGGGCGCTTCCTGGCGAGCGCTCTGGCCCTGACACCAGAGGGCAAGCCGCTTCTTTGGGGGGAGTTGGTCAGGCTCCTCTTGAGGAGCCTTTCCCTTCTCTTCCGTGGAGAACCGGCGGATCGGAGCCATGGCAACCAGGCGAAACGAGGAGGAGGAGAAGCAGAAGGATAGATCGGAAGGGTGCGCGTTCATTACATATAGCCGGCGGCCAACCGTCGGCCTCCACGATCACCAAGAAGCATGACCGACTCGCATGCGAGGACTTGTCGAATCCGGGTGGTTACCGAGGCATCGTGGGGAAGCGATGCGCACGCGTCCAATCAACCGCCACGCTGGGCGCCCAAGGCCGCAGGCTGTTAGGGCCCATGACGCCGCACTTGCCCTTCGCCTCCTGCTCGGCCAAGTTCGGGCGCCCGTGGGCCCGGGGCTCTTGTCGGCGTTACGGGAACGGGGTCCCCAGACTTGCTCACTGCGGCCTGCGGCGTGGCTCGAAAGAGGCCCAGCACGGCCCATCTTCATCAACACAAGCTCAAGACCCTCGCAAGGGGCCAAGCCTCGTGGGGCGGACGACAAGGAGCTTCCTCAGGCACGGCCTCGTCAGGCTGGCTCATGAGGAGGCGGAGAGTTCAAGGCACGGTACCTCGCGAGGTGCCCATGACGCAAGCCATGCCGACCAAGGGCACCAGTCGGGCGCCAGCCCGCGCAGTGTCCTCCTTTCCTCGTTGGTGCAAAGGGAGCAAGCGCAGGCGAGAGCATCAAGCAAAGGCACCCGTTTCGGTGCAACAAGACCAAGACCAGCCCAACGGCTGGAAGGGAGTCATCGTGGAGCCCAAACAGGCGTCATCACTAGAGCCTTTGGCAGGCGAGGACCAACTTCGGTCAGGATAAGTGTACCCGCTGTTCCCCTTCAAAATGGCCAATTGTTGGCGCCCTTCCCGCTCAATATTTGGGAAGAGGCCTAGGGCCTTCGCCTATAAATAGGAGTAGCCACCCCCAAGGAACCGGGACCGAGACACGATGGGATCCGAATCCTCATCAAGAAACCAGTAGCTAGAGCGACTGAACACCACCTAGCAGTTCATCGCACCCGCCAAGAACAGACCCTCACGAGGCTGTTCTTCCTTCTATTGTTCCTCATCGGCCCAAAAGGCAATCCACCACACCACACACTGGAGTAGGGTATTACACCACAATGGTGGCCCGAACCAGTATAAATCTCGTGTCTCTTGTGCGGTTCCGTTTAGTAGTTTAGGTCCCAGCGATTCGGCGAGGTGCGAGACGGTGGAGGGTTGGATCTCCGCGCGCACCCCAGTGTTCGAACCTCAAGGGTCTGCCGGAACCCAAAATCCGACAGTCGTCTCTTGACTCTCTTTGCTGACATCTAGTCCTGTGATTGCGACAAGATACAAGATGGATTCAACTTGACTAAGAAATTTCTTGTGGACAAATTGCTCCATGCTCTTTGTCCGTATCATCACCAAATGGTGTGGGACATAAGGCAACACCATCGATTCAAAGAAATGACTCTTGATGAAAGCATATCCACTTTTCAACTATTTGAAGAATCCAAGGCAAATGCTACAAACATCTTGCTATGCATGGCAACTCAACTTTCAAGACCTATCTAGCCTTGAAGGCTAAACATGTGTGTGAGCAAGAGCAAAGTGAAGAAGAAGAAGAAGATGCTGCTGATGATGAAGGAGGTGATGAGATTGACTCTGTCGAGAGTCCATCATATGAACACATTGTCCTCTTTATCAAGAAGTTTAGCGCGAGAAAATTAAGGGAAGATTCCAGAAGAAGAACGTGAGAACGTGCTATAATTGTGAAGAAACCAACCACTTCTCCAACAATTAACATTATGAGAAGAGCGAAGATAAACTAAGGTTTCCCAAGACCTTTCCCAAGAAGAAGTTGCCAAATACTTTGAACTCCAATCTCAAGAAGAGAGATGGGAAGGCAATGGTTGCTCAAGAAGAATCTGATCCAGATGATGTTGGTGGTGTTGCCGGAGTAGCTCAAGATTCTCAAAACACCTTGAGTATAGTCAACAAGAGTGGTAATGTTGTCACCTACAACTACATGAAAGACTACAAGGGCAACGCTCACGAGTGTCTAATGGCTAAGGCCATGCTGGAAGATAGTGAGAACCAAATTTCTTCTGACAAGGTTAAGGTAACCCTATGTTCAAACCCTCCTATTTTCAGTCCTTCCACTGCTAGTGATGAATATCTTGATGCGGATGATAATGATGATGATGATGATGATGATATGGATGATCCTATGCTTGCTAAACAAGAAAACTTTATGTGTTCCCTCAAAGGAAAGAATCTCACTATGTTTCGCATGCTCACTAGAACATAATATTAGTACCAAAAGCATACTCTAAGATTATATAAAGATTATGCGCACAAATTAAAAATGCAGCTTATGATTACAAAAGTGTTGACGATATAAAACTTAAGCACATAAATGAAAAATGCAGCTTATGATAACAAAAGTGTTGATGATAATATACAGTACCTGAATAAGTGTGGAGCCAACCACCATCTTGTAACCTTCAAATGGATCAGGAATTACACCCAAGGTCTCCAGTTTAGGTGCAGAGACCACAGTCATTTGCGAAGGTGCATAACGATAATCAAGGAGTAACCTTTGGAGTGAAGGGCGTCTTTGATGATGAGCTTCTCTCCTTTAAAGAAAATTCCAATGCTTGCAAGGTCCGGTGACTTTATTTGGAGAAAACGGATACATATTTCTTTTTCAAAAACAAGCAGCAAGTGCTCCAGGGCAGGGCAGCAGGAGTGGATGATGTTGTGCAGTGAGGCCTCCGACAAATCGACCACCACAAGCGCGAGTTTTTTAGTAGTGGGAGTAGAAGCATTTGTACCAGATTGTTTGGTGGATGACATCGGGCCAGGGTGGTGGTGTGGAGAGAGGAGGAAAACCATGAGATGGGCAGTAGTGGTGAGGGCACAGCTACAACGCTTGGTGGACATGTACTTGCAGAGTAATGGTAGAACTCAAGATGTTGGAGTTTTTTGAATTGACGGGATGTCAGCCAGGCGTTCACCGTGAAGGGTATGTGTAGCAGGCAGCATGCCGGGATGCATAGGCATTGAACGGAGCCCTGGTGGGAACAGATGATGGCTTTGTGGAGTTCAAAATCATGAACGACAGATACCTGGCGACAGTCGAGATTAAGAGGTTCAGCACACCACAGAGTACGCCACCGAGATGCGAGGACCTGTGTGCGGTAGCCATCCTTGGTGGGGAAAAGGAAGATGATATCCCCAAGGATGGCGTCCGGGAGATTGTTGATGCGGTCCGCCCGATATTCTATAGGTTCCTCAGATCCAGGGGGCAAGGCCGCTTCTACCTGTGCTACCAGGTGCAGGATCTACAGCCGGCGGCGTAGCTGGCCGAAGCCTCATATGTGTACATAGCAATCTGGAAGGAAAAAAGGCAGAAACATACATTTAGGACATTCAAAATCAATTCTCAAGATCTGGAAGAAAAAAGGGCACAAACATATATTTAGGACATTCAAAATCAATTCTCAAGATCTGGCTACGAATTATTAGCACGCACGCTACCCCTAGTCAGATTATTAGCAAAAAAATCGTTTGTACAGAACAAACAATTAATCATTAACCATAGATACCATTCAAACAATCAATACACTACACGGATCTAATGAATCTTACTTTCATTTCAAGGACTGGGTGAACATAACCAAGGGTTTCTGTTCCCAACAAAGGGGGAGCTAACCGGTTTTCCGTCGGAGTCGGAGTCGTTGCCGGAGTAGCTGTGGACCTCCGGCTCCTGCTGGGAAGGCACGACGACGGCGACGAAGTCAAGGTCGCGCTGCTGCCCGCGCGAGACCTCATCGGCGGTGACAACAACCTCTGCGCCCAGATTCATGCGTTGCGCGGGTGCTTCACCAGCCCCGACATCGCCACTCCCACCGATGGTGCGCTTTGGCAAAATCCTAATACACTCCATGCAGCAGTGACAACTATGGACGGGGTGTGGGGCCGCGGATAGGGTGTGCCATTAATATGGAGCTATGGGAGCGAGGTGGGCGACGGTCAAAGGGCTGGCTCGCCTCCCGGTGAGCCTGCGCAGCGGACTGCTAGCACGCCAACCGTCATTTCACACAGCTGCTAGCACGCCCCACGGTGAGTGCATAGCGAACACGCGCATGCCTCGGCCTCCCAATCTGCCTGCTAGCATGCGTCTCGACAACTCACGCATGCTCGTACGGCACACGGGATGCGTGTGCGGCACGTATTATATTGATTTTTCCTTTTTGATGATTAATCCTGCCGCTTTATTGCTTAATTGAAGCACAACACTTACATTTTGTTGGTCTAAAGCACATGATTCGAATAAAGAGTTCATTCGCGATATTGGTTCGTTATTATTTATAATTTCCTGTATGTAAGAAGATTATATCAAAACTTGTCTCAAATTTTAAAAAAATAATAATATCACAGTCTATTGGTGTCCATATGACACCACAATAAGTTTCATGAATTTCAACTTAGTTTTGGATTTATTGGATTTTAAAATTAAGAATCTAGATGTTAGAAATTTCTTGCATGGTGACTAAACATGCACCCAGGGACACATACACATATGATTTTGCAATCCATTTTCATGCACTATCACGGGTCTCATGTAGATCAAATTTGATTTTTGCACATTTAAATCCCTGGGAAATCAATCAATGCATAAAAACAGATATATGTTATCTATTTTTTTTCATTTTTTAACACTAAACTTCTTTGCTCGCATGTTCACTACAGAAAAAGTTTGACATGCATCTTTGGGCCACATGCACGCAGTGGTCCTAGGACACTCACTCGTGTGGGCTCGCGAGGTCGCCGTCCAGCACAATGACATGCGATGAGAGAGGTTAATTTGACCAATAAGGATGGTAATCTTTTGGTTTTTGTTATACGTACGGTAGGTGTTTATATATATATATAGTACACGTTGAAGAGGGTGGTCGGGACAATACTATGCGTCAGATAGGACACTCACTCGCGTGCGATGCTTCCATCTATAGGCCCGCAAGGTTGTCCTCCATCACTTTGACCCAGCAAGGAGGTTTCTTTTTGGGTTGTATTGCGGTAGGAGTATATAGTACACGTTGAAGAGGGGAGGAGGGGGCCGGGGCAGCACATATATACTACACACACGTCATGAATCGATCTTGCTCCGTGTGGGGACTTTTCGGTTTTCGAGGCAGGGTGCCGCAAAGAAGTTTTGCATATTGGGTATTAAAAACATCACAAACACATTGGGCCACATGCATATGATGGTTGTCACTCATTCGCCTGCGACTCTTCCCTCCATGGGCCCACGAGGTCGTCGTCCATCTAATATATGACACAATGAGAAAGGTAATTTGACGAACAAGGAGGATTATTTTCTGGTTGTGTTACGGTATGTAGGAGTACATATTACGCATCGAAGAGTGGAGGGGGCAACATATATATACTATGTGTCATGAACCTCGGTTCGTGTGGGGAACTTAAAGGTTTTCGAGGCAGGTGCCACATCAAAGTTCTGCGTATATATTAGGTATTCAAACATCACAACCACATACACGTCTCCATACATGTGTTTGGCCCATATGCAAGCGATGGTGGTTGTCCTCTAGCACTCACTCACGGGGTTATCAGCGAGATGCTTCGTGCATCTCTGTGTGCCCTCTTGGTCAATCACTTCGACTGACAGAGATAGAGGTTAATTTGACTTATAATTAGGAGGGGATTAAATTTTGGTTCGTCTTATACGGCTCGGTACATGCAACTATATACTTCGCGCGCATGTGTATGCACGAATCCCTCCCACCAGATCGAAGTGGGGGGTGAGGGAGTCCTGGATTAGGGGGTATTCGGACTGCCGGACTGTGTACAACGTCTGGACTATTGAAGCGTGAACATACAAGACTCAAGACTTCGGCCTGTGTCCGGATGGGACTTTCCTTGGCGTGGAAGGCAAGCTTGGCGATCCGGATATTATATTTCCTTCCTTGTAACCGACTCCATGTAAACCCTAGCCCTCTCCGGTGTCTATATAAACCGGAGAGGTTGGTCCTTAGAAGGCCGATCATGATTACAATCATACCATCATAGGCTAGCTCTTAGAGTTTAGCCTCTACGATCTCGTGGTAGATCTACTCTTGTACTACCCATATCATCAATATTAATCAAGCAGGAAGTAGGGTTTTACCTCCATCGAGAGGGTCCGAACCTGGGTAAACATCTGTGTCCCTTGCTTCCTGTTACCATTAGCCTTGACGCACAGATCGGGACCCCCTACCCGAGATCCGCCGGTTTTGACACCGACATTGGTGCTTTCATTGAGAGTTCCTCTGTGTCATCGCCGTCAGGCTTGATGGCTCATCTCATTGTCAAGGACGACATTACCTCGGAGGGGGCTCTGGCTATAGACCAGACACTCCGGCTCGGCGGCTTTATCATGGCCGCCCCATCGGCGGTGGCGCCGACGATGACTTCTCGGGTCATCAATCATAACCTTCACGTCAGTTCGGAACTCGCCGAACAGATGGATCCAATGGAGCTCTCCTCCCTTAAGGAACTCTTGGATCACATCGTTGCTCTGGGAGTCGCTGCAGACTACGACCGGATTGGGCTTAAACCCGACCAAAGGGACATCAGGTCCCCGCCGGCCACCCATGAGATAGCGATAGTGGAGGAACCGCACGCTGATTGCCCCTCAGCTTTGAGGACAAGTTGTGTTCGGATCACCGAACTCCTTGAGCCAAAGACCTGCTCAAAGGAAAACCTCACCCAGGTCCCGGACTTAGAATCGGGAATTGGTCCGAAGAAATTGGGCACTCCGGATTCTGAGCTGTTTAGCTTGGGACCGCCCGCGCCCTTGGGCGTTAGATCGGATCAAAATCCGGACTCTAAACTGGACCTAAACTGTCTCTCCCGCATCAGTCAAGAGCCCCAGGAAACCATGCATCGCTACTGGGCCAGATTACTCCTTGCGCTTAACAAGGTCAGGGACTGCCGCGAAGAGAACATGGTCTCGCTTTTCTGCAAAAACTGCATGGACGAAGGACTCCTCAATGCTATAAGCCGCCGCGACATAGTACGCTTCACGGACTTGGCAACCATAGTACGGAAATACTGTGCGATGAAGAGCGCTTGGAAGACCCAAACAGAATTCTAGGATAGTACTCCTCTCGCCAAAACCTTTGTCCGAACTAAACGGACAAACTCTCGTAAGTCGTCTGACCCAACCCCCAAGAAACCAAAGCCCACTCCAGGGCGGAGATCCGTACTAGAAGAATGGCTCGACGGGCCATGTAAGCTCCACAGTACTCCGAATACAACACCGACCCATAGCCTTAAGGCATGTTGGATACTCCGGCAGGTGGCAAAAAGTGGCGAGGATCTTCTTGTGTGCCATAAAGCGGAACAACATCCTGCGAGCGAACACAATACGGTACTAACAGTCTTCGGGACTTTCGCCTCGAAGAATAGGCGCAAGCGAGCTCGCCGAAGCTCCGCTGAAATTTACCGTGTGGCAAAAATAAACCCTTGGAACGACACTGCTATAACTTTTAATGCCAGTGATGAACCTCGATTCCGGGCTGTCCGGGCACCAGCCGCTCTGGTCCTTAGTCCGATCGTAGATGGCTTTCGGCTCACTAAAGTACTCATGGACGGCGGAAGCAGATTAAATCTGATTTATGAAGAAACACTCAGCAAGATGGAGATTGATAAAAGCCGCATTGAACAAAGCAGCACGACCTTCAGGGGAATTATCCCGACTCGGGAAGCGCGGTGTGCGGGAAAAATCACACTCGATGTAGTATTCGGCACCCCGGAGAATTATAGGTCCGAGGAAATAACATTCCAGGTGGCTCCTTTTAGCAGCGGATACCACGACCTTCTAGGGTGGGACGCGTTTACAAGCTTTCAAGTTGTACCCCATTATGGGTACATGAAGCTTAAAATGCCCGGACCCAATGGAATCATCACTCTAGCCAGTGATCCGGACGTTGCACTCCGCGCCGAAAATAAAACCGTAGCTCTAGCCTTGGAAGCATTTTGTGAAGCCCTAGCGGCTGAAGAGTTAACAACACTGTGGGACACTATGGACAGGGACGACGTGATACTAGACAAGCGACCCAAGTCCACCTCATTCAAACCTGCAGACGAGATAGTCAAATTCCAGGTCCTTCCAATGGACCCCACAAAGACAGCTTCCATCGGGACACAGCTGAGCCCTGCGATTGATGCCGCACTACGAGATTTCTTACGTGAGAATTGGGACATTTTCGCCTGGCACCCATCGGACATGCCAGGCATCCACGCAGACTGGCCGAGCACAGCCTCAATATTCTAAAAGGATATAAACCAGTCAAGCAGACCCTAAGGCGATTCTCAGAGCCCAAACGACAGGCAATGGGGGAAGTGTTAGCCAAGCTACTCGAGGCCGGATTCATCAGAGATATCAAACATCCGAATTGGCTGGCAAATTTGGTGATGGTGCAAAAGAAGGACAAATCCTGGCGCCTATGCGTCGACTTCAAAGACCTCAACAAGGCTTGACCCAAGGATACCTTTCCCCTCCCTCGCAACGATCAAATCATCGATGCCACAACTGGATACGACTCGCTGTGTTTTCTAGACGCATACTCTGGATACCATCAAATAAAGATGGCAGAGTCTGACCAAGCTGCAACAGCTTTTATAACACCATATGACCCTTTTTGCTTCTACACTATGCCCTTCGGGCTCAAGAACGCCGGTGCAACCTACCAACGCATGATTCAAACATGCCTGGAAAAGCAAATCGGCAAAACAGTGGAGGCATACATGGACGACGTGGTCATAAAAAAATACATGTCGAAACCCTAATAGATGACTTGAGGCTTACATTCGACAATCTCCGGACATACGACATCAAGCTGAATCCGGAAAAATGTGTTTTTGGCGTCCCCTCGGGGAAGCTACTCGGCTTCATCGTTTCCAATAGAGGAATTGAAGCGAATCCGGCAAAGATCCGAGCTTTGTCACAGTTGGCTATACCAACAGACCTCAAGCACATCCAAAAACTAGCCGGATGCGTGGCTGCTCTCAGCCGCTTTATCTCCAGGTTAGGAGAAAAGGCACTACCACTTTACCGCCTTCTTCGGTGCACCGAACACTTCGTATGGACGGATGCAGCCGCGGCCGGACTGGATGAAATAAAGACCTTATTGGCCAGTAATCCAGTACTAACAGCGCCGAATATCGACGAACCTATGCTGTTGTACATAGCTGCAACGCATCAAGTCGTAAGCGCAGTGCTCGTCGTTGAACGAGAGGCCGACGGATACAAATACCCGCTCCAGAAGCCGGTCTACTACGTGTCCACGGTCCTAACCCCATTCAAATCCCGATACCCACACTATCAAAAAATAGCATACGCGGTGTTCATGGCATCCCGGAAGCTACGACACTACTTTCAAGAGTGTTCGGTTACGGTGGCCTCCGAAGTACCACTCAATGAATAATAAATAACCGTGATGCTACGGGCCGGATTGCCAAATGGGACATTGAGCTCCTTCCGTTTGACATAACAGACAAACCACGGCGGGCCATCAAGTCACAAGTGTTGGCTGACTTCGTTGCCGAATGGACAGAAGCCGAACTCCCTAAAGAGTACGGCGCATACTCAAACTGGATCATGCACTTAAATGGCTCTAAAACGCTGGCCGGATTGGGAGCAGGTGTAGTCCTGACGTCTCCCACCGGAGACACGGTCCAGTACGTCCTCCAAATACTATACACAGACTCCAACAATGCAGCCGAATACGAGGCTCTGTTGCATGGTCTTCGGATGGCAGTCTCTATGGGCATTCAACGCCTAGAAGTGCGCGGGGACTCAAACCTCGCAATATCATAGATAAACGGAGATTTTGTTGCCAAGGACCCGAAAATGGCGTGCTACCATAATGTCGTCCTCAAAATGTCAGCTCGGTTCGAGGGGCTCGAATTCCACCATGTGGCTCGAGAAAACAATCAAGCGGCGGATGTCCTCGCTCGCATCGGCGCTAAACTTGACCCTGTCCCACCTAACATATTCTTGGAACGGCTGTTCAAGCCATCCGTAGTATGGAAGGGGAGTCCGGCAACACTAGCACGGACCAGAATACACCCCGGATTCGAACCATCGGACATAGTCGGAGGTTCTACCCCGAAATAACGCCCTCGGCCCACGAAATCATGGCTGTAATTGCCCGTGGACCGAGCCCTTCTTGGCCTACCTAAATAGGCACGAAGCTCCCGAAGACCAAAATGAAGCACGCTGCATTGTCCGGCGTTCTAAAGCTTACAAAGTCTACGAAGGGGAACTCTACAAGAAAAGCGCTACCGGAGTACTCCAAAGATGCATCTCCGAAGAGGAAGGGCGGCAGCTCTTGGCTGAAATCCATGCTGGCCTGGGCGGGCACCACGCCGCGGCTCGGGCATTAGTCAGCAAGGCCTTCCGTACAGGTTTCTATTGACCGACGGCCCGAGCAGACACACAAGACCTTGTCCAACATTGCGTCGGTTGCCAGCTCTTTGCCAATCAGAGTCATATGCCCCCTACCGCTCTCCAAACAATCCACATAACTTGGCCCTTTGCGGTCTGGGGGCTGGATATGGTCGGACCTCTTAAAGGGGGAAGCCATAAGAAAAAATACTTATTGGTCATGGTGGACAAATTCACCAAATGGATAGAAGCTAAACCAGTTAAAACGGCTGAGTCCGGACCGGTAATAGACTTCATATCCGGGGTCGTACACCGATACGGTGTCCCTCACAGCATCATCACTGATAATGGCTCGAATTTTACAGCCGACGAAGTGAAAACATGGTGCGCAAAAATGGGCATTAAGCTCGATTACGCTTCCGTCTACCATCCCCAAACAAACGGCCAGGTAGAGCGGGAAAATGATCTCATCATGAGCGGCATCAAACCCAGACTAGTGCGATCCTTGGCATAATCGGATACGCACTGGGTAGAGGAGCTCGACTCCGTACTCTGGGGGATGCGGACCACACCCAATCGCACCACCGGATATACACCATTTTTTATGGTGTACGGTGCGGAAGCAGTAGTACCCTGCGACATAATACATGATTCGCCACGCGTACGCATGTACGAAGAGAAGGAAGCCGAGTTAGATTGGCAGGATAACCTGGATGCCCTGGAGGAGGAGCGCGATGTCGCAAAAGCCCGTTCCGCATTCTATCAGCAGCAGGCTCGATGATATCAAAGCAGAGAAGTGCGGGCCAAAACATACAATATTGGCGAGCTCGTTCTACGCCTACCGGAGAAGAAGAAGGACAAACTCAAACCCAAGTGGGAGGGTCCCTTCGCCATTGACAAAGTTCTCACCGGAGGAGCGCATCGCCACGTAATGCATCCGATAATGACTCGAGCCGAACCCATGGAACGCAGCCAGACTACGGAGATTCTATGCCTAGCGCCGAACACAGTGTTCGTCTCCTAACCCCTCCCTTTTAATTATGCCCCATCCCTTTTTCCTTTCTCGACCTTTTTCTCTCTTCACACAAAGTATTCAATACAGTGCGGATTTTTGGATCACTCCTGCCGCACTAAGTGTGTAAGCAATACCAGAGGGCTTCCTATACGGAAGCTAAAAATGATTACTCACATGGCTTTCTGCCCATCACATATGCATTATTTTTCCATATGTTCCTTTTCTTCACCATTATATGCATCTATATGACTTAAGATGTTGCCAAGCTGGGTTGCCTGGCTCTTGTGTTTATGCCCTACGTTCCCGTTAATTCGGCTAGGGCATAAGGGGAGCACCTCTGTGATTGTTACTGTCGGTTCAGCCGGATGTGTACCTCAGACTGGGTGAAGCCGAAAGCTAGCTTCCTTAAGAGAATATTCGGTCGGTGAGCAAAAGATGTATTTGTTTATTATAACATAAATCCCCAGAAGTCTTGTATCCTGCGCCATCGTTCGCAGTCCGGACATGTGCATCGTCGCATGCTTACCCAGGGAAAGTAACCCCTAACGGAACTATTCTCTCTGGAAGATGTTTCTTACTATCCATGTAATATAACATAACTAGTTGGGTACTTGTCTGTTCAAGCACTTATGACCCCTACGCCTTGTCTCCACACATACCTCGGTTTTGTATAACTGAGTGGGTATTCGGACACACCCCGGACTGTAGGATCCAGGGGCTGAAGCGAAAAGGTCCGCCGTGACAAATGATTTTAATCCGGCTAGGGGCTACTTAAGCCTATTAAATTACACAGTCACTTGGACTGATTACATTCCTCTTCTATACCGTCCAACAGGCTATCTAGCTTACAATCCTATTGAGAATACTTAGCGGCTAATGCTACCTGGTCATACACCAGACTAACGGGAATTTCTTGCCCATCGGGCCCCGCCGGTCCCACTTCGGCCATATGGTTCGGGTCCAGCTTGGTGTAGCGCGTTTTCACCATTGCCCAGGCTTCTCTTGCTCCTTGCCGGCATGCTGATATCTTCCATAGACGGAAGCGCCGCCGGGCTCCTTGAAGTAGGTCCACAAGTTCCCCCATGCCATTCGGCAGTAGGCTTGATGGCCACAAAGCGTGAGCAACACCCTGCATCACTTGCCGAGCTCGCTCGTGCGATTCTGAAAAAGGTCTTGCAGTAAATCATTTGCAGATGAGGGCATCTCCTCCTCAGGGCGACCCGTTAACATTCCTACAAGCAAAATTCTTTCAATATACTTCCTCGCCGAACTGTACAATAGTTTGTCTAGGCACTTACCATAAATGTCGCGTCGAAACCTCTTGTTCTCCTTCACGGAGTCTGCCAGCTGAGCACGGAGATCTTTTAACTCCACGTCCAGCTAAACTTTGGCATCTTGAAGATCGTTCTTCTCCTGCCTAACTCGCATAAGAATGCGCTCGCCAACCTCTAGCTGCTTTTTGAGATGCGATGCGTCCTCTCTTACGCCCTCCGGATTCACCCCGGGATTGTCTGCAGAATTTTCTGTTAGACTTGTCACATCGGCCATTTACTAACTGTGTGCATCTTTGTGCAATTGTGACAATTGTTACCAGATGAGGGCTTTTGGGGTTCCTCTAATTTGGCAACTGCGGCCCTCAGTTCGGCCTTGCATCCCTCCAGCTCCCGAGACAATTGCTCGTTCTTCTCTACAAGGACCTGTGCATAAATTGATCCTTAAAACAGTTGTTTCAACCGTTTCAAGTCTCAGGGGCTACTGCTACACATGCTTATCAAATTTTCTTACCCGTATATCTTTGGTATACTGGTCCGTCAGCCGGGCAAGCCCACCTTGAGCAGCTCGGATGTATGCGTCTCCCGAATTGAAGGCATTAAATGCCTCTTCGGAAAAGATGTTGTTCCGAAGTACGGCCCGTCGACGCCTGTGATTCATGGCGCTCTCTACTTCGGGAATTCATGGTTGAGAGCATATCCACACTCTCTATTGGAGAGCTATGCGGTGTTGGCCCCGTGTCCGCCTCCACCCCCGAAGTCGGTTCTGCAACCCAGATGGTGGAGGCGTGATTGGTAGGGTCTCCGAATATAGTCCGGTTATTCCTCTTCCTGCCAGACACAAAGGGCGTTGTCATATTTTAAGTTCTATAATTACAGGACAGGTTATTGCTTTACCTCTGTAGCGGTGTGTCAACCCTCACCGCCTTCCTCTTGAGCCTGCCCGATCTGGACGCCCGTAGTTGACAAGTCCCTAGGGGCTCGGCCCCTCGCTCCGGCCATTGTTTCTGCAAATAGAACGATGCCTCAAAGGTAAATTATAACACCTAGGGGTTTTTTAGTTTGGCTTACACACAAAGTGGGGAGCAGTCCAGGGTAGTCGGCCGTAATGGCCACTAGGGCGCCATCCCAGCTCGCCTGATAGAATACCCCGTTGACAAGCTCCACAGTGATATCCGGATCCACTTTAAGTCCCGGATCTAGGGCCCTTCCAGGGTCCTCTGGTTGCGGGGAGGGGCTGAAGATTCCTTCTACGACCCTCCTTAGCTCCTGCCCAGAAGCATTGATGCAAGTAATCTTAGCAGAAGAATGCTAGAGTAAAGCAGGGAAAAATAATGGCAACTTACCCACGCTGGGGCGTTGTACATGGAGAATCCGTCCCGCGTTTTTATGCGAAGGAATTCCTCCTCTTCCCCTTTGTACAAATCGGACAATATCCTTGCCAGGGCGGCAGCGGAGCCCGGACCCTTACGACCGCAGCGGGTGGCGTCGTCTTCCCCGTTGAAATGCCACATGGGCTTCCCCTGATATTGGAGCGGCTGCACTCCCCGTCTTATGCATATCGCCATAACCTCAACTATCGTCAGTCCGGATTTGGCCAGTAACTTTATCCTGTCCATCAGGAGGAATATTTCCCTTGTGTCCTCTTCTTGAGGGCCCCGGGGGCGCCAGCTTAGGCGTGCCCTCGGCAGGGCATTGCTGAACTTGCAGAGACCCGTCCGGACTAAATACGGAAGGGGGACGTCGTTTATATAGAACCACTCTGAAGGCCAGTTTTCTGGTGCCTTCTCAGGAGAATCGGACAGGTATCCGGTCTCGGCAATATGCCATACTTTGGGCCCGCCCACTTGACCTAGGGACTCCCCCTGGGTGCGGGGGACGAGGCAGAACAACTTCCTCCATAATCCGAAGTGTGGTTCGCAGCCTAAAAACAGCTCGCAAAGGGTAACATACCCCGCTATGTGCAGAATAGAGGCAGGGGTAAGATCGTGTAATTGGAGGCCGTAGAACTCTAGGAGCCCGCAAAGAAACGGGTGGATAGGGAACCCGACGCCCCTCGTCAGATGAGGGATCAGACATATACGCTCCTCCGGAGATGGGTTAGGAGATCCCTCATCTTGGTCTCCTCCATCATAAGTGGCTATTCCAGCTCGGACGGGGACCATGAACGCCGGTGGGAGAAACCCTTGGGTTTGTAACTTTATCAAACGGCTATGAGGAACTAAATACTCTCCCCAATCCCCCGACTTGGAACGAGAAGGGCAAGCAGAAGAGCTGCGACGGCCGGCCATGCTGGAATGGCTTTTCGCGAAGCACTCTGTTGGATGCTAGCTCTAGGAGGGAGAGTGAGGTTTGGATCTGAGAATCCCCGTCCCTTCAAATAGACGGTTAGCCCGGAGGATCGAGGGTGGGAAATGCAAAAATGCCTCGAATCCTCGCATTCGCCCGACACGTGGAGATGGTCATTACTGAGGCACTAAAGCTGAGGAGCACAACATTGATTGGAGGCCGGACACTATTTGTCATAACAGGTACTTGGAGTATTCGAAGAAGGAACCCGCCTTGCAATGCCGAAGACAATACTGCGTGCCGGACTCATCGTCATTGAAGCCTGGTTCAGGGGCTACTGAGGGAGTCCTGGATTAGGGGGTATCCGGACTGCCGGACTGTGTACAACGTCCGGACTATTGAAGCGTGAAGATACAAGACTCAAGACTTCGGCCCGTGTCCGGATGGGACTTTCCATGGCGTGGAAGGCAATCTTGGCGATCCGGATATTATATTTCCTTCCTTGTAACCGACTCCATATAAACCCTAGCCCTCTCCGGTGTCTATATAAACCGGAGAGGTTGGTCCTTAGAAGGCCGATCACAATTACAATCATACCATCATAGGCTAGCTCTTAGGGTTTAGCCTCTACGATCTCGTGGTAGATCTACTCTTGTACTACTCATATCATCAATATTAATCAAGCAGGAAGTAGGGTTTTACCTCCATCGAGAGGGCCCGAACCTGGGTAAACATCTGTGTCCCTTGCTTCCTGTTACCATCAGCCTTGACGCACAGATCGGGACCCCCTACCCGAGATCCACCGGTTTTGACACCGACAGGGGGGGGGGGGCGAGCACGCAATGCATCATGAACTGGATATGTGTGGGGACTGTGCGTTTTTCGATGCATGCATACGCCACATCAAAATGTTGTGCTTTTGGTATTCAAACATATATGCATGCATCACGCATGTCCATACGTATGTTTGGGGCACATATATACATGAAGTGGTTGTCTTTGGATACTCTCCCTCGCTTGGTTATCATCGACGGCCTATATATTCATGGGTCCTCATGGACATCCATCACTTCGACCAACAACGCGAGAGAGGTTACCAGGGTGGATTCTTCTTCTCTTGGTTCGCGTTACTGTATAGTCGTACGTCGATAATGGTGAGATTCAAGACCTAAGTTCGGGGGCTCGCATACACATGAATCCCTATATATATATAGTATACTATGTGTCCAGTTCCAAAAGCACGTGGACACATCAAAGTTGTGCATTGGGTATATTCAAACACCACCACTTCATAAATATGTTTGGGCCACATGCACGCAGTGGTTGTCTTCAGGCACTCCCTAGCATGGTTATCAGCGACAAACTAGCCTATTTTGTGGGGCCGCGTGTGGAACGTCAATGCATGACTTTGACCCAACAAACAAGAGAGGTTATATGACCAAGATGGTGATTCTTCTTGGTCAGTCTTACAATATTCCTTGGTGAGATGCCCCCTCCCACCGACTCAATGTGTGTGTGTGGGGAGGGGCACAGTACTACTTCATACTACATGAACCTCCGTGGAGTCGGGGATGCCCGCTTAATTCGCGATGCACATGTGCCACATCAAATTTGTTATTTGGTAATGCCAGAAGAACACATCTATGGTGTCGAATTTTGGGTTCCGGCAAAATCCTTGAGGTTCGAACACCGGGGTGCGCACGAAGATCTCCCCCTACCTAATCATGCCCACACCCTCACCGCGATCGCAAAGCTTAGCTCGACGAACTCACAACACAAGGGACACAAGATTTATACTGGTTCGGGCCACCGATGTGGTGTAATACCCTACTCCAGTGTGGGGTGGTGGATTGCCTCTTGGGCTGAGGATGAACAGTACAAGGGAAGAATAACCTCCTAGGGAGAGGTGTTCTTGTGCTTGGTGAGTGTGAGGATGGAGTGGATCCAGTCCGAGATGAGTTGCCTCCTAGGGTGCTGGCTAGTCCTATTTATAGAGGCCTTGATCCTCTTCCCAAATATTAAGCGGGAAGGGATGCCACAACGGCCGATTTGAAGGGGGGCAGCTAGTACATGCTATCATGACTAAAGGTGGTCTTCGCCTGCCAAAGGCTCTGGCGATGACGCCGTCTTGGGCTCCACGGTGACCTCCATCCCGCCGCCCTGCTGGTCTTGGTCTTGTTGCACCAATGTGGAATCCTTTGTCTGATGCCTCGGTACCCCTCGCCTGCGCTTGCCTCCTTGGCACCAAATAGGAAACGAGGAAACTGTACCCGATGGCGCCGGCCTGGCACCCGCCTAGTCTTGGTCGTCATGGCTTGCATCATGGGACCCTCGTGAGGTGCCCCTTGCCTTGATCTCTCTGCCCCTCGCGAGCCAGCCTTGTGAGGCCGCTCCCGAGGAGGTATTGCATCGTCCGCCTCGTGAGGGTCTTGATTGTTTGCTGGTGAAGATGGGTTGTACGGGCCCGCTTGTGGAGCCATGCCGTGGGCCGCAGGCAGGCAAGTCTGGGGACCCCCGTTCCCTGGACGCCGACAGTAGCCCCCGGGCCCAAGGCGCGCTCGGACTTGGCTTCGAGGCGTAGCGAAAGGGCAAGTGCGGAGTGCTGCGGGCCCCCACAGCCTGCGGCCTTAGTCGACGCGTCGCGATTGATTGGGCGTGGGCGTCTCCACTTCCCCACGCTGCCTCGGTAACTGCTCGACTTGACGAGTCCCTGCCGCATGCAAGGAAAAACCATCATTACCTGTGATCGTGGGGGGCGCTGGTTGGCCTTCTCCTGCTATAAATGGGGAGGGGGGCAGAGCCCCGTCGCCCATCTCTCCCCGTTTCGCTCGCTTCTCCTCCTTTGCTCCATTCAAAGTAGTGACACCCATGGCGCCTGTGAAGAGGTTTTCGACCGCGGAGAAGGGGAAGGCTCGCGAGGAGGGGCCTGGCTCTCCGGCGCCCAAGCGTGGACTCTGCCGTCCCCGCAAGCACACCACGACCCCCGCCACAGCCCCCCGCGGCCGCGGCGGTGCCGCTTCACATGGTGGGAGTCGCCCATGTCGAGGCAGCCTCGTCGATGAAGGGAGGCGCGCCATGGTCGCGTGGCCTCCCCGTCCATGCTTCCACTCGATGGAGGTGCTGCCGGAGTTCATGGTGTGGTCGGAGAACCCGGCCGACAACTGGCTTCAGCTCCCGCGCTTCTTCGCCGACGAGCTGCCGGCCGCAGGTCCAGGCGGGCTCTGGCTGCAGGCAAACGGCTGCTGCAGCAAAGCTTCCTGGTTCGTGGTCGAGGCCTCCGTCGTGGGCAACGCTGCCCTGGCCCGCGGCTAGCAGACGTTTGCTCGCGCGCGTGGCCTGGGCAGGCGGTGCACCCTCCACTTCAAGTACAACGGCAACGCGACCCTCTACGTGAGGGTGTTTGGGGAAGATGGCCGCTGTGTCGGGTGCTGCCCTGAGGACAACGACGGCGAGGAGGTGCTTGGCCTTGGCGACGGTCGTGATGAGGACGAAGGTGGACCCTCCCTCGGTGCCGACCGCGGCTCGTCAAGCTACGTCGGCTCTTCCTCTGGCGACAGCTCCACCAACGGCGGCTATGACCAGCTGCCTCGCTCGCTTCAAGGGCGGGCAGCGGGTCGTCTCGCTGTCGTAGCCCGGTGAAGTGCGAGGAGGGGTCTGACTGAGCCTAGGAGAGCGCCATGGATCCATCCTCGCGAACTGTTGCAAGGCACGCGCCGCTTTTGTTTCGTTCTTCCTTTCCTTCCTGCATTGAGAGAGAGACAAGTATGGGGCCCCGCAGGGGCATGCAACAAACTATGGTTTCCAAGTTGTTATGCTATGTTTATTGTTCCTCTATTATGTCGCCCTATAAATGTTTTATATAGGCACGTAGGAATAACTTACCTTCACGTGCTTGAAGTAGTTTCTGCCTCACGAGGCATGCATTTCTCAGTACCTGGCGAGACGTCTAGGAACTGCAAAAAAATTGTTAGGAGATCCTGAGCCCTGGTCGCAGGCGCCGCTGGCCATGGCCCAGCGCCTCGCATCACGGTACCCCAGGGGCATAGATTGAGAGGGGTGCGCCAGCTTGCGGCTCAAACGAGGGTGCCTCGCGAAAGACAGACAAGGGGCTCACGAGGGCCCGAGGGCGCCTATCCAGCCGGCTCGCGAGGGACACGAGAGAGAGTACAGGTCAAACAGAGAAATGAAGGTAGAAAAGGGGGCGAAAGGCGACGGAACAAGACCGGCAAGGAACACCAGAATGCAAATTTCGATTAAAGAGGGGCAAGCCAGCTACGGAAAGCAAATGAAAAGCCGCGTCTGGCACCTAGTCTAGTCTTCTTGTCTTCTCACCAGCGTGGAGCCAAGTGCTGCCACTAGGACGTGGGAGGGAGCCCCCGAGGCCTGAGGGCGGAACTCCTGAGACTCCGGGGCGCGTACAGCCTCACTCATTATTACGTGAGAGTGTCACGAGTGGAGACCTTCATAGGCGTTGGGCCTTTCTTCATGGGTAGAAATTCCAGAGGTGCTGGATGTTCCTGTCGTTTTGGATGGGTACCCCGTCCTGCGTCTCCAGGCGCGCGGCGCCAGGCCTGGAGACGTGAGCGACCCTAAACAGGCCCTCCCACATGGGTGAGAGCTTATACAGCCCTTCCATGGAGAGCATCCGCCTTAGGACGAGGTCACCCACCTCAAGCGTCCTGGAGCGGACGCTGCGACAGTGGTACCGTCGCAGCGCCTACTGATACCTTGCCGCCCGTAGCGTGGCTTCACGACGGCGTTCCTCCACCAGCACGGGGTCCATCCCCCGCATGGCGTCCTGCTGCGCCTCATCAAACGCCAGGACCCGTGCGGAGTGATGCTTGACCTCGTGAGGGAGAACCGCTTCTGCTCCGTAGACGAGGAAGAATGGGGTCTCGGCCGTTGGCTTGGTGGCGGTGGTGCGGATGGACCACAACACGGACTAGAGCTCGTCGTGCCAGCCCCTGCTGCGGGCCTCGAGCTTCTTCTTGAAGGTCCTGGTCTTGAGGCCTCTCAGAACCTCTGCATTGGTGCGTTCGGCCTGACCATTGCTCCGGGGGTGCGCCACCGAAGCGTAGAAGATCTGTGTTCCAAGGTTAGCACAATATGTCTTGAAGAGATTGCTAGTGAAGTGCGAGCCATTATCGGTGATGATGCGGTTGGGGACCCCAAACCGGCTCACGAGACCTTTGATGAACTTGACCGCAGAGCTGGTCGGGATGGTGCGGACGGCTTCTACCTCTGCCCACTTGGTGAACTTGTCAATGGCAACGTAGAGGTAGTTGTAGCCTCCAGGCGCTCGAGGGAACGGGCTCAAGATATCCAGCCCCCAGACCACAAATGGCCACGAGAGCGGAATGGTCTGGAGGCCCTGAGCCAACTGATGGATCTGCTTGGCGTGGAACTGACAGGCCTCACAAGACTTCACCAGCTCAGTCGCGTCGTTGAGTGCCGTAGGCCAATAGAATCCGCTGCGGAACACCTTCCGACGAGGGTCCGCAATGACGAGTGGTGCCCGTAGTATCCGCCGTGTATGTCGACCAGCAGCTCTTTCCCCTGCTCCCTGGAGATGCAACGCAGGGAAACGTCATTTGGCCGCTTCCTGTATAACTCACCATCCTGGATGCAGTATGTCGTGGCCTATCGGGCCACACGCTCCGCGTCCTCCTCCTTCTCCGGCAGCGTCCCTTGCGTCAGATATTCCATGAATTTCTTGGTCTAGCACCCTTCCTGAGGCTCGAGCGCCAAGAGTAAGCGTGCTCCCGAGGTCGGGCCGCAGGCCGAGGCTCCCGAGGCAGGTGGCTGAGGGAGCTCTTCCCGAGGTAGCGTTGTTCTTGAAAGTCATGGTGTTGCCGATGGCCTGAAGAGTCGCTCCTCGAAGACGTGAGGCTCTTGGGGTAGTCGCTTGGATGCTATCGTGGCAATGTCGTTGGCTTCCTTGTTGGTGCCACGGGGCACGTGCTGCAATTCTATGCCAAAGAACTGCTTTTCCATCTTGCGCACCTCCGTCTTCGGGTCTGAGGGAGTCCTGGATTAGGGGGTCCTCGAACAGCCGGACTATATACTTTAGCCGGACTGTTGGACTATGAAGATACAAGATTGAAGACTTCGTCCCATGTCCGGATGGGACTCTCCTTGGCGTGGAAGGCAAGCTTGGCAATACGGATATGTAGATCTCCTCCCTTGTAACCGACTCTGTGTAACCCTAGCCCCCTCCGGTGTCTATATAAACCGGAGGGTTTAGTCCGTAGGACAACAACAATCATACCATAGGCTAGCTTCTAGGGTTTTAGCCTCTACAATCTCGTGGTAGATCAACTCTTGTAATACTCATATCATCAAGATCAATCAAGCAGGAAGTAGGGTATTACCTCCATTGAGAGGGCCCGAACACAGGTAAACATCGCTTCCGCCTCCTGTTACCATCCGCCTTAGACGCACAGTTCGGGACCCCCTACCCGAGATCCGCCGGTTTTGACACCAACATTGGTGCTTTCATTGAGAGTTCCATTGTGCCGCCATCATAAGGAAGGATGGCTCGTCTCGTTTTCAGGGACAACATCACCTCTAAGGGAGCTCTGGCTGTAGGCCAAACTCTCCGACTAGGCAGCTTCGTCATGACCGCCCGTTCGGCTGTTGCACTGATGGTGACTTCTCGGGTCATCAAAAATAGCCTCCACGTCGGCTCGGATCTTGCCGAGCAGATGAATCCAATGGAGCTCTCTTCTCTAAACGAGCTCTTGGATCGCATCGCCGCTTTGGGAGTCGCTACGGACTATGATCGGATTGGGCTTAAACCTGACCAAAGGGAGATTAACTCTCCGCCGGTAACCCATCAGATAGCGGTGGTGGAGGAACAACGCGGCGATTCTTCCTCTATATTGAGGACAAACTATGTCCGGATTCCCGAGCCCTCCGAGCCAGATACCTGTTTACGGGAGGACATCGCCCAAACCCTGAACCTAGAATCAGGCAGCGGGCCATGTCGTGGTTCTAAGTCTGGCAGTAGAATGGGGGGTAGGTATGGAGAGGCAAGTTCCTAGCTATGGAGTAGTTGTATACACAAGGGATTTACGAGTTCAGGCCCTTCTCGGAGGAAGTAATAGCCCTACGTCTTGGAGCCCAGAGGCAATCGACTGGCTTATATGCATATGTGTTACAGGGGTGCGAACACTTCTACCTGTGGAGAGGGGTGGCTTATATAGAGTGCACCAGGACCTCAGCCAGCCCATGTAGCAGAGGGTTTAAGGTGCGTTAAGGCTAGGCGTTACTGGTAACGCCTTACATAAAGTGTCATTAAGATCATAAAGACTATTTAAGTATAGACCGTTTGGGCACCGAGTGGCTCTTGGACTCCTGGTGGTCGAGTGGGTCTTCATAGTCGAGTGTCTTTGAATCTGTCGAGTGGAAACCTACCAGTCGATCGGAAGGCCGCTTCTCTGCGAAAGTGTCCTTGTGGAGGGTACCTTTAGGCAGGTCTATGACCCTACCCCCGTGTACATGACTTCATCATTAGCCCCGAATGGATCGAGGTTTGAGTGAGGAAGGAGTTGATAATCTTTCCGACATGTTCTTCGTGTTGCGAGTGTATCTTACTCGATCAACGACCTTTTAGTGATGGCATCAACTTCTCTTTCACGCCTTGATCCATTCTTCACGCTTTTGTCGAAAGTGAACTCTGTGAACTTGAGGATTTTGTTTACGGATCGGAGGAAATTTGCTATCTCGACGGGTTGCTCGCGGTTAGCGGATTTCGCGATCTGAATTTTGGGAAGCGCGGCGAGAAAACTGCGGCACTCGGATGGGATAATACGATGACGCCGATCTTCGCCGCCTTTTTCGCTAATGTATCGCGTCTTGCGCCTGTTGCAGGTGATATGACGGACTGCTGGGCCTACCGGTCAGCCACTTGAAGCGGCCCCATATAAAGCGCCGGACAGGGTATTTTGAACAGGCGACCCCAATCTTCTCCTCCCTCCGCCTCCAAATCTTCTCACCGCTCTTAGCCTGTCCAAGCGCCGCCGCTCGATTTGCTTGCCCGGCGACCATGGTGAAGGAGAAGACCGCAGCCCTAGAACGGGTGAAGAAGGCGGCGGCGAAGGCTAAGGGGAGAGCGCCCAGTCGGGGTGGATCCTCTTCGTGGTCCAAACTGCCGCAAGGCTGGGTCCAAGGAGATTGGATCCGCTCGACCATCACCGAGAAGGATCTCACCGATCTGGCCAATGAAGGACTAATCCCCCATGGGTCGGCGAGGCTTCCGGGAACGGAGTGGCAACCGCAGCCTGAAGAGGGTGAGTGCGTTCTCCTGGCCACCCACGTAGATCGGGGATTTTCTCTGCCACCGAATCCTTTTTCTGAGGGTTTCTGAACTTTTTTGGAGCGCAACTCCATCATTTCACTCCCAACTCCATTGTCTATCTTGCTGCTTTCATTTCGTTATGCGAGAACTTCTTGGGTTGTCGACCACACTGGGGTCTCTTCAAGCACATATTCACCGTCGCTTCTCAGACGGTGAAGAAAACGAACCCAATGACGAGAGAACCCAAGTAATCCAGATGTGTGGGGACTCGTGGTCCAGTATGAGGGGAAGAGCGCCTTCCGGCTATGACTCTCCCTCGACTCGGTTAGAGGGTGGCGATCGACCTGGTTCTATCGCTAAGACCAGCCGGTATTTGAGGCGATCGTGGGCTCCCTCCTTTCTCCATGAGTCGAGTGAACAAGCCATCTTCCATGAAGGTGTTACCAGAGGAGAAGGCCCAAGTAAAATTTCTGATGGAGCGCGTAGTCCAGCTCATTCGCGACGGGGTGACCGACATGGATCTCCTGGAGGTTTTCCTTCAACGGCGTATTCATCCACTCCAATACCGAGGTCATCCGATGTGGATGTACTCTGGTCGGATGATACCACTCGGGTCCATCCAGAGGAGGTCGATGACGCCACGCTGGAGAAGTGGATGACTACCATCACAGGAAACAAAGATAACCCTCGCGGAGCTAGGAGGATTCCACCACTCGACCAAACTTACGAAGTAGACAAGGTACAACCACTTATCTTCGACTGTGATTCGGCTGCATTCATTCTATTTAGATGCCAATTCGTCGACTGACTTTCGCCTTGTTTTGTTGTCTTGTAGGTCACCACTGAGATGTACTCGATGCCCAACGGGGCGCAGGAAACAGTCGAAGAAGAAGAAGGAAGTGGAGCTGAAAGTCAGGAGGAATAGGAGTCCAATGGCGAGGAGGATGAGGGGGGCGACAGCTCTGATGAAGAGGAGGAGGAGGAGGAAGAGGAGGAAGACGTCGATCCTCCTCGCTCGGAGGGAAGGTCCAAGTTGACGCATGACCCGGCGGCCGGGCGCGGTAAAGCTGTTGTGCCCACTGGGCAGTTGACGTAGCGACCTAGGACAACTTCTCCTGCACCGACTGAGAAACCGCCGAAGCAACCTCGAGCAACGTCATCAAAGTCGGCGAAGGCCCTGCCCAAGATGCGGATGGTCATCCCGACCATCTCCGCAACCAATGTAACCTTGTATTTCCTTATTCAACATGAGTGAACTTTTGGTCGACTTGATGATTGATCACCGATTCTTGAAATTTACAAAGGCCGCTACCTCCGAGACTTCAGCCAAGCATGAAGATCGGGAAATGGAGGATGCTGCCACCTCCAACCTTGGTATGATCTCTGAGGTTTCGCTTTTAGTCGACTGGAGCTTTTAGTCGATTGGACTTCCATGTTTACTTTTGAATCTTTCTTGTAGTTCCGCCTCACGTCATTGATCTCCCCGACGATGACGAGGAAGCGCCATTGAGGAAGAGGAAGAACAAGAGAGTGCCTGCTGGCAAGGCTGCTCCAGTCGCGGCGATTCCTGAGACGCTGGTTTCTGAGGGAGGCAACCCCACTCGGGCTTCTGTGTCTTTCGCTGTACCGCTGACAAGTGCCCGACCCACTTCGTCGACTGCTGACCCACCATCTCTCTTTGCTATACACCATGTCCCGGAAGACCAAGCGAGTGCTGCTAAGGAGGCCATACGCCAGGCAGGGATCATGATGGAGCAAGTGAAAGCGGTCCGAGAGGCTAGCCAGGCGGCCTATGATGCTAGTTCAGCTCTCCGAGCAATGTCCAAGTAAGTCGATCGTTGCTTGCTTTGTTAGGATATGCTACCAAACTGCTTCCTTCTAGAGATTTATATCTGTGACACCCACCGGGTGGGTGTGTCGATTGAATTTTTTGTGGGGGCACGTTGAGTGCACCCACTGGTGTAGTCCCCGAGACTATGGTCGATCATTGCGTGCAATGGCTATAGTCTTTATGTCGTGAACTTCTTCACTCGACATGGACGGAACAAGTCGAATGGAACTGTAAAACCGGTGGGGGCATCGCTGAGTGCACCCACCGGTGTGGTCCTCGAGACTATGGTCGATCACAGGCAAATCGACTATAGTCTAAAGAACTATGTGTTGTTGTTTTTTTATCACGGCTGACCGCTGACACATAACCTTTTTGCCCCTTTTGGTCGACTGGTCGAACCAAATTGGTAAAACCATTGGGGGCACGCTGAGTGCACCCACTGGGTGTAGTCCCCGAGACTACTGTCGAATGTTTTGATTCGACTGTAGTCTTAGAAATGCTACTATTTTTCCTTAATCACTCGGAAGTGATCTGTCTTTGATGTCTTTTGTTGGTTGACTCTTTGTAGAAATCTTGCGAGCTTGTGGCTCGCTATCTTGAGTTAGAGAACAAACAGATCCAGCTCAACCTCGATTTGAAGCTTGCTCAGAGAATTTGCGTAAGGCAAAGGATGAAGCAAAAGGTATGGCTGGTGAGAACTTTTGACGACCGCCTTTGTTTTTCTGTTCATTCTCAACTCTGTTCTCATTGTTGCTTTGCAGATAAACCGGAAGAGACTTTGAAGAAGAAGGACCTTGACCTTGCAGAGGAGGCACGTATATGCTTTGGAGAAAACAAAGCTCGTTGAAGAGAAGCTTGCCTCAGTCGACAAACTTGAAGATGAAAATGCCAAGCTGAAAGCCGCTCTTGACACGGCTAACAAGGAAGTTAGTCCACTGAAGAACGACAAGATTGCTCTGTCTGACAAGGCTGGCCAATCAAGGGGAAGCGAAATGACCCGAGATTTATCTTGGAGGGCTCGCCAAGAAGTTGTTTCTCATGCTTGAAGGTAATCTCTTTTACCCGACTGTCTTGCTATCACCGCTCATCACATGATCGTTATTTTGAGTCCGAGCTGTGTTTTCAGAATTCATCAAAACTTCAAGAAGAAACCGGTCAGTGGAAACCAGCTTGGACCCCATCAACTCTCCTGTGAAGGACGGTTGCTATGAATGTGCTCCGAATGGAGTCTCGCGTTGCTAAGCGTGGTGGATTATCTTGCTCGACCGAAAGTTGCAGTGTCGCTGGATCGACTCGACTCTCGCCGCATCGGGCGCCTGTAATGACCTTGAATCCTTGATGACTCGACTGAATGAGATTCCAAGTCGAGTGCAAGAATGGAGAAAGTCTTCTGCCAGGCTGACGTTGCTCTATCTCTGGTTCGTGTCCACTGCAAGGAAGCGCAAGAGGACAAGCTGGTGTCTCTCAAGGTTGCCAACACCAGGAAGCACGACTTCAGATCTTTCATGGAGACTTTCATCGCTGCTGCTACCCGTATTGCCGACGGAATCGACCTCAACCAGTTTGTTGCACCTTCCAGTCCTCCGCCGGAGGAGTAAAAAACTTCTAAGTCCCACCTTAAATTTGCCTCGGAATGCCGAGTGGTTTTTGTAACCGATAAACTTTAACAGGCTTAACGCTTGAGCACCTTTGGATCCGTAGGACGTTTATCCGAACTTGATTTATCCTTTAACATGCTTTGTTTGCCTTCGAGAGAACTTTGTTCCTCATTCGGAAGATATTCCGTTGAAACTCCAGTCGACTTGTGCTTCATCTATCCTGGAGGTAGAGATGGAACACAGACTGCGACTGACCTCATCGTCCTTGTGGATTGGGATGAACCGCACGTTGTACCTGTGGCGAAGCTCCGAAGGAGGAGGTAGCAGTCGACCTGCACCTCGTCGTCCTTGCGAATTGGGATGGACCGCACGTTGTACTTGTGGTGAAGCTCCGAAGGAGAAGGTAACAGTCGACCTGCACCTCGTCGTCCTTGCGGATTGGGATGAATTCCTTACTTAGGCGAGCATTGGACCGCAGCTAAGCCCTCGAGTGGGAGGTTTGCTCTCCACTCGGTAGGGTTTTTATTACTTAGGCGAGCACTGGGCTGCAGCTAAGCCTCCGAGTGGGAGGTTTGCTCTCCACTCGGTAGGATTTTTATTACTTAGGCGAGCACTGGGCTGCAGCTAAGCCTCCGAGTGGGAGGTTTGCTCTCCACTCGGTATGATTTCTATTACTTAGGCGAGCACTGGGCTGCAGCTAAGCCTCCGAGTGGGAGGTTTGCTCTCCACTCGGTATGATTTCTATTACTTAGGTGAGCACTGGGCTGCAGCTACGCCTCCGAGTGGGAGGTTTGCTCTCCACTCGGTAGGATTTTTATTACTTAGGCGAGCACTGGGCTGCAGCTAAGCCTCTGAGTGGGAGGTTTGCTCTTCACTCGGTAGGATTTCTATTACTTAGGCGAGCACTGGGCTGCAGCTAAGCCTCTGAGTGGGAGGTTTGCTCTCCACTCGGTAGGATTTTTATGGCGTAGCTTTGAAGGAGAAGGTACCAGTCGACCTGCACCTCGTCGTCCTTGCGATTTTCATTATTTTGGATGTTAAGGCGAATCCTTGGGCTGTTGCAAGCCCCCGAGTGGGAGGCTGGCTCACCACTCGGTAGGATTTGAATACTTAGGCGAGTACTTGGACTGCAGCTAAGCCTCCGAGTTGGAGGCTGGCTCGCCACTCGATAGGATTTTGAATATTTAGGCGAGTACTTGGACTGCAGCTAAGCCTCCGAGTGGGAGGCCGGCTCACCACTCGGTAGGATTTTGAATACTTAGGCGAGTACTTGGACTGCAGCTAAGCCTCCGAGTGGGAGGCCGGCTCACCACTCGGTAGGATTTTGAATACTTAGGCGAGTACTTGGACTGCAGCTAAGCCTCCGAGTGGGAGGCCGGCTCACCACTCGGTAGGATTTTGAATACTTAGGCGAGTACTTGGACTGCAGCTAAGCCTCCGAGTGGGAGGCCGGCTCACCACTCGGTAGGATTTTGAATACTTAGGCGAGTACTTGGACTGCAGCTAAGCCCCCGAGTGGGAGACTGGCTCACCACTCGGTAGATTTTGAATACTTAGGCGAAGCGGATTCGCAGCTAAGCCCCCTAGTGAGAGACTGGCTCGCCACTCGGAAAGGATTTTTTTTACAAACTTAGGCGAACCGGATTCGCAACTAAGCCACCCACTGGGGGAAATTTCAACAAAAAGTAATAACAATCACTGGGAAAATTATAACATTCTTGTCTTAGATAAACAAAGTACAAAGGTACTTTTATTACATCTCAACCGAGTGAGTATTAAGTGTAAAAGCGGCGGAGCAGTTCCGTGTTCCAAGCTCGAGGCTCGTCGATCTGGCGATCAACATTGTAGAGATGATACGCTCCGTTGTGGAGAACTCTTGTGATGATGAAGGGACCTTCCCAAGTGGGAGCGAGCTTGTGTGGTTTCTGTTGATCCACTCGGAGGACCAAATCTCCCTCTTGGAAGGCTCGACTCTTCACATTTCTTGCATGGAATCGACGCAAGTCTTGCTGATAGATAGTCGAGCGGATCAGGGCCATTTCTCTCCTCTTCCAAGAGGTCGACTGCATCTTGCCGGGCCTGTTCTGCTTCTTCTTCAGAGTATAGTTCGACTCGAGGCGCATTGTGAAGCAGGTCACTCGGCAGAACTTCTTCAGCTCCATAGACCAGGAAGAATGTTGTTCTCCCAGTCGACCGATTAGGAGTGGTCCTCAATCCCCAGAGAACTGATGGAAGTTCGTCGACCCAAGCTCTGCTTTGCGTGTTTGAGATCACACATCGGCCGTGGTTTCAGCCCTTTGAGAATGAGGCCGCTTGCACGCTCGCTTGTCCATTCGGCGAGGATGAGCCATCAAGCATAGTCGACCCGCGTGCCTTGAGAGGCGCATAAGGCTTTGAACTTGTCATTATCAAAGTTTGACCCATTGTCGGTGATGATGCTATGCGGAACTCCATATCTGAATATCAATTCTCTGATGAAACTGATAGCAGTGCATGCATCGAGGTTCTTGATGGGCTTGGCTTCGATCCACTTGGTGAACTTGTCGACTGCTACTAGCAAATGAGTGAAGCCGCTTCTGCCAGTTCTCAATAGTCCAATCATGTCCAATCCCCAAACAGCGAAAGGCCAGACGAGTGGAATGGTCTTCAAGGCTTAGGCGGGCTTGTGCGACATGCTGGAATAGAACTGACATCCTTCACACTTGTCAACTATTTCTTTTGCCATTTCATTTGCTTTCAGCCAGTAAAATCCCGCTCGGTATGCTTTAGCCACAATGGTCGACTCCATTCACGCTTTCTCTGAACAACTGTCCCTTGATCACTGTAAAGGCCTTGGATCGTCGGACGATCTGTCGAGCCTCTTCTTCATTCTCTGGGAGCTCTTTCCTTAGGATATATGCGATGTACGGCACCGCCAGTCGGGAGTGATGACCACAACTTCCATAATTAGGTCGACCACGGCTGGGACCTCAACTTCAGTCGGATCATTGGCACTCTTTTGCTGCGGGGCTTCTTCTGTGAAAGGATCCTCCTGCACTGATGGTGCATGAATGTGCTCCAAAAATACATTACTAAGAATGGCTTCCCTCTTGGATCCTATCTTCGCCAAATCATCCGCAACTTGATTTTTCAGTCGGGGTATATGATGAAGCTCTAACCCCTCGAATTTCTTCTCCAAATTTTCTCACCTTTGCATTACAATAACCTGTCATAGCTGGGCTTCGACATCCCACTCCTTCATCACTTGATTAACAACCAGATCCGAGTCGCCAGAGACCATAAGGCTGACGGACGCCGAGTGAAATGGCCATGCGCAACCCATACAAGAGTGCTTCATATTCTGCTTCGTTGTTGGAAGAATCAAAGTGAATCTGGAGAACATATTTGAGCCTATCTCCTCAGGGGGAAACCAATACAACCCCTGCACCAGAACCGTTCAGCATCTTTGAACCGTCGAAAAACATAGTCCAGTGTTCCAAGTGAACTTGAGTCGGAAGCTGTTGTTCAGTCCACTCAGCGAGGAAGTCTGATATTGCTTGGGACTTGATGGCTTTCTTTGCCTCGAATTTGATATCAAGGGGAAGGAGTTCAATCGCCCATTTTGCCACTCGATCAGTTGCATCTCTGTTATGAAGAATTTCCGACAATGGGGCATCGCTGACGACTGTAATGGAATGATCGGAGAAATAATGAGCAACCTTATTTGTGGTCATATAGATCCCATAAACAAGCTTCTGATAGTGAGGGTATATTTGCTTTGATGGGGTCAAGATTGGAAAGATAATAAAGCGGGCGTTGAACTTTGAAGGCTTTTCCTTCTTCTTCCCGCCGACCATAAGTACGGTAATCGACGACTTGTCCAAAGGGCTTCAATGTAAAGCAGCAAAGGCTCTTTGCTGATTGGGGCAGCAAGCACCGGTTGGGTGGAGAGCGTAGCTTTGAGCTCTGCAAACGCTGCATCGACTTCTAGAGTCCACTCGAACTTGTCTCGACTTCTTCATCACGGTAAAGAGGCAATGCCTTTTCACCGAGGCGAGAGATGAATCGACTTAAAGCGGCCAAGCATCCAAAGAAGTTTCTGGACATCGCACACGCCGCAGGCGCTTCATTTGGAGTATGGTGCCAACCTTTTGAGTTAGCATCGATTCCTCGCCGTAAACGAAAACCGAGTAACTTTCCACCGTGAACTCCAAATGTACACTTTGATGGATTAAGCTTGATATCATACCTCCTGAGATTGGCAACAGCAAGGTCAGTCAACAGGTTGAAACCCTTTCGTGACTTGACCACTATATCATCCATGTACGCTTCTACATTCCGACTGATTTGAGTGAGCAAACACTTCTGAATCATCCTCATGAATGTGGCTCCGGCATTCTTGAGACCGAATGGCATGGTGACATAACAGAAGCACCCGAATGGAGTGATGAACATTGTTTTAATCTCATCGGGTCCATACAGACGGATCTGATGGTACCCGGAATAGGCGTCTAAAAAAGACAACCTCTCACATCCCGCAGTTGAGTCGACTATTTGGTCAATGCGAGGAAGAGGGAATGATCTTTCGGGCAGGCCCGATTGATATGCTTGAAATCGATGCACATGCGCAACGACTTGTCCTTCTTGGGGACCATAACGACATTGGCGAGCCACTCGGAGTGGTAGATCTCTCGGATGAACTCTGCCGCTAAGAGCCGAGCCACCTCCTCGCCAATGGCCTTTCTCTTCTGGACGGCAGACCGTCGAAGATATTCTTTAACCGGTTTGAATTTTGGGACGACTCATAGGCGATGCTCAGCCAGCTCCCTGGGAACACCCGGCATGTCAGCAGGCTTCCATGCAAAGATGTCCCAGTTCTCACGGAGGAACTGGATGAGCGCTTCTTCCTATTATGAGTCGAGTTTTGTTGAGATGTTGGTCGGAGCAGCATTGGGATCAGTCGGGTGAATGTGAACTTGTTTCGTCTCACCAGTCGACTGAAATGCTGACTCCGTAGCAGGCTTCTTAGCTCGCAACAAATCACTCGGATCTGCAGTTTTCGATACTCTTGTAGCTCTACCATCGCCAACCGAGCATCGGCGATCTTAGAGCCTTCTGGAAGCACTCTTCCGCCTTCTTCCGATTGCCCATAACGGTGATCACGCCCTTGGGACCAGGCATCTTCAGTTTAAGATACATGTAACATGGTCGGGCCATGAAAGCGTGCATAAGCTGGCCTTCCTGCAATAGCGTGATAAGCGCTCGAAATCCACGACCTCAAAGGTCAACTTTTCTTTCCGGAAATGCTTCAATCACCAAAAACTACATCAAGGGCAATTTGGCGAGTGACTCAGCCTTCTTTCCGTGAATGACTCCGTGGAAGCTCATGTTCTTGTAATCGAGTCTGGACATCGGAATGCCCATTCCTTTCAACGTCTCCAGCGTACAATATGTTCAGGCCACTACCACCATCCATCGTGACTTTGGTCAATCGAGTGCCCTCAACAACTGGGTCGACCACCAATGCTTGCCTCCCAGGGGTGGCAATGTGCATCGGGTGATCAGACTGGTCGAATGTGATGGCGGTCTGGGACCATTTCAGATAATTGGGAGTCGCCGGAGCAACCAAGTTCACTTCCCTTGGAACTGCAAAAATCATCAGGGTGGAATTGACCTGGGGATATCCATCATCACTATCATCTTTGTCCTCAACTTTGTCTGTTTCCTTATCCTTATCCTTGAGCTGTTTCCCTTGGAACTGCTGAATCAAGAGCCGACATCGCCGAGTGGTATGTTTCGGTAAATGAGTTTACCCTCTTCATCTTTCTTTGTATGAATATGACATGGCAAATCCAACACGTCGTTTCTATCCTGGTCTTTCACCTTCTTGGGGTTCCAAGGACCCTTGGGTTTCCACTTGAACTTTCCTGGGGTCACAGCCAAGGCCTCTCCGGAGCAGCCGACTGACTGCTTTGGCGCTTCGCTTGGAATTTCCTCCGCCGGCCTCATTGGCGGCCGATTTGTATTTACCACTCCGGAGCCGATCCTCTTCTTCACCATTTTCATACTTGGTGGCAATCTCCATCATCCGACTCAGGGTCATATCTCCGGTTCGACCAAATTTCAAACTCAACTCTCTGTTCTTGACACCTTCTTTGAAGGCACAGACTGCCTGGTGATCAGATACATTGTCGACTGTGTGGTGCAAAGTGATCCACCTTTGGATATAATCTCTCAAAGTTTCACTCGACTTTTGCACACACGACTGCAACTCCGTCAATCCTGCTGGTTGTTTGCAAGTTCCTTCAAATATACTGACAAACACTCGGGCAAGATCTTCCCAAGTGTAAATATTGTTGGGTGCTAACTGATTCAACCACGCCCTGGCTGAACCCTCCAACATAAGAGGCAAATGTTTCATGGCTACCTCATCGTTGCCACCGCCGATCTGAACAGCCACTCGGTAATCTTCAAGCCAAGTGTCGCTTGGATTCACCAAATGAACTTATCGACTCAGCCGCCAACCTGAAGTTGGGAGGAATCACCGCGCTCGATGGCTCTGCTGAAACACTCGCCCCGAGACATGAACTCTGCTGCTGGAGGGAACATCTCTATCATGGCCGTCTCGGTGAGCTCTGTTCCTGTCGACCAAACCTTGAACGATAATAGATCTCGCATCAAACCCTGGTTCCTGGGTCGACCGAACTCTTCGCCCAACACCGTGGCCGGGCGTCTCGCCGCCCCGCTGCCGAGGAGCGTCTGATTCACCCCTTGGGGGAGGAGTGGGCACTCGACGTCGATCGTTGCGATCGAATCGGTGCTCATACTTCTCGAGGCCCTTGTACTGATCATCACGCCGGCCCCCACGTTCCTCACGCCTCGGGGGCGATCTCGGACTATGGGCTGGATCGGACTGAATTACAACGCAGCCGGATCGGCTGTGAATCCTGTTTAAGTGATCGTGATACAACTGAGTTTTGATCTCCTGCCGCCCGGAGCAGATCTCTGATTTGCAGCAAACCTCTACCTGCCTCCGACTGGGAAGGCTGAATTCACTCTGCTATACGGGCGGCAGCTGCTAAATTCTGAATCGGAGTTCGATATACCTGAGTTAGCAGTTGAAAGAGCTGACGTCGACTGGATTTTGGAACCTTTGGTCGCTACATTGCCGAGTACTCGCTGAAGGTTCTCCGGTCGAAAGCGCCAGCCAGGTTGGCTGTTGCGCATCCTCCGAGGCACGAGCCTCGGGAGTTTCTCCAACGATAGGAGTGTGAAGTGCATCCATGTTCCGACGGCGAAGCTCCTCTCTCTGGAGCGAAGTGAGGGGCTCGGGCAAGTACTCTTCGTGGACTTGCTCCGGATCGCCTCCACCGTCACCTCCGTTGGTGCGGGTGAATCCGGGGGGACTGCATGGTCCATCGACCATCAGAACCTCTGCCATTGAGTCATCGCTATCGCACTCGGACGCAGTCTCTGCGGAGCCAGTCGAACAGGCCGTAGAGAGATTCGTCGGGCTCGATCGTCGCAACTTGGGGTGTGGCCGACTGGCGAGCCACCGCGTGCCTCACCCACCGCTGAAGCCTCGACCGACCAGAACGCTTGCGCCCGGTGGGAGACTGGGCGAAGATGGCACGAGCCGACCCATACTGGGTCGACGGTTGCCGCAGGAGGACGCCGCGGACACACGCGCGAAAGTGCGTCGCCCCGCGGACGGGGAGCGCGTCCACGTCGAGTGGAGCCTCCTGAAGCCAAGCGGAGTCATCGGCGACGAACGTGAGTGCACCGAGACGGATCTCGTGGCCGTCAACCAGAACTCCACTTGAAACCATGATGTAGAAGATCGAAAGAATCCCAACTTCTCCAACAAATCGCTAGAACACCAGCCCCAAGGTGGGCACCAACTGTCGTGGTTTTAAGTCTGACAGTAGAATGGGGGGTAGGTATGGAGAGGCAAGTTCCTAGCTATGGAGTAGTTGTATACGCAAGGGATTTACGAGTTCAGGCCCTTCTCGGAGGAAGTAATAGCCCTACGTCTCGGAGCCCGGAGGCGGTCGACTCGATTATATGCGTATGTGTTACAGGGGTGCGAACCCTTCTACCTGTGGAGAGGGGTGGCTTATATAGAGTGCGCCAGGACCTCAGCCAGCCCACATAGCAGAGGGTTTAAGGTGCGTTAAGGCTAGGCGTTACTGGTAACGCCTTACATAAAGTGTCATTAAGATCATAAAGACTATTTATCTAAAGTCCGTTTGGGCACCGAGTGGCTCTTGGACTCCTGGTGGTCGAGTGGGTCTTCATAGTCGAGTGTCTTTGAATCTGTCGAGTGGAAACCTACCATGTCGACTGGAAGGCCACTTCTCTTGCGAGTGTCCTTGTGGAGGGTACCTTTGGGCAGGTCTATGACCCTACCCCAGGTACATGACTTCATCAGGCCAGACCTATTTGGCAACATCCCGGAGCCCAAACTTGCAAGATCAGAAACTGCTCTGCCCCTGGGTCTCAGATCGAGTTAGGGTTCAGACTTAAATCCACCCACCCACCTAGATATAAGCGATCTTTCCCACATTAGGCAAGAGCCCCATGAGACAGTACATAACTATTGGGCCAGATTCCTCCTTGTAATGAACAAGGTCAAGGACTGTCGCGAGGAAGACGCAATTTCATTCTTTTGCAATAATTGCACGGACAAGGGAATCCTCAATGCCATAAGCTGCCGTGACATAGCACACTTCGCTAACTTGGCGGCCATAGTACAGAAGTACTGTGCTATGGAAAGCGCCTGGAAAACCCAAACAAAATTTTGGGTTAATCCGGCCCTGACAAAACCCCCAGTCCGAACTAAAAGATGCACTCTTATAAGTCGCCCGACTCAATTACAAAGAAGCAAAAGCCCACTACAGGGCGTGGAACCGTATTGGAGGGATGGCTTAATGGGCCATGCAAAATTCACAGTACAGCGGATACCATACCAACACACAGCCTTAGAGCATGTTGGGTACTCCGGCAGGTGGCCAAGAGCGGTGAGGATCTCCTCATCAAAAATACCGCAGAGCATCATCCCGTGGATAACAACAATACAGTATTGACAGTCTTCGAGACCTTCGCCTCAAATAATAGGCGTAAGCGAGCACTCCACAGCCTTGCCGAAGTCTGCCACGTGGCAGCATCAAATCCATGGAGCAACACGGCTATCACCTTCAATGCCAGTGACGAACCTAAATCCCCAACAGCCCGAGCACCAGCCGCCTTGGTCCTCAGTCCAATTGTGGACGACTTTTGGCTTACTAAAGTGCTCATGGACGGCGGTTGCGGATTAAACCTCATTTATGAGGAGACTCTTCAAAAAACAGAAATAGACAGAAACCCTATTGAGCAAAGCAACACGAACTTCAGAGGAATCGTCCCTAGTCGGGAGGCACGATGCGCTGGGAAAATCACACTAGATGTGGTATTCGGCACGCTGGAGAATTATAGGTCTGAAGAAATTACATTCCAAGTGGCCCCGTTCAGTAGCGGATACCACGCCCTTCTAGGGCGGGAGGCGTTCACGATCTTGCAAGCCATACCCCATTACGGGTACATGAAGCTCAAAATGCCCAGGCCCAATGGAATCATCACTCTAGCTAGTGATCCAGACATAGCAATCTGCGCTGAAAACAAAACAGCCGCACTAGCCCTCAAGGCATTATTCGAAGCCCTCGTGGCCAAGGAATTAACTGCGCTGCGCTCCACAGTGGACAGGGACGACGTGATACTCGACAAAAGATCCAAGTCCACCTCTTTTAAACCAGCGGATGAAATAGTCAAATTCCAAATCCACCCAACAGACGCTACAAAGACAGCATCCATCGGGGCACGCTTAAACCCCATCAGACGCCTCGACCACGGGAGTTCCTGCGCGAGAATTGGGACATATTCGCCTGGCATCCTTCAGACATTCCAGGAATCCCACGCAGGCTGGCCGAGCATAGCCTTAATATTCTAAAGGGATTCAAGCCGGTCAAGAAGACTCTTCGGCGTTTCCCTGAGCCTAAGCAACAAGCTATGGGAGAGGAGCCAGCCAAGTTACTGGAGGCCGGATTCATTAGAGAAATAAAACATCCGGACTGGCTAGCAAACCTGGTGATGGTACCAAAGAAGGACAAATCCTGGCGCCTATGTGTCGATTTCAAGGACCTTAACAAGGCTTGTCCCAAGGATCCCTTCCCCCTCCCCCGTATCGATCAAATTATCGACGCTACTGTAGGACACAAATCATTGTGTTTCCTCGATGCATACTCCGTTTACCATCAAATTAAGATGGCGGAGTCGGACCAAGCCGCAACGGCATTTATCACCCCATACGGCCCCTTCGGTTTCAACACCATGCCTTTCGGGCTTAAGAACGCCGGCGCAACGTATCAACGCATGATTCAGACATGTCTGGAAAAACAGATCGGCAAAACAGTGGAGGCATATGTAGACGATGTGGTCATTAAAACCATACACGTCGAATCCTTAATAGACGACTTGAGGCTCACGTTCGACAATCTCTGAACATACGACATCAAGCTCAATCCGGAAAAATGTGTTTTCGGCGTGCCCGCCGGAAAGCTCCTGGGCTTCATCGTCTCCGAGAGGAATTGAAGCAAATCCGGCTAAAATCCGAGCTCTGTCACAGTTGGCTACCCCAACTGACCTCAAGCAAATCCAGAAGTTAACTGGATGCGTGGCGGCCTTAAGCCGCTTTATCTCCCGATTAGGAGAAAAGGAATTACCCCTTTATCGCCTTCTTCGGTGCACCGAACACTTCGAGTGGACGGACGCGGCCACGGACGGATTGGAAGAAATAAAAGCCATCCTGGCTACCAACCCAATCTTGGCCGCGCCATATGTCGGCGAGCCAATGCTGTTATATATAGCGGCAACTCACCAAGTTGTAAGCGCAGTGCTCGTTGTCGAACGAGAGACGGACGGACATAAATTCCCACTTCAAAAGCCGGTATATTATGTATCCACCGTCTTCACTCCATGCAAATCACGGTACCCACATTAGCAAAAGATAGCATACGCGGTATTTATGGCATCCCGGAAATTATGGCACTACTTTCAAGAGTGTTCAATTACGGTGGCCTCGGAAGTACCACTCAACGACATAATAAACAACCGCGATGCCACGGGCAGGATTGCCAAATGGGCTATCCAGCTCCTCCCGTTCGACATAACAAATAGACCACGACGAGCCATTAAGTCGCAAGTACTGGCCGATTTTGTGGCCGAGTGGACAGAAGCCGAACTCCCTAAAGAATACGGCGCGTACTCCAATTGGATCATGCACTTTGACGGATCTAAAATGCTGGCTGGTCTAGGGGCTGGCGTCGTCCTAACGTCCCCCACCGGAGATACAGTCCAATACATACTCCAAATACTATATACAGACTCCAACAACGCAGCCGAATACGAGGCCCTGTTACATGGTCTCCGGATGGCAGTTTCCATGGGCATTAAACGCCTGGAGGTGCGTGGGGACTCGAACCTCGCAATATCTCAAATAAATGGAGACTTCGACGCCAAGGATCCGAAAATGGCGGCTTATTGCAACGCCGTCCTCAAAATGTCAGCTCGGTTCGAGGGGCTTGAATTCCACCATGTGGCTCGGGAAAACAATCAGGCGGTGGATATCCTCGCCCGTATCGGTGCTAAGCGCGACCTGTCCCACCTAACATATTCTTGGAAAGGTTGTTTAAGCCATCCGTGGTATGGGAAGGGGACACCGGTAACAATAGTCCGAACCCGACCACAACACCAGATACCGAACACTCTGACACAATCGGAGGCTCTGCCACCGAAATAACACCTTCAGCCCACGTGATAATGGCCGTCATCGCCCCGTGGACAGAACCATTCCTGGCCTACCTAACCAGGCAGGAACTACCCGAGGACCAAAATGAGGCACGTTGTATAGTGCGGCGGTCTAAAGCCTACAAGGTCCACGAGGGAGAGCTTTGTAAGAAAAGCACTACCGAAGTCCTTCAAAGGTGCATCTCCGAAGAGGAAGGGCGGAAGCTTTTGGCAGAAATCCATGCTGGACTCGGAGGCCACCACACCGCAGCCCGGGCCCTTGTAAGCAAGGCCTTAAGTACAGGTTTCTATTGGCCGACGGCCCGAGCAGACGCACATGACTTTGTTCAACGTTGCGTCGGTTGCCAGCTTTTTGCAAACCAAAGCCATATGCCGCCTACCGCTCTCCAAACAATCCCCATTACTTGGCCCTTTGCGGTCTGGGGGCTTGATGTGGTCGGATCCCTCAAAGGGGGAAGCCATAAGAAAAAATTACTTACTGGTCATGGTGGATAAATTCACCAAATGGATAGAAGCCAAACCTGTTAAGATGGCTGAATCCGGACCAGTGATAGACTTCATATCCGGGGTAGTACACCATTATGGCGTCCCCCACAGCATCATCACCGATAATGGCTCGAACTTCACAGCCGACGAGGTAAAACTTTGGTGCAGCAACATGGGCATCAAGCTCGATTATGCTTCTATCTATCATCCTGTAGCGACCAGACCCGAATGGATCTAGTGCTCTGTGCTCAGTGTCATCCCTGGATCAGTAATGCTGACACCACACAGTACTTCGAAGGATTTATAGCAGAGTAGCAACCACACACTTATTACATCGTTGTCCACAAGGGAACTTAATACAATAATATGGCTTAAGGCCATCTAATAATAACAAATGAAGGCTTGGAAGACAAGTGAGTCCATCACTCCATCGGCATCATCGAGTATAGAACCACGACCTAACACCTTACTGCGTCATGCGAAAAGTCTGCATAACGTGAAAAGTTGCAGCCCGAAAACGGGTCAAGACATGGAATATGCCGCAATGTAACACATAGAGAACAATGAAGCAACAAGCCTATACTACATGCATATATGGCTGGTGGTAAGGCTCTACGTTACATTTTTGCATAAAGCTGGTTTTCCCTACATCAAAGGAATAATTTTATTTAACTATCATGGTGGTTGTTAAACATTGAGAATGGTTGACAAGCATCCTCAATCCCAATTAAAAAGTACTCATTAAAACCCAATAACATTTATTATTAGAAGTAACATGTTGAGATTCACATGATATTCAAGTACTAGATACTCAAGATTGTCCATAACCGGGGACACGGCTAATCATGATTAGTTTATACACTCTCTGCAGAGGTTTATGCACTTTTCCCCACAAGACTCGATCGCCTCCGTTTGGTTCTCGTGACTACATGGTGTTTGAGAGACGGATGACCGAGACACGCCTTCGTAAGCGCTTAGCACCTAACTTGTGGGTAGACCGGTACACCTACTTTCCCCTACATCTGCTAGTCCACCCGTAAGAGTTCGCACAACTTAGTCAACTATGCCAGAGCCCATAATTGGCTTGTGGCTGCACACGGAAGTTTCTAGTTTGAATAATCTTATGATCCCTTTGAGCACAGGTGGCGGTCCGAAGAAATACAGGCAAGTCCTCGATAGAAACCAGTGCCTCAATCCACCCAGATGTGTGTTTAGGTTGCCACCTTAGATAAACCATTAAATTAACAATCTCACATCTGTCATGGATATCACTCACCCAATCCACGCCTACTAGCATAGCATAGCATAATAAGCAAACGTAGAAGTAACTCCCAAGGTTTCATAGGTAAAACAGGTAATAGGTACTACCTCAATCTACTTCCCAAACCCACAATTTAATTAGATCCTAACCATGCAAGTGTTTGAGGGTTGATCTAATGCATAAAAACTGGGTATGAGAAGAGTATGATCAAAGTGTTACTTGCCTTGCTGATGATCCGCGAGTCCTAGAGATTCAAGTAACAAGCGGCGCACTCGTGATCTAACGCAGACAAACAACAAGCATACAATAAGTACTCATCTAATGCACGGGGAAATCTCGAATAAAAGATCTAACCAGATAGTTCAACTTAAAAACCCTGGTTGCAAAAGAATCGAATCAAATAAAGCATCGAAAGTCGGAACTCGAGAGAGAACGACTCGGTTTAGCAAATCTGAAACTAAGTCAAAATTTTACAGTAGCAAAACTCTGTGTAAGTAGGTTAGTCGAACGGCGGTTTCAGAATCTAAACTCCAGCGCTTGAATCACCTGATTCCGATAAACGAGCAAGAAATAAAACAGATTTGAAAATCGGATCAGAAATCGAATCGAAAAAATAACGGATTAAATCCGATTAAAAGAAAACGACGAACGGATTAAATAACGGACGTTCGTTAACAGAACTAATCCAACGAACACGTTCATTGAAACGAACGGGTCGGTGAACGTTCACTAAATAAGAAAACCGAGAAAATAATAAAAAATCTAGGGTTTTGAAAAAAAACCGAACAACTCAAAAAAAACCGGATCGGGTCTTTTAAAAAAAAACGGATCGGGGGGGTTTGTGGCGGCGGCTACCTCCGGCTCGCCGGGCTCGGCGGGCTCCCTGGTCGGGCGACGGGCGGTGGTGGCGGCGAGGCGGCGAGGGGCTCCGGGTTCCCGACGGCGGAGACGGCGGCGTCCTCGGCGGGCGGGGGCTCCGGGCTCGGGTGAGGGCGGGCGGCGGTGAGAGAGAGGGGAGGGGGCGGCGGTATAAATAGGTGGGGGGTTCACGGCTTGGGAAGGGGGCAACGGGTCAAGTGAGGCGGACTCCCGGGCGGCGGGCGGCGTGGCGGGGAGACCGCGCGGGAGGAGAGAGAGGTGGGCCGGGTGGCTGGGCGGGCCTGGCTGGGCCGGGCCGGGCCTTGGCCTGTGAAGCGCAGTTTGTTTTTAAACAAAACAAAACGGATTAAAAAATACCAAACGAACTCCGATTTTAATAAAATTAATTTTCCCGACTCCTAAAAATGAGTCGAACAAAATGAACTTTAAAAACGGCAAACATGCATAAATTTTTAAAATGCTCATTTTTGCCTAAGCAAAATAAATCTTCCAAAACCAAATTTTGATTTATTTATAATATCTCCATTTTTCCTAATTATTGGGAAAGTCATATTATTCCCTCTCTTAAGTTTTTATAGGAAAACTTTATGAAGATAATTAAATAAATCCGATGATCCTATTTTCAAGATTTGAGAAATAAATCCCAAATATGAAAATAATGAAACTTCCAACTCTCTCCGAGGGTCCTTGAGTTGCGTGAAATTTTCTAGGATCGGAAAAATGCGAGAAAATATGATATGCATGATGACCTAATGTATAACATACCAAATTGAAAATTTGGGATGTTACAAACCTACCTCTTAAGATGAATCTCGCCCTCGAGATTCGGGTTGGCTAGAAAATAGGTGAGGGTGATCCTTGAGCAAAACTTCCTCTCTTTCCCAGGTGGCTTCATCCTCAGTGTGGTGGCTCCACTGAACTTTGCAAAACTTGATAACCTTGCTGCGGGTGAATCTTAACCGGTTTTTCCTCATATGTCAAGTCATCCTTCAACTGAATGGCTTCCAGTGGCACTGTGTCTCTTAACGGTACCTCTGCTATCTCGGGGTGACATTTCTTCAACTGAGAAACATGGAATACATCATGAACTCCCGACAGTCCTTCCGTAATTCCAACTTATAAGCAACTTCTCCCATGCGTTGCAAAATCTTATACGGTCCAACGTAAACGGGTGCTAACTTTCCTTTAACTCCAAAACGCTTAACTCCTCAAGCGGGGATACTCGAGATATACTCTGTCTCCAACTTCATACTCAATCGCTTTGCGCTTTGAATCGGCATAGCTCTTTTGTCCGGACTGGGCTACCTTGAGCCATCTCGAATCAACTTAACTTTCTGCTCGCACTCCTTAATCAAATCTGGTCCAAACAACTGACGATCTCCAGTTTCGTCCCATAACAACGGTGTCCTGCACCTTCTTCCATACAGAGCCTCGAAAGGTGCCATCTTCAAGCTGGTTTGGTAACTGTTGTTGTAGGAAAATTCTGCATACGGCAAATTATCATCCCAGCTAGATCCATAATCTAGGGCACAAGCTCTCAGCATGTCCTCCAAAATCTGATTGACTCTCTCGGTCTGTCCATCGGTTTGTGGGTGGAAAGTCATCTTGAATTCCAATCGGGTTCCCAATGTTTCGTGCAACCGGTTCCAAAATTTCGAGGTAAACTGGGTTCCTCTATCTCGATACGATGCTCCTCGGAACTCCGTGTAAGCACACAATTCTGGTCATGTATATCTTTGCCAACTTAGCAATCGCTATAGGTGGTCTTGACCGAATGAAATGAGCTACCTTTGTCAAACGGTCGACTATAACCCAAATCGAGTCATATCCTGAACGAAGTCTTTGGCAATCCTGTGATAAAATCCATGCCTAGTTTATCCCACTTCCATTCGGTATCGGCAATGGTTGTAACAATCCTGGCTTCGATGTTCTCGCCTTTACTTTCTCGACATACATCGCAAACTGCTACATACTCCGCAATATCCTTCTTCATTCCGGTCCACCAGAAAGTATTCTTCAAATCCAAATACATCTTGGTATTTCCTGGGTGAATCGAATAGGGTGAATCATGAGCTTCTTGTAAAATCAACTTCCTTATGTCTGGGTTATTTGGCACATAAACACGGTCTTCAAACCATAGGGTATCGTGCTCATCCTCACGAAATCCTTTAGCTTTTCCTTTGCTCATTTTCTCCTTTATAGAGGCAACTTCCTTATCTGCCTTTTGGGCTTCTCTGATTTTGTCCATCAGTGTCGAATGAAACTCCAATGCTGCAACATAACCTCTCTGAACTCATTCCAAACATAGATCTCGAAGGTCCTCGGCTAAATCATTGGGTATTCCTCCCATCATTAGGGTATTGACGTGGCTCTTACGGCTCAATGCGCCTTTCGACATTAGCCTTTCCAGGTGATAATGCAATCTCATGTCATAATCCTTGATAAGCTCTAACCATCTCCTTTGTCCGAGATTCAATTCCTTCGTGAAGATGTACTTCAAACTCTTGTGATCCGTATATACTTCACAATGATTTCCAATGAGAAAATGTCTCCACGTCTTCAAGGCATGCACAACGGTTGCTAACTCCAAATCATGAGTGGCATAATTCAACTCATGGGGCTTAAGTTGTCGTGTAGCATACGAAACAACTCTTCCTTCCTGCATAAGCACCGCTCCAAGTCCTCGACGTGAAGTGTCGCAATACACCTCATAATCCTTAGTCCGATCCGCAATATCAAAACCGTGAGGTAACCAATCTTTTCTTCAACTCCGAAAACTTGCCTCACAGGTCCTCGGTCCATATAAATTTGTTTTCCTTTTTCAACAATTCTGTCATAGGCTTAGCAATCCTTGAGAAATTCTCAATGAATCTTGGTAGTATCCTGCGAGTCCAAGGAAACTCCGAATCTCTCCAACTGTCGTTGGTGCTTCCCATTTGGTTACGGTCTCAACTTTAGTGGGTCAACTGCTATCCCTTCTCTGGATATAACATGTCCGAGAAATCCAACTTCCTTTAGCCAAAACTCACACTTGCTGAACTTGGCATACAACTGTTGTTCCCTCAGTTTCTCCAGAACCAATCGCAAATGTTCCTTGTGTTCCTCTTCATTCTTCGTAAAAATCAATATGTCATCAATGAACACTACGACGAACTTATCCAAAAACTCCATAAACACTTTGTTCATCAGGTTCATGAAATAGGCTGGTGCGTTAGTCAGTCCAAATGACATAACGGTATACTCGTATAGTCCATATCTCGTGGTAAATGCTGTCTTGGGTATGTCCTGCTCCCGAATCTTCAATCGATGGTACCTCGATCGCAAGTCGATCTTGGAAAACACCTTGGCTCCTTGCAAGCGATCAAACAGATCATTTATCATAGGTAGTGGGTACTTGTTCTTGATTGTTACTTCATTCAATCCACGATAATCAACAACCATTCTTAACGATCCATCCTTCTTCTCCACTAGCAAAACGGGTGATCCCCAAGGTGAAGAACTTGGGCGTATAAAACCTTTATCCAATAGTTCTTTAATCTGCTTCTTGATTTCCGCCAAATCCTGTCTTTGGCATCCTATATGGTCGCTTCGATATTGGGCCTGTTCACAGTAACAGCTCGATCAAAACTCAATGTCTCTATCCGGTGGCATTCACCGCAACTCTTCCGGAAATACATCAGGAAAATCCTTCACCACTGGTACTTCTTCCTGCACCACTCCTGATAGGCAATTAACGTGCGCTCTTCTCGGCTGATGCCGTGATACATACTTAATCCTTCTTCCTTTTGGTGTTGTGAGCAAAATCGTCTTACTTGCGCAATCGATGTTTCCTCCATACATCGACAGCCAATCCATACCGAGAATTACATCAAATCCTTGCGATTCCAGAATGATCAAATCCGTCGGGAATACATGCCTTCCTATACTTAATGGCACTTGAAAACATCCTTGTCTGGCCATATACTCCGCTCCCGGTGAGCTTACTAGCAAAGGGGTTTTAAGAATCCGTGTGGGTAGGCTATACTTCTCTACAAATCCCCTTGATATGTATGAATGCGATGCACCAGTATCGAAAAGAACAACTGCAGTAAATGACTTAACCAAAAACTTACCGATTACTGCATCGGGCTGATCTTCAACCTCCTCCACATCAATGTGGTTCACCTGTCCCCTATTGAAAGGGTTGGGCTTCTTTCAGTAGCTTCCATTGCCATTTCCATTCTGGCCTTCGATACCATTGGCATAATGCCCGATCTTGCGGCACTTAAAGCAAGTAATATGACTCAGGTCTACTTTGGATGGTGTTGACGGGTTGGTGCGATTACGTCTGCTGCTTCCTCCATTCCCGTTTCCATTCTTGGTGCTGTTATGGTTATGCTAATTACCTCCTCCATGGGTATGCTGAAACTGAATTCCTGACTTAGGGTATAACGAGGTTTCTGCCGAGCTCGAGTTATACTTCCCTTGCCCATACTTCCGCTTACGGTTCTCAATTTGCTTCTGCTTTCCTTCAATCATGAGGGCTCGGTCTACTAACTCCTGGTAGTTATTGAAACTGGCTACCATCAACGGCATGCTGAACTCATCATTCAGTCCTTCTAGAAACTTCTCCTGTTTAGCTGCATCGGTAGCAACGTCATCTGGGGCATAACGTCCTAAATTACTAAAGTCATCCACGTACTGGCCAACAATCCTTCCTCCTTGGCGTAGGTTGCGAAACTCACGCTTCTTCATGGCCATAGCTCCTCTTTGAAACATGGGCGAAGTCTGAAAAGCTTGCTGAAATTGATCCCATGTGATGTTGTCTACAAGGTAAGTGGTCGTGAAATTCTCCCACCATGCTGTTGCGGGTCCTTCAAGCTGATGTGCTGCAAACTTCACTCTTTCTCCATCCGTGCATCCTGCAGTGGTCAGCTCCCTTCCTATCTTGCGGAGCCAGTCATCTGCTACAATCGGCTCGGTGCTACTGGAATACACCGGCGGATTCAGTCTAAGGAAACGAGTCAGATGATCCGCAGGTGGTGGTGGCGGTGGGTTGTTGTTGTTGTTGTTGTTGCCCTGGTTCTGCACCAATGTTTGAATCAGGGTATTCTGCTGCTGGATCAGTTGGGTGATCTCTGGCGGGAAAACGAATCCGAGGTCGCGTCTCGGAGGCATCTGATGGGTTTAGAAAAGATGAGAATTTAGAATAGAATGAGGTCTAAGGGAATCACTACCCAAATGCACATGAGCAAATACACACAAAATCACTTCATTCAATCAAACAAGGGCTTACAACGATCTAACTATCGCAAAAGTGCATGTACTATAATGTTTACATGGGGGAAAATAATACTAATATGTGGGGGACTTCTATTAATTTGAACCGGTGGAAGACTCCATAATGTTCCGCTTCCAAATTTCGCCTTCAAAGTCGGGTTCACTTGGATCCGAATCGGTGTCGCCGATGTTGATGTAGTCGCATGGGCAATCGACATACTGGTATTCATTACTGACCGCCAACTTCATCTTGAGTTCATCAATCTCGTACTAAAGATCGTTATTTTGTCTTGCTAGAGCTACGATCTCGTCCATATAGTCCTTGCGAAGTTGTCTTTAGTTCTTCTTCAAGTTCGATGATCCTTCCCTTCGCATTACGCAACTCCAACATATCATTGCACATCTGGTTCTCCTGGCGTCGAATGTGCTCGGTTTAACTCCTGGATGAATGCTGCAATGGATCTATCCTTCTTGGTCTTGTGACGTCCCATTTGTCATCTCGGCGTCCATAAATCTGGTAGATAGTGTCCTTGAGGTCTTCTTGATAAACTTCTCCAATGCGTCCCATGGAGTGTTGTGAGCTGCCATGCTCTTTCCTGCACTCCAAGTTGGTGCACCGAAAACACTATCTATAGGCTTGGTGATTGGGCGAATGTCCTTCCGAACGTGAGCGTGAATCTTCCAAATACTCCTCTTCGTGCAGAGTGGCGTTGAAAGTCCCGGTGAAGCCGGGTAGTCCAATGTTCGTGTACTTGGTAACTTCCTTCAAGTGGAATCCAAAAGGTGTGCCTTCATCCGGTTGGGTGTACTTGATCTTCGCGTCCTTCATCCTAAAGAGAGTAGAAAAGATGAGGAGTTAGAAAATGGGAAGAGAATAGTGATCTATGGCTTTATCTTAGTGGTCGTGTCCTACAGTCAACGTGTGCTCTGATACCATTCTCTGTAGCGACCAGACCCGAATGGATCTAGTGCTCTGTGCTCAGTGTCATCCCTGGATCAGTAATGCTGACACCACACAGTACTTCGAAGGATTTATAGCAGAGTAGCAATCACACACTTATTACATCGTTGTCCACAAGGGAACTTAATACAATAATATGGCTTAAGGCCATCTAATAATAACAATGGAAGGCTTGGAAGACAAGTGAGTCCATCACTCCATCGGCATCATCGAGTATAGAACCACGACCTAACACCTTACTCGTCAGTTCTAAAAGTCTCAGAACGTGAAAAGTTGCAGCCCGAAAACGGGTCAAGACATGGAATATGCTGCAATGTAACACATAGAGAACAATGAAGCAACAAGCCTATACTACATGCATATATGGCTGGTGGTAAGGCTCTCTGGTTACATTTTTGCATAAAGCTGGTTTTTCCCTACATCAAAGGAATAATTTTATTTAACTATCATGGTGGTTGTTAAACATTGAGAATGGTTGACAGCATCCTCAATCCCAATTAAAAAGTACTCATTAAAACCCAATAACATTTATTATTAGAAGTAACATGTTGAGATTCACATGATATTCAAGTACTAGATACTCAAGATTGTCCATAACCGGGGACACGGCTAATCATGATTAGTTTATACACTCTGCAGAGGTTTGCGACTTTTCCCCACAAGACTCGATCGCCTCCGCTTGGTTCTCGTGACTACATGGTGTTTGAGAGACGGATGACCGAGACACATTTCGTAAGCGCTTAGCACCTAACTTGTGGGTAGACCGGTACACCTACTTTCCCCTACATCTCGCTAGTCCACCCGTAAGAGTTCGCACAACTTAGTCAACTATGCCAGAGCCCATAATTGGCTTGTGGCTGCACGGAAGTTTCTAGTTTGAATAATCTTATGATCCCTTTGAGCCCGGGTGGCGGTCCGAAGAAATACAGTAAGTCCTGATAGAAACCAGTGCCTCAATCCACCCGGATGTGTGTTTAGGTTGCCACCTTAGATAAACCATTAAATTAACAATCTCACATCTGTCATGGATATCACTCACCCAATCCACGTCTACTAGCATAGCATAGCATAATAAGCAAACGTAGAAGTAACTCCCAAGGTTTCATAGGTAAAACAGGTAATAGGTACTACCTCAATCTACTTCCCAAACCCACAATTTAATTAGATCCTAACCATGCAAGTGTTTGAGGGTTGATCTAATGCATAAAAACTGGGTATGAGAAGAGTATGATCAAAGTGTTACTTGCCTTGCTGATGATCCGCGAGTCCTAGAGATTCGAAGTAACAAGCGGCGCACTCCGGGTGATCTAACGCAGACAAACAACAAGCATACAATAAGTACTCATCTAATGCACGGGAAATCTCGAATAAAAGATCTAACCAGATAGTTCAACTTAAAAACCCTGGTTGCAAAAGAATCGAATCAAATAAAGCATCGAAAGTCGAACTCGAGAGAGAACGACTCGGTTTAGCAAATCTGAAACTAAGTCAAAATTTTACAGTAGCAAAACTCTGTGTAAGTAGGTTAGTCGAACGGCGGTTTCAGAATCTAAACTCCAGCGCTTGAATCACCTCGATTCCGATAAACGAAAGCAAGAAATAAAACAGATTTGAAAATCGGATCGTAAATCGAATCTGAAAAAATAACGGATTAAATCCGATTAAAAGAAAACGACGAACGGATTAAATAACGGACGTCATATCAGAACTAATCCAACGAACACGTTCATTGAAACGAACGGGTCGGTGAACGTTCACTAAATAAGAAAACCGAGAAAATAAAAAAACCATCTAGGGTTTTGAAAAAAAACCGAACAACTCAAAAAAAAACCGGATCGGGTCCTTTTAAAAAAAAAACCGGATCGGGGGGGTTTGTGGCGGCGGCTACCTCCGGCGGCTCGCCGGCGGGGCTCCGGCGGGGCTCCGGCGGGTCGGGCGACGGGCGGTGGGTGGCGGCGAGGGGCGGCGAGGGGGCTCGGGTTCCGGCGACGACGGGGAGACGGCGGCGTCCTCAAGGGCGAGGCTCCGGCCGGGCTCGGGTGAGGGCGGCGGGTGAGAGAGGGGAGGGGCGGCGGTATAAATAGGTGGGGGGGTTCGCCGGCTTGGGAAGGGGGCAACGGGCGGGCGGAGGCGGACTCCCAAGGCGGCGGCGGCGGCGGGAGACCGCGCGGAGGAGAGAGAGAGGTGGGCAGGGTGGCTGGGCCGGGCGCTGGCTGGGCAGTGGGCCTTGGCCCAGTTTTTTTTTTTTAAACAAAACAAAACGGATTAAAAAAATACCAAACGAACTCCGATTTTAATAAAATTAATTTTCCCCGACTCCTAAAAATGAGTCGAACAAAATGAACTTTAAAAACGGCAAACATGCATAAATTTTTAAAATGCTCATTTTTGCCTAAGCAAAATAAATCTTCCAAAACCAAATTTTGATTTATTTATAATATCTCCATTTTTCCTAATTATTGGGAAAGTCATATTATTCCCTCTCTTAAGTTTTTATAGGAAAAACTTTATGAAGATAATTAAATAAATCCAATGATCCTATTTTCAAGATTTGAGAAATAAATCCCAAATATGAAAATAATGAAACTTCCAACTCTCTCCGAGGGTCCTTGAGTTGCGTGAAATTTTCTAGGATCGGAAAAATGCGAGAAAATATGATATGCATGATGACCTAATGTATAACATACCAAATTGAAAATTTGGGATGTTACACATCCACAAACTAACGGTCAAGTCGAGCGAGCAAATGGTCTTATCATGAGCGGAATTAAACCCAGATTACTGCGGTCCTTAAAGTAATCAAACACGCACTGGGTAGAGGAGCTCGACTCCGTACTATAGAGTCTACGGACCATGCCGAATCGCACTACCGGATACACACCTTTTTTATGGTGTACGGCGCAGAGGCGGTACTACCCTGCGACATAATTCATGACTCACCTCAAGTGCGCATGTATGAAGAAAAAGAGGCCGAGCTTGATCGGCAGGACAGTTTGGACGTCCTGGAGGAGGAGCATGACATGGCAAAAGCCCGCTCCGCATTCTATCAGCAACAGGCTAGAAGGTACCAAAGCAGAGAAGTACGGGCCCAAACCTATAACGTCGGCGAACTCGTTCTTCGCCTACCGGAGAAGAAAAAGAACAAGCTCAAGCCCAAATGGGAAGGTCCCTTCATTATTGACCAAGTTCTGACTGGTGGAGCGTACCGTCTGCGGGATGCATCGGACAATCGACTCGAGCCAAACCCATGGAACACAGCCAGACTCCTAAGGTTCTACGCCTAGTGCCGGACTCTATGTTCGTCTCCCTACCTCCGTCAATTTTTTACATATCCATTGTCTGTCTTTTATCTCTTTCTTTTTGCCTTTTTCTTCAAGGCCTTAAAAGGCTCAATTGTGTCTCGACTACACAATCTTGATGCGCTAACCGCGCTCATTATACCTGGGGGCTTCTTATACAGAAGCTTGATATAACTATTCTCCGGGCTCTATGCCCCATACATGTGTTATTCTTCCACATGTACCTTTTTCCGCCATTATATGCATCGATATGACTTAAGTTTTGGCCAAGCTGGGTTGCCTGGCTCTTGTGTTTATGCCCTATGTTCCCATTAATTTGGATAGGGCATAAGGGGAGCACCTCTATGATTGTTACTGCCGGGTCAGCCGGATGTGTACCTCAGACTGGGTGAAGCCGAAAGCTAGCGTTCTTAAGGGAATACTCGGTCGGTGAACAAAAGATGACTTTTATTTATTTTAATACATGCCCCCAGATGTTTATAGCCCGCGTCTCTTTTCGCAGTTCGGACATGCACATTAGGGCATGCGTACCCAGGGAAAGGAACCCTTAACGGAACTATTCTCCCTGGAAGATGTTTCTTACTATCCATGTAATATAACATAGCTAGTTGGGTACATGTCTGTTCAAGCACTTATGACCCCTACGCCTGGTTTCCACGCTGCTCCCGGTTTTACATAATCGAGCCGGTATTCGGATACACTCCGGACTATCGGGTCCAGAGGTCGAAGCGAAAAGGTCCGCCACGACAAATGATTTACAATCCGGCTAGGGACAATATATGTAACTTTAAGTATACAGTCACTTAGACTGACTAAATTCTTGTTCTATACCATCCAACATGCTGTCTAGCCTACAATCCTGTTGGGAATACTTTGCGGCTAATTCTACTTGGTCATACACCAAACTGACGGGGATCTCCTTCCCATCGGGCCCCACAGGTCCGACCTCGGCCATGTGGTTTGCGTCAGCCTTGGTATATTGCGTCTTCACCATGGCCCAGGCTTCCCTTGCACCTTGTCGGCAGGCTGATATCTTCCATAATCGGAAGCGCCGCCGCGCTCCCTTGAGCTTCTCTATAAGCTCCCCATGCCTCCAAAGGGAGGCGGATGGCCACAAGGCTTGGGCAATACGCTGCATCACCTGCCGAACTTGTTCGTGCAGTTGTGAGAGCTCTGGTAGAAGATCACCCACAGACCCGGGCATCTCCTCCGCGGGATGACCCGTTAGCATACCTGCAGACATCACTCTGTTAGCCGGCTTCTTCGCCGACCTCTTTCAAAGGTTCGTTCAAACACTTTCTGAAAATGCCGTGTCGAAGCCGCTTATTCTCCTTCACGGAGTCAGCAAGCTGGGCCCGAATATCCTTCAGTTCCACGCCCAGCTGGATATTGGCGTCTTGGAGATCGTTTTCTCCTGACTAACCCGCGTCAGAACGCACTTGCCAGCATTTAGCCGTCGATTAGCACGTTGCGCATCCCTCGGCGCGGCCTCCAGATTCACTCCAAAGTCATCTGCAACATCTATTGTTAGATTTGCATGCATGTCGCATACTATGTTGTACCTGTCATTCTTTGCAATGGAAACAAGTGTTACCAGAGGGGGCCTTCTCGGACTCCTTCAATGCGGCAATCATGTCTGTAGCTGGGCTTTGCACTCTTCCAGCTCTTGAGACAATTGGGTATTCTTCTCTGTAAGAACCTGCAAAAATAATGATCCTTAAATTAGTAGTGTCAACTGTTTCAAGTCTCAGGGGCTACTGAAATATATAATCATCAGATTTTCTTACCCGCATATCCTTTACATACTGGTCCGTGGCTCTGGCAAGACCATTTTGAGCGGCACGGATGTATGCGTCTCTTGAGTTGAAGGCATCAAACGCCTCTTGGGAGAAACAAGCGTCACGGAGTATGGCCCGGCGACGCCTCTGATTCATGGCGCCCTCCACTTCGGAATTTGTAGCGGATAATCTATCCGCATCCTCTGTAGGAGGAGCATCCGGCGTTCACCCCGTGTTAGCTTCCGCCTCTATGTCCGGCCCTGGAGCCCGACTGGTGGAGGCGTGATCGGCAACCTCTTCGGATATAGTCCGGCGACCGTTTTTCCTACTAGGAAACATGGACGTTATTATATTTTAAAAGACGACAACCACGGAGCAAGGTTCTCAGATTATACCTTCTGACGCGGCCCTCGGCCCCGACCGCCTTCCTTTTAGCCTACCCGGTTTCGGTGCCCCTTGTTGGCGAGTCATCAAGGGTTCGGCATGGCGTCCCGAGGGCCTTCCCTGTAAGACACCATATGTTTACGGTAGGTGAAGTGCAAAAAAGGGGTCCTTCTCGGAAGTTGGGACTCCGTTTTTACTTACATGTGATGCAGGGAGTAGCCCATGATAGTCGGCTATGATGGCCACCATGGCATCATCGCAGCTCAATTGATAGTATGTCCCGTCGATCAACTCCACAAATATGTCCGGATCCTCTTCGAGTCCGGGATCGAGGGCCCGGTCAGGGTCCTCCAGTTGTGGAGGCGGGCTGTTGACCTCCCTTACAGCTTTTCGCAGTTCCTGCCATGAAATGGCAAGGTAAGTACTTATGATGAAGAATGCGGGAAGGCTGGGAGTAAAAAGTGACAGCTCACCCAGCTTGGAGGGTTGTACATGGAGAATCCATTCCGTTGCTTAATGCGGAGGAACTCCTCTTCCTCTCCCTTGTACAAATCGGACAGAATTCTTGCTAGAGCAGCAACTGAGTCCGGTCCCTTATGCCCGCAGCGGGTGGCATCATCTTCCCCGTTAAAGTGCCACATGGGGTGTCCTCGATATTGAAGTGGATGTACCCCCCGCATTATACATATTGACATAACTTCGATTATTGTCAGTCCTGATTGAGCCAGCACTTTTATCCGGCCCATCAGGTAAAGGACTTCTCCGTTATCTTCCTCCCGAGGCCTCCGAGGGTGCCAGCTGCGGCGTTTCTTCAGGGGAGCGTTGTCGAACTCAGGGAGGCCCATCCAGATAGGGTCCGGAAGGGGGACATCCTCCATATAAAACCACTCCGAAGGCCAGTCATCGGATGTCTTCTTTGGAGTACCGGACAGGTATCCAGTCCCGGCGATGCACCATATTTCGGCTCCGCCCAGTTGATACAGTGACCCCTCCTGTGTAAGGGGTACGAGGCAGAATAGCCTCTTCCATAGCTCGAGATGAGCTTCGCAGCCCAGAAACAGCTCGCAAAGGGCGACATAGCCAGCAATATGTAATATGGAGGCGGGAGTGACATTATGCAGCTGGAGGCCATAGAGCTCCAGGAGCCCGCGGAGGAACGGATGAATTGGAAATCCAAGCCCTCTTAATAAGTAAGGGACAAGGCATACTCGCTCCCCCATGGATGGGCTGGGAAAGATCTCCGCTTGTTCCCCACCGTTATAGGTGGCAAGCCCGGCTCGAATGGGGACCATATACGCTGGAGGGAGAAACCCATGGGTCTGTAACTCTACTAATTGGTTCTGGGGAACGGAACACTACTTCCAATTGCCGGGCTTAGGGCGACGGGTGCGAGAGGAGGAGCTGCGACGACCGGCCATGTTGGAATGGATTTCTTCCGGGCGCGCTCTGGTGGATACTCACTGTGGGAGGATGGTGTGATCTGGATCTGAAAATCCTCGTCTCTTTAATAGACGATTTACCCACATGGCTAGGGTGGCAATTGTAAAATGTTCGGACTTCTTCGTGATTCGCTCGACGCGTGGAGGATATCCATTATTAGGTGCAGAAGCCAAGGAGTGCAACATTTATGGGAAGCCAGACACTACTCAAACAAGTATTCAGAATTTGGAGAAGAACCCGCCTTGCAATGCCGAAGAAAATCTGCGCGCCGGACTTCGTCATTGAAGCCTGGTTCAGGGGCTACTGAGGGAGTCCTGGATTAGGGGGTCCTCGGACAGCCGGACTATATACTTTAGTCGGACTGTTGGACTATGAAGATACAAGATTGAAGACTTCGTCCCGTGTCCGGATGGGACTCTCCTTGGCGTGGAAGGCAAGCTTGGCAATACGGATATGTAGATCTCCTCCCTTGCAAACCGACTCTGTGTAACCCTAGCCCCCTCTGGTGTCTATATAAACCGGAGGGTTTAGTCCATAGGAGAACAACAATCATACCATAGGCTAGCTTCTAGGGTTTTAGCCTCTACGATCTCGTGGTAGATCAACTCTTGTAATACTCATATCATCAAGATCAATCAAGCAGGAAGTAGGGTATTACCTCCATCGAGAGAGCCCGAACCTGGGTAAACATCGTGTCCCCCGCCTCCTGTTACCATCCGCCTTAGACGCACAGTTCGGGACCCGCTACCCGAGATCGGCCGGTTTTGACACCGAAAGGCTCATATACCTTGTTGGAGAAGTTGACGAGGAGATGCGAGTCGCCTTTGATGGTGAGGCGCTTCACTCCCAGGGCCACCGCAGCCTTGAGGCCAGCTATGAGGCATTCATACTCTGCTATGTTGTTGGAGACCTTCTCGCCCTGCTGGAAGCAAAGCTGCACAGCATAGTAAAGCTTGTCCTGAGTGGGTGAGATGAGCAGTGCTCTAGCCCCCGCGCCCTGGTGTGCGAAGGCGCCATCAAAATACAAAACCCAGCCGTCTGGCGCTTCACTCCCTAGCGAGAGGGACCGATCCTCGCCTTCTTCAAGCCCCGGGACGTCCGTCCATTCTGCCACGAAATCAGCGAGCGCGGCTCCCTTGATGACCCCTGGTGGTGCCGAACTCCAACTGGAATGCCTGCAGCTCGATGTTCCACTCAGCGACTCTCTCGGTGGAGTTAGGGCTCTTGAGCACCCTCTCCAACGGGTAGGCCAAGACGACCTTGATGGGGTGACCTTGAAAGTAGTGCTGCAGCATATGCGAGGCCACCAATAATGTGAGCAGGAGCTTCTGAGGCATAGGGTACCGTGCCCTCGCATCCGGTAGCACCGTGCTGACGAAATACACAAGGTGCTCGATGAGGGCGGGTGCATTGACGAGGCTCGCGGCTTTCGAAGGTTGGTGCGCTTCCTGAGACGACGGAGCCCCCAAATCCTGGTCGCCCATGGGGGCCTCTGCAGGCCCTAGTGCGTCGTCTTGCTGAGTCTGGTCTTCCGTTGATGTTGCTGCAGTCTTCATGGTGCCCTCCGGGCTTTGCACCGCCCTGGCTAGGGGCGCAGCTTGGCGCGATGCGCCCTTGGCCTGGCGCTCTTCCCCGACCGCCACCAGAGCTGCGCTGGCATAGTAGCGAGTGGCGTCTAGGTAAAACACCGGGGGCTCGAGAGGGCGAGGCGCCACAATCACTGGAGGGATGGTTAGCTATCTCTTGAGGTCTTGAAACGCTTGGTCAGCCTCTGGGGTCCACTCGAATGGGCCCTTCTTCTTCATCAGCTTGAAGAATGGTAGGGCGCGCTCTCCCATCTTGGAGATAAAGCGCTCCAACACAGTCATGTGACCAGCAAGCTTTTGCATCTCCTTGAGGGTTTGTGGTGGACTCATGTATTCGATTGCCTTGACCTTCTCTGGGTTTGCCTCGATCCCTCTGTGGGACACGAGGAAACCTAATAACTTGCCGGAAGGGACACCAAACACGCATTTCTCCGGGTTGAGCCGTAAGTCCACTCGGCGCAGGCTTTAGAAGGTCTCCTCCAGGTCCTGAATTAAAGTCCTAGCCTCCCGAGACTTCACCACCATGTCGTTGACGTAAGCTTCAGCTTTCCTCCCGAGCTGCTGGCCCAGGGCGATGTGCATCAGCAGTTGGAAGGTCGCGCCCGTGTTGCGCAGCCCGAACGGCATGCAAGTGTAGCAGTATACCCGGCACGGGGTCAGGAAGGCCGTCTTCTTGACATCTTCTACCGCCATCTTGATTTGGTGATAGCCTGAGAATGCATCTAGGAAGCACAGTAGGTCGCACTCGGCAGTGGAGTCGATGATCTGGTCGATGCGTGGAAGCGGGAACGGATCTTGAGGGCAGGCCTTGTTGAGGTTGGTGAAGTCGACACGCATGCGCTCCTTTCCGCGTTTCTTGGGCACAATGACGGGGTTTGCCAACCATTCGGGGTACCGGACCTCGCGAATGACACCCGCCGCCTCCAGCTTGTGGGTTTCTTGGATGATGAAGGACTGCTTCTCTATGGACTGCCACCGTGCCCTCTGCTTCACAGGGCGTACATTGGGGCACACCTTCAAGTGGTGCTCAATCACTCCTCTTGGGACCCCTACCAGTTGATCGGGCTCCCAGGCGAATACTTCCTTGTTTGCACGCAATAACTTCACCAATGCCTCCTCTTGATCGGGTTCGAGGTTGGTGCCTATAGTGAAGGTGGCCCCCGAGGACCCATCTTCCTCGACCGGCACCTCCTTGGTTTCCGCCCGGTCTTTAGTGAACAACTGCTTCTTCTTGGTTGGCGCGGCTTCCTTAACTTCGGAGGTGTTCGCGTCGACCGGTTGCGCCAATGCGGCGGTCTTGAGGGCAAGCTTGAGCGCCACTAGAGCCTCCTTGGTATCCCCCGCGACGGTGAGGACGCCCTTGCTCCCAGGCATCTTCATGAGGTTGTAGGCCGGATGGGACGCCGCCATGAACTGAGCCAGAGCCGGGTACCCGAGGATAGCATTGTACGGGAGGCCGATGTGGGCGATGTCAAAGTCGATCAGCTCGGTGCGGTAGTTATCGCGGGTGCCGAAGGTCACAGGAAGACAGATCTGCCCTAGGGGGCTGGAGGAGCCACCGCTGACGCCAGAAAAGGGCTTGCTGGGGCGGAGCCGCTCGAGTGGTACATGAAGGAGGCCGAAGGCCTCCATCGAGAGCACGTTGAGGCCGGCGTCACCATTGATGAGGGTCCTGGTGACGGCTACGCTGCAGATGGGGGGCGTGCAGAGCATCGGGAGCACGCCCGAACCTACAGTGGTGGCAGGGTGATCCCCCGAGTCGAAGGTTAGGTCGGCCTTGGGCGCCACCCAACCTAGGGGAGCCCCCTCCCGCGCTAAGGCGGCACCGATCTGGCGAAAGAACGGCTTAGCGTGGCGGTCCAAGGTTGGCGCTTGTGAGCCGCTGAGGTGGGCCGCGACCGCGTGGGGTGCCGGTGCCGTGAAGCGCGCGGCAAAGAGACCGCGCAGCTCCTCCCAAGATGCCACTGTGGATCCGGGGAGGTTGAGCAGCCAGGCGCGCGGCACGCCAGTGAGGGCCATGGAAAGCCAATTGGCCATGACCTTGTCGTCGCCCCTAGCATTAAGGACGGCCTCCTCGTACGCCAGCAGGAAAGCCACCGGGGCCGCCGTGCCATTATAGCACGGTGGCATCTCTGGCTTGAACTTGGGCGGCGACTGCACCTGCCGTATAGCAGGGGCCAAGGCTCGGAGCCCCCTGACCCTGTCGCCGGCATCAGTCGTCGGAGCCAGAAGTGGGACGCCTGCCATGAGGGCGAAGCGCGGTGGTGGCGGAGCGTAGATCGACGAAAGGAAAGCTCCGACGCACCCCTACCTGGCGCGCCAGATGTTGGATTTCGGGTTCCGGCAAAACCATTGAGGTTCAAACACTGGGGTGCGCATGAAGATCTCCCCCTACCTAATCACGCCCACACCCTCACCGCGATCGCAAAGCTTAGCTCGACGAACTCACAACACAAGGGACACAAGATTTATACTGGTTCGGGCCACCGATGTGGTGTAATACCCTACTCCATTGTGGTGTGGTGGATTGCCTCTTGGGCTGAGGATGAACAGTACAAGGGAAGAACAGCCTCCTGAGGAGAGGTGTTCTTGTGCTTTGTGAGTGTGAGGATGGAGTGGATCTAGTCCGAGATGAGTTGCCTCCTACGGTGGTGGCTAGTCCTATTTATAGAGGCCTTGGTCCTCTTCCCAAATATTGAGCGGGAAGGGATGCCACAATGGCCCATTTGAAGGGAGACAACTAGTACAAGCTATCCTGACTAAAGGTGGTCTTCGCCTGCCAAAGGCTCTGGCAATGATGCCGTCTTGGGCTCCACGATGACCTCCATCCTACCGCCCTGCTGGTCTTGGTCTTGTTGCACCGATATGGAAACCTTTGATGCCTCGGTACTCCTCGCCTGCGCTTGCCTCCTTAGCACCAAAGAGGAACCGAGGACACTATGCGCGCTGGCGCCCGCCTGGTCTTGGTCGTCATGGCTTGCGTCATGGGAACCTCGCGAGGTACCCCTTGCCTTGATCTCTCCGCCCCTTGTGAGCCAGCCCGGTGAGGCCGCTCCCAAGGAGGTCTTGCATCGTCCGCCTCGCGAGGCTTGGCCCCTCGCGAGGGTCTGGAGTGTTTGCTGGTGAAGATGGGTTGTACGGGTCCTCTTGTGGAGCCACACCGTGGGCCGCAGGCAGGCAAGTCTGGGGACCCCCGTTCCCAGGACGCTGACATATGGGCCCGCACACAGTCCACATTTGATCGGAAGCAAAGGGGGAGGGGGGTTGATGTACTCCTTTTGGTTTTGTTTTATGGTACGGTGAGATGTCAGACCTAGCTATTTGGGGGCATGCGTTCATAGCTAGGATTCCCCTCCCGGCAACACAAAGTGTGTGTGTGTGTGTGTGTGTGTGTTTGGGGGAGGGTGCTAGCAACGATAATGTGCGCTATGTGCGACAGGTGCCACATCAAAGTTGTGCATTGGGTATTTGAACATAAAACCACCCTTTTCATACATATATTTGGTCCACATGCAAGTGTGTTCGTGTTCTAACCTTTTCCCGCATTTTTTTGGCCAAATTTATAAACATCAGACGAGTCGGACGCAGCAACCGTCTGCGACTGGGTACGAAACAGACACGGTTACCTAGGACTAACCGTGTGCCGCGCCCCTGCCCCTGTCACCCACATGATCACAGTAGATTGGGCTCCACGAGGCGTCCCTCCCCCTCTCGAAAATATCTACTCCCTCGCAATCTCGAAAATATCTACCCGCGTCCGCATACATGGTTTTTCTGTTTGATAGCACATGATTAGTATGTCTGGACCGTGTGCGATGTCTGTTACTCCCGCTCCGTCTCAATCAGTAGATCCAAATTTTTAGTAGGCCCGGCATTTTACTCTCGTTCCGCTCTGCTTCAATCACTTGATCCAAATTTTCGGTATACCCGCCATTTTACTCCCGCCTAGTAAAATTATCAGTACCCGCGGCATTTCCTCAAACACCACCTTGGACCCCCTCCACACACACACCCCACCCCAAATCCCCTGCTCACACACATACACACCACCCCTCCCTCACTCCAAACCTAGCTACGTCGCTGTCGTGCCGCCTCCGTCAACCTCTACCATTCTGCCCGTGCAGTTTACCCACTGATATACATACCCTAGCTGCACTGAGTTTCTTAGATGACGCATGTGAAACGCCCCCTTTCACAGAGATTCCCATCCCCACCCCCTCCCCCACTCTAGAGCATCGCAGCCTAAGCCCAGCTACGCTTCCTGGGGAGCTCGAGGAGCGAATGGCCCAAAAGAGCTTTACGGCGGCCTCTTTGCCCGACGTTGGCGAGGTGGCTGCTAAGGAAGCTGACGACAATGACTGGACCTGGATTGAGCCTTTCAATCAACGGGCTAGAGTATTATAGCATGTCGTGGATGCCGGCTATGACCACAAAGTCATCGACACCGACGTCTTGACGCGGGTTATGTCACAGGTTAAGTTGCCCACCCCCAACCCTTCGGGTTCGACAATCGTCGATCTCATCGATGGCCCTGCCATTGATCTCCTATGGCTCGTTATGAACAATTTGCCATCCTTCATCACCATGGAGCCCCTTTTGTCATTTCTAAAGGACACATTCTATGACGCTGGCCTGGGATCCTCAGCTGGCAAGTCAGACCTCATCGACGGCGACCACGAGGAGGAGCCAATCTGTGAGAAGTGAGGAAACCCATGATTTGTTTTCTCGAACTCCTTTTGTTCTAAGAACCTGTCCAATATTTATTGCTATATTAGGTTGTTTGCATTACGTCTTGTTTATTTCTATGGTTTATGGTTGTTCGGTTGTTTGTAGTTAGCATATGTCCAGTTTCAATTTCCATCTTTGGTTGTTCGTAGTATGCCTTGTTTATTTCATCTATTAACAGTGTGATGTTCTATATGTGCTAGTATGAATTGTGCAATTCAATTTCATCAATACCAAATTTAACAATAGCTCTATGAATGCCTACATTTGGTTGCTGTTAAGCATGTTGTACTCCCTCCGAATCTTTTTAGTTCGCATATAAGATTTTTCTAAAGTTAGGCCTCTTAAAGTTTGACCAACTTTATAGGACAAAATACTAACTTTCAAAATATGAAATAAATATCAATACATGTGTGATGACTTAAATTTTCATATTGTATAGCTTTAGCATGCTAGATGTTGATATTTTTTCATATAAATAAGGTCAAACTTTATGAAGTTTGACTTCAGACAATTCTTATATGCAAAGCAAAAAGGACTGAAGGGAGTATTGAACACGCCCTTCCATTTGATTTAATAATGAAACTGTTTGGATACTCTAACTTAGCTAGAGGTTAGAGTTAGTTTCTAGCTCATGACAGTTAAAAGGGAGAGAGAAAGATAGGTGGAATAGTTGATTGTATTGCTTGAGCCTCGTGGGCATATATATAGGAGTACTGTCGGCGTCCTGGGACCGGGGGTGCCCAGACTTGCCTGCCTGCAGCCCATGGCGTGGCTCTGTCGACGGCCTGGTACGGCCCAGCTTCAACACCAACAAATCAAGACCATCGCGAGGCGACAGACACCAAGACCTCCCTGGGGGCGGCCTCCCTAGGCTGGCTCCCAAGGAGCGGAGATATCAATGCAAGCTGCACCTCGTGAGGTTCACATGACGTGAGTCGTGACGACCAAGGCTAGGCGGACACCAATGGGCGCAGTGTACCAGTTTCCTCTTTGGTGCTAAGGAGGCAAGCACAGACGTGGAGTCCCGAGGAATCAAGCAAAGGTTTCCATATCGGTGAAACAAGACCAAGACCACTAGGACGGCAGGACGGAGGTCACCGCAGAGCCCACCGCGGCGTCACCACCAGAGGCTTTTGCAGGTGAAGACTACTTTTGTCAGGATAACTCGTACTAGTTGTCTCCCTTCGAATTTGGCCATTGTGGGATCCCTTCCCACCTACATTTGGGAAGAGGACCAAGGCCACTATAAATAGGACTTAGCCACCACCATAGGGAGGAGATTCAGATCATCCTCGGGGATTAATTCAAATCATCCTCATGCTCACCAGCTCATTGAGCTCAAGAACACCTCACCTCCTGAGGCTGTTCAACCACTGTAAAAGTTCATCCTCAGCCCCCCGAGGTAATCCACCACAAAGCTGGAGTAGGGTATTACACTGCAAGGTGGCCCGAACTAGGATAAACTGCTGTGTCTCTTGTCCCTTGGGTTCGTCGAGCTAGGACATGGAATCGTTGAGCAGGCAGACTGGGGAGGACGAGTACTTCGCATGCACCCTAGAGTTCGAACCTCTCAAGGGTCTACGGAACCCCGAATCCGACATTTGGCGCGCCAGGTAGGGGTGCGCCGGAGCCTCTCTTCCGCCGGTCGACTCACCACCTCTCCATCGCTTCCATGGCTGACGCCCGTCGAGCCCATGCTGAGCATCGGGCCGCCCTCGCCGCTCGCATCGCCCAGACGGCGCCCGCCGGTGGGCCTCCCCGACGTTCTCCATCGCCTGCCACCAACACCGCCAACGGCCCGACGGGGCACGGGAATCAAGCTTCGTCGCTGCACCCCTCCGTGCGGTGCGACTGATGCACCACCACCCTGTCGCTGACTCCGATTGGCTCGTCATCTCACGCTCATCGCGGGCCGACGGACGCGCAGGCTACGCTGATCATGGCGCGCGAGCTCATACGCTACCGCCCCGTTGACGACTTCTACGAAGACTGGCTCGACCGCATCGCCGAGCTTTTCAGCTCCGCTGGGGGTCGCCTGCAGCGTCTCCCTCGCTACCTCGCCCACCGCCTACCGCGGGCGATGTAGCCCATGGAGCGCCTCCGCCACCTCCCCGTCAAGACGTCGCCCTCACACCAAGGCGCGCGTCCCCACGGCATGACCCGCCGTGCAGGGCGCCCGCGCGTGAAGAAGAAAGCTGCCAAGAGGTCCGGCGGCCGCAAGAAGATGCGCATGCACTCCCAGCACCACCACGCCAAGAACGCGCGCCAACCGTGGTGGTGGCGCGTGAGCGCCAAGATCAGGCTCCACCTCCACAAAGGGGTCCAGTGACCATGGCGGCCTGCCACCCCTTCACTCCCGTGCTTCGCAGCGTCGTCTGGCCGGGGAAGTTCAAGCCCGACCTGCCCCCACGCTAGGATGACACCCCTAACCCTGCCGAGTTCCTGCAGCTCTACGAGCTGAGCAACGAGGCGGCTAACGGCAGCGAGAAGGTCATGACGAACTGGTTTCCCATGGCCCTCAAGGATGGCGCACGCTCGTCGCTCCTGAACCTGCCCGCGGGATCGATCTCCTCCTAGGGCGAAATGCGCAAGCGTTTCGTCGCCAACTTCCAAGGCACTCATGACCGCCCGCCTGCTGCGGGTGACCTGTGGCGCATTAAGCACCGGCCAGGGGAAACCTTGCAGAAGTACATTTAGTGCTTCAACAATGTCCGCCTCGAGATCCCCAAGGTGTCGGACGAGGCCATCATCTCAGCATTCTCTGATAGCGTTAGAGACGTCAAGATGAAGGAGGAGCTCGCCATACATGAGGACCTGTGCACGGCTTTGGAGATGTTCAAAATGGCGACCAAGTGCCCGAGAGCTAAGGAAGGACGCCTCTCCCTCCTCGAGCTCCCAGTAGATGACCCAGAAGAAAAGAAGGCCAAGGCAAGGACGTGAAGCACAAGGGGGTGGCTGTGCTTGCTTCTGAACCAGAGATGAAGCGCGACTGCGACCACCCAGAGTCATCCAAGGGCAGCCGCCCATTCTGCGTCTTCCACAACATACACAGCCACAACACCAATGACTGTCAGAATCTCAGGGCCATCCGCGACGGGCGCCTAGGTCGGTGCCTCGAGCGCAATGATCGAGGCTACGGCCGTGGAGGAGGCCGAAGTGGAGGACGCTGGGACGACCGCAGCCCCCGCCATGAGTGGCATGACCAGCCTTGTGAGGACCGCTGGCAAGGCCAGCCTCGCGACGGCGCCTGGAGAGATTAGCCTCGTGAGGACCGCCCTCAGGGGCAACGCCGGCCTCCCTCCGCTGCCACCTCCACCAAGAAGGAACAACGACCACCACCAGGTCGAAGGGGCTGGGGGCTTCCAGGAGCCTCGTGCCATCGTCTGCATCCTGGGTGGCGCTCAGGCCTCAGCCACTCAATGCATCTTCAAGAAGCTCGCCCGTAAGGTGAACGCGGCCCTCCCTAGGCTCGAGTCCACGCATCCGCTCAGGTGGTACAAGTGCACCATCACCTTCAGCTCGTCCGACCAGCTCAAGTGCGCGGCAACTGTCGGCGCCCTCCCGATGCTTTGCTCACCCGTCATCAGCAACGTCCTCGTCACCAAGATCCTCATCGATGGTGGTGTGGGGCTCAATGTTCTTTCCATCGAGACATTCGACCGCCTCCAAGGGCCCTATGATCAGCTGCAGCCAACCAAGCCATTCTTAGGAGCGACCGACAACTCCACCACCCTGATAGGGCAGATCCACCTCCCTGTCACCTTCGGCTAGCGCGACAACTACCGCATCGAGCTCATCAACTTCGACGTCGCCCACATTCGCCTTCCATACAATGCCATCCTCGGGTATCCAGCCCTGGCCAAGTTCATGGCGGTGACTCATCACGGTTACAATGTCCTCAAGATGCTAGGGAACCACGACATCATCACAATCGTCTGCGAGGAGAAGGACGCGGTGTGCTCTCTCAAGCACGCCTACCAATCTGTTGCGGTCGAGAACCAGATGACGAAGGCACCATCTACCCTCCTGAGGCCGTCCCCAAGAAGAAGAAGCAGCTGCTCCTCCAAGAGCCTTAGGAGAGTGGTGTCTCCAGCGGCACCACCTCAGGACTTGCACCCACGGATGGGGCGCCTCCCTCTCTCGCATAGGAAGACGCGCCTGGCGCCCCCCTTAGGCTGGGCTCGGGGCCTCTGACTTAGCCAACGTCACGAGAGAGGTGCTCAGGCACCACGTGGAGGCGTGCTTCAGTGTGCGTTTCCCTGACGAGGGCACAAGGCATGGGGTTCCAGGTGCTCAGGAGTTCATCAACAAGGCAACCGAGGAGCTTCAAGAGGCGAGGGCCATGCGCGGCGACCGCCTTCCACCGCCTGGTGCGGCTCCTTGTCCTCACAAGGACGATGAGCTGCGCGTCTGCATCAACATTCCAGGGCTCAACAGGGCCGCATCCCAAGAGCGCTTTTGGCCATCACACGTTGGTCGGTGTGAGCCCCCCCCCCTCACAGCTACATTTGCATGCCTTTAAGCCTGCCGAACGCGGCTGTTACCTTCCAGCGCCACCTGCGGATCATTCTGGCGGCTCAGGAGGCCAGGCACCACGCGGTCCTGGCGGAGATGGCGACGGTTCCTCGTGAGCCTCCCGGCCCCCCCGAGCCTCCCAAGGTTCAGGACCCAGGTGGCTCGTGAGGAGTGACTTCGCCAGCACGCGCCTTCAGCTACTTCGACATCTCTTCAGCAACGATGCAAGGTGACATTTTCTGGTTTATTCAGTTGGGGGCGCACCTCGGCCTGCATCATCCCCAGATCGCATGGGGCTGTCCCTGCGACCTGTATCCTTTTGCATCTTTGATTTGCTCTGTTGGAGGCGCCCCTCAGGCTGCATCATCCCCAGGCTGCGTGGGTCCATCCCTGCGGCATGTATCGTTCCTGCATCTATTAGAGCTAGCTCTGCCTCCTTCCATAAGATGGTTTATGTTATCACCTGCTTGCCTGTTGCCCTTCATGGCCTCCTGCGTTGCTGACCGGCATCCTGCTCATCCCGCAACAGGGGCTACACATGCTGGCACGATGCTTGTGCTCGGGTCCGTCCCTACAACGCTGACAAATCTAAGAGATCGAGCTCTGGCTCGCGGCCCGCCCCACGCTCGTCACCTCACCGGGTCCTCGGTGCCTTCATCTTCTTGTGGAAAGATCAGCGGCAGGGCAGCAAATGCGACTATGAGTCATATTCTACTCTCGGACTAACCCGCAGGAATCTCTAGAGCCCAACTATAGGAGGACCCGCTGGCCGTCCCTTTTTTACGCAATTCGCTTGCGCATTAAAGGGGGGCTCCTGAGGATCGCACCTCAGGAGGTCTTACTGACTCTCCAGCCCTCACCCCCTGGCCTTGACCATGGCATCGCGACCTGGCATACCAGTGGCGGCTAAGCCTCGCTTGAGGGTCGGGATTCGAGGATGTAGAGCATTTAGATGAGCAAGAAAAGGGAAGGCTGGTGAGGGAGTCCTAGACTAAGGGGTCCTCGGGCGTCCGGCCTGTTGGACATGGGCCGGACTACTGGGCTGTGAAGATACAAGACCGAAGACTCTCTCCCGTGTCCGGATGGGACTCTCCTTGGAATGGAAGGCAAGCTTGGCAACCAAATATGAAGATTTCTTTCTCTGTAACCAACTTTGTATAACCCTAGCCCCCTCCGGTGTCTATGTAAACCGGAGGGCTTAGTTCGGAAAGACGATTATAGTCATACAGGCTAGACTTCTAGGGTTTTAGCCATTACGATCTCGCGGTAGATCAACTCTTGTAATACACATATTCATCAAGATCAATCAAGCAGGAAGTAGGGTATTACCTCCATAGAGAGGGCGAACACTGGTAAACATTGTGTCCCCCGTCTCCTGTTACCATCGACCTTAGACACATAGTTCGGGACCCCCTACCCGAGATCCGCCGGTTTTGACACCGACATTGGTGCTTTCATTGAGAGTTCCACTGTGCCGTCCCCAAATGGTTTGATGGCTCCCTCAATCGTCAACAGCAATACTGTCCAAGGGGAAACCTTCCTCCACGGACAGATCTTCGTCTTCGGCGGCTTCGCACTGCGGGCCAACTCGCTTGGCCATCTGAAGCAGATCGATAGCTTGAACTACGTCGCGGATATCCGTGGAGACTTGATCTTCGAAGGCTTTGAGACCACGGCAGCCGCTCCCTGTCCCTACGATGAACATGACTTAAATCTGTCATCAAACCATGCTCAAGAAATTGCACCTGTAACTACTCCGGCCTTAGATCCGGAGCAGATCGCGCCATCCGAGGACGGGAAGCTCAACCCCTCCACGGAAGCCATAGATTCCGTGGCGTTGGAGCCGCACACAGACCTAACCTCCAGTGATATTTGTGTCTCCGAAACCTCGTACTCATTTCCGGCCATAAGCTCTGAACCATGTGTGTCTGCACACGTCGAGCTGGATCAGTCATCGATCATCGAATTCAGCGCCGAGGACATCTTCCAGAACTCACCTTTAGGCGATGTGCTAAAATCATTAAAAAATCTATCCTTAGCGGAGGGCACACAGCTGAATTATATCTGGTTCGAACTGTAGGCCGATGACGGGGAATTTCGACTCCCACCCGCCACCCACTTCATATGCACTGTAGAGGACTTAACTGACATGCTCGCTTACGGCTCCGAAGACATCGACGGTATGGACGACGATGCCGATGAGGAGCAGGGCCAAAGCCCGCCGCTCACCGGACGCTGGACGGCCACTTCTTTGTTCGACGTATAAATTGTGGATACACCTAAAGAAACTAACGATGATGACAAAGAAGATCTAGTTGAGGACAAACCTCCTGAGACACAGCCCAGACGCCGCCGTCAGTAGTGCCGCTCTAAGTGACATCATACAAAAGACAGCAATACCGGCACCAGAGAAAACAATACTCCGGACGATGTCGAAGACAAGGAAGACCCTGTTGGGGGAACCTCCGAACAGGATGAACGGGAAGACGGAAACGCTAGCCCTGATGAACAGGCCATATACGAAGACTCAGAGGACAGTAAATATCTTCCGCTCTCCAAGGATGAGGAGAGCTGTTGGATCGCGAGTTCCGGCAAAACCCTCAAGGTTGAAACACTGGGGTGCGCGCGGAGATTTCCTTCCTACCGATCTACGCCCTAGCTCGGTAAGATCTCGCGGACGAACTCGCAACACAAAGACACAAGATTTATACTGGTTCGGGCCACCATTGTGGTGTAATACCCTACTCTAGTGTGGTGGTGGTGGATTGCCTCTTGGGCTGATGATGAACAGTACAAGGGGAAGAACAGCCTCCTGAGGTTGGGGTGTTCTTGTGTTCGGTGTGTGGCTAAGGATTGTCTCTTGATTAGATGCCCCTGTTGTGGTGGCTAGTTCTACTTATATGGGCCCTGGTCCTCTTCCCAAATATTGAGCAGGAAGGGAGCCTACAACGGCCAATTTGAAAGGGGACAGCTAGTACAGCTTATCCTGACAAAAGTGGTCTTCGCCTGCAAAAAGGCTCTGGTTGTGACGTCGTCTTGGGCTCCATGGTGACCTCCGTCCCGCCGTCCGGCTGGTCTTGGTCTCGTTGCACTAATATGGAAATCTTTGCCTGATGCCTTGGTACTCCATGCCTGTGCATGCCTCCTTAGCACCAAAGAGGCAACAAGGATGCTGCACGTGCTGGCGCCCGCTTGGCGCCCGCCTGGTCTTGATCGTCATGGCTCACGTCAAGAGAGAATCGCGAGGTTTGCCCTGCCTTGATATCGCCACTCCTCGCGAGGCAGCCTGGTGAGGCCGCTCTAGAGGAGGTCTTGCATCGTCCGCCTCGCGAGGCTTGGCCCCTCGCGAGGGTCTTGAATGTCTCGCTGATGAAGATGGGCCGTACATGTCAGGACCCCGACTCCAAGTCACATCGACCTAGACGGTAACACCTCATATCACTTTGCGGCCTCACGCACGGTATTCCCACAGGTGTCGCCTTACCATGGCCCGGGACCATTTGCGCCTTTTGGCTCCGCGTATATGATAGTGTCGCTAGCATCCATATGACAGAGAACCCGGGCCGACATGGCTAGTCGTGAACCCAAAGCGGCACTAACACATGGGGACAGGCATACATGAATCACATCGAGCATGTCGGTCAGCAGCGTGTGAATCCGGGCTGTAGCACTGGGCTAACAGGACTCCGGGAACCCGGGCTGTAGCAGGCTAGGCAAGACTCCGGATGTCACTGTGACATTTCCCGAAGGGACAGACACGAACGAGCAGTGAAACACATATGCCGGCCGATCAAGCGTCTGAGCGGTAGTGTTGGGCTAGCAGGACTCCGGTGAACCGGGCTGTAGCGGACTACTATGGCTCAAGGAAGCACTAGACTACATTTCCCCATAAGAGAGGCTGCCAAGGGTAAACAACTAGATTGTCGGATACCACACATACCAAGCATTTCATACATACACACAATATGCTCGATATGTGTAAATACAACATGGCATCACAACATAACTCTACGACTCAAGTATTTATCATTAGGCTCCGAGGAGCGAGATATTACAAACATGGGTCTCACGACCCAACATCCAGAGCATACAAGTCAAAGCACATGCGGAAGTTTAACATGTCTGAGTACGAGACAACTATAAATGAAAAAGGCTTAGAAGCGACTATCTACCAGATCTGCCGAGGGCACAAGATCGTAGCTGAGGTAACAAGCTAAGCGTCAAGTCCAGCGGAACTACTAAGCGAGACAGCGTCCCTCTCGCAAAACATAAAATAAGCAAACGTGAGTACAAATGTACTCAGCAAGACTTACATCAGAACTAACTACATATGCATCATTATCAACAAAGGGGGTGGTGGAGTTTGACTGCAGCAAGCCAGCTTTGACTCGGTAGCTATCCCGAACTACGACCGCAAGTAACTCTTTTGAGGTGGCGCACACGAGTCCACATATTCACCATATCAATACACCACTATGGATCTGCTCCCGTCTCCCTACGAGAACGCCATCCATAGCACTCACACTTATCTTGCGCATTTTAGAGTATCCACTTTCACTTGTCTATGAACTGTATAGGCAACCCAGAAGTCCTTTACCGCGGACACGGCTATTCGAATAGATCATTTATAACCCTGCAGGGGTGTACTTCTTCACACACGCTCTCGCCACTTACCGCCATATACACGTCAAGTATCTCGGCAACCTTCAAGCGAAAGCCTGGCGAGGGTGTCGGCCACGGCCTACCTAAACACTCAAGTCCCTAGTCCAAGTTTATCGCCTATTCGGGTTCCATCCATGAGGAGTCGGCCGAGGTTTCCACTAACGGCCCCGAGCGATGTGTGCAGGGTTCCCGAGACACCAAGCAGGCGAATCGGTACACGTGCCGCGTGCCTACCGCAACACAACCTACCCCTAAGGTCAGCGCTGCATGCAGCCCCCAGCATGCTACAAACACGAGAAACTACTTTGCAACTCCCAGACAAAGGACAAGGGTGGTTAAGAAGCCGAGAGAGTCAATTAAGGATCCCAATGTGTGGTAGTAACTGTTTCATGGATCACAAACACAGAACTCAGTTCTGAGGGCCAGGCTGCAATGAGACAACCCACCATGTACTCCTACATGGCCTCTCACCGCTACCTTTACCAAATCGTGTTCACACACTTAGCCCCCTAGCAGTAGGACATGTTCACACACCTCCGATTCATCCCCTCGATGAATCAGACCTGAATCAACTCTAAGCGATGGCAGGCATGACAAACAAGCATGAATGAGTAGGCTGTGAGGCTCAAACAACTCCTACTCATGCTAGTGGGTTTCATCTATTTACTGTGGAATGACAGGTCATGCAGAGGATAGAGGGGGTCAGCTACCACAACAAGTAACAGATGAATCGTTGTTGTCCTAATGAACAAGGGGGTTTTGCTTGCCTGGCACTTCTGAAGATAATATAGTTCTTCATCGGTGTCATCGAACTCATCGTCGGTACGTCGTCTACTGAGAGGGGACAAACACCGGCAAACAAGGAAGAACACAATCAATGCAATGCAACAATATGATGCATGAATGTGACATGGCAATATGCTGTTGTTTGTGCTAATGCAACCAAACAACAAGTTCAATGGAGCTCATTTGAATCAAAGATTCAAATGCAACTCCAAACTTAAGCATTTTAAATGCCCTTAATATGATTTGTCCTAAACAGCAGTCATAAGTTGTTCTAACATGCATGAAAATGATACATATGGATAGGTTGCATTTTTCTGATAATTTTTCATATATAAATTATTTCATTTGGAGTTACGGTTGAATTTCTATGATTTTTAGAAGTTTGGGGTATTTTCTGAAATTTATAAATCATTTCTGATTTATTTTATTTCCAGAATACTTTCTTCTTGTCGACATTAAGTCATCTTTGGCGTCAGCTGGTCAACAGGACCGTCCAGGTCAAACGTGACAGGTGTGGCCCACCTGTCATTGACTCAGTACCAACCAGGGTTTATTTAAATCCTAACTAAAGTAATTAGAAGGGCTGGGGCCCACAGTCAGCGAGTCAGTGGTTAGTTAAAATTTAATTAGCATCTAAACTAAATTAGTAGGGCTCTGGGCCCACTAGCCCGGACCCAGGGGAGGTCAACTGGGTCAACCCGGGTCAAACTCGCCGGAGTTGACCCGGGGCTCGTCGCCGGCGAGGCCGAGAGGCAGTGGAGGGACTCGGGATTTGATTTCCGTGACCAAATCGTTGGCGAGCCCATCTACGAGGAGGGGGCTCACAGCGGCAGTGGGGTTAGCTTGGGCGGGGTGGTCTAAGGCGACGGCGGTGGCAGCAACAAGCGGCCGGGAGTTCGGCGAGCTTCGAGGATGAGGCTATGGTGGCCGTGGAGTGGCGTGCTTGGCTCCCACGGCACCTACTGCAGACTGGCGAGCATGTGGGTGAGCTCGGTTGGAGACTACGGTGACCGTGGCCACGACGGCGAGGAGCTCAGGCGGCGGCGCGATTCGGTCATCGTTGAAACGACGGTTGCGGCGAGAAGCTGAGCACGGGAGCAAGGGGAGGAGGTGGAGAATCTCACAGCGAGTCCAATGAGCGGGAGAGCGAGGTCGGGGACGCCCGGTAGCTCCCGAATCGACAGCGAGGATCCACGGTGGCCGGCGAGGGAAATGGCGATGCTGGCGACGGTGCTGGCCTCCTGGGGTCGCGTGCTTTGCCGTGCGGTTCTACGGCGTCGAGTCGGAGCTCGTGGGGGGCGCTGGCCGGCGTGGGGATGCTGGTGGCCACGCAGTAACGACAATGGCGGCGGCGACTCTCGGGTGAGCTTCGGGAAGAGAGTCGGGGAGGGAGAAAGGGTGCAGCGAGTGAGGAGAGAGGAGGCGAGGGACAGGCGTTCAACGGTGCCTTTGGAGGGTCGAGGCGGCTGGGACACGTCGAGCGAGGAGGTGGCGACCCGGCTGACGCGCTCTGCCACGACTTGTCCTCATGGCGAGGTTGAAGACAAACCTGCCCCTCGCTAGGTTGGGCTGGGCCGGCTCTGGTGGGCTGGGCTGCTGGTGGGCTACCAGGTAAGGCCAAGTAAGTTTCTGCTTTCTCTCTTTTATTTCTGTTTTCTAATTCTTCTGCAACTTTAGGGCTTTTAATAAAATACCAAAACGTTTCTACATATCCTTAAAATAATTGTGGGCTCTGATTGGAATATTTCCAACAGCCCTCACTTAAGTTCAGAATTATTTGGACATTTTAAATATTATACAGTATTTAATTGTCCAAATTCAAATATGTATGAATTAATTCAAAAATCCAGAATGGCCTAAAAATAGGTGAATCATTTTTGTCAGAGGTGCTGACCAATTCAAAAATGATGAACATTTCTAAAGGGCATTTGAGATCTTTGAAAATATTTTTAGTAAACCCTGGTTGGTTTCTTGAAGTCTTTGGGGGTTATGTCATCCCCATTTCAAGTTTCTTTAAATTAAAACATGTTGCATGAATGCTTATGCGAGGGTCAAGCAAGGACTAAGCTAGGGCTGTGGCAGTCTGATGCACACTAGCACAGCTCACGCCATGGGCCTTGAGCAGGCAAGTCTGGGGACCCCGTTCCCGGAGCGCCCGGCGATGGCGCGCTCGGGCTTGGCTTCGAGGCTAAGCCAAAGGTCAAGCATGGAGCACCACGGGCCCCAAAAGCCTGCGGCCTTGGCCGACGCGTGGCGGTTGATTGGACATGGGCGTCTCCGCTTCCCCATGCTGCCTCGACAACTGCTCGACTTTACAACTCCCTCCGACATGCAAGGAAAATCATCATTACCTATGATCATGGGTGGCACCGGTTAACCTTCCCCTACTATAAATGGGGAGGGGGCAGAGCCCCCGTCGCCCATCTCTTTGCAGTTCGCTTGCTTCTCCCTCCTTGCTCCTCTGCTAGCAACAATGGCGCCCATCCGAAGGTTTTCCGCTGAAGAGAAAGGAGAAGCTTCCCGCGACGATCCAGGGCCGCTTCCGCCGAAGAAGAGGCCGGTTCACCGTCGTGATGAAGTGGCGATGCAGGTGGTGATGAGGCCCTGGTGCGAGCGGCCTCCTCCTGGGTATCCGCTACCCTTGTACGCCCGAGCTGAGGGCTCAGGAGGAAGGAGCGACGAGCGGCGCCGCCCACGCCGCATCCGCAGTCGTCGTGCGATGGCGGCACGCGCTGTTGCTCCGGAGTCCATGCCGCGAATTCTTTGCGCGAGCTTGTGCTATGGGCGCTGATGCCCCCAAGCTCTTGGATCCACTTCCCGTGGTTCTTCTCCGACGTGATGCCGGCGAGGGGGCCCCTCGAGCTCTAGCTGCAGCATGCTGACTGCAACGCTCTGGCGACCGGAGCAGAGATCGAAATGGTCCCCACCAGCAAAATCTTCATGACCCGCGGCTGGGGTGAGATTGCGCGCGTTTGTTGTGCGAGAGGCGCCCTCGTGATCTACTTCGAGTATGACGGCGCGCAAGCTTCCGCAGCATAGCTAGGTCGGGCCCATACGAGTCTCCCTCCTCCCGTGCTCTCCTTAGTGCTCTACGTTCTCGAGTCCGGCCCTCGGCTGAGCTCGGCCGCTGCTGGTATGCTGTGTCGTGATGTCGTTGTCAAGGCCGGGGGTGAGGGCTGGAGAGCGATGAAGAGCTCTGAGTCGCGATGCTCGAGGCCCCCCCTGTCTTAAGCGCAATTGCATGGGAGAAGAGGAAGCTCGTGGTGCCGCCTGCTATCCTCCTCACAAGATCCCTGCAAACCAGCATAAGGAGAAACACGGTGTGTTGTTATTGTTGCCGGCCTGCCACCAGCTGCTCCACGAAGAAATGGAGGCACTGAGGGCCTGGTGAGGTGACATGCGCGGAGCATGCCGCGAGCCAGAGCTCGACCACTCAGGTTTGTCGACGTGGCAGGGTTGGACCCATGCACCAACTCCGTGCCCGTGTGAGTAGCCCCTGGGGGAGGTGATAGTCGAGCAGGTGACAGTCATGGATAGGTTAAGCATGAAAGATAGATCAGCTTGGGTAAATGCGGAAAGACACACGCCACTTGGGTCAGGCCGGAGCGGCTTGGGGATGATGCAGCCCGAGGGGCGCCCCAGCAAGGTAAGCTAAAGACATAAGCAAAAGGGATACATGCCACAGGGACGGACCCACGCGGCTTGGGAATGATGCAGCCCAAGGGGCGCTCCCAGCTGAATGAACTTGGAAAATGTCACCTGGTTTTGTTGATGAAGAGATGTCGGAGCAGCCATAGGTACGCAGTGAAGGGATTGCTCCTCACAAGCCACCGGGGCCCTGAGCCTCGAGAGGCTCTGGGGGCCCAGGCAGTTCCCCGAGGACTGTCTCCATCTTTGCCAGGACAGCGTGGTGCCTGGCCTCCTGAGCCGCCAGGACGCCCCGCAGGTTGCGCTGGTAGACGAACGATAAGCTCGGCAAGCCAAACGGCATGCGAACATAGCTGTGCGGCGGAAGGCCAGAAAAGCCCCTGAGAGGCGGCCCACGCGTGAAGGCCAGAAAATCCCCTGAGAGGCGGCCTTATTGAGCCTTGGGACGTCGATGCAGACATGTAGCCCAGCATCCTCGCCTGGATGGGGAGCTACGCCTCGCGAGCGGCGGTCGCCCCACATGGCCCTTGCGTCTTGCAGTTCCTGAGTGGTCTTGGTGATGAACTCCTGAGAGGTGGGCGCTCCTTGCCCTGTGTCCTCCTGAGGGGAACGTGCCTTGAAGCACGCCTCCAAGTGGTGCCCGAGCGCCTCCCTCGTGACGTGGGCAAGGTCTGAGGCCCTCAAGGAGAGAGCCCCCCGAGCCCTGCCCGAGGAGGGCACCGGGCACTGATCCTGACGAGGTTCTAGCTGCGTTGCCACCCTCCTGAGGCCCGGTACGGCACGACTTCTTCTTCTTCTTGGGGATGGCCTCCGAAGGGCCATCGCCCTGGGTGTCGGGGTCATCGATTGCTGCAGCTTGAGGGAGCACACCGCGTCTCTTTCTTCGCATGTGACCCTGATGATCCCGCTGCTTCCTGGCATCTTGAGGACGTTGTAGCCATGAACTTGGCCAGGGCTGGATACCCTAGGATGGCATTGTATGGCAGACGGATGTGCGCAACATCGAAGTCGATGAGCTTGGTGCGGTAGTTCTTGCGTTCCCCGAAGGTGACAGGGAGGCGGACCTACCCTATCGGTGTGGTGGAACCGAGGGTCAATCCTGAGAAGGGCTTGGTAGGCTGAAGCTGGTCATATGGTACTTGGAGGTTGTCGCACGTGCTGATAGACAGGACGTTGAGCCATGCGCCGCCGTTGATGAGGGTCTTGGTAACTTGCACGTTGCTGATGACTGGTGAACAAAGCATTGGGAGAGCGCCAGCGGTGATGGCTGCGCCGAGGCTGATCTGCCGAGTTGAAGGTGATGGCTGCAGGACCACCTGAGCGAGCGTGTGGCCTCAAGCTTGGGGAGGACCGCATTCACTTCACGAGCAAACTGTTTGAAGATACGTTGCGAGGCTGGGGCCTGGGCTCCGCCCAAACTGCAGGCGATAGCGCGTGGCTCCTGGAAGCCCCCAGCCCCCTTGTCTTGATGGTGGTCGTCATTCCTTGTTGGTGGTCGCGGCGACGGGGGAAGACCGGCGTTGCCCTGAGGACGATACTCACGAGGCTGGACCCTCCAGGTGCCCTCGCGAGGATGATCCTGCCAGCGGTCCTCACGAGGCCTGTCGCACCACTCCTGGAGTGAGCCACGGTCGTCCCAGCGCCCGCCTCCACGTCCTTCTCCTCGGCCGTAGCCCCGATCGCTGCGCTAGGGCGTCGACCGAAGCGTCCTTCGCGAATGGCTCTGAGCTCTTGACAGTCGCTAGTGTTGTGGGTGTTCAGGTTGTGGAAGGCGCAGAACGGGCGGCTGCTCTTGGACGACTCTGGCTGATCTCTGCCTCGCTTGGTGTCGGGCTCCGCCACGAGCACGGATGCTTCCTTGCGCTTCACGTCGTTGGCCTTGGCTTTCTTCTCCTCCCGGCCTGCAGCTGGCAGCTCGAGGAGGGAGAGGCGCCCTTCCTCAGCTTTTGCGCACTTGGTCCCGAGATTGCACAACTCATGGATAGCTAGCTCTTCCTTCATCTTGATGTCGTGGACGCCGTCAGAGAACGCGGAGATGATGGCCTCGTCCGTGACCTTTGGGATCTTGAGGCGAGTATTGTTGAAGCGTTGGATCTACTTCTAGAGGGTCTCTCCTGGTTGTTGCTTGATGCGGCGCAGGTCACCCGCGGCCGGCGGGCGGTCGCGAGTGCCCTGGAAGTTGGCGATGAAGCGGTCGCGCATCTCGTCCCATGAGGAGATCGAGCCATGAGGCAGGTTCAGGAGCCACGAACGGGCGCCGTCTTTGAGTGCCATAGGGAACTAGTTCGCCATGACTTTCTCGTCGCCGTTGGCCGCCTCGATGCTCAGCTCATAGAGCTGAAAGAACTCCGCGGGGTCGAGGGTGCCGTCATAGCGAGGAGGCAGATCTGGCTTGAACATGCCCGGCCAGGCGACACTACGTAGCTCGGGGGTGAAGGCGCGGCAACCGGCCGTGGTCGCCGGGGCCCGTCTTGGAGGTGGAGCCTGGTCTTGACGCCCACGCGCCGCCTCCGCAAGCGGCGCGGGGGCCTGCCGCGGCAGACGATCCTGGCGCGGTGGTGCGAGGAGTGGCGGAGCGTTCTCTTGTGGTTGAGAACTTCTTGGCAGCTTCCTTCTTCATGTCGGGCGCCGGACGCTGCGGTCGCGTCAGCGGCGCGCACGCCTTGGTGCCAAGCGCCATCTTAGAAGCGAGGCGGTGGGCGCTCCGTGAGCCTCGTCGCCCGAAGCAGCAGTGTCGGGGTTGGGTGCGACATATGCCAATGGATGGCTTATCATGGTGGGAGCAGTAGAACGTCGGCGGTGCACAGAGCGGGATGAGGCGTGAACCACGAGCGCCCGGCGCACTTTACCCAGGTTCGGGGATCTCCTAGGAGATAACACCCCTAGTCCTGCTCTGCGGCGTCTCCGCATGATCACTTAGGCACAAGTGGTACAAAGGTGCTCCTTGAGCTGTTTGCTAGAGGTGGAAGAGAGCAAGGCTAGCTCTCTCCTTTCTCTATGGGTCGGTCTAGTTCTAACAGGTTGGGAACCCTTTGCATGGGTGCCGTGAGGGGTTTATATAGGCCTACCCCCCAGGGGTACAATAGTAATCCGCCCGAGGCGTGAGGTCATTGTCGATCTCTCTGGTGGTCGGATTCTCCGCCCGGCTGAAATCCCGCCGCTTTGGTGGGCCCCGGCAATGATGCAGTGCAGGCCGACAGGCCGCCTCTGCCGCTCGCGGGTCTTGTCGGCTGTTGATCACTGTAGCCACGATGCTAATGACGCTGGCTCGGTCAGGGGAGCGTGGCTCCAGCCCGCCACTGGCGAGCGACATTCTGTAGCCACTCCGTGTCTCGTCTGGTTAATGGCGAGTGGGCCCCGAGGAAGGGGCGGGCCGACTGTGGGGGGCCGACCTCCCTCGGGTCCGACTGGTGAGGCTCTAGCCGTCTTCTAGGCTCTCGCTGATCGGTGGGGCCCGTCGTCCTTGGGCCGTGCCGACAAGCCGTCGTGGGAGCAGGGCTCCACCTGCTTGTGGTGACGTCAGGGGTGGAGTGGCAACAGTGCCGCGCCGGGCGGAGATCTCCGCCTGTATGGTGCACTATGGCCACGCCCATCCTTGGACCAGGGGGGATGGGCTAGACTGGAGCCACTCCCTGTCTTGTCTTTCTTGATGAGGGCGCAGGCTTCGTGGCGCCTCGGGCCGACTGCTAGGGGCTGGTTTCTATGGAAGCCGCCCACTAGGATTCGGCTTGTCTTGATGCCGGCTTCTGGAACTCGGCCGTCTACGGGCAGCCGACTATTCCTCCAGCCGGCCACCACAAGGCGGCACTTCATCTTGGTCCCTTGAGGGGCGCGGCCAGCCCCGATGTCTTGAAAGGTTCTGGGAGTCGGGTTAGCCTACCCGTGGCCCATTACTCCGACACGGAGAGAGGGACGATGCAGGGGAGCCCCCTGCGGAGCGGACAAGCTCGGCGATGCGGTTGTGCCAGTCCTCGTAGAGGTCGTCGACCGGGCGGTAGCGCAGGAGTTTGTGCGCCATGAGGAGCACGACCTGGGCGTACATGGGGGCGCAACAAGCATGGGATGAGGAACCGGACGGGGTCAGCGATGGAGTGGCGGTGCGGCCGTCCTGCCGCACCAAGGGGTGCAACGAGGACACCTGCTGCTCGTTCCCCGCCGGGCCGGTGGCGTCGTTGGCGGCGGGAGACGGAGAACAACTAGGTGGCCCACCGACGGGAGTCGCTCGAGCGACGCGGGTGGCTAGGGCAGCCCGGCGCTCAGCACGAGCACGGGGAGAGTCCGCCATGGAGATGACGGAGCAACTGGACGCGAACGACGGAAGGGAAGTGATACGTCTCCAACGTATCTATACTTTTTGATTGCTCCATGCTACTTTATCTACTGTTTTGGACTATATTGGGCTTTATTTTCCACTTTTATATTATTTTTGGGACTAACCTATTAACCAGAGGCCCATCCCGATTGCTGTTTTTCCTATTTCGGTGTTTGAAGAAAGCGGAATATCAAACGGAGTCCAAATGGAATGAAACCTTCGGGAACGTGATTTTCTCATCGAACGTGATCCAGGAGACTTGGACCCTACTCCAAGAAGTAATAGAGGCGGTCACAAGGGTGGGGGCGCCCCCCCTAGGGGGCGCCCCCTGCCTCGTGGGCCCCCTGTTGCTCCACCGACGTACTCCTTCCTCCTATATATACCTACGTACCCCCAAATGATCAGAGGAGGAGCCAAAAACCTAATTCCACCGCCGAACTTCCTGTATCCACGAGATCCCATCTTGGGGCCTATTCCGGAGCTCCGCCGGAGGGGGCATCCACCACGGAGGGCTTCTACATCATCACCATAGCCCCTCCGATGAAGTGTGAGTAGTTTACGTAAGACCTTCAGGTCCATAGCTAGTAGCTAGATGGCTTCTTCTCTCTTTTTGGATCTCAATACAATGTTCTTCCCCTCTCTCGTGGAGATCTATTCGATGTAATCTTCTTTTTGCGGTGTGTTTGTTGAGACCAATGAATTGTGGGTTTATGATCAAGATTATCTATGAACAATATTTGAATCTTCTCTGAATTCTTTTATGTATGATTGGTTATCTTTTGCAAGTCTCTTTGAATTATTCGTTTGGTTTGGCCAACTAGATTGGTAGTTCTTGCAATGGGAGAAGTGCTTAGCTTTGGGTTCAATCTTGCGGTGTCCTTTCCCGATGTGAGAAGGGGCAGCAAAGGCACGTATTGTATTGTTGCCATCGAGGATAACAAGATGTGGTTTTTATCATATTGCATGAATTTATCCCTCTACATCATGTCATCTTGCTTAAGGCGTTACTCTGTTTTTAACTTAATACTCTAGATGCATGCTGGATAGTGGTCGATGAGTGGAGTAATAATAGTAGATGCAGGCAGGAGTCGGTCTACTTTTCTCAGACGTGATGCCTATATACATGATCATACCTAGATATTCTCATAACTATGCTCAATTCTGTCAATTGCTCAACAATAATTTGTTCACCAACCGTAGAATACTTATGCTCTTGAGAGAAGCCACTAGTGACACCTATGGCCCCGGGTCTATTCTCATCATATCAATCTCCATTACTTTAATACTTGCTTTTTTTTTACTTTGCCTTTTACTTTTCACTTTGCATCTCTATACCAAAAATACCAAAAATATTATTTATCATCTCTATCAGATCTCACTCTCGTAAGTGACCGTGAAGGGATTGACAACCCCTAATCACGTTGGTTGCGAGGAGCTATTGTTTTGTGCAGGTACGAGGGACTTGTGCGTAGCCTCCTCTTTGGATTGATACCTTGGTTCTCAAAAGCGAGGGAAATACTTACGCTACTTTGCTGCATCATCCTCTCCTCTTCGGGAAATCCAGCGGTGCTCAAGAGGTAGCAAGAAGAATTTATGGCGCCGTTCTTGGGAGGCTTACATGAAACAAGTCAAGACTTGGAATCCTAACAACAAGCCACTTACGGCACCGTTAAAGTCTACATACCAAGTACCCATCACAATCCCTATCTCCCGCATTACATTATTTGCCATTTGCCTCTCGTTTTCCTCTCCCCCACTTCACCCTTGCCGTTTTATTCGCCCTCTCTTTCCCAATCTCCTCTTTTTCCCGTTTGCCTTTTTCTCGCTTGCCTTTTGTTTGCTCATGCGTTAGTCTGCTTGCTTGTCGTTATGTCTGAAATTGGCGAAATTATTGCCGATATGGGCGATAATAATATCATAGAAAATTCTGAAGCTCCTGCTGAAGAATCCCCTACCTATCATACAAAAAGATTTCGAATCGGTGGTGGTAATATTATTGGAAAAGGAGTTATTCAAGATTTCTTTACTTGTGCTGGTGCTTTTCCCTCTATGGGTGGTTCTATTCTCCATAGAACTAATAGCCTTGCGCAATTTATGCATATGCACCCTTCTATACAAAGAATTTTCCTAGAATTTTCTAATATTGAACACTCCTCTGTTAAGCGTGTTGCTACAATCTTTTTGGCTCATGAATTCAGATTTATAATAAAAGAAGCCAAAGAAATCTTTAGCATTATAGGGTGGACGCTGGCCGTCCTCCCATAGAATCTATCCTTTTTATCAAGAAGAAATAATGCGTTTTCAATCTATCGACTATGTTGCTTTCAATGAAAATCTTAGAAAAAAGGTGCCTACCAATATTTTAATTGATAGAATCTCTGAGCTTAATGATGATTTGGCTATTGAAATAATGAGCTAGGATGCTCTCTTGAGTATAGGCTCACCAAGATTCTGTCGGGAAGAAGCAGCTTATAATGATGAATTGGGTGTGCAATACGAAGGGCCGAAAGAGGAATCTATACCTCCTAAAATTGATCTTGGGTACTTCTGTCCTATTAAATTTAGCCCTTTTGATTACTTTTGCTTGCCTCAAAGAAAACTTGCTGCCGAACATTGAGAATATGAAATGAGTTTCACCGATCTATCTTATTACTACGACACTACTTAAATCTATCCTTGCTTTTATGCCTAGCTAGGGGCGTTAAACGATAGCGCTTGTTGGGAGGCAACCCAATTTTATTTTTAGTTTTTTGTTTTTGCTTATGTTTTGGAATAAATAATCCATCTAGCCTCTGTTTAGATGGGGTTTTATGTTTTAATTAGTGTTTGTGCCAAGTTAGACCTATAGGATCTTCTTGGATGATAGTTATTTGATATTGTTGTAATTTCCAGAATCTTTCTGTTCACGAAAACAATTGTTAAAAATCACAAGAATGTGATAAAATACTGATTACAATTGCTTCTGATTATTAAACAAATTTTCTAGGTCGTCCTATTTTGGTGGAATTTTTGGAGTTCCAGAAGTTTCCGTTAGTTACAGATTACTACAGACTGTTCTGTTTTTGACAGATTCTGTTTTTCGTGTGTTGTTTGCTTATTTTGATGAATCTATGGATAGTAAAATAGTTTATAATCCATAGAGAAGTTGGAATACAGTAGGTTTAACACCAATATAAATAAAGAATGAGTTCATTACAGTACCTTAAAGTAGTCTTTTGTTTTCTTTCTCTAACGCAGCTCACGAGATTTCTATTGAGTTTTGTGTTGTGAAGTTTTCAAGTTTTGGGTAAATTCTTTTGATGGATTATGGAACAAGGAGTGGCAAGAGACTAAGCTTGGGGATGCCCATAGCACCCCCAAGATAATCCAAGGACACCAAAAAGTCAAAGCTTGGGGTTTCCCCGGAAGGCATCCCCTCTTTCGTCTACTTCCATCGGTAATTTACTTGGAGCTATATTTTTATTCACCACATGATATGTGTTTTGCTTGGAGCGTCTTGTATTATTTGCGTCTTTGCTTTCTTAGTTTATCACAATCATCCTTGCTGTGCACACCTTTTGAGAGAGCCATACATAAATTGGAATTTGATAGAATACTCTATGTGCTTCACTTATATCTTTTGAGCTTGATAGTTTTGTTCATAGTGCTTCACTTATATCTTTTGAGCGTGGTAATTTTTGCTCTAGTGCTTTACTTAGATCTTTTAGAGCACGGTGGTGAATTTGTTTTAAAGAAACTATTGATCTCTCATGCTTCACTTAGATTATTTTGAGAGTCGTTAATAGCATGGTAATTTACTTAAATATTAATATACTTGGTATTCAAGATATGTGAAACTTTCTTTTGAGTGCGTTGAATACTAAGAAAAGTTTGATGCTTGATAATTGTTTTGAGATATGAAGATGGTGATATTAAAGTCATGCTAGTTGAGTAGTTGTGAATTTAAAGAATACTTGTGTTGAAGTTTGTGATTCCGTAGCATGCACGTATGGTGAACCGTTATGTGATGAACTTCGGAGCATGATTTATTTATTGATTGTCTTCCTTATGAGTGGCGGTCGAGGGGACGGCGATGGTCTTTTCCTACCAATCTATCCCCTAGGAGCATCGCATAATACTTTGCTTTGATAACTTCTAGATTTTTGCAATAAGTATATGAGTTCTTTATGACTAATGTTGAGTCCATGGATTATCGCACTTTTCCCATCCTTCCACCATTGCTAGCGTCTCTAATACCGCGCACTTTTCGCTGGTATCATACACCCACCATATATCTTCCTCAAAACAGCCACCATACCTACCTATCATGGCATTTCCATAGCCATTCCGAGATATATTGCCATGCAACTTTCCACCGTTTCGTTTATTATGACACGCTCCATTATTGTCATATTGCTAGCATGATCATGTAGTTAACATCGTATTTGTGGCAAAGCCACCTTTCATAATTCTTTCATACATGTCACTATTGTTTCATTGCATATCCCCGTACACCGTCGGAGGCATTCATATAGAGTCATACTTTGTTCTAAGAATCGAGTTGTAATTGTTGAGTTGTAAGAAAAATAAAAGTGTGATGATCATCATCCTTTAGAGCATTGTCCCAAGTGAGGAAAGGATGATTGAGACCATGATTCCCCCACAAGTCGGGATGAGACTCCGGACGAAAAATAAAAAAAAAGAGAAAAATGAAAAAAAGAGGCCATAAAAAAGAGAAAAAGAGAGAAGGGACAATGCTACTATCCTTTTACCACACTTGTGCTTCAAAGTAGCACCAAGATCTTCATGATAGAGAGCCTCTCATTTTGTCACTTTCATATACTAGTGGGAATTTTTCATTATAGAACTTGGCTTGTATATTCAAATGATGGGCTTCCTCAAATGCCCTAGGTCTTCGTGAGCAAGCGAGTTGGATGCACACCCACTTAGTTTCTTTTGTCGAGCTTTCATATACTTATAGCTCTAGTGCATCCGTTGCATGGCAATCCCTACTCACTCACATTGATATCTATTGGTGGGCATCTCCATAGCCCGTTGATACGCCTAGAGTATGTGAGACTATCTTCTCCCTTTTTGTCTTCTCCACAACCACCATTCTATTCAACATATAGTGCTATATCCATGGCTCACGCTCATGTATTGCGTGAAGATTGAAAAAGTTTTGAAAATGTTAAAGTATGAAACAATTGCTTGGCTTGTCATCGGGTTGTGCATGATTTAAATATGTTGTGTGGGGAAGATGGAGCATAGCCGGACTATATGATTTTGTAGGGATAACTTTCTTTGGCCATGTTATTTTGAGAAGACATAATTGCTTAGTTAGTATGCTTGAAGTATTATTATTTTTATGTCAATATGAACTTTTGTCTTGAATCTTTCAGATCTGAATATTCATACCACAATTAAGAAGATTTACATTGAAATTATGCCAAAGTATCACTCCGCATCAAAAATTCTCTTTTTATCATTTACCTACTCGAGGACGAGCAGGAATTAAGCTTGGGGATGCCTGATACATCTCCAACGTATCTATAATTTTTGATTGCTCCATGCTACTTTATCTACTATTTTGGACTATATTGGGCTTTGTTTTACACTTCTATATTATTTTTGGGACTAACCTATTAACCGGAGGCCCAGCCCAGAATTGCTGTTTTTTTGCCTATTTCGGTGTTTCGAAGAAACGGAATATCAAACGGAGTCCAAACGGAATGAAACCTTAGGGAATGTGATTTTCCCACCGAACGTGATCCAGGAGACTTGGACCCTACTCCAAGAAGTAACAGAGGCGGTCACGGGGGTGGGGGCGGCCCCCTAGGGTGCGCCCCCCTGCCTTGTGGGCCCCCTGTTGCTCCAGCGACGTACTCCTTCCTCCTATATATACCTACGTACCCCCAAACGATCAGAGGTGGAGCCAAAAACCTAATTCCACCGCCGCAACTTCCTGTATCCACGAGATCCCATCTTGGGGCCTATTCCGGAGCTCCGCCGGAGGGGGCATCCACCATGGAGGGCTTCTACATCATCACCATAGCCCCTCCGATGAAGTGTGAGTAGTTTACTTCAGACCTTGGGTCCATAGCTAGTAGCTAGATGGCTTCTTCTCTCTTTTTGGATCTCAATACAATGTTCTCCCCCTCTCTCGTGGAGATCTATTCGATGTAATCTTCTTTTTGCGGTGTGTTTGTTGAGACCGATGAAATGTGGGTTTATGATCAAGATTATCTATGAACAATATTTGAATCTTCTTTGAATTATTTTATGTATGATTGGTTATCTTTGCAAGTCTCTTTGAATTATCCGTTTGGTTTGGCCAACTAGATAGGTAGTTCTTGCAATGGGAGAAGTGCTTAGCTTTGGGTTCAATCTTGTGGTGTCCTTTCCCAGTGACAGAAGGGGCAGCAAGGCACGTATTGTATTTTTGCCATCGAGGATAACAAGATGGGGTTTTTATCATATTGCATGAATTTATCCCTCTACATCATGTCATATTGCTTCAGGCGTTACTCTGTTTTTAACTTAATACTCTAGATACATGCTGGATAGCGGTCGATGAGTGGAGTAATAGTAGTAGATGCAGGCAGGAGTTGGTCTACTTGTCTCGGACGTGATGCCTATATACATGATCATACCTAGATATTCTCATAACTATGCTCAATTCATCAATTGCTCAACAGTAATTTGTTCACCCAATCGTAGAATACTTATGCTCTTGAGATAAGCCACTAGTGAAACCTATGGCCCCCGGGTCTATTCTCATCATATCAATCTCCATTACTTTAATACTTGCTTTGTTTTTACTTTGCCTTTTACTTTTCACTTTGCATCTCTATACAAAAAATACCAAAAATATTATTTATCATCTCTATCAGATCTCACTCTCGTAAGTGACCATGAAGGGATTGACAACCCCTAATCGCGTTGGTTGCGAGGAGCTATTGTTTTGTGCAGGTACGAGGGATTTGTGCGTAGCCTCCTACTGGATTGATACCTTGGTTCTCAAAAACTGAGGGAAATACTTACGCTACTTTGCTGCATCATCCTCTCCTCTTCGGGGAAATCCAACGTAGTGCTCAAGAGGTAGCAGGAAGTTCCGGCGCACCCCTACCTGGCGCGCCAAATGTCGGATCTCAGGTTCCAGCAAAACCCTCAAGTTCGAACTCTCGGGTGCGCGCGGAGATTTCCTCCCTACCGATCTACGCCCTAACTCGCTAAGATCTCGCGGACGAACTCGGATTTAACTTCAACACAAAGACACAAGATTTATACTGGTTCGGGCCACCATTGTGGTGTAATACCCTACTCCAGTGTGGTGGTGGTGGTGGATTGCCTCTTGGGCTGATGATGAACAGTACAAGGGGAAGAACAGCCTCCTGAGGTTGGGGTGTTCTTGTGTTCGGTGTGTGGCTAAGGATTGGCTCTTGATCAGATGCCCCTATTGTGGTGGCTAGTTCTAGTTATATAGGCCCTAGTCCTCTTCCCAAATATTGAGCGGGAAGGGAGCCAACAACGGCCAATTTGAAAGGGGACAGCTAGTACAGCTTATCCTGACAAAAGTGGTCTTCGCCTGCAAAAAGGCTCTGGTGGTGACGCCGTCTTGGGCTCTATGGTGACCTCCGTCCTGCCGTCCGGCTGGTCTTGGTTTCGTTGCACTGATATGGAAACCTTTTCCTGATGCCTCGGTACTCCACGCCTGCGCATGCCTCCTTAGCACCAAATAGGCAACAAGCACGCTGCGCGTGCTGGCGCCCGCCTGGTGCCTGCCTGGTTTTGATCGTCATGGCTCAAGTCACGAGAGCCTCGCGAGGTTCGCCCTGCCTTGATATCTCCACACCTCGCGAGGCAGCCTGGTGAGGCCGCTCCCGAGGAGGTCTTGCATCGTCCGCCTTGCAAGGCTTGGCCCCTCCCGAGGGTCTTGAGTGTCTTGCTGATGAAGATGGGTCGTACAGGCCTGCTAGCACAACCACGCTGTGGGCCGCAGGCAGGCAAGTCTGGGGACCCTCGTTCCCAGAACACCGACAAGAGCCTCGGCAACGAGGATTTCATCGTGCCTGGGGAACCTCTCGAGCAGGAGCGCTTTAAACGCCGGCTAATAGCCACTGCAAGGAGCTTGAAAAAGAAGCAGCAGCAACTTTAAGCTGACCAAGACCTGCTCAATGATAGATGGACCGAAGTCCTGGCCGCCGAGGAATATAGCCTCAGTGGCCCAGCCAAAAATTACCTGAAGCGTAAATTGCTACCTCAGTTTGATGATGAGGCGCTAGAGCCCATACCATCATCACACAATGCGGCTAATCGACCACAACGCGGTCAGGACAGAGCGGCAACTCAAGCCGAACACCAGCCCACTCCACATCACCGTAAAGGCAGAGATAAAACAGCATGTGCTTTTACATATGACCTTCGGCAGGACCTGGACAGTAGAGCAAGACGTACTAGATCGATATACGGATCACAAGGACGTGCCCCGACGCGCGGCGACGACTATCTCCGCGGAAGCGACAATCCTAGTCACGCCCGGGCCGAAAACCGCAGACGGACTCCATCGGAGCTACGTCGCAATGTGGCCCAATATAGAGGCGCTGCACATCCTCTTTGCTTCACAGACAAAGTAATGGAGCACGAATTTCCAGATGGGTTTAAGCCCATGAATAATTAATCATACGACGGAAGAACTGATCCCGCGATATGGATCGAGGATTTTCTCCTCCATATCCACATGGCACGTGGAGATGACCTTCATTCCATCAAATACCTGCCACTAAAGCTCAAAGGACCAGCTCGATACTGGTGAAACAGTTTGCCGGAAAACTCTATTGGCAGCTGGGAGGACTTGGAAGACGCCTTCCGACAACTTCCATGGAACATATGTCCAGCCACCGGATGCCGATGACTTGAGTCACATTGTCCAGCAGCCCAGAGAGTCAGCCAGGAAGCTCTGGACTAGGTTCTTAGTTAAAAATAACCAAATCATCAATTTTCCGGACGCGGAAGCCCTAGCGTCCTTCAAACACAGCATCCGAGATGAGTGGCTCGCCCGCCACCTCGGTCAAGAAAAACCTAAATCCATGTCAGCCCTTACCGCTCTAATGACCCGCTTTTGCGCGGGAGAAGACAACTGGCTCGCTCGTAGAAGCAACAGCCCGAGCGATCCGGGCACTTACGAAGTCCGAGAGGGCAATGGCAAGCCACGATGCAGTAAACACAAACGTCGTAATGATAATGAAAGAACGCACGACATAGCGGTCAACCCCGGATTCAGCGGTCCCAAACCCGGTCAACGAAAAAAGCCATTCAAGGCAAACAAAGACGGACCATCCACTTTAGACAAGATATTGGATTGGCCCTGCCAGATTCATGGCCACCCCGATAAACCAGCTAATCATACTAATAGAAGCTGTTGGGTCTTCAAGCAGGCCGGCAAGCTCAACGCCGAACACAAGGGGTGGAGGCCGTCCAATGATAGCGACGACGACGAGACTCACTGTCGGCGTCCTAGGAACGGGGTCCCCAGACTTGCCTGCCTGCGGCCCATGGTGTGGCTAAGCCAGCAGGCCGTACGGCCTATCTTCATCCACAAGGCATCCAAGACCCTCGCAAGGGGCCAAGCCTCGTGAGGCGGTCGACGCAAGACCTCCTTAGGAGTGGCCTAGTCAGGCAGGCTCACGAGGAGCGGAGATATCAAGGCAGGGCGAACCTCACGAGGCTCTCGTGACGTGAGCCATGACGATCGACACCAGGCGGGCGCTAGGCGGGCGGCAGCGCGCACAACGTCCTTGTTTCCTCTTTGGTGCTAAGGAGGCCAGCGCAGGCGAAGAGTACCGAGGCATCAGACAAAGGTGTCGGATTTCGGTTTCCGGGGACCCTCTAGGTTCGAACTCTGGGGTGCACGCGGAGATCTCACCCCCTACCTACCTGCACCTCGCCGCCTCGCTAGGATCTAAACTACCAAAAGAACAACACAAGAGACACAAGGTTTATACTGGTTCGGGCCACCATTGTGGTGTAACACCCTACTCCAGTGTGTGGTGTGGTGGATTGCCTCTTGGGCTGATGAAGAACAATACAAGGAAGAACAGCCTCGCGAGGGTGAGGTGTTCTTGTGGCTAGGCTCTCGATCGGATTGGATCAAGCTAAGATGAGGCGAGATGTCTCCATCCCCCTCCTACTATGGTGGCTAGCTCTACTTATAGGCAAGGGCCCTGGGCCTCTTCCCAAATATTGAGCGGGAAGGGCGCCAACAATTGGCCATTTTGAAGGGGAACATCTAGTACACTTATCCTGACTAAAGTTGGTCCTCGCCTGTCAAAGGCTCTGGTGGTGACGCCGGCTTGGGCTCCATGATGACTTCCTTCCTGCAGTTGAGATGGTCTTGATCTTGTTGCACCGAAATGGGTGCCTTTGCTTGATGCTCTCGCCTGCGCTTGCCCCTTTGCACCAAAGAGGAAATGAGGATACTGCATGGACTGGCGCCCGCCTGGCGCCCTCGGTCGTCATGGCTTGCGTCATGGGCACCTCGTGAGGTACCCCTCCTTGATCTCTCCGCCTCCTCGCGAGCCAGCCTGACGAGGCCGTGCCCGAGGAAGCTTCTGGTCATCCGCCCAGCGAGGCTTGGCCCTCGCGAGGTCTTGAGCTTGTCTTGATGAAGATGGGCCATGCTTTGGGCCACCCCTTGAGCCACGCCCGCAGGCCGCAGTGCGAGCAAAGTCTGGTTCGCCCGTTCCCGAACGCCGGCAGTAGCCCCCGGGCCCAAGGCGCCGCTGGACTTGGCTTAGCGGAGAAGCCGAAGGGCAAGTCACGCTGGCCCCTAACAGCCTGCGGCCTTGGGCACCGTGTGGCGGTTGATTGGACGTGGGCGTCCCTGTTCCCCCACGCCACCTTATTTTGCGCCCAGCTAGGCGGACCCGTGGTTGCACATAGTCGTCCCTCTTTTCGCTGCTCGACCGTCTCCTGCTCTTCCTCCTCTCGAGCTCCAGTCTCCGCTTCCAATCCAATCTCGAATCCTTCCCATTTTGTCGCCATGGCTCCGACGAAGAAGGGGAAAGGGAAGAAGCTTGTGCCTTCGCTCCACTCGCCGTTGCTGACGGTTCCAGCTGTCGATCGGTCGATCATACTCAACCGAGAAGGCTTGGACAAGGTCAGCTCTGCTCTTGCCACTATCTTCAACGAGTGCGGGAGGACGACGGCCTGGCCCGCGTCTCGCTTCTCTACTGACAGAATAGTCACCGAGGTCCGGTGCTTCGCCGATGCCCTGTGGGCGGGACTGGTTCGTCCCTTTTCCAATTTCTTCAACGATGTGCTTTCCCATTACCAGATCCATATGATGCATTTGGGTCCTGAATCCATTACTCTTCTTGCCGCTTTCGCCTTTTTCTGTGAGGCAATGATGGGCATCCCTCCTTCAGTTGCCTTGCTGCGTCACTTCTTCTCTTTGCGCCTCGTCGACTCCGCCCAATGCTTGGGGTGCGTGAGCTTCATTGCCGCACCAGAAATGGCGGCTTCAGGGATTGATTTCAGCCTTCCTCCGCCCGCGTCTGGGTTCCGCGAGCGGTGGCTGTACGTGGATGTCGGGGTGCCCAGCCCCCTGCTTTCGGAGCCAACATCGCCCTCTGTCCCCAATTCAGGCTGGGGCCAGGAGACGCTCACGAGCCCCCGGCTCGTCTTCGTCTGGCATCACTTCCACGTGCCAGGGCGCTCGGCGTGTGGCGCCCAAGGTGGTGAATGAGTTCCTCCTATGCCGCATTGCCCCTCTCGGCGTCCTCCCGCGGATGTGGGCCTTGGTGGCGTGAGGATCGCATGAGGCTCTAGGAGGAGGACCAGACGCCTGAAGCGCTAAGGAAGGTGCTCATGGTCCTGACTGGGGACCCTTCCCCCAGAAGCATCCGACAAGGGGGTGCTTTGCTGCACTTTTGCTCAAGGAGGGGTGACTTTGTGAAGTAGTTGCCCAGCTTCGACGAATGGGGGCTTCGCCCCGCAGGCCTCATGCGGCCTCGCGAGAACCTAGTGGTGGTGGATCGCCTTGATGGCCCCACGGCGGTCCTTCCTCGAGTGGTGGAGCAGGAGGCATGGGCGCCCGGGAGGCTGAGGGGGCCTCCGCCGGGATGACGACGCCAGGCGGCACTCCTGAGGTGGCAGCTCCTGAGGCCCGCACTGCTGCGGCTGAAAGCGTTGAGCCGCGGCCCGCGGCTCCCGTGGTCGAGGCCTCTGAGGCCCCAGCTATTCTGCTTGGTGAGGCGATCGGCGGCGTGCGCCAGAACGATGCCCCTAACGCTGGTCATCTTGGTGCTTCTTCCTCGTCGCAGGCTGACCCCTGCGCTGAACTCCTGGGCCGCTTCCGCATGGACTTCGAGGCTCTTCGGAAGAGAAGGGAGGCCTTGGGTGACGATTACCCTTGCCTCCTGCTGAAGCGTAGGAAGTATTTCGCCATTGATGAGTAAGCCTTCCCCTTCCCTAGTTCATTATCTTCCCGTTGCTTTGGCTGATCCTTGCTCTGCAGGGCCCTTCCTGCCGAGCTCGCGAAGATGGCTGAGGAGCCATCCCCCCAGGCTTCGCCCCCTCCATCGTCTTCGAGCGCTCCGAGCTCAAGCAGAGCCCTTGTGGTGAGGACGGCCGGAGAGGTGAGCCATCCTGTGGCGCATCGTGGCTCTGCGCACCTCGCGACCCTCCTTCGCGAGCCTTCTCGGGGCATAGCCAGCCTGCCTTGGGCTCCTCGTCTGGTCGTGGATAGCGATTGGCTGAGGCGGCCCTTCGTTCTTTGTTCGGGGACGAGCCAGCCCTAGGCTAGGCTTCTGGCGGGGCATGCCCGGCCATCACGAGGGCGCCAGCCCCCAGCCCCCTTCCCAGAGGGGGAGTGCTGATTCGTGGCCCCCCGCGCTTACTTGGGGCGGATGATGACACAGAAGACGTGCTCGGGCGCACCCGGGAGCGCCGCGCCCTTCGCCAAGGGTTTCTCCAGAGGGCGGCTGAAGCAGTGAACCAGCTTGGCGTAGAGCTTGCTGACGAAGACGCACGCCTTGAAGCTGAGGGCCTGCACCTAGCTGAAGAGGGGCGCAAGCTGAAGGTGTCCGTTGCCCTTGCGTGCCACCAACGCGACCTTGAAAATGAGAAGGCCGAGGCTTCACTGGCGGCCTTACGGGAGGCCCGTTCCCGGGCCGTCGAGGAGGCCCGGGAGGCTGACCGGCGGTGTGAGGCGGCGGAGGAGCGGGCGCGGGAGCTCTAGGCCTGGAGAAATTCCCTGGAGCAGCAGGTGGAGCTGCGCGAGACGGCCCTTGCGTTGATGAAGGGGGCTTCGGTTGAGCAGGCTGAGCTCCGGAGACGCGAGGAGGCACTGACGTTGGAAGCTGCCGAGCGCGCCCGCGATTTTGAGCGTCTGGAGACGAGGGAGCGCTTGGTGACGTAGGCGGAGGATGATGTCGCTGCGCGGGAGGCCCGATTCCTGGAAGAGATTGAACGCCGGGTGGCGACGGCCCGCTTGAACCTTGAGTGCGAGTTCGAGGAGAGGGTGGGGTTGATCAGGGTCGAGGCTGAATGCAGGACTGCCGCCCTGAGGCCCAAGCTGGATGAAGTGACGCGGCAGGCCGACGCTTCCGGGGCCGCCCTCGGCGTGGCGCAGGAGGAACTGACTTCCACCAGCCGGTGGGCGCTTCTTCTGCGTCGTGGACGCGATGGGCCTTGCCGCCCAGGCCGTTCTTGGCGGAACGAGGGACGATAGGGCGCCCGGCATATCTCGAGCACGAGCATGGCCCTATGCTCCGCACGCTCCGGGAAAGAGCTAACATGGCCTTGGGTAACATCTGCGAGGCGGCCGTTGGCGAGCCTCACACAGTCAACTATGCTGGCAACCTTCAGTTCTTCACTGACGTGGTGATGCAGCTGGAGGTGCGGTCGGGTAGAGCCAACAGGTTGGTGGAGGAGAGGAGTCGCGCCCTGCTCGAGCGTGCCTTTTCTCTCGTCTTCAGCCATCTTCAGGACATGGACCCCAACTTTGATTTTGATGCCGCCATCGCCCCACTACCCCAGGCCGTCCGGGACGACCTGGCGCACTGGGTGGAAGACAACGTGGATGCCCACGTCAGGGCCTTCACTTCAGACAACGACGGCGTGGTCATGGCCGCTGATGAAGGCGGCGTGGTGAACGGCCCTGGCGTTACTGATGGCGACGCGGAGGGCGATGGCGAGGCCAGCGGCGATTCAGGAGGTGATCTCGAGGATGCATTGGGGGATTTATCCGATTGACTGCGTGTTGCCCCTACTTTTTATCCTGCGCAAGTAGAGATCGGGCTTGGCCCTGAAGGTTGTAAGAGCATTTTGGGAGGGGGAGCCCCTCGTGTAAAAACTTGCAGTTAGCGTATTAGTAGATGCGATATCACCCGTACGCCCGCGCCGAGTGGCTGGCCTTGCGACGAGCTGGCTGACTTGTTTACCTTCGACCCGCGTGGGCCCCGAGACAGCCTGCGGAGGGCTGTGGCGCTTCGTGTGCTCCCTGAACGAGCCCATTTAACTGGTGATGAGAACCTCTTGAGAGGGCGTGGTGATGGTGGTCCGATCTGCGCGCATGCTAGGCCTGGCACGGCTCGCGAGGGCCTCACGAGGGGAGGCAGCTGAGGCAGAGTGGTAACCAGAACGCGAGAGATTGCTCGAATGAGACTAAACACCCCTTCCCCGAACACACGTAAATCGCAAGCGCAAATCCAACTTAAATCAAAAAAGGGGGAAAAAGCAACAACCAAGGGAAAAAGCAAGAAAAGCAGAAAAAGCTGCGTCCGGCACCTAGTCTAGTCTTGGACGTCTTCTCACCAGCGCGGAGCTAAGTGCTGCCACTGGGCTTGGGAGGGAGCCCCAGGGCCTGAGGCCGGCGCTCCTGAGACTCTAGGGCGTGTACATCCCCACTCATTATTACGTGAGAGTGTCACGGGGCGGCGAGCTTTACAGGAACTGGGCCTTCTTCACAGGTACCGGCCTTGCTTCATATTGCCAGACAAGGGCCCCGCCTTGCGCCACACGCTAGTGCCACCGACGACGACCGGAAACCAAGGACGCCGCCAATGGGGTAGAGCGGCTGCCAGCGGTTCCCCCGACGACCACGGGTCCTTTGCGAGGTAGGCCACGAGGCACCTCCCGGCGGAAGGGCCTACCTCCTGAGGACGCCTTGCTCCAAACACCGCGGTGGTGATGCCGGATCTCGGCCCCTCTCCTGTGGCCCCCGGCGCCCTCCTCCTGAGGGGTATGAAACTGCGGGAGTGGGGCAGCCGTCCGTTGTGGCGACCTGTACCTCCTGCGATCCATGGTTAGCGTATGCCTGCTCCTGAGGAATTAGCGGTACCCGATAATCGTTGCTTCCAGTGCGGCCGACGGGGCTTTCCCAGGGCTCCTGGAAGAGCTCGGCTTTGGTGCCTCGTCCCCCCAGCTTGGGCCGAGGAGCGAGCCATGTTCGTCCTCCTGTGCGTGCCCTTGATCCATCATGTGGGGCACGTACTCTTCCGGGGCCGCCATCCCGAATGCTGCATCGTAGTGCCCCGTGTGCCACACAGTCCAGCTTGAGACGCCCACCTGGGGGTGGTAGCGCGGTGGTCCACTGGGGCCGTGGGTCGTGGCAAGTCCTTCTTCGCTGGCCGGGGGCGGAGGCAGCGCCGCTGCTGGCCCGGTGCTGATGGCCTGGTTGACGTTGGGGTGGCCTTGGAGTCCGCTTGGAGCTGCGCGGGCGTGCGTGGGGCCTCCGCGTGGCCCGCCCTGGACCTGAGGTGGGAGTTGGGTGCAGAAGGGGTGAGCCCCCGAGGCGGCGAAGCCCAGGAGCTCTGCCACCCGCTCTAGCAGCACGTCGCGGCCGCCCTCCAACAGCCTGCATTGCAGTAGCTCTCGGGCCACTGTGAGCGCGGCCCTTGAGTTCGCCTGCTCCCGTCGGGTGTATGGCCGTGGCCGCTGGCGTGGTTGGAGGCCCTCGCTGCGCGTGAGAGCTGTCGTTACTGTCCCACGTCGCCGCTCCTGTCACGCTGCGGACCGCGAGCTGCCTGGGGCATGGGGTCGCCCGGGGCGAGCGGCTCTGCGTGGGCGGGCCAGGCCGCCCAGGGATCAGGGTTGCCCGCCTTGTCGTCGGACATGATGATGCCGATGTGATGGGGCGCGAAGCGGCAGAGGGCGGATTCCGGCGCAGCCCCTACCTGGCGCGCCAAATGTCGGATTTCGGGTTCCGGCAGACCCTCTAGGTTCGAACTCAGGGGTGCACGCGGAGATCTCACCCCCTACCTACCTGCACCTCGCCGCCTCGCTAGGATCTAAACTACCAAAAGAACAACACAAAGAGAGAAAAGGTTTATACTGGTTCGGGCCACCATTGTGGTGTAACACCCTACTCCAGTGTGTGGTGTGGTGGATTGCCTCTTGGGCTGATGAAGAACAATACAAGGAAGAACAACCTCGCGAGGGTGAGGTGTTCTTGTGGCTAGGCTCTCGATCGGATTCGATCAATCTAAGATGTGGCGAGATGTCTCCATCCCCCTCCTACTATGGTGGCTAGCTCTACTTATAGGCAAGGGCCCTGGGCCTCTTCCCAAATATTGAGCGGGAAGGGCGCCAACAATTGGCCACTTTGAAGGGGAACATCTAGTACACTTATCCTGACTAAACTTGGTCCTCGCCGTCAAAGGCTCAGTGGTGGCCCGGCTTGGGCTCCACGATGACTTCCTTCCGCCCGTTGCGACGGTCTTTGTCTTGTTGCACCGAAACTGGTGCCTTTGGTTGATGCTCTCGCCTGCGCTTGCCCCCTTTGCACCAAAGAGGAAATGAAGACACTGCGTGGGCTGGCGCCCGACTGGCGCCCTCAGTCGTCATGGCTTGCGTCATGGGCACCTCATGAGGTACCCCGCCTTGATCTCTCCGCCTCCTCACGAACTAGCCTGACGAGGCCGTGCCTGAGGAAGCTTCTTGTCGTCCGCCCCGCGAGGCTTGGCCCCTCGCGAGGGTCTTTAGCTTGTGCTGATGAAGATGGGCCGTCTTTGGGCCACCCTTGAGCCACGCCAGTGAGCCGAGCAGGCAAGTCTGGGTACCCCCGTTCCTAGAACGCCGACAAAAGGTTTCTATATCGGTGCAACAAGACCAAGGCCAGGAGGACGGCAAGACGGAGATCATCGTGGAGCCCAAGAGGGCGTCACCACCAGAGCCTTTTGCAGGCGAAGACCACTTTTGTCAAGATAGCTTGTACTAGCTGTCCCCCTTAAAATTTTCCCGCCGTTGTTGGCTCCCTTCCCGCTCAATATTTGGGAAGAGGACCAAGGCCTATATAAGTAGAGCTAGCCACCGCAGTAGGGGTATCTGATCTGCTCTGATCTGATCTGATCTGATCTGATCGGATCGAGCAGTTCACCTAGCTCTCACCCGCTAAGTCACCAAGCACAAGAACACCTCAACCTTAGGAGGCTGTTCTTCCCTCTGTACTGTTCATCATCAGCACAAGAGGCAATCCACCACCACCACACTGGAGCAGGGTATTACACCACAATGGTGGAAAGCACCAGTATAAACCCTGTGCCTCTTTGTGTTGGGAGTTTGTCGAGTTCGTCCGCGAGATCTTAGCGAGCTAGGGCGTAGATCGGTAGGAAGGAAAGACTTCGCGTGCACCCCAGTATTCGAACCTTAAGGGTTTGCCGGAACCCCACATCCGACATTTGGTGCGCCAGGTAGGGGTGTGCCGTAGCTTACCTTCCATCAGTTCGTCACTCCGTTGCTCCGTCGTCACCATGGCGGACGCTCGCCGTGCTCGAGCTGAGCGTCGGGCTGCCCTCACCGCCCGCGTTGCTCAGACGGCTCCCGTCGGTGGGCCACCTCGTCGTTCTCCGTCTCCCGCCGCCAACGCTGCCACCGGCCCGGCGGGGAACGAGCAGCAGGTGTCCATGCTGCATCCTTCGGTGCAGCAGGACGGCCGCACCGCCACTCCATCGCTGACCCCGAACGGTTCTTCGTCTCACACTCGCCGCACTCCCATGGAGGCGCGGGCCGCACTCCTCGCCGCAAACGAACTCCTGCGCTACCGCCCCGTCGACGACCTCTACGAGGAGTTGCTCGACTACGTCACCGAGCTCGTCCACGCTGCAGGGGGCTTCCCAGTGTCGTCCCTCTCTCTACCTCTCCCTCAACCAGCCATGGGCGATGAGGGTCATGGCGTGCCTCCACCACCTCTGCCCCAAGACGGTGCCTTGTCACCAAGGCGCGCGGCCCCGCGGCGTGATCTTCCACACCCGGTGCCCGCGTGCGAAGAGAGAAGCTGCCAAGAAATCCCTCGGCCGCGAGAAGCTGCACCTGCACACCCCGCGCCGCCTCGTCAAGACCGCGCGCCGCCCGCGGCGGCACCACGCGGACCTCATCAAGACCAAGCTCCACCTCTGAAGTGGGCCCCGGCAACCACGACCGGCTGCCGTGACTTCACCCTCGAGCAGCGTAGCGTCGCCTGGCCAGGCAAGTTCAAGCCGGACCTGCCTCCTCGCTACAACAGCACTGCCAACCCCGCAGAGTTTCTGCAGCTCTATGAGTTGGGCATCAAAGCGGCCAACGGCGATGAGAGAGTCATGGCGAACTGGTTTCCCATGGCTCTCAAGGATGTAGTCCACTCCTGGCTCCTGAACCTGCAGCACGGCTCGATCTCCTCCTGGGACGAGATGCGCGACCGCTTCGTTGCCAACTTTCAGGGCACTGGTGACCGCCCGCCGGCCGTGGGTGACCTGCGCTGCATCAAGCAACAACCAGGAGAGACCCTCCAGAAGTACATCCAGCGCTTCAACAACACCCGCCTCAAGATCCCCAAGGTCACGGACGAGGCCATCATCTCTGCGTTCTTTGAAGGCATCTGCGACGTCAAGATGAAGGAAGAGCTCGCTATCCACGAGGAGCTCTGCACATCTCAGGAGATGTTCAACCTGGCGACCAAGTGTGCAAGAGCTGAGGAGGGGCGCCTCTCTATCCTTGAGCTGCTAGCTGTGGGCGCAGACGAGAAGAAAGCCTAGGCCAAGGACGTGAAGCGCAAGGAGGCAACATTGCTAGCAGCAGAGCCCGACACCAAGCAGGGTAGAGATCAGCCCGAGTCATCCAAGAACAGCCGACCGTTCTGCACCTTCCACAACCTGAACACCCACAACACCAGCGACTGTCAAGAGCTCAGAGCCATACGAGAAGGACGCTTCGGTCGACGCCCCGAGCGCAGCGACCGGGGCTACGGCCGTGGAGGAGGACGTGGAGGCGGACGCTGGGACGACCGTGGCCCGCGCTAGGAATGGCGCGACAGGCCTCGTGAGGACCACTGGCAGGACCATCCTCATGAGGGCGCCTGGAGGGATCAGCCTCGTGAGGATCACCCTCAAGGCAACGCCGGTCTTCCCCCGCTGCAGCCGCCAAGAAGGAACAACGACCACCATCAGGACAAGGGGTTGGGGGCTTCCAGGAGCCGCGCGCAATCGCCTGCATCTTGGGCGGCGCCCAGGCCCCAGCCTCTTAGCGCATCTTCAAACAGTTCGCTCGCGAGGTGAACGCGGTGCTCCCCAAGCTCGAGGCCACGCGCCCGCTCAAGTGGTCCCAGTGCACCATCACTTTCAACTCAGCAGATCAGCTCAAGTGCGCGGCCACTGCCAGCGCCCTCCCGATGTTGTGCTCCCCAGTCATCAGCAATGTGCAGGTTACCAAGACCCTCATCAACGATGGCGCAGGGCTCAACAAACTTTCCGTCGACACGTTCGACAACCTCCAAGTGCCATACGAGCAGCTCCAGCCTACCAAACCTTTCTTAGGAGTGACCGACGGTTCCACCACACCGATAGGGCAGGTCCGCCTGCCTGTCACCTTTAGAGAGCGTGAGAATTACCGCACTGAGCTCATCGACTTTGACATCGCGCACATCCGCCTGCCGTACGACGCCATCCTCGGGTATCCGGCCCTGGCCAAGTTCATGGCAGTCACCCGCCATAGCTACAACATCCTCAAGATGCCGGGAAGCGGCGGAGTCATTACGGTCCCATGTGAAGAGAGAGATGCGGTGTGCTCCCTCGAGCGCGCCTTCCAAGCTGCAGCAATCAACGACCCCGACAGCAAAAGCGAGGGCCCTTCAGAGACCATCCCCAAGAAGAAGCAGCTGCTTCGCGCAGGACCTTAGGAGGATGGCGTCGCGGCAGGAGCCTCATCAGGATCAACGTCCAACCCAGGGGCGCCTCCCTCCATCGCATAGGAAGGCGCGCCCGGCGCCCTTCTCGGGCAGGGCTCGGGGGCTATCTTGTGGAGGGCCTCGGACCTTGCCAACCTCACGAGGGAGGCGGTTGGGCACCACTTGGAGGCGTGCTACGCGGCACGTGTCCCTCAGGAGAGCACAGGGCAAGGAGCGCCCACCACTTAGGAGTTCATCACCAAGACCACTCAGGAACTGCAAGACGCAAGAGCCATGCGCGGCGACAGCCGCTCATGAGGCGCAGTTCCCCATCTAGGCGAGGATGCTGGGCTGTGTGTCTGCATCGATGTCCCCGGGCTCAACAGGGCCACATCTCAGGAGCGCTTCTAGCTATCACGTGTGGGCCGCTCCGAGGGCCCGCCACACAGCTACGTTCGCATGCCCTTCGGTTAGCCGAGCGTGGCGTCGGCCTATCACCGCAACATGGAGCGTGTCCTGGCAGCTCAGGAGGCCAGGTACCACGCCGTCCTGGAGGAGATGGAGACGGTCTTCAGGGAACCTCCCGAGCCCCCAGAGCCTCCCGAGGCTCGGGGGCTCCAGTGGCTCATGAGGAGTCTTTTTTCGGCGTAATCCTTGGTGCACCAACTCTACTGCCGTCTGAGAACCAGGTGACATCTTCCAAGCTCGTTTAGTGGGGCGCCCTTCGGGCTGCATCATTCCCAGGACACATGGGTCCGTCCCTGTGGCATGTATCCCTTTGTTTATGTCTTTAGCTTACCTTGCTGGGAGCGCCCCTCGGGCTGCATCACCCCCAAGCCGCTCGGTCCGGACCCAGTGGCATGTATCACTACAAAAAAAGACACATCCGTGACATTTTGGGCCGAACGAATATTTTTTCTGTCATACATATGACACTTCTATGACAATAATTGTGACAAAACCCGGTATCATCAGAGATGTGGTGGGCTCCTACTTCTATGACAAAAAATCATGACAGAAAATGGGCTTTTCGTCCTGGGCGGGCCGGAGAAGCAGCTGCATGACATTCTTTGGGTCGTCCATGATGGAAAAACCGTGGTAGAAGCGAGGGCGGGAAAAATATCGGGAGTTCCGATTCGGTGGGAGGTCGGGGCCAAGCGATGCTGCGTTTCTCTCGTGCGTCTGACATGCGTGTGTGCGACGTTGGCTCTAATCGAACCCGAAAGCGAGGCGTTGGGCTCTAATCGAACCCGAAAGGCGATTACCTTTGCAGGCTACGCGTTACTGAACCCAAGCGATCGATCGATGGCTGTCAACTGAACCCGATCGAGCAATACCTTCACTACTGCTGCTAACTGAAGCCGATCGATGCTGCCTCTGGGATGAACAGTGAGCGTTGCAGGGGGGTTGGATGAACAGTGAGTGGTGGCGTTGCCTCTGGATGAACAGGACCCCGTGGTGTGGTGGAGGGCTGGATGAACAATAGACGGTGGAGGGGTGCCCGTGGATGGGTGGTTGAACAGGACCCCATGGTGTGGAGGGCTGGATGAACAGTAGACGGTGGAGGGGTGCTCGTGGAGGGGTGGTTGAACAGGACCCTGTGGTGTGGAGGGTTGGATGAACAGTAGACGATGGAGGGGTGGTTGAATAGTAGCCGATGGAGTAGTGTGCAGTGGAGGCTGGATGAACAGGAGCCCGTGGAGGCTGGAGGAGGTCGACGGTGGAGATGAAGAGTATCCCGTGGACTCCCGTTTTGCGGTACGCCACACCCCTCCCGATGAACAGGACCCCATTTCGACCGTAGCGCTCCAACACAAGTCCGTTTCGTCCGTTTTGCAGTACGCCACACCCCCTCCCGATCAACAGGACCCCTGTTTCGATCGTAGGAGGTCTGTTTCATCCGTTTTGCGGTACGCCACACCCCTCCCGATCAACAGGACCCCCGTTTCGACCGTAGGAGGTCCGTTTCCTCCATTTTGCGGTACGCCAGACCCCTCCCGATCAACAGGACCCCGTTCCGAATGTAGGAGGTCTGTTTCCTCCGTTGTGCGGTACCCCAGGCCTCGTTTCCATCGCCTGTTCCGTCCAAGCCCTCCCGATGATCACAACCACGCATTCCGTTCCGACCCAGCCGGTTGGCTCCCACGCGTTCCGTTGCCTCCCGATGAACACGACGCATTCTGTTGCCTCCCCATGAACACGACGCATTTCGTTGCCTCCCCATGAACACGACGATGACGATGTTTCTCCGATCCGACCCAGCCATGTACACGAGCCCTAGCTGTACGTATGCGCGATTTGGCGTTCGAGACCCCTCCCATATGTACACATACCCGTATTTTGTTTCTTGCACCCTGGCCGCTATACGTACGTGTACATGCTACATGCGCGCCTCTACTACGACACGTGCGCCTCTACTACGACACGTGCGCGCCTCTACATCGACCAGTATGTACGTACACGTTCGCGACCAGAATGACAACGCTTCGTCACGCTTTGACTAGGTGGGTCCCGACCGTCGAGGCACTTCCTTGCCTGCGAAGATGTAGCCGTGGGTCCCTAGCAGTCGAGGGCGAATCGTTTTTGCGGACGCACTTCCTTGCATGCGAAGATGTAGCTGGTGGGTCCCACCGGTCGGTAGTCGTTTTTGCCGGACGCACTTCCTTGCGTGCGAAGGTGTAAGCTGGTGGGTCTCGGCGGTCGAGGTGAATCGTTTTTGCCGGACACACTTCCTTGCATGCGAAGATGAAGCTGGTGGGTCCTAGCGATCGAGAAATGTTTTTCCGTGAAATAGAGTGGCCGTCCGGTGGGTCCCAGTTGTCGATTGGAGGAATCATTATTTTCCGGCGTAATAAGGAGGCACTTCCTTGCTGCGGCCGTGGACCCGGTATCGGCCTCTCCACGTATAGTCCACGTCCGATGGAAGTTGTTCCTTGACCACGTTGACCGGGGCCTTGAGAGCACCACGACAAGGGACGGCGGCGAGGCCTAGGAAGGGACGACTTCGGGCGGGGAAGGCGCGGCGATGGAGGCCCACGTGAAGAGGAGTACGAGGGTTCACTGGTTCGGCTACGGTGTGAGGCTGCTGTCGCCGCAGAATAACAGGGGGTGTGGGTGAGTAGAGGGATGGCCTGGCCAGCGGTGGGAGTAGTAGGGGGCGGTGAGGCCTCCGCGGCATCACAACCGGCCACGGGAGGCGAGAGCCTGCAGCAACACGGCGGCTCTGGTTTGGCGGTTGGAGCAAGAAGACCCAGAGGTTGAAGAAGCACTATGGCCGTTGGATGAACATCGTGCTGGTAACATGAGCTAGAATCGTTCATATTGACTAAGTTGACAAAGCCCTCCGTCCCGTCCAACTTGGTAGGCCCTAAGTCAGCCTCCCACTATGCCGGGTTCCGGATGGCGGGGAATATTCATTTTTGTGCGTAATAAGGAGGCACTTCCTTGCGTGCGAAGATAGCTGAGTGGGTCCGACATGTCAGCGGGGGCACGTTATTTCCGCAAATCTGAGAGGCCCTTCCGGTGGGTCCCAGATGTCAGGTGGAGGAATCATTATTTTGCGCGTAATAAGGAGGCATTTCCTTGTGTTCGGCCGTGGACCCAGCTGTCATCCTCTCCATGCACAGTCTACTTCCGATGGTGTCGTTCGTTGACCACGTTGACCACGCTGCGCCGGCGATCCAAGGTGGTGGATTTGACGGCGAGGCCCCGACAGCAACAAGCCGGAGATGGGAAGACGCGGGAGTAGAGTCGCAGACGGAGAGGTGTACGAGGGTTAACTGGTTCTAGTGCGTTGTGGTTCGACAGTCGGTGGAGAAGAACAAGAGGTCTAGAGGGGTGGAGGAATGGCCTGGCCAACGGTGGAGTAGCGCTTCATAGCGAAGCATGCTGAGCAGAGCTGCCAGCAGCAGGAGGCGGGAGGTGGTCCCGACGGCGCTGGAGGAAGAAGACGAGAGATCGAAGATGGATGCCGGTCGTTGGATGTAAATCCAATGGCCAACATGTCAGAATCATTTGTTGAGTAAATTGACAACGACTTGCGTTTGCTTTGACCTATTGGCCCACATTTCAGCCTCCAAAAATGTGGCACATATTCAACCCATTTATTCAGAATTTACAGTCTTTTTTTGCGCGGTAGAATTTACAGTCAATTTGATCTTTTTATTTTGAATTACAACCATTAGCTGGGCTGGGTGAACAAATAATGTAGCGTCCATGCGGCCCATTTATTTTATTTCCTAAAAAATTACAGGCCATTTGCACTTTCTCGAAATACATGATTTTGCTGGGCTGATTCTAATTATAATGTTGGGTTGGGCCAGCAATGTTATCAAAAAATAAAAAGGGGCTGAGCATTTTGTTATAAATATATTTAAATAATAATTGATATTATTACATTCGTCCATAAATCTTACCAAGCTTTTGTACACAATCACTAGGATTTCCGTGCCAAAACAATCCAGGATTTTATTTGTTAAGAAATTATTTTTATAAGTTAATAAGATGTGGGATATTTTTTTCTTACATATGTAAGTATCTGTTAAATATATGATGAAAATAAAAATAATATATAATAACATATAAAATAATTTAAATATATATAATATAGTTAGAAGGGAAACATAAGTTGGACCTGGCGTTCCTATTCTTATATAGAAAAATAGAACAAACCTCCGCGTTTTCTTCAAAAAAATACATAAATTGGGCTGCCAAAAATAAAACCTCGGATGGGAGGTCCATAGCCCGGTCGATACATGAGGGCCCTAAGAAAATACAAACAGGCCTATGGACCTCCCATCCGAGGTCGTGGGCTGCGCATGTTAAAAATGAAAGCCTAGACGGGGCAGCCCAAAACCATGTCCAACACTTGCCAAAACTTCGTCCCTCGTTTTCTCTGTGTTTCGCACACTCGACATTGTGTGGGCATTTTGACTGTGCATCATATGAAGATGTGCTATGCATGAATGTTGATCAGCATGATGTTAACTGGCTAGTAGTTCCATTTTCGACCATGAATAAAAATTCCAACATGATGTTAACCCTGTTTGAAAAGGCCATGTTAATATAAATGCTCTGCCTCTGAAAGTTGCAGTTTCTTATCTGAAACTGAACTTGCAGTTTCTTATCTGGCCCGAAAGTTGCAGTTTCTTATCTGAGAATCACATTGTCTACACTTTTATACTCCTATGAAACTAAATTTTTTTAAGTGCTAAAAATAGATCTCTAGAATTCATAAAATACATCATATGTTCAATACTGCAAATCTGAAATTCAAAAGACATTCATATCTGAAAGTACTCTCAAAATACAAAACACAAAACACAATTCACAACCTGCAAATACTGACAACCCTAAGCTCCTCCTGACAATTCACAACCTGCCCGACTATTGGGCTGGGGGGGGGGGGCAGCCCCCTCCTATTTCTTGGCGGCAGACAGCCACCTCGTGAGATGATGTGAACGGCGAGGGAGACGATGGCGGGGAAGCGTCGTCGGGCCAACTTCTTTTCTCCTCTTGCAGTTGGGTTCGGTCGATGAAGACTCCACCGGCTCGCTCTGGCAGGACACCCTCACAAAGCAGCACCTGTAGATGCTCGATCCTTCAATCTCTGGTGGATGCTCCATCTGGGATCGATACTCCCACCACCGCTCCCTCATGATCGGATTCGGTGAATCTGTTTGCTCCATGGCCCAGAGGAGCAGCTCTATGTACTCCGCGTGACTCCCTCCAGGTGTATCGCCGCCTTTTCGCTCTGTTGCAGATATTTGGCCATGGATATCGCCATCGCCGCTAGTTGGTCCTTGTTGTCAAACCAAGACTGTATATCCAACATCCTAGCTAGCTTCACAGGGTCGCCGTCTGCGATCCTCACGTATCGGTTGTACTCCTCCATCAATCTACTTCTCCACATCACATTCACTCGCCGGCGATGGTTTTTGAATGGAAGAGGAGAGGAGCAGCGGTGGTTTTGGATTAGAACGGGAAAGGAGCGACACTGGTTTTGGACTGGAACAGGAGAGGAGGGGCGGTGGTTTTGAAATGGAAGAGGAGAGGAGCGGCGCTGCATTTAGATTGGAATAGGAGAGGAGCGGTGGTGGTTTAAGAGGAGAAGAGCGAAAGAGCGGCGTTGGTCTTGGAAGTATTTTTTTTGTTTTGCATATTTTGGGTCAAAGTTTGACCACGTACTGTATTTGACAAGCAAAATGTGAATGCATGTCACCAAAAATTGTATCATTTGGTTCGTATCTAAATGTACTTTCAAATTATATTATTTTTGCAACGCATAACATATATTTTATGTGCGAAAATCATGGTCAATTATGACCCAGAATAAAAGGGAGACTAGTTAATGTGGGGTTGCTTTCTTAATTGAAGGGTAAATTGGTTTTGATTTGATCCAGTCACAGCGCGCCGACCCTCTCGTCAAATCCTAAATCGCCGCCGCACGCTCCTCTCCCTCTTCTCCATTGCAAAACCACCTCCTATCCTCTCCATCATCTCCATTCCAAAACCACTATCTCGCCTCTCCCTCTTCTGATCTTCTCCATTGCAAAACCACCTCCTCTCCTCTCCATCATCTCCATTCCAAAACCACCTCCTCTCCTCTCCATCATCTCCATTCCAAAACCACCGTCTCGCCTCTCCCTCTTCTGATCTTCTCCATTGCAAAACCACCTCCTCTCCTCTCCCTCTTCTCTATTGCAAGACCACCTCCTATCCTCTCCATCATCTCCATTCCAAAACCACCGTCTCGCCTCTCCCTCTTCTCTATTGCAAGACCACCGTCTCTCCTCCCATCTTCCAAAGCTAGCACCGGACCACTCAGAAGGACATCTATGGAGAGGATGCAGCAGCGAATCGAGCAGATCGCCGGCGGCGACCAGGCGAAGTTAGCCAGGTTGAAGGAGATCCTTACTTAGTTTGACAATGGGTGGGACATTTCAAGGACAATGAGGGCCATGTGGCAATGTATGCGAAAGAGCGAGACAACGGCGATGAGGGCGGCGATGTACATGTACTCCTCGGCGGCAGTCACGCCGCAGTCCTCCGAGTTCATTGAGTATCTACTCTGGGCGATGGAGCAGACAGATTCGCCCGAGGCGACAGTCAGGCGGAGGTGATGGGCATATAGGTCAAAGGTCGAGCACGCAGAGGGTAACGAATCGATCGAGTATGGTGTGCCGTTCGTGAGGGTGCAGAGCCAGCCGGAGCCACATGAGTATTCGTTCTCCCACCGCAAGAGGAGGCCGGATGGTGCGACGTCGCTTCCCAGCCGTTCTCCACGGTTCCCTCGACGCTCGCCTCGTTTCAACGGCGGCGGTAGGGTTTAAGGTAAGCTTCGCACTAACCTAATCTACCACCTGCTCATGCTTACAATCAGTGTGACAGCTAATGAAAATCATGCTTACAATCAGTCTCCGAGTACTACGCCAATCACCCTAAAATAGCTCTAGACCTTTGGGTCAAAGTTGTGACACAATGTAGCAAAATAAAGAAAAATAGATTGGTGCTTCTTTCAGAAAAGATTACTCCCTAGAAAACTGCCAATATAAGCTACTAGTATTTGGTTAGATGATTTGCTGCCGAGAAAGATCCGTCCATAGAGAGCGCCACACATCCCACTGGTGGTGGTGGATGCCAATGCGTGCATGCAGCATGGTTGGTGTTGGTAATTTTTACTTGGCACACCTTGCACTCTGCATATATGCCGGTTCCATACGTACATTTGTGCAGTTCCACCAAAATGCAGCTGAATAACCCTGTTTGCACAGATAATGAAAAAGCGTGATTACATTATAGTGGCACTAGTTGATGAAACACACAAAATAAATAGAAGAAATTATTGCGATAGTATCATAGTATGCCATGCTGCGAGGGCGAGATGGGCCCTGCGACGCCTCATACGGTACGCCTCATACTGGACATCGTCCCAAGTCTCCTAGATACACCTTATGCCAGTGATGAACATCAGTGTACAGCAATAGTACAAGGAGGCGCCTTGAGACATTCAAATCTTTATTTTTGTACATATCAACTAAAATTAAGCACCCCAGTTTGCAGAAATGCTTAAACATTAACAATGGGACTAGTTGATGAAACATACATTAACAAAGAGAAGCACTTTCTTTATCTACATTGGAAATGAAATGATAGAGATGACACTCGCTCTATTTTAACTGTATTATTACTTCATTTTATCAGTGACACTAGGGTCGAGCAGGTGGCAAACGAGGTGTACCATGCGTCGCAAGGATGGAGGCCGGGGGTGCTTAGACTGGGATGCTGAAGCTGGCTCTTTCAGTCACCAACATGGATGATTCAATTCATGGGACCTTTTGGTGCAGTTCACCTAAAATGAAGCAATGTCCATGTGGCTTCATGAACTGTCAGAGAGACACTGTGTACCGTGCCATTGGTATTCTAATTTACGTGTTTTGCACATACTCGAAGTACTAGTAAGGTACACGTGCATTGCACGCATCAGATTTTGCAACCAAATTATGAATAAATACCACACTAGCATGTAATCTCTGAGTCATATATGCCTGATGTAGCCCTTTGTTTAATTCTTATAGTTCATCTCATTCAAAATCAATTAGTTTTTATAAAAAAAGCTAAGAACGCGGGAATAGGAAAAACATGGGATTATAGTGGAATGTCGTCTTGAATCCTACAGGATTGTACGAGTGTTTGATTGTGCATAGAAAAAACGCAGAATTCTTTCAAAGAGGTTTGAGTGGATGGGATGTTTCCTATGAAATCTAATGCAAATGAATCATTTGGAAAAATTCCTATGGTTTACAATCCTACGAATCAAACAACCAAGATAGGAAAAATTCCTAATGATTAGAATCCTCCAAAATTCCTTTGAGAATCCTTTGAATCAAGGAAGCCCTTAATCTATTTTATGATTCATGGAATTGTGCATTGTAAAGCATAAAGTAAAAATAGATAATGGCAATTCAACTAGAAAAAAAGTTTGGGCAGTTATGATACGGAAGATTCTAGAACAAAAGAGAACCACTGTTGTATTGAGGTTTGTGCATTATGCTTAAGTTCAACCATGGAGTCTGCTAGATTGTACATGTGGCAAAATCCGGTGGGGGGCTAGAAGATGGTGCGAGGGGCGAGTGGAGGGAGACTATGAAGGAATGCACAAGTGCGAGATCGATATTTAGAGAGAGGCGAACACGTATACGCTATGCTGCAGTGGCGGAGCCATGAAAAATAAATGAGCTAGGGGCCAAGCATTGCTAATCCTTTACAAGGAGGGTCAATTCATGAACTTAAACCATTTTTAGCAACACTTGTCTAATGACCACATTCATATTAGCCTCGATATATAGTGATGTTAGGGGGGGAGGGGGGCAGGGCCCTTACTGCCCCCTGTCTTCGCCATTGTGCACGCGTCTGAGAGATGAAGTGGAAGGCATGGATGATGAGCGGGGACGTTGGATATATAATTAATGTGGGTGTATTAGCTATATATGTTAATCCTATATAGAGAGGTATAGATTGATCGATGTGGACGTGGGAAAGAGGGTGAGACCTCACTGGATATATCGATTGATCGGTTTGTGTGGAAAACTATGAAATACCTAGCTATATACACACATACATAGAGGAAGATCGATCGTTGCGCATGCACGCGTGAGAGATAAAAGAATGCCCGATATGATGGAGAGGGGGATGTGTGTGGTGTGTGCCTTCATGGGAGACTGACCTGAAGAAAAAGATTGCATGCGTGCGATGGATAATGCCGACTGGTAGTGTGTGTGTGCATGCATGCATGAGAGAAAGTTAGTGGTACAATTATAAAGCGAAGACTACTATGTGGGTGTAAAAGAATAGGTGAGGTCATAATCAATGTAAAGTTGAATTCAAATATTTGAATAAGAGATCCTGATGTTTGAAACCCATGCATGCATGAATATAACGGAGATCTGTAGCGGTGTGGTTTGGAAACAAGCATGTTGTAATGTATACACATTGAACAAGGTCGACTGATTTGAATTTGAGATACCGATGGCGGTACATCATTTGGCCACGCCGCATCCATGCATGGACACACTATTCTAATTGGAGATGATGGGCGGCTTTCGATCACATATCCATATCTATACCCCTATATATATTATATATTATATTTTTTTATTGTGTGCGGGTAACTTTAACTTTTAAAGATGGTCGTTGGATAAGGCGAATCCAATGGTCCAAAGATGGCAAATTTGAGCACTCTTGGCCGTTGGATATCATCTAGATTCCACCAGATTTCGCCACATGTATAATCTAGAAGACTCCATGGTTGAACTTAAGCATAATGCAGAAACATCAAAACACAAGCACTTCTTATTTGTTCTAGAATCTTCCATATCAGAATTGCCCAAATGTTTTTCTACATGATTTGCCATTATTTGTTTTTACTTTATGTCTTACGATGCATAATTCCATGAATCTTAAAATAGATTAGCTTTCTTATAAAAACTAGATGATTTTGAATGAAATGAACTATAAGAATTAAACGACCATCTACATCATGCATATATGACTCAAAGCTTGCATGCTATAATGTGGTATTTATTCATAATTTGGTTGCCAAATCTCATGCGTGCAATGCACGTGTAACTTACTCTAGTCTAAATGGTGTTTATGTGTGTGTTGTGCGCGTTGAGGTGCAAATTATCTTTTTTTTTGGGTACACGTTAAGCTTGTTCTTCCGAAATTTCAAGCCGCGCCTTGTTATGCCGAAAATTCAAGCTAGCGTCTCTGTCTATCGTGCTGCGAAACTCCCGCCTCTTCAACCCGCGCCTTGTTAGCCCGAAATATTTAAGATATATCTTTGTCTCGTTGTGCTCGGCTAACTCCCTCCATCTCAACCCGCACCTTGCTATTCCGAAATTACAACGCGCGCGAAAACTCCCACCTCCTGTGAAATCCCGACACGTGAAATGCCCGTGGTACCCCTGAACCGAAAGAACCACCTCAAATCGGTGGGGGTACTTTCATAACTTACCCCACATTTCGGACAAGCGCGTCTCTAAGCCATGGTTCCCCACTGCCATCCCATCCGCCCACCCATTCGTACACCGAGGCCGCGAAAACCCACGACGAAACCCCACACCCTGCTCCATCCGCCACCTAGCCGGAGCCTCTTCCCCGACGACGTCGTCCACAGCAACACCTCGACGTCCCTCATCCACCGTACCGGATGAGGATCCATCGTCGATCTCATCATCCCGCCGGTTCAGCCACCCCGTCCTCCACCTCCAAGGAGCTGCCCCGATGTTCCCCTCGTCTTTCGCGCCACCTCCATTCCCACACCGCCGTCTTCACCTGCACCACCGGAAGAGCATCATCATCACCGTTTCCTCGGATGAAGCTGCAGCCTAATCGGCGCCACCAAAGAGGTTGTACACTAATCACCCCATTTTTTTCTTGATTCGATCTCACGGTGCTGCCGGCGCTCGGTCCCGAGCCGACACGGCGCGACTCCATCCACGGCGGCGTCGCCGGCCACTTCCTCCACGCTGTCGCTCCCTCGGCGGCGATGTCCACATCAGTAGGAGCTGCTGCTGCTTTAGCTCGCGCTGCTGCTCTGCTCTTGCTCTCAGTCCCCTGCCTAGTCTACTCTTGCTATTGCTCTTGCTCGTGCTGCTGCTCTCGCTCTTGCTCTTGCTTGCGATGCTGCTCCGATTTAGCTACACTTCAGTCGACTGAATCGACTTTTGGGTTAGTCGATTTTCAGGGGGTGGGGGGGGGGCTCGCCGGGGTGAAGGAAGAACCAGCCGCAGCGGGGAGGGGGGCTCGCCAGAGAGGTACCCCACTATCTACCTTAGGGTTCATGATGGGGGCGGTGGTCGCCATGTGGCGGGAGTTGGCGGGCAAAGTGGCGTGGGGATCACGCCGAGAAAAAGCTCGCACGAGGGCGCCTAGAGGGATGGCAGGCGGCGACGGACCGGCAGTGGGGGAGTGTTATCGGGCGGGCGGGCGGCGACGCCGTCATGGGCGCGGGGACTGCTGTTTGGCGGTGGTGGCTGGTGGCTCAGGGGTTGGAGGTTGAAGATGAACCGCGCACCCTTGATTTCGTATCCAACGGCTGCAAAATCGACCACCAGAGATGAAAAGTCACGACCGACATGTAGCCTCACCTTGCTAGTGCGTTCAGTTTCGATAGCAAAATTCAGTTTAATGACAAAATTCAGTTTCGATAGTTAAGTTCAGTTTGACGATTAAGTTCAGTTTGACAGTTAAGTTCAGAGATGAGCGGCTGATGTATTTTACATCTAGCACTTTGTGGTTATGTATTTTACGTCATGTATTGGAGATGCTATTAGAATTCCACTCAGGTTAACGTTGTTCGTTCTCTCTCTCTTGTCCTGCTTCAGCCTCAGCGTCATACAACTCACCGGAGCTGCTCCAACGACGAAAACCCTCCGTCACAGTGGAGCAGTTCCTCGGGCTCCATCTCCAGACGCCTAAGATCTTCTTCCCCTCCTCCGATAGCCAAGTCAGCCGGAGCATCCTCACCGGCCAACCCAATCACGCTGAGATCGACATGGCTTCGCCAAAGAGGTTGTACACTTGTTGCATGTTTTTTAAATCTACATGTTATATATATTGTCCACTGAGCACTCGTAGTAATTGGAAATATGATTATTTTATCCTACTATATGACAAGCAGTGAGGTATCAGGCAACTTAGCTATCCGTGATGGACTCTCTTGAACGCCAACATTATTTATCTCTGCGCATTTGAGCTGTGCATTTGTCGATGGGCCTGGGAGTTGAGCTAGTATGGCAGTGGCATGGGTCCAAAGTAATACAAGTAGCACAAAAACATTTTTTTAGTGTAGGATTTTCCTTGCTCAAGCCTGCCTACTAGAATCGCCAGTGCTTGAAAGGAAAAGTGAATGAAAAACATCGGAAATGGGAAGTTTCCTATGGTTCTACTTTTCATGAATTTGGTGCAAAGGAATGGAGCAAAGGAAAACTGTAGGATTTGTTCCTTTAGTGTCTCCTTGAAATAAAAACTGTAGGAATTCTAATTTCCACTTCTCCTGCTTTTCACATTCCTATTCATCAAGCACAAGACTAAGAGATAGTAGCATAATAGCATTATAGCCGTACATTTTCTTGTGGTTTGACTTAATCTCACTATGCTTTTTTGCATCCTGTGATCTTCCAATTGTCGTGAATCAAACACCCAGTTAAGCAGTAAATCCTGTGTTTTTAAATTCTCTATTTTGCACGTGCATTCCTATCCTATTCCTGTCTATTTCCTATCCCTACATTGTTAGAATCCTCAAATTCAAACAAGCCCTTACTCAATTACTTCTGTTACAGATATGTGTCAAAGAAAACCTTGTGTGGTTTGTCCTGCTCCTGCTGACACAGTGTTCCACCCCAGCTCAAATTTGCTCCAACGACGGAAGGGTTCACCACAGCAGGATCCGCTCTCCAGACTGTCTTTCGCCGCCTCGGATCTTCTTCCCGCCGGTAGCCACGGGCAACTGCATTACCATCATCCATCGAAAGCAGATGACCTTGAGGATTACACGGGTCCGCAAGAGAGGTCGCACTCTTCCGTGGTTCCGCCACGTTATGCGTCGCTTAATATGATGACATGCTACATTATCATCGTGTTCACCTATTAGACTCCGAGTCAGGTCCAAACTAATGCTGAAACTTGAGTTTTTAAATGGTTGTGGGGTACATATTGGGGCAGCAATCAGTACTATCTATCTACTATCTGGTTAATCTCCGGTGTCTACTATGAGTTTCATGTTGGGTGCAGACAAACATTAAAGGAGCCATTATCTGTATTTTTTAACTAAAGCTATTATCTGCCTGCTATCATTGGTTTTGGGTCTATCCACAGTTTGCTACCATCACTCTGGATTGTGCATGCACTCCTTACATAATCTCACTATGTTTTTTTCTCTATGCATGCCAGTTATTGTACACAATGGAACTGATCATGTAGAGCAAAAGAGACGAGCCTTGCATGGCAATAAAATTTCATGCAGACATCGTTCCATGGTGGGCGCAAAGGCAGCCCCTGTCGGATTTCGGGTTCCGGCAGACCCTCTAGGTTCGAACTCTGGGGTGCGCACGGAGATCTCGCCCCCTACCAACCTGCACGTCATCGCCTCGCTAGGATCTAAACTACCAAAGGAACAACACAAGAGACACAAGGGTTATACTGGTTCGGGCCACCATTGTGGTGTAACACCCTACTCCAGTGTGTGGTGTGGTGGATTGCCCCTTGGGCTGATGATGAACAATACAAGGAAGAACAGCCTCGCGAGGGTGAGGTGTTCGTGTGGCTTGGCTCTCGATCGGATTGGATCAAGCTAGGATGAGGCGAGGTGTCTCTCCCTCGATTCGAGATGATGATCCTCCTCCTACCCTGTGGGTGGCTAGTCCTATTTATAGGCAGAGGCCCTGGGCCTCTTCCCAAATATTGAGCGGGAAGGGCGCCAACAATTGGCCATTTTAAAGGGGAACATCTAGTACACTTATCCTGACTAAAGTTGGTCCTCGCCTCGTCAAAGGCTCTGGTGGTGACGCCCGGCTTGGGCTCCACGATGACTTCCTTCCTGCCGCGTTCGACGGTCTTGGTCTTGTTGCACCAACAGATGCCTTTGCTTGATGCTCTCGCCTGCGCTTGCCTCCTTTGCACCAAAGAGGAAACGAGGACACTGCGCGGGCTGGCGCCCTTGGTCGTCATGGCTTGCGTCATGGGCACCTCGTGAGGTACCCCGCCTTGATCTCTCCGCCTCCTCGTGAGCCAGCCTGACGAGGCCGTGCCTGAGGAAGCTTCCTGTCGTCCGCCCCGCGAGGCTTGGCCCCTCGCGAGGGTCTTGAGCTTGTGCTGATGAAGATGGGCCGTACTGGGCCACCCCTTGAGCCACGCCGCAGGCCGCAGGCAGGCAAGTCTGGGTACCCCGTTCCTAGAACGCCGATAGTAGCCCCCGGGCCCAAGGCGCGCCTGGACTTGGCTGAGCAGAGAAGCGAAGGGGCAAGTGCGAAGCACCGCGGGCCCTAACAGCCTGCGGCATCGGGTGCCGCGTGGCGGTTGATTGGACGTGGGCGGCTCTGCTCCCCCATGACGCCTCGGCAACTGCACGAATTGATAAGTCCCTGCATGCAAAGCGGGTCATGATGACCTGTGATCATGGAGGCCGGCGGTTGGCCTTCCCCGGCTATAAGTACGGAACGGCGCGTGCCCTTCCAGTCCATCTCCTCTTGCTTATCTTTCTCCGTCCTTGCTCCACTTTGTGGCAATGGATCTGATCCGCCGGTTCTCCGCGGAAGAGAAGGGAAAGGCTCCCCGAGAGGGTCCCGACCCGCTTCCGCGGAAGAAACGGTTAGCCCTATGCCGTCGAGATGAGGGCGCCCGGTAGGAGGTTTCGAGGCCTTGGTGCGAGTGGCCGCCGCCAGGGTTCCCGCTGCCCTTGTACGCCCACTTCGAGGGCCCTGAAGGAGTTGACGCCGAGCGCCATGGACGACGCCGCCTTCGGAGTCGGCGGGTCACGGCGGTGCGTGTTGTCCCTCCTGGAGTCCATGACGAGGGCTCCTCCCGAGAGTTTGTGCTCCACGCCACCATGCCTCCTCAGTCTTGGATCCCCCTTCCTCCCTCCTTCGCCTTCGTGATGCCGCAGGGGGGACGTTTGGAGCTCTGGTTGCAGCACGCCGGCTGCAACACCCTCGCGACCGAAGCAGAGGTCGCGGTCGTCGCTCCGGGCAAGGTCTTCATGACTCGAGGCTGGGGCGAGATCGCCCGGGTCTGCAGGACGAGGGGCGCCCTCGCGATCCACTTGGAGTACGATGGCGCTTCCATGATGCTCTTCAAGGTCTTCGACGCGGAAGGACGCCGGTTGGAGTGCTGCCCTGAGAGAGGTGGTCGGGGCCCTGCCGCGGCGAGGACCAGGCTCGCCGATCGCTTCCTCAGCAACTCCTCAGGCGGCAGAGGCGTCGGAGGATCCAGCGAATCCGCCGAGCTCGTCGCGACTCCGGAGACGAGCGACGACAGCTACAAGCCCCCGAGCTTGCGCCGCTCTCGGAGCAGGGCGGGCTCGGCAGGCTGCCGCCGCCTCTGATCTGGATGAGGTTGGCGCCGGTGCCTGACGGCCCACTGTTGATGATGGCTTCTCCCGCGGAGGCGCGTGTAGTTAGCATTCTTTAGGATCTGTTCCCTCTGTTCCCTGCGAGGAATCGAAAAGCGCGCCCTGTGGGGGCTTGTAAGGTGCATGTGGCTCTGTTTGTTAATATGATCCTTGTCGTGAAGTAGTGCGAGATGCTCATTCCGTCTTAGCTTAGTTCTTCCTTTCGAACCTCACGAGGGATTGGTGCTCTGCGCCGACAGGTCCCGGTCCCAAGGCAGGCTTCAGCCGTCGATGGTATGCCAGGTCGCAATGTCGTGGTCAAGGCCAGGAGGTGAGCGGCCCGGGGTCTAGTAAGAGCCCCTGAGTCGCGATGCTCAGGAGGTCCCCTTTAGCGCTCAAGCAGCCATCGTTCGGTGAGAAAGGAGAGCGACGTTGCTAACACGGGATTGCATTAGGTGCGAGGTCGGTGGTGCGATAGCCAGTGTTTCCGGAGGGTGACTTATCTCGGGAGTCAGGAACCGCTTCCTCGTGCGACGTTAGGTCCGTGCGTCGGCAGGCGAGGGGTTGCCTGGCGAGGTCCCTGCGTGCCTCTTCCCTCTCGCCTTTGCTCCCCTTTCTGCTCTACGTCCTCGGGTCCCGGCCCTCGAGCGGGTCTCAGCCATCGCTGGTATGCCAGGTCGCGATGCCGTGGTCAAGGCCAGAGGGTGAGGGCTAGAGAGCCAGTAGGAGCCCGTGAGTCGCGATGCTCAGGTACCCCCCCCTTTAACGTGCAAGCTGTTCACACGGACGAGGGTGAAGGAGACGCCGTGAGGGCCTCGCCTGGCGCTGCGCCTTGAAGGGATCCTGCAGGCTCACCACAAGAAGAAAAAGAGTCCACTATGACAAGCGATGGTCAGCCGTTGGTTGCTTTGGAGGGGTGACGAGGCACTGAAGGCCTGACGAGGTGGCGCCGTGCGGGGCTGCCGCGGCCAGAGCTCAGCCATTTAGGTTTGTCGGCGTTGGAGGGACGGACCCATGCGCAAGCGTCGTGCCGTTGGGGAGCAGCTTCATCAGTTGGTGTCAATTGAGCAGGTAACTAGGTCAAGCACGTTAATCACGAAGGAGCAAGTTCATTTAGATAGGTGCAGGGAAGGCAGACGTCACTGGGTCTGGCCCGAGCGACTTGAGGATGATGCAGCCCGAGGGGTGCCCCCGATAAGGTAAGCTAGGAACATGAAGTAAAAGGGATACACGCCGCAGGGACAGACCCACGCGGCCTGGGAATGATGCAGCCCTGGGGGGCGCTCCCAGCTGAAAATGAAACTTGAAGGATGTCACCTGATAACGTTGAAGACGAAGGGATGCTGAAGTAGCGGACATCGTGGGCTGCGGAAGCCGATCATTACGAGCCCCCAGGCCCAGGAGCCTCAGGAGGCTCCGGAGGCGCTGGTGGCTCCTCGCGGACCGTCTCCATCTCCACTAGGACTGCGGAACGCTGGCCTCTTGAGCCTCCAGGATGCTCCCCATGAGGAGCTGGCGCGTGGCGGTCGTGTTCGGCACGCCGTAGGGCATGCGAACGTGAGCTGGGGTGGACTGCCTTGGCGCCCAGCGTGAGGGCCATAAGCGCTCTCGAGAGGCGGCTCGGTTGAGCCCTGGTATGTCGATGCAGACGCGCAGCCCACCATCCTCGCTGGATGGGGAGCTGCGGCCAGTGCTTGACAGCGCCACTCATGACTCTTGCCTCCTGCAGCTCTGAATGATCTGGCCGACGAACTCCCGAGGGTTTGGCCCTCCTTGCCTCGCTCCTTCTGAGGGAAACGTGCTTTGAAACACGCCTCCAAGTGGTGCCCAAGCGCCTCCCTCGTGACCTTAGCAAGGTTGGTGGCCCTCCAGGAGAGAGCCCCCGAGCCTTGCTTGAGGAGGGCGCCAGGCGCGCCTTCCTATGCGACAGAAGGAGGTGCCCCCTGAACAGGCACGGACCCTGAGGGGCCTGCCTCCCGAGGGGTAGGGCCTGGCGATTTCTTCTTCTTCTTGGGAGCGGTCTCGGGGAGCCTCCCGCTCCTGCGATCTGGGTCTTCAAGCGACGCGGCTTGAAAATCTCGCTCCAGGGAGCACACTGCGTCTCTCTCTTCACAAGGCACCGTGATGACTCTGCCGCTTCCTGGCATCTTGAGGACGTTGTAGCCATGATGAGCCACGGCCATGAACTTGGCCAGAGCTGGGTACCCGAGGATGGCATTGTATGGCAGGCGGATGTGGGTGACATCAAAGTCGATGAGCTCGGTGCGGTAGTTGTCGCGCGCCCCGAAGGTGACGGGGAGGCGGACTTGCCCAATCGGAACTGTGGAGCCATCGGTGACTCTGGAGAAAGGCTTGGTTGGCTGAAGCTGATTGTAAGGCACTTGGAGATTGTTGAATGTCTCTACGGACAGGACATTGAGCCCTGCTCCGCCATCGATGAGGGTTCTGGTGACTTGCATGTTGCTAATGATTGGGGAGCAAAGCATTGGGAGGACTCCGGCTGTGGCTGCGCACTTGAGCTGATCCGCTGAGCTGAACGTGATGGCGCACGCTGACCACCTGAGAGGGCGTGTGGCCTCGAGCTTGGGGAGGACTGCATTCACTTCGCGGGCGAACTGCTTGAAGATGCGCAGAGAGGCCGGGGCTTGAGCTCCGCCCAGGATGCAAGCGATCAGCTCCTGGAAGCCCCCAGCCCCCTCGTCCGTATGATGGTCCTCATTTCTCCTTGGCTGCGGCGGCAGAGGAGGGAGGCCTGCGTTTCCTTGCGGGTGATCCTCGCGAGGCTGATCCCTCCAGCCTCCCTCGCGAGGCTGATCCTGCCAGCGATCCTCGCGAGGTCGGTCACACCACCCTTGGTGAGGGCCACGGTCTTCCCAGCGTCCTGCGTTTCTTCCTCCTCCTCGGCCATAGCCTCGATCATTGCGGTCGGGGCGTCGACCGATTCTTCCCTCTCACACGGCTCGGAGCTCTTGACATTCGTTGGTGTTGTGGGTGTGGAGGTCGTGGTACACACAGTACCGGCTGCCCTTGGAAGACTCGGGCTGATCTCTGCCTTGCTTGGTATCTGGATTACGCACAGCATGGCAGCCCCTTGCGCTTCACGTCCTTGGCCTTGGGCTTCTTATCTTCCGGGTCTCAAGGCGTCTGCAGCTCGAGGAGGGAAAGGCGTCCTTCCTCAGCCCTGGCGCACTTGGTCGCCAAGTTGAACAGCTCCAAGGATGTGCACAGATCTTCATGCATCGCCAGCTCCTCCTTCATCTTAGCGTCACGCACACCGTCGGAGAAGGCTGAGATGATGGCCTCCTCGGTCAGCTTGGGAATCTTGAGGCGTGCATTGTTGAAGCGCTAGATGTACTTCTGCAGGGTCTCCCCTGGCTGCTGCTTGATGCGGCGCATGTCGCTCACGACAAGAGGCTGGTCACGAGTACCTTGGAAGTTGGCGATGAAGCAGGTGCACATCTCGTCCCAGGAGGAGATCGTGCCAGGAGCCAGGTTTAGGAGCCAGGTGCGGGCTCCGTCCTTGAGTGCCATGGGAAACTGTCGGTGTTCTGGGAACGGGGGTACCCAGACTTGCCTGCCTGCGGCCTACGGCGTGGCTCAAGGGGTGGCCCATCAAGGCCCATCTTCATCAGCACAAGCTCAAGACCCTCGCGAGGGGCCAAGCTTCACGGGGCGGATGACAGGAAGCTTCCTCAGGCACGGCCTCGTCAGGCTGGCTCACGAGGAGGCAGAGAGATCAAGGCGGGGTACCTCATGAGGTGCCCATGATGCAAGCCATGATTTACTCAAGGGCGCCAGGCGGGCGCCACCAAGTGTCCTCCTTTCCTCTTTGGTACAAAGGGAGCAAGCGCAGGCAAGAGTATCAAGCAAAGGCATCCGCTTTGATTGCAACAAGACCAAGACCGTCATAGCGGCAGGAAGGAAGTCATCGTGGAGCCCAAGCCGGGCGTCACCACCAGAGCCTTTGACAAAGCGAGGACCAACTTTAGTCGGGATAAGTGTACTAGATGTTCCCCTTCAAAATGGCCAATTGTTGGCGCCCTTCAAGGCTCAATATTTGGGAAGAGGCCCAGGGCCCTTGCCTATAAATAGGACTAGCCACCCACAGGGTAGAGGCATCTAGAAATCTTGGAGATCACATAGAAAGAGAGAGAGAGAGAGAGAGAGAGAGAGAGAGAGAGAGAGAGAGAGAGCGACTGAACTCCCCTAGCAGTTCATCGCACCAGCCAAGAACAGACCCTCGCGAGGCTGTTCTTCCTTGTGTTGTTCATCATCAGCCCAAGAGGCAATCCACCACACCACAAACTAGAGTAGGGTATTACACCACAATGGTGGCCCAAACTAGTATAAACCCTGTGTCTCTTGTATTGTTATTTTCATAGCTTAGATCCTAGCGAGGCGGCGAGGTGCAGGTAGGTACAGGGCGAGATCTCTGCGCGCACCCCAGTGTTCGAACCTAGAGGGTCTATCGGAACCCGAAATCCGACATTTGGCACGCCAGGTAGGGGTGCACAGGAATTCGTCTTCCACCGCCCTGTTCTTCGCCGACCATCGCATCCATGTCAGACGCTCGTCGGGCCCGCGCCGAGCGCCGAGCCGCTCTCGCTTCCCGCGTCGCCCAGACGGCCCCCGTCGGCGGCCGCCCCCGCCGTTCCCCGTCGCCTGCCATCAACGCCGCCACCGGCCCGGCGGGGAACGAGCAGCAAGCATCGTCCCAGCATCCGTCCGTGAGGCGAGACGGCCGCACCACCACTCCTTCACTGCGCCCGGTGGTTTTGCGTCTCGCGCTCCAGCGCTTCATGGAGACTCGAGCTGCGCTCATCGCGCGAACAAGCTCCTGCGCTACCGCCCGGTCGGCAGCGTCTCTGAAGAGTGGCTCGACCGCGTCGCCTGAAGCTTCGTCCGCACCGCAGGGGCCCCAGCGCCGTCCTTCTCGCTGCACGCGCCCGCCTGCGCGGCGATGAAGTCTCGGGCGCCTCACCGCCTCCCCCTCAAGAAGGCGCCTGCCCCAAGGAGCGTGGCCCTGGCGGAACCCACTCCGTCCAGCGCCAGCGCAGCAAGAGCAGAGCTGTCAAGAGGTCCCTCGCCCCCAAGAAGCTGCCCGAGTGCTCCCTGCACCGGCTCGTCACGACCACGCTCCTGCTCCAGCACGCCAAGACCCCGCGCTGCTCCCAGCTGCAGTGCATGGGGACCCGCAAGACTAGGCTCTTCGTCACCAAAGGCCTCCCGTGGCCATGGCGGGCTGCCGCTCCTTCACCACCGAGCTGCGCAGTGTCGCGTGGCCCGGCAAGTTCAAGCCAGACCTGCCTCCTCGCTACGTTGGCACGGCCGACCCTGCGGAGTTCCTCCAGCTCTACGAGCTGGGCATCAAAGCCGCCAACGGGGACGAGAAGGTCATGGCGAACTGGTTTCCCATGGCACTCAAGGGCCAGAGCCCGCACTGGCTCCCCGAACACGGCTCCTGCACGATCTCCTCCCGGACGAGATGCGCACCCGCTTCATCGTCAACTTCCAAGGTACTTCGCGACCGCCTCCTCTGCCGTGGCGACATGCGCCGCATCAAGCAGCAGCCAGGGGAGACCCTGCAGAAGTACATCCAGCGCTTCAACAACGCACGCCTCAAGATTCCCAAGGTGACCGAGGAGGCCATCATCTCTGCCTTCTCCGACGGTGTGCTTGACGTCAAGATAAAGGAGGAGCTGGCGATGCATGAAGATCTGTGCACTTCCTTAGAGCTGTTCAACTTGGCGACCAAGTGCGCCAGGGCTGAGGAAGGGTGCCTTTCCCTCCTCGAGCTGCCAGCCGCAAACCCAGAAGAGAAGAAATCCAAGGCCAAGGGCGTGAAGCGCAAGGGGGCTGCTGTGCTAGTGGCAGAACCAGACACCAAGAGGGGCAGAGATCAGCCCGAGTCTTCCAAGGGCAGCCGGTATTGTGTGTACCACGACCTCCACAACCACAACACCAACGAATGTCAAGAGCTCCGAGCCGTGCGAGAAGGGAGGATCGGCCGACTCCCCGACCACAACGATCGAGGCTACGACCGAGGAGGAGGAAGGAACGCAGGACGGTGGGAAGACCGTGGCCCTCGCTAAGGGTGGCGCGACCGACCTCGCGAGGATCGCTGGCAGGATCAGCCTCGCGAGGGAGACTGGAGGGATCAGCCTCGCGAGGATCAGCCGCAAGGAAACGCAGGCCTCCCTCCTCTGCTGTCGTAGCCAAGGAGAAACGAGGACCATCATCAGGACGAGGGGGATGGGGGCTTCCAGGAGCCGTGCGTGATCGCTTGCATCCTGGGCGGAGCTCAAGCCCCAGCATCCCAACGCATCTTCAAGCAGTTCGCCCGCGAAGTGAATGTAGTCCTTCCCAAGCTCGAAGCCACGCACCCTCTCAGGTGGTCGGCGTGCGCCATCACGTTCAGCTCAGCGGATCAGCTCAAGTGCGCGGTCACAGCCGGAGTCCTCCCGATGCTTTGTTCCCGAATCATCAGCAACGTGCAAGTCACCAGGACCCTCATCGACGGCGGAGCAGGGCTCAACGTCCTGTCCGTAGAGACATTCAACAATCTCCAAGTGCCTTACAATCAGCTTCAGCCAACCAAGCCTTTCTCCGGGGTCACTCATGGCTCCACGGTTCCGATTGGGCAGGTCCGCCTCCCTATCACCTTCGGGGCGCGCGACAACTACCGCACCGAGCTCATCGACTTCGATGTCGCCCACATTCGCCTGCCGTACAATGCCTTCCTCGGGTACCTAGCCCTGGCCAAGTTCATGGCCGTGACTCATCATGGCTACAACGTCCTCAAGATGCCAGGTAGCGGCAGAGTCATCACGGTGCCTTGTGAAGAGAGAGACGCAGTGTGCTCCCTGGAGCGAGCCTTTCAAGCCGCATCAGTTGAAGACCCAGGTCGCAGGAGCGTGAGGCTCCCTGAGACCACTTCCAAGAAGAAGAAGACATCGCCAGGCCCGACCCCTCGGGAGGCAGGCCCCTCAGGGTCCGCGCCTGCTCAAGGGGCACCTCCTTCTGTCACATAGGAAGGCGCGCACGGCGCCCTCCTCAAGCAAGGCTCGGGGGCTCTCCCCTGGAGGGCCACCGACCTTGCTAAAGTCACGAGGGAGGCGCTTGGGCACCACTTGTAGGCGTGTTTCAAATCTTGTTTCCCTCAGGAAGGAGCAAGGCAAGGAGGGCCAAACCCTCAGGAGTTCGTCAGTAAGATCAAGCAGGAGTTGGAGGAGTCAAGAGTCATGAGTGGCAGCCGCCGCTTACCCGCCGTAGCTCCCCATCCAGGCGAGGATGGTGGGCTGCGCGTCTGCATCGACATCCCAGGGCTCAACCGAGCCGCCTCTCAGGAGCGCTTCTGGCCCTCACGCGCGGGGCGCTGCGAAGGCCCACCCCACAGCTACGTTCGCATGCCCTACGGCCTGCCGAACGCGGCCGCCACGTACCAGTGCCTCATGAGGAGCATCCTGGAGGCTCGAGAGGCCAGGCGCTCTGCAGTCCTGGCAGAGATGGATATGGTCCGCGAGGAGCCACCAGCGCCTCCGGAGCCTCCCGAGGCTCCTGGGCCTGGGGGCTCGTGAAGGTCGGCTTCTGCAGCCCACGACGTCCGCTACTTCAACATCCTTTCGTCTTCAACGTTATCAGGTGACATCCTTGAAGTTTCATTTTCGGCTGGGAGCGCCCCCAGGGCTGCATTATTCCCAGGCCGCATGGGTCCCTCCCTGCGGCGTGTATCCCCTTTTACTTCATTTTCCTAGCTTACCTTGTTGGGGGCTCCCCTCGGGCTGCATCATCCCCAGGTCGCTCGGGCTAGACCCAGCGGCATGCACCCCTCTTGTGTTTATTTGGGTCATGCGTTTGACCCATCATGATTGTTATTTGATGCCTGTCCATGACACTCCTTGTTCCTTCATGTCGGCCGCTTGGACGTTAAAGGGGGGTACCTGAGCATCGCGACTCAGGGCTCCTACTGGCTCTCCAGCCCTCACCCTCTGGCCTTGTCCACGGCATCGCGACCTGGCATACCAGCGACGGCTGAGACCAGCTCGAGGGCCGGGACCTGAGGACGTAGAGCGTCGGCATCTAACAAAATCTGCAAGAACACATCACAAGTTAAGGCCCAGTGCCAGGCGCAACCCGCCTTGAGGTAGGGCCCCGTGAGTCCCGCGCTGGCTCACGGGTGCCCAGATACACCTCGTTAGGCCCTACTGTGACATCCATGTGTCAGGGCGGGGCTGTACACGCCCCGAGGGCTCCTCCCGGAGGGGAGCCCCCTCCCACGCACCAGTGGAAGCACCATGCTCCGCGCTGGCTGACGACACTACCGAGGAGCGGCTATGCCCGTACACATACGGAAGCGCTATGCTCCGCGCTGGTGATAAACAACTGAGGGTGGCCCCCGACCGCACCAACCTCGTGGAGCCCAGGCTCGGTGTGCAGCCTCATCACAACGCCTCCTCGGGAGTGCCACGCGAGGGGACTGCACGGGATACGCTGGGTCATGCCCAGACGCCGCCACCCAGCCAGCCCCTCGGGCCTGGTTCGTCAGACGCCTCTCCCCGAGCGGAGCCAAGGTACGAAGGCCGCTTGAGCTGTCAAGGGGGACTCCCGAGCATCGCGACTCAGAGCCTAACTGGTCACGTATCCCTCACTCCTTAGTTCCGAAGGCTAACGGTGGTTCGTATCTGCTGGGCCGGGCTCTGCAGACATAGAATGGTAGATTCACCCACACATCTCACCTCCCTACTTGCTGTTCGTGCGCCAAGGGGGACTCCTGAGCATCGTGACTCAGGAACCTAACTTGTCATGTAGCCCCTCACTCCTTGGTCCCATCCCGGTTTCTGGCCGGGGCTAACGGCTGAGAGTATCAGCAAGGCGGGCTCTGCCGGCGTAGAACATAAGCAAGTAGGAAGGAGAAGCACAAATCTCAAGGAATTTAAAAGGAAACATTACAGTCCATAACTGTTATCACAACACCAAAAGCAAGTTTAAACGCCTCCCCGAGGCATGATGCATGTTGCAGGAAGCAGAACAGGAGCCACAACGGAGTCACTTATCAACGACGGAGCTGCGCCGAGCGGGTTCGCCCCGTGAAGCCTCAGGACCGGCAGCGCCTCACTTCGGCTTGGTGCTGAAGGCCCGGAACTTCGACAGCAGAGCCTCCGCTCGACCCTTCACGGCCTCAGCAGCGGCAGCGGCAAGCTCACCGCCATTGCTCCAAAGAGGTCGAGGTCGACGCCGGGATCACGAAGGTAGACGTGGGTAAGGACCCGCCGGCAGAAGACAAGACATGCGCCTCGGCCTCGGCCGTGGGGCCAAGGCCAAGGTGACATCTTCAAGGGCGCCGGATCAGAAGGGAAGCAGCTTGGCGGGGCCGCCTCGGCGCCGCCAGCCGGGCTTTCCAAAGCCGCTGTCAGTAAAAGTCCTCAGCAAGGTGCGAGCCTTCACCTCCATCTCCGTGAAGGCCTCGCGGTCCTCGGCAAGAACCCGCGCCTTGCCGTCCAGCTCGACCTTCTTCACCTCCAACTCCTGCTCCAGCGCACCCAGGTGGTCATGACGCCTGTTAAGCTTGGCGTCCCGGTCCTTGACGACCGCCTCGCGAGCCTTCATGTCTTCCTCCCTCTCTTGGCGAATGCGGGCCTCCTTGGCAAGCTGGTCCCAGAGCCACGCAGCTCGCTTCTCCAAAGGCCTTGCAGCGACCTCGGACATCGGCTACCTCCCCCAAGGCGGCGGCGCGAGCAGCCTTCACTCCAAGGACGGCGTGCTTCTCCTCGTCGCAAGCCGTCGAGGCCTGAACCATCGCCGCTCGAATCGAAGCATCAGAGCGAATCCAGCCAGAGGCCAGCTCCAAGCGCCCGGCCACCAAGCAATAGTCGGCGCCCAGAAGATCTTGCCGCAACCGGTCCAATTCAGTAGCAGCACGATCCAGGACAGTGGGAGGAGTCGGAGAGACATCATTTGGTGGAGTAGGAGGAGAGGACGGCAGCATAACCACGATCTCGAGACGGAACCTCGCTGCGCCCCAACAGCCGTGGCGGTGGCATCGTGCAAGGACACCTCAGATTCACTTGGGCCATGGGGGTGAGCTCACCCCAGCCAGCTCCACTGGCCTCATGAGGATCACCGGGCAGGAGAGGCCCGTGTCTTGCTGTCGCCTTCCTTCACGGGCAGAGGCGCTGCCCCAGGCGGAGCATCAGGAGCTCCCTTCAGCTTCTTCGCCGCAGGCGCCAGCCTAGCCATGAGATACAGATATCAAGCCTCAGCGACAAAGCAAGGAATAAAACAAGAATCAAGCACTTATCGGTCATCGTCATGAAGCTCGGTGCAACCTCCGGCCATACTTGAAGCCCGAGAGCCGGCTGCAGGGATCAGCCTCAAGAGGCCCGGGAGCAGGAGGCACGTCTGCGGATCGCCTGGGAGCCGGGGCAGGCCCGCGGGGGACCAGCCCAGTCCTGTCCTTTTTAGGGATCGGGGGCAAGCTCTCGCCGCCCTGCTCGTCGCCATCCTCGTCGTCATCGCTCGGCAAGAGGCGGAGAGCGCGGGACCTGCGCCGGGGGAGGGGCGCTCTCGACTCCCCGTCGGTCGCCTCGGAGTCCGGCCCCGCTTCTCGCTCCTCTTCTTCCTCCTCTTCGCTGGAGTCGCCGGAGGACACGTTCACCGTCGCCAGGACCGCCGGGTCCTCGGGAACCTCCGCGGGCATGGGCCCGTCCCCATTGAAGATGGGCATGTATTCCACCGCCTGCTCCCGATCATCTCGAAGGAACAGGGGCACAGGAGCACCCTCCAGCCTCGCCACGTCTCCCCCGACCAAAGATTTGAGGACCGCGGCCAGATCTTCGTCGGCCAAGACTGCGGGGCTCGGGTGGGGCCTCCACAGCAGAAGCGAGTACTGATGAAGCGGGGCCACCTGATGCTCCAGGAACTCCCTCAGGAGCGACGCACCAGTCAGCTTCACCGCCTCCATGTTGCTCGGCCGCAGAACCGCGTCCATCTTCTCCAGCACCGACTTCGCGCGGGGATCCACGAGTTCCACGCGAGACCAATCATCAGAACTCGTGGGATGCTCCTTGGGCAGAATCAGCCGAGGGTGGATGCGCCCAGCATCTACCATGACCCACTTGCTCCTGAAGCCCTCAATCCTCTTCCCGGGCTTCGAGATGGCGTGGGAGCTGCCATACGCGACAAAGCTCGCGCAGGCGGAGATGGGACCGCGAGAGGTCCGGAGGGAGAAGTAGTGGCGCAGCAAGGCCACTGAGGGCTGCACCCCTGTAACGCCCTCGATGCGGCTATATCTCCCATGTGTCGAGGCACGACTTAGAGGCATAACCGCATTGAAAGCAATGTCGCAAGTGAGGTAATCTTCACACAATCCATGTAATAAATAAGGAAAGAGATACATAGTTGGCTTACAAATGCCACTTCACACAATATATAAATAACCATCCATCATTCAGAGTACACTCAAGGTCCGACTACGGAACCAAAATAAAGAAGATACCCCAAATGCTACACAGATCCTCGATCGTCCCAACTGAGCACCACTACCGATCATCGTGGAAAAGACACATAGTAACGACCACGTTCCTCGTCAACTCCCACTTGAGCTCGGTTGAGTCACCAGACCGCATTGTCGGAACCTGCAACTGTTTTGGAAGTATCCGTGAGTCACGGGACTCAAAGCAATCTCACACCCGCGAGATCAAGACTATTTAAGCTTATAGGAAGGACAGAGTAGTACAGTGGAGCTGCAGCAAGCGACTAGCATATATGGTGGCTACTTCGCAAAACAGAGCGAGAAGAGGAGCAAAGCACGGTCGTGAAGCTAGTAGCGATCAAGAAGTGATCCTGAACTACTTACGTCAGACATAACTCCAACACCGTGTTCACTTCCCGGACTCCGCCGAGAAGAGACCATCACGGTTACACACGCGTTGATGTGTATTTTATTTGAGGTCAACTTCGGGTTTTCTACAACCGACATTAACAAATTCCCATCTGCCTCATAACCATGCACGGCTTTCGAAAAGATATTACCCTGCAGGGTGTCCCAACTTAGCCCATTATAAGCTCTCACGGTCAACAAAGGATATTCCTTCTACCGGAAGACCCGATCAATCTCGGAATCCGGACTACAAGACATTTCGACAACAATAAAACAAGACCAGCAAAGCCGCCCGAATGTGCCGACAAATCCCGATAGGAGCTGCACATATCTCGCTCTCGTGGCACACCGGATGGGCAAGACGTCGGGTTGGCATAGACCAGACCTGGATTGCCCAGGGCGCCGGACATCGCCTTCAGTTGGGCCAAGACTCGAAGGAGCACTGGTCCGGGGTTAAAATAAAGATGACCCTCGGGCTCGCGAAAACCGGGGAAAAAAGGCTTAGGTGGCAAATGGTAAAACCAAAGTTGGGCCTTCTTTGGACGAGTCTTATTCAAAGCGAACTGTCAAGGGGTCCCATAAATCACCCAACCGTAAGGAACGCGAAATCAAGGAACATAACACCGTATGACGGAAACTAGGTGGCAAGAGTGGAACAAAACACCGTGCATAAGGCCGAGCCTTCCACCCTTTACCAAGTATATAGATGTATTAATTATAGCAGATATATATTGTGATATCCCCAACAAGTAAACATGTTCCGATAAGGAACAACATCTCCATGTTCCAACAAGGAACAAACTTCAACTTCACCTGCAACTAGCAACGCTATAAGAGGGGCTGAGCAAAGCGGTAACATAGCCAATCAACGGTTTGCTAGGAAAAGGATGGTTAGGGGCTGACATGGCAATATGGGTGGCATGATATAGCAAGTGGTAGGCATCGCAGCATAGGCATAGCAAAAGAGCGAGCATCTAGCATAGCAAAGATAGAAGTGATTTCGAGGGTATGGTCATCTTGCTCGCAATGTTCTCGTAGTTGTCGAAAAGCTTGATCCTCGTGGCGTTCTCAACAGGTTCCTCGTTCACGTACTCGTCTCCCGGCTCTACCCAAAGCAACAACACAAACAAAGGAACCACCATAAATCACGGTGCAATGCACAATCAACATGATGCAAAACATGGCATGATATGCGGGATGTGATATGCAATGCGTATGTGCGCTCCGAAAGGAAAATGATGAACTAGTCATCAACTTGGCAAACCAAGTATGCCACTGGAAAGATGAGATGATTTCGGTTGAAATCGATATAAAGATCACTGGAATCGGATGCACGGTTTGGAAATGACAAGCAAAACAAGAATGGCACAAATCTGCCATTAACAGCATGATGCCACTTAGCAAGCAACAAGAAATTAAGCTACTGCACCCAAACGTATCAACAAAGTATATAGCAGTGATCTACACAAGATGCTTGACAAAAGATGAGCACTGAGCTTCGGCTAAATCACATCATACCACGTTCAAACAAGCATGGCAAAAGTGCACAAAATATCAGGCTGGACATGGCAAAACAGCATCAGGTAGCAATGTTCAGAGCAACAAAACTACATGCTACAGGAACTTATAATAGAAAAACAAGGCATGGCATGAATCCACTCAAAGCATAGAACAAAAGTCCCTTACTGACCATAAGCCAAAAAGGATCAGAAAATATAGTAACACCCATGTTAATATTGAAAGTTTCGTTAACAGATTCAGCAACATGGCATGTCAAAAACTGATAACAAGTAGGCATGTTTACAAGCTCAATGCACTCACTACAGAGCCTTATATGATAAACTAAGCATACATACATCAAGAAGACATGGCATAGAAGACATACATGGCAAAAACAATACCATAGCATACATGGATCAACCACAACAACCTTGGCAAAATTGAATAACATGTAAACAATCTGCCAGGAAACATTTTATAGCAAAAGTAGAGCTCGATTGAATCAAGCTATGGCACTCCATAATTGCAAAAAAGGCATGGATGGGTAGAGCAAGACATGCTTAACAAAATATCCTTACTGAAGTATCTCAAAATATGCATAGATCTCTCGGTAGCATCAAGTTAACATGGCATCAAAATATCAGAAAAACAGAGCTGAAATCAGCAACATCAGGACACCTACTTTGCATGCTTGTGCTAGTCACCACATAGATCACAAAAATACATGGCATACACCCCTGGAAAGATGGCATGGCATATTACAAAACACATGTAGGACTCAAATTCATAGGATACACACATTAATCATGGCAAAAATAACAAAAGTGCAAGTTCTGTTAAGAAACAGAAACTAACATCACATAGCACTGTTCCAACAGAATTTAGGGCATAAAGAAGAGCTCAAATGAAAATGATGCAATGAGATGAAATGATCTACGCTTCGAGCCGAACATTTTTATATATTACACGAGCAAAATAGAGCTACAGATGCAAAGATATGCTATGATGAAATTGCCACGAAATATCAAAATGCTCGGGACTTGGATGAATTTTAGAGGGGGGGGGGGATAAGTCAACCCTTGGCACGGTTTACGAGGACGGCCGGATCGGGCTGAGCTCGGCCGGAGGAGGTCGGAGGAGGCGGATCCGCCGGTCCTTCATCGGATCCGGCCGGGGATCAACACGCAAGACGCGCACGGCGCTGGGTACGGGCAAAAGCGGCCGGGCGATCGGCGAGGGCGGCCGCATGGCGGCAGCGGCAAGGGCGGCGACGCGGCGCTGGAGGCGCGGGCGCTGCTGGTTGGCGGGTTCGGGCTCGGGTTCGCGCGGGTCATGGCGCGGGCGGCGGCGCGACACGTGGCGTGCTCGAGTAAGCCTTGACGCCATGGCCGTTTCATTCAAGGCGGCGGGCGACGTCTCAGTGGCGCGATGAAATTTTTAGGGTTTCGGGAAGAAGACCCGGATTTGGACGGTGAGGTGTTTAAATAGGCATAGAGGAGCTAGGAGAGTCCAAATGAGGTGTAGTTTTCGCACACGATCGTGATCGAACGACGGAGAGCATGGAAGTGACTTAGATGGGTTATTGGGCTGTTTTGGAGGGTGTTGGGCTGCAACTTAAAAGAGGCCTTTGCGAGAGTCTGCGGTTAACCGTTGGAGTACCAAACGAGCTCCAAATGACGAAACTTGACCGTGGTCTACGGGTGGTATATCAAGGCCACAAGACAAACCTCGGTCCATTCCGAGAAGGTTTAGTACCCGCTACGGAAAAACGTAAAAGGGGCCGCCGGGAAGATAGGCGCTACCGGATTGCAAAACGGACAACGGGAAAAATGCTCGGAATCACGAGACGAACACGTATGCAAATTCGATGCACATGATGACATGATATGAAATGCATGACATGGACAAAATGCAAAATGAAGAAAAAAACCCAACCACGGAGGGAATATCATATCACAATGCCGAAAATGGCAAGAGTAGGAGTTACAAATATGGCAAGTTACATCCGGGTGTTACAACACTCCACCACTACAAGAGGATCTCGTCCGAGATCTAGGACTGAAAAGAACTCCGGATATTTGGAACGGAGGTGATCCTCAGCGCTCCCGTGTGGCTTCTCGGTCGGAATGGTGTGACCACTTCACTTTCGTGAATTTGATTGACTTGTTGCGTAGTCTTGCGCTCGGTTTCTTCAAGAATAGCAACGGGTGCTCATGATAAGAGAGATCTTCTTGAAGGTCAATCTCTTGAAGTTGATAGTGCGTTCAGGAGTCTTGAAGCACTTGCGAAGCTGTGACACGTGAAACACATCGTGCACGCTTGCAAAGTTGGATGGAAGCTCGTTGATAGGCGAGATCGCCTCTTTTGCCAATTTTCTTGAAAGGACCCACGTATCTAGGGGCAAGCTTCCCTTTGATACCGGGTTTAATGAAAGTGCCTTTCATTGGAGAGACGCGGAGGTAGACATGGTCTCCGATTTCAAAAGCCGCATCACGGTGCTTATCATCATAATAGCTCTTCCGGGCGCGATTGCGCCGCTTTGAGATTCTCACGAATGACTTGGCACATTTCTTCGCTTCGTGATCAAGTCATTGCCAAGAAGTTGGCGCTCACCGTCTCGCACTAATTGAGAGGAGTACGGCACTTTCTCGCCATAGAGAATTTCGAATGGGGCCTTGCCCGAACTCGCTTGGAAGCTGTTGTTGTAGGAGAACTTGGCATATGGAAGACAATCTTCCCACTTCATACCGAAGAAATGACACAAGCCCCGAGCATATCTTCAAGGATTTGATTAACTCGCCGACTTGGCCACTTGTTTGGGGATGGAAAGTCTGTCTGAAACGAATGTTGGTGCCCATGGCCTTCCTCAAAAGAATCCCAAAACTTGGAGGTAAAGATGCTGCCACGGTCTCAAGAGATCAATTGTGGAATGCCGCAAGGAGACAATCCGAGGTGTATAGCTCTCGCCAACCGAGCTGCTGTGATGGATTCTTTGATAGGAAGAAAATGAGCCACTTTAGTAAGCTTGTCAATGACAACGAAGATAGCATCATTTCCACGCTTGGACTTTGGAAATCCAGTCACGAAGTCCATTTCGATATGATCAAACTTCCATTCTGGAATAGCAAGAGGTTGAAGGAGACCAGCTGGTCTTTGGTGTTCTGCTTTCACTCTTCTGCAGACATCACCCTCATTCACGAATTGAGCAATTTCTCGCTTCATTCGAGTCCACCAATATGACTGCTTGAGGTCATGGTACATCTTCGCACTTCCGTGATGAATGTATAGAAGCGAATTGTGAGCCTCGCTCATAATGACTTTTCTCAGATCACCCTTAGGAACCACAATCCGGTCCTCAAAGAAAAGAGTATCTTTGTCATCAACGTGGAAGCACTTGTACTTGAAATGCCCTTGTCGATACCACGTTTCACCTTTTTCACCATGGTATCCAAGTTGAGCCTCACGAATCTGATCTTCCAAAGTAGGAGAGACTATGAGGTTGGCAAGAAAGCCTTGAGGAACAACTTGAAGATTCAGCTTGCGGAAAGCTTCACAAAGATCCGGCTGGAAGGGCTTGAGGATTAGACTGTTGCAGTAAGCCTTCCTGCTCAAAGCATCTGCAATGACATTGGCCTTGCCCGGAGTATATTCAATACTTGGTTGTACTCTTGAATCATTTCGACCCATCGAGTCTGCCTGAGGTTGAGGTTGGGCTGAGTGAAAATGTACTTGAGACTCTTGTGATCGGTGAAAACGTCCACTTTCCTTCCCAACAAGAGATGTCTCCATGTAATCAATGCATGGACAACTGCCGCCAACTCAAGATCGTGAGTGGGGTAGTTCTTTTCGTTGGGCTTCAACTGGCAGAGGTATAAGCCACAACTCTCTTCTCTTGCATTAACACAAAGACTGAGACCTTGAAGAGAAGCATCACAGAAAACTTCAATGGCTTGGATTCATCAGAGGAGTCAAGACAGAGCTGTGACGAGTTTCTCTTTGAGAGTATTGAAAGCAACATCACAATCAGGAGACCGTATATACTTCACATGCTTCGGAGGAGGTTGGAAAGAGGCTTTGCAATCTTGGAGAAGTTCTCAACGAATCTTGACAATAGCTTGTAAGACCAAGAAAGCTGCGGAGTCTGCTTGACATTCTCGAGGAGGTTCCCAATTCACAATTGCGGACACCTTCTCGGGATTAACAGCGATGCCCTTATGGCGGAGATGATATGACCAAGATAAAGCACTTCATCAAGCCAAAATTCACATTTGGAAAACTTAGCATAGAATTGATACTCTACGAGCTTGTCTAGTACCAATCGCAAATGTTTGGCATGATCCTTCTTATTCTTGGAGAAGACCAAAATATCATCAAGATAGACCAAGACGAATTCATTGGTGTAGGGTTTGAATATGAAGTTCATCATCCGAGAGAATGTTGGAGGAGCATTGACGAGGCCGAAAGACATGACAGTATATTCATAAGAACCAAAGCTTGTTCTGAATGCTGTCTTGGGAAAATCTTGCTCGCGAATGCGAATCTGATGATAACCCATAATGAAGGTCAAGCTTGGAGAACACTTTAGCACCTTTGAGTTGCTCGAAAAGCTCATTGATGTTGGGAAGTGGATACTTGTTCTTGATAGTCTTCTTATTCAATGGACGGTAATCGACGCAAAGTCGGTCCGTGCCATCCTTCTTCTGGACAAAAGAACACCACAACCCCAAGGAGATGAACTCGGTCCGATCAAACCCAGACGCTCTTGTTCGTCGAGCTGCTTCTTCAATTCCTTCAGCTCATTAGGTCCAAGCTTGTATGGACGCTTGCAAACGGGTTCAAGGCCGGGCTCAAGATCAATAACGAACTCAACCGGCCGGTGAGGAGGCATTCCGAAGCTCTTCCGAAAGACATCTTGGTACTCACAAACGACCGAATCGAGAGATAGCATCCAATTCGCCTCTTCTCATTGAGAGAAAACAACCGAATGGTTTCATCATGAGCGGCATAGATGATCACATCATTAGAAGAGTGAGTCAATTGAATTTCCCCGGCAGCACAATCAAGCGAAGCTTTGTGCAGAAAGCCATCCATTCCGAGAATAAGATCAATATCCGAGTCGCCAAGAACCATTGGAGAAGAAAGAAGTCCATAGTTGCCCATCTTGATAGAAACATCCGGAGCCATCATTTTTGTATTCATGAACAAACCCGGAGAGGAAACCGCTATCGGCTTAGGCAGATGGACAGTATGCAAATTGTTCATGGATGCAAAAGGTCTTGATATGAAATAAATAGATGCACCAAAGATCAAATAAGACTTTTGCAGAATATCATTAATCGAGAGATTACCCATTATCACATCATAAGAATCCTCTGCTTGAGCTGCATTCATCATATTCACCTTGGCAGACTTGGGATTATGCTTGACCACTGCATTGCTGGAAGATTTCACAGGAGGAGGAGGCGGAAGGCGCCTTTGGTTGAAACATTTGTTCGCATAGTGACCTTTCTGCTGACATTTGTTGCAAGTCACCTCAGAGAGCGGACGGTGGTAAGGAGCACTTGACCTTGGAGCTTGAGAATTAGAATTGTTACGATAGCTTGGGTTGGGTGGGTGGGAAGATCCACGGCCACCGAAGTTCTTCTGCCGATAAGGTCGACGGAACGGAGGAGGAGGAAGGTAAAACTTCTGCTGCTTAGCTGCCACTTGAGAGGAAGAAGAAGACTGAACTGCATCCCCGATTCTCTTCTTAGAAGCCTCACATTTGAGCTGGGCAGCTTCTTGCTTCAGGCCATGTTGTAGAAATCATCATACTTATCTCGCTCAAAAAGCACAAGAGCTAATTGCAGATCTTCTCTCGCACCACCTCTGAATTGATAGATCATACTCTTTTCATCGTGCACGCCTTGCTTAGCAAAACGAGCGAAGCTTCGAACTGGATATTGTATTGATAGACAGACATGTTGCCCTGCTTGAGATTGCGGAACTCCTCACGCTTGCTCTCAACAACACTTTTCGAATGTGGTGAGCTCTGAAATCTCGGCGGAACTCATCCCTGTAATGACACGACCTCCTCTCGAATCTTTGTATTGCTGGTACCACTCAAGAGCTTGATCCTTGAGTTGAAACGATGCAAACTTGACAAAGTCCTCAGTCTGACATTGCTACAATCAAAATGCTTGCAGATGTCCACAAGCCAATCGTCGGCGTCTGTGGCCTCGACACGTAAACCGAAAGACTTCGCTGATTAGCGAGGAACCGACCGAGAGTAGCAAAATGCGGCTGATTGTTGCCTTGACCTTGATTGCCTTGATTGCCTTGCCCTTGAGTACGCTCTTGCAAGAGCTGCAAAATCATCTCGAGCATTGGCATTGGTGGCTGCCATGATAGCTTGCCATGCCTCTCGAGGCGGAGGTGGAGGTGGAGGTGGAGGGTTCGATCGATCCCCATCATTGCGATCCGGATTCGTACGCTGGCGGAGCCATCCTGAAGAGGGTGACATCCGTTAGTCCTTTGATAGACAAATAGACAAGTTGAATCAACGGATAGAAATTGCAACATATAGTCTTCACAATAAACATTCGAACAAGAATGAACGAATGAATTCCAAAGTTAATCATCACACGCCCATTAAGGTGAGAAGCCACTTAGATAAAGGATATGGAAACAACATCATCTTAGAAACAAATCGAATATCACAACTGAAAACAAAAGATTGGCTTCTAGAATGAGTCGGAACAAACACATGATAGAGATTTACGCCCAAAGTGTTCGTGGTGGGGCCCTACGGACACGACGATAGCGGCCGTCACGAATGACAAACAAGACGTCCCCGAATCAGCATAGCCAAGGATTCTTTAAGACGCCTCGCGACCATCAGAATCGACCGTGAATGGGCGGACCACTAGACGTTGAACCCCAATCTCAAATCATACATCCGCCGGAAAGAAATCATGTAAGCTACTAGAATTCCCACCTATAAACTCCCGAAACTTTCTGGTTATGCAATCTGGTGTTGGGGATACAGGGACACAAAATATATCACCCAAACTAACAATACCTAGATCCAAATTGTATCCATCCGTCAACACATAACCAAGAAATCCTCGAAATCGTGGTACCTCGACCTTCGAAAAAACATCCGTTATACAAGTCATGGCAATACTCCCCACTTTTCGCCTCGATCGGGCCATCGGGGTTATCTCACCAACAACTGCACAAAAGAGATTTCGATGTCGGCAAAACTCGTGTATTCCAGAATCAAGCAACGATAAAATTGTGACGACAACACCTCGAGCTCAACTCCCCGGGACACTGCCACAACCCCTAAATGTCAGGAGGCACCAAGAACAATGTTCTCGTCACAAAACCATCGGAACGATTCCAAGATACCCACGTGATCCTAAAAAAAATTTAGTGAAATTTTGAGGAGAGAAAAGTCAAAACTCTACGTCAGGATACCTCACAGAGCGACGAAGGGACTGGGAAGTAAAAAGAATCCTACTCTCCGATATATATAATCCTAAGACTCAAAACATTTTTCCATTCTAGACTCAACAACGCCAGGAAACAATCAAGTAGGGGGCTCCTAAGTCGGGGAAGGCTCTGATTACCAACTTGTAACGCCCTCGATGCGGCTATATCTTCCACGTGTCGAGGCACGACTTAGAGGCATAACCGCATTGAAAGCAATGTCGCAAGTGAGGTAATCTTCACACAACCCATGTAATAAATAAGGGAAAGAGATACATAGTTGGCTTACAAATGCCACTTCACACAATACATAAATAAACATCCATCATTCGTAGTACACTCAAGGTCCGACTACGTAACCAAAATAAAGAAGATACCCCAAATGCTACACAGATCCCCAATCGTCCCAACTGGGCACCACTACCGATCATCGTGAAAAGACACATAGTAACGACCACGTTCCTCGTCGAACTCCCACTTGAGCTCGGTTGAGTCACCTGCACCGCATCGTCGGAACTCGCAATCTGTTTTGAAGTATCCGTGAGTCACGGGACTCGACAATCTCACACCCGCGAGATCAAGACTATTTAAGCTTATAGGAAGGACAGAGTAGTACAGTTGGAGCCAAGCAGCGACTAGCATATATGGTGGCTACTTCGAAAAGAGAGCGAGAAGAGGAGCAAAGCACGGTCGTGAAGCTAGTAGCGATCAAGAAGTGATCCTGAACTACTTACGCCGACATAACTCCAACATCAGTGTTCACTTCCGGACTCACGAGAAGAGACCATCACGGTTACACACGCCGTTGATGTGTATTTTATTTGAGGTCAACTTCGGGTTTTCTACAACCGACATTAACAAATTCCATCTCGCCTCATAACCGCGGGCACGGCTTTGAAGATATTACCTGCAGGGGTGTCCCAACTTAGCCCATTATAAGCTCTCACGGTCAACAAAGGATATTCCTTCTACCGAAGACCCGATCAATCTCGAATCCCGGACTACGAGACATTTCGACAAAGAATAAAACAAGACCAGCAAAGCCGCCCGAATGTGCCGACAAATCGCGATAGGAGCTGCACATATCTCGCTTCTCGTGGCACACCGGATGGGCAAGACGTCGGGTTGGCATAGACCCCTGGATTGCCAGGCGCCGGACATCGCCAGTTGGGCCAAGACTCGAAGGAGCACCGTCCGGGGTTAAAATAAAGATGACCCTCGGGCTCGCGAAAACCCGGGGGAAAAAGGCTTAGGTGGCAAATGGTAAAACCAATGTTGGGCCTTGCTGGACGAATCTTATTCAAAGCAAACTGTCAAGGGGGTCCCATAAATCACCCAACCGTGTAAGGAACGCGAAATCAAGGAACATAACACCGGTATGACGGAAACTAGGGTGGCAAGAGTGGAACAAAACACCAGGCATAAGGCCGAGCCTTCCACCCTTTACCAAGTATATAGATGTATTAATTATAGCAGATATATATTGTGATATCCCCAACAAGTAAACATGTTCCGATAAGGAACAACATCTCCATGTTCCAACAAGGAACAAACTTCAACTTCACCGCAACTAGCAACGCTATAAGAGGGGCTGAGCAAAGCGGTAACATAGCCAATCAACGGTTTGCTAGGAAAAGGATGGTTAGGGGCTGACATGGCAATATGGGTGGCATGATATAGCAAGTGGTAGGCATCGCAGCATAGGCATAGCAAAAGAGCGAGCATCTAGCATAGCAAAGATAGAAGTGATTTCGAGGGTATGGTCATCTTGCACGCAATGTTCTCGAGTTGTCGAAAGCTTGATCCTCGTGAAGCGTTCTCAACAGGTTCCTCGCTCACGTACTCGTCTCCGGCTCTACCCAAAGCAACAACACAAACAAAGGAACCACCATTATAATCACAGTGCAATGCACAATCAACATGATGCAAAACATGACATGATATGCGGGATGTGATATGCAATGCGTATGTGCGCTCCGAAAGGAAAATGATGAACCAGGCATCAACTTGGCAAACCAAGTATGCCACTGGAAAGATGAGATGATTTTGGTTGAAATCGATATAAAGATCACCGGAATCGGATGCACGGTTTGGAAATGACAAGCAAAACAAGAATGGCACAAATCTGCCATTAACAGCATGATGCCACTTAGCAAGCAACAAGAAATTAAGCTACTGCACCCAAACGTATCAACAAAGTATATAGCAGTGATCTACACAAGATGCTTGACAAAAGATGAGCACTGAGCTTCGGCTAAATCACATCATAACAGGTTCAAACAAGCATGGCAAAAGTGCACCAAATATCAGGCTGGACATGGCAAAACAGCATCAGGTAGCAATGTTCAGAGCAATAAAACTACATGCTACAGGAACTTATAATAGCAAAACAACGCATGGAATGAATCTACTAAAATCATAGAACAAAAGTCCCTTACTGAACATAAGCCAAAAAGGATCAGAAAATATAGTAACACCCATGTCAATATTGAAAGTTTCGTTAACAGATTCAGCAACATGGCATGTCAAAAACTGATAACAAGTAGGCATGTTTACAAGCTCAATGCACTCACTACAGAGCCTTATATGATAAACTAAGCATACATACATCAAGAATACATGGCATAGAAGACATACATGGCAAGAACAATAACATAGCATACATGGATCAACCACAACAACCTTGGCAAAATTGAATAACATGTAAACAATCTGCCAGGAAACATTTTATAGCAAAAGTAGAGCTCGATTGACTCAAGCTATGGCACTCAATAATTGCAAACAAAGGCATGGATGGATAGAGCAAGACATGCTTAACAAAACATCCTTACTGAAGTATCTCAAAATATGCATAGATCTCTCGGTAGCATCAAGTTAACATTGCATCAAAATATCAGAAAAACAGAGCTGAAATCAGCAACATCAGGACACCTACTTTGCATGCTTGTGCTAGTCACCACATAGATCACAAAAATACATGGCATACACCCCTGGAAAGATGGCATGGCATATTACAAAACACATGTAGGACTCAAATTCATAGGGTGCACACATTAATCATGGCAAAAATAACAAAAGTGCAAGTTCTGTTAAGAAACAGAAACTAACTTCACATAGCACTCTTCCAACAGAATTTCGGGCATCAAGATGAGCTCAAATGAAAATGATGCAATGAGATGAAATGATCTACTCTTCGAGACGAACATTTTGATATATTACACGAGCAAAATGGAGCTACATATGCAAAGATATGCTATGATGAAAATGCCACGAAATATCAAAATGCTCGGGACAGATGAATTTTAGAGGGGGGATAAGTAAACCCTTGGCACGGTTTACGAGGACGGCCGGGATCGGGGCTGAGCTCGGCCGGAGGAGGTCGGAGGAGGCGGATCCGGCCGGTCCTTCGTCGGATCCGGCCGGACGGTGGCACGGCGCGAAGGCGCGGCCGGGCGCATGGGCGAGGCGGCTGGCGGCGGGTCACGCGGCGGCGGAGGGCGGCGGCGTCGAAGCGGCGCGGAGGCGCGGGCGTCAGCGGCGCGGCGCGCGCTGGCCGGCGTTCTGAGCAGCGGGCCGGGTCAAGGCGGGCGGCGCGGACACGTGGCGTGCTCGAGTGGCGCGACGCTGGCGGCGGCTTCGTCTGGCGGCGGACGCGTCCGGTGAGGATGAAATTTTAGGGTTTCGGGAAGAAGACCCGGATTTGGACGGGGAGGTGTTTAAATAGGCATAGAGGGAGCTAGGAGAGTCCAAATGAGGTGTAGTTTTCGCCCACACGATCGTGATCGAACGACGGAGAGCATGGAAGTGACATAGATGGGTTATTGGGCTGTTTTGGAGGGGTGTTGGGCTGCAACTTAAAAGAGGCCTTTGCGAGAGCGCGGTTAACCGTTGGAGTACCAAACGAGCTCCAAATGACCCGAAACTTGACCGGTGGTCTACGGTGGTATACCAAGGCCACAAGACAAACCTCGGTCCATTCCGAGAAGGTTTAGTACCCGCACCACGGAAAAAGCGTAAAAGGGGTCAACTGGGAAGATAGGCGCGCCGGATTGCAAAACGGACAACGGGAAAAATGCTCGGAATCACGAGACGAACACGTATGCAAATGCGATGCACATGATGACATGATATGAAATGCATGACATGGACAAAATGCAAAATGAAGAAAAAAACCCAACCACGGAGGGAATATCATATCACAATGCCGAAAATGGCAAGAGTAGGAGTTACAAATATGGAAAGTTACATCCGGGGTGTTACAACCCCGACGTGAGCCTCACAATAGAAGGCAAAGATTTCCAGAAGAAGAACAGAGTTGGGGTGGAGGTGAAGAGCTTGCAGTTTGTAGTGGCGGAGGACAGAGAAGAAGAACTTCGAAAGGGAGGCACCGACGGGTAAAGAATGGCGCTCACGAAGAGCGGATAGAAGGTGCTTCCTTGGCCCTCGGAAAGGGCGGAGCCAGCATTGAACACCTCTGCCCCGTCGATGCCTTGCGCCTCCACCATCCGGCGTACCCGGGCGAGGCCCTCCTCCGACACATTCGGCGAGTCCAAGGCGGCTGAGTACCAAGCTCCAGTCGGGGTCTGGCGAGGCGCCATGTCTTGCTAGGGCACGCGGTCGAAGTAGATCTGGAGATTTTAGAGGCAGGAAGAAAAGGCGCAAGAAAGGGGATCTGGGCAATGACCGGAGGAGACGAGGGAAGCAAAGCCTAGATAGACGCTGCTCTTTTGTCGATTTGTGCAGTTGCTAAGGCTCCTACCTTCAATCAACCGCCACGCGGCGCCCAAGGCCGCTGGCTGTTAGGGCCCGCGGCGCTTCGCACTTGCCCCTTCGCTTCCCTGCTCAGCCAAGTTCGAGCGCGCCTTGGGCCCCGGGGCTATTGTCGGCGTTCTGGGAACGGGGGTACCCAGACTTGTCTGCCTGCGGACTGCGGCGTGGCTCAAGGGGTGGCACATCAAGGCCCATCTTCATCAGCACAAGCTCAAGACCCTCGCGAGGGGCCAAGCCTCGCGGGGTGGACGACATGAAGCTTCCTCAGGCACGGCCTCGTCAGGCTGGCTCGCGAGGAGGCGGAGAGATCAAGGCGGTGTACCTCACGAGGTGCCCATGACGCAAGCCATGACGACCAAGGGCGCCAGGTGGGCGCCAGCCGCAGGTCCTCCTTTCCTCTTTGGTGCAAAGGGATCAAGCGCAGTAAGAGTATCAAGCAAAGGCATCCGTTTGATTGCAACAAGACCAAGACCGTCGCCATGGCAGGAAGGAAGTCATCGTGGAGCCCAAGCCAAGGCGTCACCAGAGCCTTTGACAAAGCGAGGACCAACTTTAGTCAGATAAGTGTACTAGATGTTCCCCTTCAAAATGGCCAATTGTTGGTGCCCTTCCCGCTCAATATTTGGGAAGAGGCCCAGGGCCCTTGCCTATAAATAGGACTAGCCACCCACAGGGTAGAGGCATCTAGAAATCTTGGAGATCACATAGAAAGAGAGAGAGAGAGAGAGCGACTGAACTCCCCTAGAAGTTCATCGCACCAGCCAAGAACAGACCCTCGCGAGGCTATTCTTCCTTGTGTTGTTCATCATCAGCCCAAGAGGCAATCCACCACACCACAAACTAGAGTAGGGTATTACACCACAATGGTGGCCCGAACTAGTATAAACCCTGTGTCTCTTGTGTTGTTCTTTTCATAGCTTAGATCCTAGCGAGGCGGCGAGGTGCAGGTAGGTAGAGGGCGAGATCTCCGCGCGCACCCCAGTGTTCGAACCTAGAGGGTCTGCCGGAACCTGAAATCCGACAGAAACCAGTTCGCCATGACCTTCTCGTCCCCGTTGGCGGCTTCGATGCCCAGCTCGTAGAGCTGAAGGAACTCCGCTGGGTCGGCCGGGCCGTCGTAGTGAGGAGGCAGGTCTGGCTTGAACTTGCCGGGCCACGCGACGCTGCACAGCTCGGTGGTGAAGGCGCGGCAGCCTCTTTGTGGCTACGGAGGCCTTTGGTGACGAAGAGCCTGGTCTTGCGGGTCCCCATGCTGCTTCTTTGGGAGCAGCGCGGGTCTTGGCGTCTTTGGAGCAGGAGCGCCTTGATCATGATGAGCCGGTGCAGGGAGCACTCGGGCAGCTTCTTGGGGCGAGGACCTCTTGACAGCTCTGCTTTGTCTTGGCCGGGCGCCGGACGGAGTGGGTTCCGCCCAGGCCACGCGCTTGGGGCCAAGGCGCCTTCTTGAGGGGGGAGGCGGCTGAGGTGCCCATGGAGCTTCATCGCCCAGCAGGCGGGCGCGGTGCAGCGAGAAGGACGGCGCGGGGGAGCCCCCTGCGGCGCGGACGAGCTCGGTGACGCGGTCGAGCCACTCTTCGTAGACGTCGTCGACAGGGCGGTAACACAGGAGCTCGTTTGCCGCGATGAGTGCGGCTCAAGCCTCCATGGGCGCGCGGAGCGCGCGAGATGAAGAACCAGCTGGGGCAAGTGAAGGAGTAGCAGTACGGCCGTCTCGCCTCATGGACGGATGCTAGGACGATGCTTGCTGCTTGTTCCCCGCCGGGCCGGTGGCGGCATTGACGGCAGGCGACGGGGAACGGCGGGGGCGGCCGCCGACGGGGGCCGTCTGGGCGAAGCGGGCAGCGAGAGCGGCTCGGCACTCGGTGCGGGCCTGACGAGCGTCTGACATGGATGCGATGGTCGGCGAAGAACAGGGCGGCGGAAGACGAATTCCGGCGCACCCCTACCTGGCGCGCCAAATGTCGGATTTCGGGTTCCGGCAGACCCTCTAGGTTCGAACTCTGGGGTGCGCACGGAGATCTCGCCCCCTACCTACCTGCACCTCGTCGCCTCGCTAGGATCTAAACTACCAAAGGAACAACACAAGAGACACAAGGGTTATACTGGTTCGGGCCACCATTGTGGTGTAACACCCTACTCCAGTGTGTGGTGTGGTGGATTGCCTCTTGGGCTGATGATGAACAATACAAGGAAGAATAGCCTCGCGTGGGTGAGGTGTTCGTGTGGCTTGGCTCTCGATCGGATTGGATCAAGCTAGGATGAGGCGAGGTGTCTCTCCCTCGATTCAAGATGACGATCCTCCTCCTACCCTGTGGGTGGCTAGTCCTATTTACAGGCAGAGGCCCTGGGCCTCTTCCCAAATATTGAGCGGGAAGGGCGCCAACAATTGGTCATTTTGAAGGGGAACATCTAGTACACTTATCCTGACTAAAGTTGGTCCTCGCCTATCAAAGGCTCTGGTGGTGACGCCGGCTTGGGCTCCACGATGACTTCCTTCCTACCGTTGCGACGGTTTTGGTCTTGTTGCACCGAAACAGATGCCTTTGCTTGATGCTCTCGCGTGTGCTTGCCCCTTTGCACCAAAGAGGAAACGAGGACATTGCGTGGGTTGGCGCCCGCCTGGCGCCCTTGGTCGTCATGGCTTGCGTCATGATCACCTCGTGAGGTACCCCGCCTTGATCTCTCCGCCTCCTCATGAGCCACCGACGAGGTCGTGCTGAGGAAGATTCCGCTGTCCGCCCCCACGAGGCTTGGCCCCTCATGAGGGTCTTGAGCTTGTGCTAATGAAGATGGGCCGTCTTGGGCCACCCCTTGAGCCACACGCCACAGCAGTGAGCAAGTCTGGGTACCCCCGTTCCCAGAACGCCGACAACCCCTTTCCACCCATTTTGGATCGTAATCAAGAGGAAGATAACTATTCTGAGGGGGATTCAGAAGGAGAAGACCACTCCTATTTACCCCATGAGGTCTTTTCTCTAACTTGGCGTGCTGATGTTGGTAATATCATGCATATGGTGCCTTGCATTGCTTACTGTATACATTAAAGATGTCATCTGCTTAGTTTAGACATGCTTTGTGTCAATGCCATCTGTTTAATTTCTTTATCGTATATTTGAATCATGCAATGCCATCTTGTCTAGCCAGGCATCATATATGTGAATTTTGCAATGCCACCCTGGTTAGCTAGTCATCTTATATGTGAATTATATCATGCCATCATTTTTTTATTACGTGTTAAATTTGTCAACAATTTTAGTACATTCAACTACTCTTCCTATGCATCAGCCATTCGACACGGTCATGGGAAAATATGGAGTGGAAACAAGGTCTTCAGAGCAGACAATGCTATCTGACGAAGCGCATGTCTTGCTGGTTACCGATACCTCCTCAGAGGAGGATTCAGAGACAAATGACCAGTCATCCCCCCCCCCCCCCGAGGTGCATGCCCTAACTTGGCAGGGTTATGTTGCTCATATCGGGCGTATGGTATCTTGCATTGCTATGTCATTTGCTTAGTTTAGACATGCTTTGTGTGAATGCCACCTGTTTAGTGTCTAATTACCATATATGTGAATTATGCAATGCCATCTTGTTGCAAGACATTATATATGTGAATTATGCAATGTTATCTTGTTGCAAGGCATTATGTATGTGAATTATGCAATGCCATGCTGTTTAGGCAAGCGTCATATATGTGAATTATATCATGCCGTACTTTTGTTTGTATTTCTCATTGCTTTTGTCGACAATGTTTATATATTCAACTGCTCTTCCTATGCATCAGCCATTTGAATTGGTGATGGCGAAATCTGGAGTGAAAACAAGGTCTTCAGAGCAGACAATGCTACCTGCTGAAGCAGATATCTTGCTGGTTACAGATAGCTCTTCAGAGGAGGATTTTCAGAGGCAGATGACCAGTCCTATCACCCCCCTGAGGTGTATGCTCAAACTTGGCAGGGTTATATTACTCATATAATGCATATGTTGTATTGCAATGCTTAGTTTTTACATCATATACACAATATTGAATGCCATCTCCTTAGTTGACACATCATATATGTGGTTGCCCTCTGCTCACTTCCTTAGTATATAAATCATATATTTGAATTATGGCATGCCATGATGTTTACATAGACAACATGTATCTGAATTATGGCATGCCAACCCATTTTCTAAAGACATAATATAGTTATATCATCTCATCCTGTTTACATAGTCATCATATTTTAAATTATGTCATTCTATCCGTGAATTATATCATGCCATCATGTTTCCATCGACAGCATCTTTGTGATTTATGGCATGCCAACCACTTTAATAGACACATCGTATAGTTATATCATGTCATCCTGTTTACATAGTCATCATATTTTGAAGTATGTCATTATATCTTGTTTAGTTAGCCATCATACATGTGAAATTGTGTCATGCTATCCTGTTTAATTAGCCATCATATATGTGAAATTATGTCCCTGCTATTCTGTTTGCTTAGACAACATAAATGTGAATTATTTCATGCCCTGCTTTCTTCCCTACTATCCATTGCACCTGCCTATCTTACAATGTCCTGTACATTCAATTACTTTTCTTGTTTATCAGCCATTTCAATTGGAGGGAGTGATGGCAGTATCTGTGGGAGTAAAACACGGTCTTCAGAAAAGATCGTGCTACCTGTCGATGCAGATAGAACCATGGTTGTACTTGCCCAAAACCAGCCCCACCACACATAACTCACACTCATGCAGATTGTACCCCTACCCAGTTGGACAGAGAACCAGCTACACCCCTTCTAACCCCAACCCCAGCAGATAGACACCCAGTTCCCGTTGACACATCACCGTCTCCACCACAGAGCACCCAAACACGAGCAGTTAGTAAGGCAACTACAGTGCCCAAATCACAAGGACCACCACTCCGAACCCGAAGTCAACGCTTAAAGAAGAAGAAGAATTGTTCTCAGGTCAGGTTCCTTAGCTATGGTTCATACTACTTTGCTCTTGCATCATTGTATTTACCGATACCAACTAATTTCAAATTTGAAGGATGCAATTGAAACTCCAATGGCGCAACAGGTATGTTTTAAACCTGTTTCTTCAATGTGTTTGGCTGTTTGCTATTGTAACTTGCTCTATGTTGATTTCAGTTTCAATTGAATAAATAGTTATGTTCTCATGCCATGCACATTACAAGTGTTGTTATTGCTATGTAGTTTCCCACACTTATATTCTGTCTATGTTGCTTTGTCTTAAATAGATATGATTCGAACTGGATCTATCTTGATTTGGCAACATAAACTAGAATGATATAGACCATACAATGACCATACTACATAGATATATGTTTGTTTCATGTTGTTATCCTGTCCACCTTACTACTGAACTAGTTTACCAAAATGAGTTTCATATACTACATTGTAAACCTGAGATGTGTTTGTTTGTTTCTCTTTTAGAACATGGATACAATATTGGAGAAGAGTACCCTGTTATGCAATGGTAAAGGAAGTAATGCAGATAAGGTTCAAAATAGTGAGACATCCCTGTTGGTCTCCAAGAAAGCTGATAAAAACTATATTGAAGACGCAGAGACAACCCCAAAGTCCTGTCTTGATGTAGTGTTCGAGTTATCGGGTTACCACTTCACCGGGCACCAGCTCTTGAACTCGTTACTGAATCAGTTCGGGCTTCTTGAGTCTTAACTCCAAGTTGAAAGACATCGATCGACATGTTATGCGACAAGAAGCCAAGGACCGAGGAAGTCCCTGCAGAATTCGGATGCATACTTTCGTGCAACAAAGAAGCTACCGGAGGACTTAAGAACCAAACAAGAGAAAGTTAATAAGCTTGCTAAGCATCTTGCCAGCATTATGGGTACCCAGGATATTGTTTCTTGAGCTCTTCTGAAGTGGTTTTAGTTTTGGACTTGTTTTGCTGCGGCGTTTATATGTTGTTGTGTTCCCTATATTTGCACTGGTGGCGAACTTTGATTCCCAGTGGATGTAATACATGTAATAGCCGTGATAGCCTAGTGTAAGTTGCTTGCTTATTTATTTCCTTGTTGTCTTGTTTATTTGTTTTCTTGTAGTCAGTGCAGTTCTTTTCTGCGGTTTGCTAGTGGCTGCAATAACCTATTTTTTTAAACTAGGCCACAATAACCATGGGCTAATATTTACTGTAGTGACACTTTGGGCCTCCCTACGGGTCAGATAAATGATGGCCCTTCTACGGGTCAGAAAGCAAGTGGCCTTCTACAGGCCGTAGAAACAGTGGGACTTCTATGGGCCGGCCGTAGAAACAATGGGCCTTCTACTGGTCGTAGAAATAATGGGCCTTCTACGGGCCGTATCATCAATGGGCCTTACACGGGCCGTATGATCGATTGGCCAAACATGGGCCAAACAGACCGCATTCTCGCCGCCGTAACGGGCTAGAGTTGGAATCGTCCGTTCATGGGCTGACCATAACGGGCCATCGTTAATAGGCCGTATTTGATGACGCTATGAAAACGGCCCAACGTATTAACGGACCACAAACGAGCCGACTGTAACCACAGGCTGAATTTGGCCCACAAGCAGAAAATGACAGTAATGGGCCGTAAGTAAACGAATGCAGGAAATGAGCCCAAGAAAAAATGGGCTCTAAGAAGGCCGAAAGATAACATGTGCTGGAAACGGCCTAATGGAATAACGGGTCGTTAATGGGTATAAAGTGATACACTGTTCTTTACGGGCCAGTTTCACCATGGGCCGTTAATGGGTGTAAAGTAATACACTGTTCATTACGGGCCAGTTTCACCACGGGTCGTTAATAGGCCAAGAGTTACTAGGGCCTCATATGGGCCGAAAGACGTCATGGGCCATACATGGGCCAGAAGTGAAAATGGCTGGAATCATATTGGATGGCCCAGATGACGCTACTGGGCCTAATTCGAATAGGGCGTAACGGGCCTTGGGTTAGCGGGCTGTAAATGGGCTATATGTGAACAGGCCGTTAACAGGCTTTCCATGGGCCGGCCCGCCACCTTTTGACACGGTCAAACGGGCCAGCCTTTTCACAGGAATGGGCCTCTATTGGGCCGTGCCATGGGTCGACGTATCATAGGCGCCTTCCGTCCAATGAGTGGATGACATCTGTCCCAACGATGAGCCGACACGTGTTTCCTCCAGCCAAAGATGATTTTACACGTGGAAAATCCCCATTGGTCGGGGCTGTTAACGGGTTATCGGATCCAAAACCCGACCCGGTAGCTTAATGGTGTTCCGTTATGGTGGATGCCACGTGTCGGTCACCCTTGACGAAAGCACTTCTGGGACGCGCGATTTATCGTCATGGAAGTGGACACTTCCGTGATGATAATTTTGGTGATGTCATGGAACACTTCTACGACAACACAGATATGACTATCTTGATTCTGTCATAAATTTGTCATGGATGTACATGCATGATGTAAAACGTGACCTCTTTGTGACAAACACGTATCATCACGGAAGTGTATTTTGTAGTGTATCTTCCTGCATTTACCCAAGTTGAATTGCTTCCCATGATTACTGCCCACGGCTATCACCTGCTCGATCATCGCCTCCCACGGGTCTTCTCACAGGCACGGCGCTAGTGCATGGGTCCGTCCCTGCCACGTCGACAAATCTGAGCGGCCGAGTTCTGGCTCGCAGCACGCCCCGCACACGTCACCTCACCAGGCCCTCAGTGCCTTCACTTCATCCACAGCAACCAGCGGCAGGATGACAACTGTAATGGCAAACCGTGTTTCTTCTTGTGCCTCTCCACAGGAACCTCATGGGGAGGTTAGAAGGCGGCACCACGAGTCCCCTTTTCTCTCATGCAATTTGCTTGCGCGTTAAAGGTGGGGGGCTCCTGAGCATCGCGACTCAGGAGCTCTTACTGGCTCTCCAACCCTCACCCCCTGGCCTTGCCCACGGCATCGCGACCTGGCATACCAGCGGCGGCTGAGCTCGCTCGAGGGCCGGGACCTGAGGACGTAGAGCACTAAGGAGAGCATGAGAGGAGGGAAACTCGTATGGGCCGGCCTGGCTATGACGCATGTTGGCGCTGCAGAGCCTAGCGCACCATCGTGGAATCAGCGAAGTCAACAAGATAAGTCCCGCTCTCGGATTAGAGAAATGTTGGGGCCTAATAGTCATCCTCGCCTTGCCGCAACCCTGTTGCGGGTACGTCAACTCCCTTTCTCGCCTTACCATGGCTGCTTGAGCGCTAAGGGGGACCTCCTGAGCATCGCGCCTCAGGGGCTCTTACTGGACCTCGGGCCGCACACCTCCTGGCCTTGACCACGGCACGCGACCTGGCATACCAGCGATAGTTGTAGCCTGCCTGGGGACCGGGACCTGTCAGCATAGAGCAACAAGCTATCGCGAGGAAAGAAAGGGGGGACCGAGCCTTAACGGGACATGCATTCACCAAATTCTAGTAACAAGGAAGATAAGCGCAAAAGACATTACAGGCCCTTACATGCCCCCACGGGGTAATTCATGATTCTTCGCAGGAAACAAAAGCTAAAACTAAGGGGAATCCTATCTACACACTCACGTGGCAGACGCCATCATCAACAGTGGGCCACGGGAGGCCGGCGCCAACCCCATCCAGATCAGCGGCGGCGACGGGCGGACGCTGCGGCTCTGCTCCGAGCGCGGCGAGAGCTCGGGGGCACGTAGTTGTCATCGCTCGTCTCCGGAGTCTCATAGAGCTCAGGAGAGCTGCTAGACTCCCAAGGGCTGCTGCTGCTGGAGTAGCCGCGAGCAGAACGCGCGTCAGCCTCGTGCTCCTCTCCGGGGCAGCACTCCAGGCGGCGGCCCTCAGCATCGAAGACCTTGAAGAAGAGCGTGGAGACGCCATCGAACTCAAAGTGGATCGCGAGGGCACCCCTCGCACGGTACACCCGCGCGATCTCGCCCTAGCCACGAGTCATGAAGATCTTGCTGGCGGGGACCGCTTCGATATTTGCTCCAGTCGCCGGGGCGCTGCAGTCAGCGTGCTGCAACCAGAGCTCGAGTGGCCCCCCTGGCGACATCACGTTGGAAAAAACCGTGGGAAGCGGATCCAGGAGGTTGTAGGCATCGACGCCCACAGCACCAACTCGCGCGAGGAGTCCGTGGCGTGGATTCCGGGGGCGACGGCATGCGTCGCCGTGGCGCGGAGACCCCGGACGCGTCGTGGGCGGCGCTGCTCGTCGCTCCGTCCTCCCGAGCCCACGGCTCGGGCGTACATGGGGTAGCGGGTACCCTGGAGGAGGCCGCTCGCACCAAGGCCTCGTCACCACCTGCATCGCCGCTTCATCACGACGGTGGACCGACCTCTTCTTCGGCGGAAGTGGCGCTGGGTCGTCCCGGGGAGCCTTTCCCTTCTCTTCAGCAGAAAACCTTCTGATAGGCGCCATTGTTGTTAGCATTGGAGCAAGGAGGAAGAAGCAACCGAGCAAGGAAGAGATGGGCGACGGGGGCTCCGCCCCCTCCCCATTTATAGCAGGAGAAGGCCAACCGGCGCCCCCCACGATCACAGGTAATGATGGTTTTCCTTGCATGTCGCAGGGACTTGTCAAGTCGAGCAGTTGTCGAGGCAGCATGGGGAAGCGGAGACGCCCATGTCCAATCAACCGCCACACGTCAACCGAGGCCGCAGGCTTTTGGGGCCCGTCGTGCTCCGTACTTGACCCTTGGCTTCGCCGCAAAGCCAAGCCCGAGCGCACCTTGGGCCTCGGGGCTACTGTCGGCGTCCTGGGAACGAGGGTCCCCAGACTTGCCTGCCTGCGGCCCACGGCGTGGCTAAGCCAGCAGGCCATACGGCCCATCTTTATCCATAAGGCACCCAAGACCCTCGCGAGGCAGTCGACGCAAGACCTCCTCAGGAGTGGCCTAGTCAGGCAGGCTCACAAGGTGCGGAGATATCAAGGCGGGGCGAACCTCACGAGGCTCTCGTGACATTAGCCATGACGATCGACACCAGGCGGGCGCCAGCGCGCGTAGCGTCCTTGTTTCCTCTTTGGTGGTAAGGAGGCAAGTGCAGGCGAGGAGAACGAGGCATCAGGAAAAGGTTGCTATATCGGTGCAACGAGACCAAGACCAGGAGGACGGCAAGACGGAGGTCATCATGGAGCCCAAGACGGCGTCACCACCAGAGCCTTTTGCAGGCGAAGACCACTTTTGTCAGGATACCTTGTACTAGCTATCCCCCTTCAAATTTGCCCGCCATTGTTGGCTCCCTTCCTGCTCAATATTTGGGAAGAGGACCAGGGCCTATATAAGTAGAGCTAGCCACCGCAGTAGGGGCATTTGATCTGATCTGATCTGTTCTGATCGGATCAAGCAGTTCACCTAGCTCTCACCCGCTAAGTCACCAAGCACAAGAACACCTCAACCTCGGGAGGCTGTTCTTCCCTCTGTACTGTTCATCATCAGCCCAAGAGGCAATCCACCACCACCACACTGGAGTAGGGTATTACACCACAACGGTGGCCCGAACCAGTATAAACCATGTGTCTCTTTGTGTTGTGAGCTCAGAGTTTGTCCGCGAGATCTTAGCAAGCAAGGGCGTAGATCGGTAGGAGGGAAAGACTTTGCGCGCACCCCAGTGTTCAAACCTTAAGGGTTTGCCGGAACCCCACATTCGACACTCACCAACCAAATACCGGGGGTCAGAAGCAATTCCCCCCAAAGTAAAAACAGTGAACGTGGTATACGTGACACACCACCCCATAGGAGAGCAGGAGAAGCACTCTCTCCAGCCTAGGGATCATACTACGACAATCTCAGCCGAAGTACAAGGCTGTGTTATTAAACCGCATACCTTGTCGGCCATTAAGCCACCGGTCTCCATTCAACAGGATCGATCAATTTCGGAGCTGGGATAGCGGTTCAGCTTCTGCCGTCCGCCTCATATACATGCGCAATTTGTACCGTGCATACATAACTATGCACTTAAAATACCCTGGGCATCGGCGGAAGCAGAATACGGACGAGCCTGCAAGTACTCCCATAACCTCTTTTTTCTTTTATAACTACCTTTTTCTTTTTTTATTCTCTCCATAGGCGGCTCAATGGCTGGCCACGGATTCTATCAGAGTTCGGGTTCGTATACTCACCCAAAGATTATTCCCTTCAAGGAGTCCCTTCACCGAGGACAGGCGGGGCAGACGTGCGACAGGAGGTCCAAAATAACTTTTTGTAGACCGCACTCTCTATTTCGAGCCTATAAAGTGCCTTTTTCCTCCGCCTTCGACCCCTGGCATGTCAGATAGCCGGGGGTTGCGGCTTTGTTATCTATAAAATAATGATTGGCATATCACTCAGGTCCCAGTAAACATAATCCGCATACTGCATTCGTTTTTTTCTAAAAGAAATGAATTTGGCTCCTGTGGTTGTTTCACACATACACCTTGGCATAACTGGCCAGGGGCTCGGTATGGGAACAAATGAGTTGCTGACAAGTCCGAACAGCTTTGTAGCGTACTTCGGCATCGTGAGTTTGGCCTTATATGCATCAGCTCCGAATCATGTCTTGGGTCAATAGTTGGGTTGCCCGGCTCCTGTGCTTGCTACCTTATGTTTCGCTCTATCGGCTAGGGTAGTAAAGGGAGAACTACTGCGATTGTGCTTCCGGTTCATCTGGTCAAGCACCTTAGTAGAGAAAGCTGAAAACTGACTGTCGTGATGCGGCGAGAGCTGGTCAACCACTCGATGACTTACCGGAATCTTTCGCGATTCCCTCCGTATTATACAACGGACCCTTTTCTTCAGGTCATATATGTAACGCACCGTATTGGAATAAGCGGTATACATACCAGGGGATATATCATAGTCCCAGCATAAAACTCCCATGGCTAAGTGAAAGTGTTAACGCCCTATAGTCCGATTGCCTAGTTCACCGCATTGACACCTCCTTAATGGACCAAGACATTGGGTTAAGAGTGATCAAATGCTTTTCCGAACACCCCCGTACTCTATACGAGGGGGCTGAAGCCAACGATTGGAAAACTTTCAGATTAATACAAAATGGTCGCTCAGGAGGAACAACAGTTTTAGACGAAACTACAAAAAATAGCCTTATTATAATATTGTCTTTTACAAACATTTCACTCGAATATCATGTTTTTCGAGCATTGACCCTCTATCAATCGGTCACCCTCCAGGACATCCTCGAAATAATGCTCTAGTGCGTGATGGTCCTTGCCCTTGGGTGGACCCTTCGCTGCAACTTCAGTGGCCTTCATCTTCGCCCAGTATGTCTTGACATGAGCAACGACCATCCGTGCACCTTCAATGCATGCTGACCGCTTAACAGCGTCGATATGCGGCACCACGTCAGCAAGTCACCGCACCAAACCAAAATAACTATCTGGAATTGGCTAATTCGGCCATAGCCCAATCACAGTGTCCTTCATAGCAGAACCGGCTAGTCTGTGGAGCTCGGCCCATTGGGTCATCTGTTCGTTCAACAATACTGGGTGCTTTGACACACCGAAATATGACCAGAAAAGCTTCTCCGTCGCACACCCTTCTCGCGCTTGGTAAAATTGCGCCGCATCGGAAGCACTCTTCGGCGAGCCCAATAACGCGTCTGGAGAACTCCACACTTGAGTAAGCGGAGCATAATTCAGATCGCCGAACTTAGTTTGCAATAAAAAGGGCTTACCAGCTGCGATCTCTCCAGCTTGTCGGATCTCCTCCCGGGCCGCTCTATATTCGAGCCGCGCTTCTTTCGCCTCTCGTAAGGCCTTGTCAAGATCAGTCGTTTTGGCTTTATTATCCTTCTCGAGGAATTCACAGCGGCTAGCGGCATCCTTTAGCCCACGCGTCATCGTGGATATTTTCTCCTCGCGTTGGCGCCGCGCAGCCAGTTCGGCCTTTCACTCGGCAGATGCCCTCTCGGCAGCTGCATTACCAATCCGGGCCTGCTCCTTGGCCCGGACCAACTCAGCTCGAAGGATCTCGACCGCGACGGCACCATCTATAGCAGTGCATATCTCAGTATACAATATTTCACGCCATGCTTACATTACAAGGCACGTGCTTGTAAGGACTGCTCCAAAAACATACCTTGCGACTTGTCAAGACGCCTATTGATAAGAGTAAGGTCATCTTCCGCCACATCAAGCTTCCGCTCCAGATCGGCAACTTCTGTAGTCCGGGCGGACTCCAGGGAAGTGACAGCATGCGTTTCAATTCATCATATTACTTCCTGGACATCTCTTTTTTGATCCTGGACATATCCTTTTTGATCCTCTGATCGCCTCCCTCGGGAAGCCAATCCGAGTCTCAGGGCTACTACCTATACACAGGTATAGTTTGCGAATAAAACACAAATCAAACTTTTTTACAGTACAAACCTCGAAGCCTCTTAGCAGGCTCGTGCAGGCTTCATTCAATCCGCTTTTCGCGGACAGGACCTTTTCAACCGCCGTACCCATCAAGATACGATGCTCCTCCGAGACGGACGCCTGTCGCAGCATGTTCGTCAATATATCCGGTGCTTCTGGACCTCCGGAAGGTGCTGTAGGAGTACGGCCTCCCTTCGAAGGGATCCGTTTATCCGTCCCTAGAGTCGTCTCCGGCCATAAGCCGGATAGTCCGGGGCCTTTATCATTGGCCCCCAGACTCTGGGCTACCGAAGTATTACCTTCGGGTTGTGTCTTCGCCATCCCTCGCACCACTTGTTGATCAGGAGAAACCCTTCATGGCGACACCTCAAAGTCATCCGCCTTATTGGGCGAGGAGACCGGTGGAGGTGTCTCGCTTTCCATCATCTCCGGAAGAAGATCTCCCGAGGAGGAGGATTGGTGAAGACTATTTGTCGAGCTGTAAAAATATATATTCTAGATGTTACCTTGGTAACCGGAAAGGAACGGGATATTTTTAAAAACATCTTTGTTCACTTACGATTCGCCTAGAGGCTTGTCCTCATCATGGGACTGTGCGAGGATGCCATCCTCCAAGCCTGAGCCACCCGACTAGGGCACCTTGCCTCGCTTAGGAGCCCTTTCCTCCCAATCTTCGGAGGCAGCCCTTTTCTTACCCTGGGGGGAAGAGACCTTGACTTCTCTTTCACCTTTGTCTTTGGACGATGGAATTTTGATTCCCCCGGACACAATGTCTGATATACCTTCGGGATGGAAGCTGCTTCTGGTCCTCCCGCTTTCCACCTTGTCCTCCCCCACAGGCATCCGGTATGGTGCCGGAGCCAGCATCCTTGCTAGTACGGGATCTGCTGAGTCTTCAGGGAGGGGGCCGAACACCTAATTCGTGCCGCTTTCTTTATCCAGCCCTGGAAGAAGATAGTTTGCTCAATAACGTATTACGGCATACTTGACTACAAAGTGTTCGGGAGTTTAACGCTTATCGAGGTACGGATGGTTGCAGTCGAGGCTGATGTCCTCGGCGGTGTCCGACCACTGTTTTTGTTTCCCAAAGAACAACTTCCAAATTCCTTCGTGCGTAGTGCCGAAGAAGTGTTAGAGGGTTCGTGGTCCTTCCGGACTAAACTCCCACATGCGGAGAGGCCTACGCTGACATGGTAGGGGACGGCGGACTAGCATTACTTGAATCACGTTGACAAGATCGATGTCCTTCACAAGGAGGGTTCGGATGCAGCTCTGTAGAGTCTGCACTTCATCAACTGATCCCCAGTCCAGCCCTTATTAATCCATGATGCAAGCTGTAACGGAGGGCCAGAACGGAACGCAGGTATAGTTTCCCACTTGGTACCGCGGGGTTCTGTGACGTAAAACTACTCCCGTTGCCATTGGTTTGAAGTTTCGGTGAAAGAGCATTTTGGCCAGAGAGTATTGGTAAGCTTGCTCACAGCAGCACCGCTGCACTCCGTTTGTTTCCCATTGACCACCTTCGGCTTCACACTGAAGGTCTTGAGCCATAAGCCGAAGTGTGGGGGAATTCGGAGGAAGCCCTCACACATGATGATAAACGTCGAGACATGGAGGAAAGAATCTGGGGCTAGATCGTGAAAATCTAGTCCGTAATAAAACATTGAGCCCTCGGGCGAAGGGGTGAAGAGCGAACCCTAGCCCTCGGAGGAAGTGAGAGATGAATACGACCCTCTCGCTGGATCTGGGAGTCGGAATAACCTGTCCTTGAGCAGGAAGCCTGTGGGGGATCTCCGCGGTCAAGTATCTGGCCACCCGAAGCTTCGCAATGTCCTCCTCTGTAACGGAGGAAGCCACCCATCGGCCCTGTGGGCTGGGTCCAGACATGATTGGGAAGCTTGGGGCCATGATGTCGAACCTTGGGTGCTAGAACTCGAGGTTGGAATGGCTGAGGAAAGGATTGGTGTAAAAATATTCGGCCCTTGGTTCCTTTATAAAGGCAACGGGTACCGAACGCCTCCTCCTAAGGCTGAAAACCTGCCAATTCCGCAATAAGGGGTTGGGTTACCCATGCTCCTATTGATGAGAATTCCACAATAAGGGGACACGATCTCTGCTTTGACAAGACGTGCCAATCAAAACCATGCCTCGAAACGTGGAACGGCAGGACAGGAAATGGCTCGAAATAATGACCGGGCAAGCGTGATGTCACGTTACGAAAGTTGTTGGCCGATTGGACTCGTGAAATATTATATTCTCTGCGGTTGTGTGAGGTATTCGTGTTGCAAATCCGGACACGTTACTCCAAAGACTATCTTGGAGTATTCGGGAAAGGGAATCCGCCTTGCAATGCCGAAGACAATCTGCGCGCCGGACACCTTGTCATTGAAGCCTGGTTCATGGGCTACCGAGGGAGTCCTAGACTAAGGGGTCCTCGGGCGTCCGGCCTATTGGACATGGGCCGGGCTACTAGGCTGTGAAGATACAAGACCGAAGACTCTCTCCCGTGTCCGGATGGGACTCTCCTTGGCATGGAAGGCAAGCTTGGCAACCAAATATGAAGATTTCTTTCTTTGTAACCGACTTTGTATAACCCTAGCCCCCTCCGGTGTCTATATAAACTAGAGGGCTTAGTCCGGAAAGGCGATTATAGTCATACAGGCTAGACTTCTAGGGTTTTAGCCATTACGATCTCGCGGTAGATCAACTCTTGTAATACTCATATTCATCAAGATCAATCAAGCAGAAGTAGGGTATTACCTCCATAGAGAGGGCCCGAACCTGGGTAAACATTGTGTCCCCCGTCTCCTGTTACCATCGACCTTAGATGCACAGTTCAGGACCCCCTACCCGAGATCCGCCGGTTTTGACACCGACAGCCGACGTGAGCCCTAACTGGTAGCACCACTGCTAAGGCGCAATGAGGCGCTATGCAAAGGAACCACCTCAGGCTCATAAAGATAAGTTACCTACACGTATCAGCGTGAACCTCTTGTCCAAACTTCCGAATCTCGCAAATTTCGCTCCGGAAATGCAGCTTTCCTTTTCGGCCTACAGGGATTTGCTTTCATGCCAAAGGGGACCTCTTGAGCATCGCGCCTCAAGGGCTCTTACCGGACCTCGGGTCGATCACCTCCTGGTCTTGACCACGGCACCCCGACCTGGCATACCAGCGACGGCCGAAGCCTGCCTGGGGACTGGGACCTGCCAGCATAGAGCGCTAAGCTACCTCGACAACGAAAAGGGGGAACTATGCCGAAGCGGGACACACAGCTGCAGCCTTATACTAGGAGTAGTAAACATTGGAGCAAAAGCATTACAAGTTCCTTACATACCCCCATGGGGTTTGTATTGATTCCTCGCAGGGAACAAAAGAAAAAAACAGCAAGAAGCCCTAGCTACGGGCATCGCCGTCGATGCCGTCATCAACAGTGGGCCACGCGAGGCCGACACTAACCCCATCCAGATCATCATCGACGCCGAGCGGATGCCGCTGTCGCACTCCGAGCACGGTGAGAGCTCGATGGCATGTGGCTGTCGTCGCTCAACTCCGGAGACTCGCTAGGCTCGGGACAGTCGCTAGACTCCGAGGAGTCGTCGTTGCTGCTGGAGGAGCTGTCGACAGGACCAGAGGAGGGCTCGGTGCCGCAGCCGCGCCACGCAGGCCGCTTCCTCCAAGGATGCACTCCAGGCGGCGACCCTCCTCGTCGAAGACCTTGAAGTATAGCATGGAGGCGACGTCGTACTCGAAGCGGATGGCGAGGGCCCCCTACACGTGGCAGGCACGGTGACCTCGCCCCACCCTAGGGTCATGAAGATTTTGCCCTGGGAACGACCTCGACCTCCACCCCCGTGGCCAGACTGCAGCACCCGGCGTGCTGCATCCACAGCTCAAGTGGCCCCCTCAGCGATATCTCCTCGGCGAAGAACCACGGGAGCTGGATCCACGTGCGCGGTGGCATCACCACCCACACCACGAACTCGCGTGAGGAGCCTTCGGCGTGGGTTCGTGGGCCAGCAGCCCATGCAACCTCAGCCTGGCCACCACGGCCATGGCTTGCGCGACACAGGGCGCTGGCGCCTTCTCCGGAGCATTGCACTTGGGCGTACAGAGGGAGCGGGAAGCCAGGCGGAGGCCGCCCGTACCAAGGTCGTGTCACCTCTGTCCTCTCGCCGATGTCACGGGGACAACTCAGCCTCTTCATTGGTGGAAGTGGCCCCTGCTTCTCACGAGGGGTTTTCCCTTTCTCCGCGGCGGAGAAACTCCTAATCGGTGCCATGAGTGCTACGCATCTCGTCAAGTCAAACGGTTGCCGAGGTAGCATGGGGAAGCGGAGGTGCCCATGTCCCATCAATCGCCACGCGTCAACCGAGGCCGTAGGCGGTTGGGGCCCGCGGCGGTCCGCACTTGCCCTTTAGCTTCGCCTGCAAGACAAGTTCGAGCGCTCCTTGGTCCGGGGGCTACTATCGGCATGCTGGGACCGAGGGTGCCTAGACTTGCCTGCCTGTGGCCCATGGCGTGGCTCTATCGACGGCCTGGTACGGCCCAGCTTCGACAACAACAACTCAAGACCTGTCGGCGTTCTGGGAATGGGGGTCCCCAGACTTGCCTACCTGCGGCCCACGGCGTGGCTAAGTCAGCAGGCCGTACGGCCCATCTTCATCAACAAGGCATCCAAGACCCTCGCGAGGGGCCAAGCCTCGCGAGGGGGATGATGCAAGACCTCCTCGGGAGAGGCCTAGCCAGGTAGGCTCATGAGGAGCAGAGATATCAAGGCGGGCCAAACCTCACGAGGCTCTCGTGACGTGAGCCATGATGATCGAGACCAAGCAGGCGCCAGCGCGCATAACGTCCTTGTTTCCTCTTTGGTGCTAAGGAGGCTAGCGCAGGCGAGGAGTACTGAGGCATTAGGCAAAGGTTGCCTTATTGGTGCAATGAGACCAAGACCAGAAGAACAGTAGGATGAAAGTCACCGTGGAGCCCAAGACGACGTCACCACCAGAGCTTTTCACAGGCGAAGACCACTTTTGTCAGGATAGCTTGTACTAGCTGTCCCACTTCAAATTCGCCCGCCGTTGTTGGCTCCCTTCCCGCTCAATATTTGGGAAGAGGACCAGTGCCTATATAGGTAGAGCTAGCTACCACAGTACAGGCACAGAGTCCTGACCGGCACAAGTTGGGAAAGCACAAGAACACCTCAACCTCAGGAGGTTGTTCTTCCCCTTGTACTGTTCATCATCAGCCCAAGAGGCAATCCACCACCACACACACTGGAGTAGGGTATTGCACCACAACGGTGGCCCGAACCAGTATAAATCTCGTGTCTTCCTGTGTTGCGAGTTCGTCCGCGAGATCTTAGCGACCTAGGGCGTGGATCGGTAGGAGGGAAAGACTTCACGCGCACCCCAGAGTTCGAACCTTAAGGGTTTGCCGGAACCCCACATCCGACATTTGGCGCGCCAGGTAGGGGTGCACCGTAGCTCCTCTCCACTAGCCTGCGCCCCGCGCCGCTGCACTTCACCCCCATGGCAGGTGCCCCGCCATCCGCCCCTGCGGCCGACATCGACAGCGGGGCATCTGGGTACCGAGCCTTGGCCCCCGCCCTACGGCGGGTGCGGTGGCCGACCAAGTTCAAGCGAGAGATGCCGACGCATTACGATGGCACGGCAGACCCGCCGTCGTTCCTGCTGGCGTACGACGAGGCTGTCCTCGAGGCCGGAGGCGACGACAAGATCATGGCCAACTGGTTCCCCATGGCCCTCGTCGGCGAGCCGCGCGCCTGGCTGCTCAACCTTCCGGGATCCACGGTGGCCTCCTGGGGGAACTCTGCGACCTCTTCACTGCTCGCTACACGGTGCCGGCACACCATGCAGTCGCGGCCCTGCTGGGCGGCTCTCAAGCACTGCCTTCAGATCACCATGTCAAGCCGTTCCTCCGTCAAATCGAGGCCACCTCCAAGCGCCCGGGGGCTCCGCCGGGTTGGGCTGCGCAGAGGCCGACCTCACTTTCGGCTCAGAAGACAACCCCGACTCCACCGCCGGCTCGGGCATGCTCCCAATACTCTGCACGCCCACCATCTGCAACGTGGCCGTCACCAAGACCCTCATCGACGGCGGTGCCGGCCTCAACTTGCTCTCCATAAAAGCCTTCAGCCTACTTCACGTGTCGCTCGAGCGGCTCAGCCTCACCAAGCCCTTCTCAGGAGTCGGTGGTGGAGCTGCCCACTCTCTGGGGCAGATCTGCCTACCTGTCACCTTCGGCACATGCGACAACTACTGCACCGAGCTGGTGGACTTCGACATCGCCCACATGGTCTCCCGTACAACGCCATCCTCGGGTACCCATCTCTCGCTCAGTTCAGGGCGGCGACTCACCCGGCCTACAACCTCATGAAGAGGCCAGGGAGCAAGGGCGTCGTCACTATCAAAGGGGACACTAAGGAGGCCGTGACGGCACTCATGCTTGCCTTCAAGACCGCGGCGGCAGCACAACCCGCCGGCGCCAGTACCCCCGAGGCCAAGGAGGCCGTGCCTACCAAGAAGAAGCAACTATTCACCCAAGACAGGGCGGAAACCAAGCAGGTGCCGGTGGACGAGGACGGGCCTTTAGGAGCCACCTTTACCATAGGCGCCGGCCTTGACCCGGGTAAAGAGGAGGCCTTGGTGAGGTTCTTGTGCGCGAATAAGGAGATATTCGCGTGGGAGCCCAATCAGCTGGTAGGGGTCCCGAGGGAGGTGATTCAGCATCATCTGAGGGTATGCCCCAACATACGCCCCGTGAAGCAGCGAGCAAGACGGCAGTCCACTGAGAAGCAGGCTTCATCGTCCAGGTGACACACAAGCTGGAGGCGGTGGGTGCCATTCGCGAAGTTCGATATCCCGAGTGGCTGGCGAACCCCGTTGTACTGCCGAAGAAAGGCGGGAAGGAACGGATGTGCGTCGACTTCACCAACCTTAACAAAGCCTGCCCCCAAGATCTGTTCCGCTCCCGCGCATCGACCAGATCATCGATTCCACCGCCGAGTGCGACCTGATGTGCTTCCTGGATGCATTCTTAGGGTATCATAAGATGAAGATGGCGGTGGAAGATGTGGAGAAGACAGCCTTCCTGACGCCATGTGGGGTGTACTGCTACACCTGCATGCCCTTCGGGCTGCGCAACACGGGCGTGACCTTTCAGCGGCTGATGCACATTGCCCTGGGGCGGCAGCTCGGGAGAAACATGGAGGCCTACATCGACGACATAGTGGTAAAGTCTCGCGAGGCGAGGACATTGATTCAAGACTTGGAGAAGACCTTCGAGAGCCTGCGCCAAGTGAACCTGAGGCTAAACCCTGAGAAGTGCGTGTTCGGCGTCCCCTCCGGCAAGTTGCTGGGATTCCACGTATCCCACAAAGGGATCGAGGCGAACCCGGAGAAGATCAAGGCCATCGAGGACATGATCCCACCACAGACCCTCAAAGAGATGCAGAAGCTAGTAGGGCGGGTGACCGCCTTGGGGCATTTCATCTCCAAACTGGGAGAGCGTGCCTTACCCTTCTTCAAGCTCATGAATAAGAAGGGCCCGTTTGAGTGGACCCTGGAGGCCGACCAGGCCTTCCAAGACCTCAAGAAATACCTTACCAGCCCTCCGGTGATGGTGGCACCACGGCCTCTCGAGCCCCTAGTGCTCTACCTTGCTGCCACCCCGTACTCCGCCAGCGTGGCGCTGGTGGCGGTTCGGGAGGAGCGCCAAGCCAAGGGAGCGCTGCACCAAGCCGGGGCTAAAATGGTGCAGGGCCAGGAAGGCGCAGCAAAGGCATCGGCGGCAGGAGACCAAGGTCGGTAGGACAACGTCGCCGAAACTCCTGAAGACAGCCAGGTCTCAGGAACCCCTCCTCCTCAGGAGATGCCCCAATCTCTGCAGGACCCAGGCCTCGGCATTATGCCAGCCCTCGTTGAACACCCGGTGTACTTCTTCAGTACCGTGCTATGGGACGCGAGGGCAAGCTACCCCATGCCTCAGAAAATCCTGCTCGCACTCTTGGTAGCCTTGTGCAAGCTGCGACAGTACTTCCAGGGCCACCCCATCAAGGTCGTCTCAGCCTACCCATTGGAGAGGGTGCTCAGGAGCCCCAACTCAGCTGGAAGGGTCGCTGAGTGGAACATCGAGCTGCAGGAATTCCGGTTGGAGTTCAGCACTACCAAGGTCATCAAGGGGGTCGCACGCGCTGATTTTGTGGCAGAATGGACGGATGCCCCGACACTTGAGGAAGGCAAAGACCGGTCCACCTCACCAGGGAGTGAAGCTCCAGACGATTGGGTCATGTATTTCAATGGAGCCTTCGCGCACCAGGGCGCGGGGGCTGGAGCAGTGCTCATCTCTCCCACTCAGGACAAGCTCTACTACGCCGTGCAACTCTGCTTTCAGCACGACGAGAAGGTCTCCAACAATATCGCGGAATACAAAGGCCTCATAGCTGGCCTGAAGGCTGCGGCAGCTCTAGGGATGAAGCGCCTTACCGTCAGAGGCGACTTGCAACTCCACATCAACTTCTCCAACAAGGTATATGAGCCAAAGGATGAGCATATCGAGGCATACCTCGCGGAGGTGCGCAAGATGGAAAAGCAGTTCTCGGGCCTGGAGCTGCAGCACGTGCCCCGGGCACCAACAATGAAGCCGACGACATCGCCAGGAGAGCATCCTAGCGGCAGCCGCAGGAGCCCTGTGTCTTTGAGGAGCGGCTCTTCAAGCCATCAGCTACACCACCTCTTTCAAGCACGACTCAGCCTCGGGAGGAGCTCCCCCAGCCTCCAGCCACGGGAGCCCCAACCTCGCGGGTTCACCTCAGAGCTCGGCTGCTCTTGGCACTCGAGCCCTAGCAGGAATGCTGGAACGAGGAATTCAAGGAGTACCTGATGCAAGGGACGCTGCCGGAAAAGGAAGAGGACGTAGAGTGTGTGGCCCGGCAGGCCATGGCATACTGTATCCAAGACGGCGAGTTGTATAGGAAACGACCGAACGATGTCACGCTGTGCTGCATCTCTAGTGATCAAGGAAGGGAGTTGCTGGTTGACATAACGGTGGGGACTGTGGGCACCATTCGTCGTCACGGACCCTCGTCCGCAAGGTGTTCTGTAGTGGATTCTACTGGCCTACGGCACTCAACGACGCAGCCGAGCTGGTGAAGTCCTGCGACGCTTGCTAATTCCACGCCAAGCAAATTCACCAGCCAGCTCAGGGCCTCCAGACCATCCCGCTCACGTGGCCATTCGCGGTCTGGGGCCTGGACATCTTAGGCCCGTTCCCATGGGCGCCAGGGGGCTATCGCTATCTCTACGTCGCCATCGACAAGCTCACAAAGTGGGTGGAGGTGGAAGCCGTCCGTACCATCCTGGCCGGCTCCGCTGTCAAGTTCATCAAGGGTCTCGTGAGCCGCTTCAGGGTCCCCAACTGCATCATCACAGATAACGGCTCATAGTTTACTAGTAACCTCTTCAAAACCTACTGTGCTAACCTTGGAATGCAGATCTGCTATGCTTCGGTAGTGCACCCCAGGAGCAATGACTAGGCCGAATGCGCCAATGCGGAGGTCCTGAGGGGCCTCAAGACCAGGACCTTCAAGAAGAAGCTGGAGGCCTGCGGCAGGGGATGGCACGATGAGCTCCAGTCCGTGCTGTGGTCCATTCGCACCACCGCCACCAAGCCAATGGGCGAGACTCCATTCTTCCTCGTCTACGGAGCTCAAGCAGTCCTTCCTCACGAGGTCAAGCATCGCTCCACGCGGGTCCTGGTGTTCGACGAAACACAGCAGGACGCCACGCGGGGGATGGATCTCGTGCTGGGGGAGGAACGCCGTCGCGAAGCTGCATTGAGGGCGGCAAGGTACCAAGAAGCGTTGTGGCGATACCACTGCTGCAATATCCGCTCCAGGGCGCTCGAGGTGGGCGACCTCGTCCTGAGGCGGGTCCTCTCCAGGGAAGGGCTGCACAAGCTCTCACCCATGTGGGAGGGCCCGTTCAGGGTCGTCCATGTATCCATGCCTGGTGCAGCGCGCCTGGAGACGCAGGACGGGATGCCCATCCAGAACGCCTGGAACATCCAGCACCTCCGGAAGTTCTACCCATGAAGCAAGGCCCAGAGCCTGTGAAGAAAGACCCAGAGCCTGTGAAGAAAGGCCCAGAGCCTATAAAGAAGGCCCAGTGCCTGTGAAGAATCGTCGCCCGTGACACTCTCACGTAATAATGAGTTGGGGCTGTACACGCCCTGGAGTCTCAGGAGCGCCGACCTCAGGCCCAGGGGCTCCCGCCCATGCCTAGTGGCAGCACTTAGCTCTGCGTTGGTGAGAAGACATGAAGACTAGATTAGGTGCCGGACGCGGCTTTTCATTTGATTTTCGTAGTTGGCTTACTTTTTCTTAGTCGAAGTTTGCTTTTAGTGTTCCTTGCTGATTTGATTCCCTCGCCTCTTACCGCTTTTTCCGGCTCTGGTTTGCTCATGTTCTCTCTCTCTCTCTCTCTCTCTCTCTCTCTCTCACTCGCATACCTCGCGAGGGGGCTAGGCAGGTGCCCTCGCGAGCATTTTTCTCCTCTCTGCCTTCTGCGAGCCACCCTTGTTCGAGCCCAAAAACTGGCGCGCCTCTCCTAGTCCGTGCCCCACGGGTACCGCGATACAAAGCGCCAAGTCGAGGCTTGGGTGGACGGCAAATCTTCTGGCGCACCTCCTAACGAATTTTTGCAGTTCCTGAGCAAACACAGACCACCAGGTTAAGGTCGACGCGAGGAAACACACGCCTCACAAGGAAGAGGGCGTCCCGAACGCACTAGGTTAAGTTATCTTTGCGCAAAATAACAACACGGCACGGGAACAACACGTATAGTGCAATAACCAAGGAACCACAGTTTGATACATGCCCCTCTGGGCCCATACTGGTTTCATTTTTTATGCAGGAAAAGGAGCAAAACAAAGCGGCGTTGCAGCGATCCGTGGAGGCAGGTCCCTAGCGACACCCAGAGCCTAGCCAGACCCCAGAGTTCGCGCGCACCCCAGAGTTCGAACCTTAAGGGTTTGCTGGAACCGCACATCCGACAAGACCCTCGTGAGGGGCCAAGCCTCGTGAGGCGGCCGACCCCAAGACCTCCCTGGAGGGCGGCCTCCCCAGGCTGGCTCCCGGGGAGCAGAGATATCAATGCAAGCTGCACCTCGCAAGGTTCACATGATGTGAGCCGTGACGACCAAGGCCAGGTGGACGCCAGTGGGCGTAGTGTACCAGTTTCCTCTTTGGCGCTAAGGCAGCAAGCGTAGACGCGGAGTCCCGAGGAATCAAGCAAAGGTTTCCATGTCGGTGCAACAAGACCAAGACCGCTAGGATAGCAGGACGGATGTCACCGTGGAGCCCACCGCAGAGTCACCACCAAAGGCTTTTGCAAGCGAAGACTACTTTTGTCAGGATAACTCGTACTACTTGTCTCCCTTCGAATTTGGTCGTTGTGGGATCCCTTCCCACCTATATTTGGGAAGAGGACCAAGGCCAGTATAAATAGGACTTAGCCACCACCATAGGGAGGAGATTCAGATCATCCTCGGGGATTCATTCAGATCATTCTCACGCTCACCAGCTCATCGAGCTCAAGAACACCTCACTTCCTGAGGCTGTTCAACCACTGTACAAGTTCATCCTCAGCCCCCCGAGGCAATCCACCACAAAGCTGGAGTAGGGTATTACACCGCAAGGTGGCCTGAACCAGGATAAACTGTTGTGTCTCTTTCCCTTGGGTTCGTCGAGCTAGGCCGTGGAACTGTTGAGCAGGCAGACTGGGGAGGATGAGTTCTTTGCACAAACCCCAGAGTTCGAACCTCTCATGGGTCTGCGGAACCCCGAATCCGAAAAGTACATGCACTACAAAAAAAAGACACATCCATGACATTTTGGGCCGAACGATTTTTTTTCTGTCATACTTATGACACTTCTATGACGATAATTGTGACAAAACCCGGTATCATCATAGATGTGGTGGGCTCCTACTTCTATGACAAAAAATCATGGTAGAAAATGGGCTTTTCGTCTTGGGCGGGCCGGAGACGCAGCTGCATGACATTCCTTGGGCCGTCCATTTCGGGGAGTTGCCAGTTACGGTGGGAGGTCGGGGGCCGAGCGATGCGTGTTTCTCTCGTACACGTGCGAGGCGTTGGCTCTAACTGAACCCGAGCGAGGCGTTGGGCTCTAATCGAACTCGAAGCGACAGACCTTTGCGCAGTTACGCGTACATCGAACCCGGCGATCGATCGATGGCTGTTAACTGAACCCGATCGAGCGATTCCTTCGCTACTGCTGCTAACTGAAGCCGATCGATTGGATGAACAGTGAGCGTTGCCGGGGGGGGGGGGGGGGGTTGGATGAACAGTGAGCGGTGGCGTTGCCGCTGGATGAACAGGACCCCGGGGTGTGGGGGGCTGGATGAACAGTAGACGGTGGAGGGGTGGTTGAACAGGACCCCGTGGTGTGGAGGGATGGATGAACAAGTGAGCGGTGGAGGGGTGCCCGTGGAGGGGTGGTTGAGCGATGGCCGTGGAGTAAGCGGCGGTGGAGGCTGGATGAACAGGAGCCCGTGGAGGCTGGAGGAGGTCGACGATGGAGATGAACCGTATCCCGTGGAGTCCCATTTTGCGGTACGCCACACCCTCCGATGAACAGGACCCCTGCTTTGACCGTGGCGCTCCAACACAAGTCCGCTTTGTCTGCATTTATGTAAGCCACACCTCCCGATCAACAGGACCCCTGCTTCGACCGTAGGAGGTCTGTTTCCTCCGCTTTGGCGGCACGCCACACCGTCCCAATCAACAGGACCCCGTTTCGACCGTAGGAGGTCTGTTTCCTCCGCTTTTGGCAGACGCTGCACCCTCCCGATGAACAGGATCCCGTTTCGAACGTGGAACGTGTCCGGTCGAACACAAGGCTGTTTCCTCCGTTGTGCGGTATGCCAGGCCTCATTTCCATCGCATGTTCCGTCCAAGCCCTCCCAATGAACACGACCACGCATTCCGTTCCGACCCAGCCGGTTGGCTCCACGCTGCCTGCTGCCTCCCGATGAACACGATGCATTTCGTTGCCTCCCCATGAACACGACGCATTCCGTTGCCTCCACATGAACACGACAACGATGTTGTTTCTCCGTTCCGACCCAGCCATGTACGTATGCGCGAGTAGGCGTTCGAGACCCTGCCCATATGTACGTATGTGGCCGTATTTTCATTCTTGCACCCTCGCCGCTGTACGTACGTATACATGCTACGTGCGCGCCTCTACTACGACATGTGTGCGCCTCTACAACGACCAGTATGTACGTACACATTCGCGACCAGAATGACAATGCTACGTACGCTTTCACCAGGTGGGTCCTGACTGTCAGGCACTTCCTTACCTGCGAAGATGTAGGTGGTGGGTCCCAGCAGTCAGGGGGCGAATCATTTTTTTTGCCCGGACACACTTCCTTGCGTGCGAAGATGTAGCTGGTGGTTCCCAGCAGTGGGGCTTAATCGCTTTTTTGCGGACGCACTTCCTTGGGTGCGAAGGTGTCGCCAGGGTCCCGGCGGTCGGGGCGAATCGTTTTGTTTTTTTGCCCGGACGCACTTCCTTGCATGCGAAGATGTAGCTGGTGGGTCCCAGCAGTCAGGGGGAAATGTTTTTTCACGAAATGCAATGGCCCGTCCGGTGGGTCCCAGCTGTCAGGTGGAGGAATCATTATTTTCCGCGCAATAAGGAGGCACTTCCTTGCTGCAGCCGTGGACCCAACTGTCAGCCTCTCCACGTACAGTCCACGTCCGATGGAAGTCGTTCCTTGACCATGTTGACCATGCCGCGCCGAGAGTACCAGGGCGGTGGACGACAGCGAGGCCTAGGAAGGGTACGACGGGGAGCCGGGGAAGACGCGGCAGTGGAATCCCATGGAGAGGAGTATGAGGGTTCACCGGTTCGGCTGCGTGTGAGGTTGGCATGTCCGCAGGGCCGGCCAGCGGTGGGAATAGTAGGGCGGTGAGGCCTCCGCGGCAAGACAACCGCCACGGAGGTAGGAGCATGCGGCACGACCACTGCCGCTTTGGGCGGCCGGAGCAAGTAGACCAGAGGTTGAAGAAGCACTACGGGCTGGATGGACATCGTCACGATCACCGGAGCTAGAATCGTTCATATTTACTAAAGTTGACAAAGGCCCCGTCCCCACCAACTTAGTAGGCCCACAAGTCAGCCTCCCACCATGGTGGGTCCCAGCTAGCAAGGGGAGTATTCATTTTTTTGTGCGTAATAAGGAGGCACTTCCGGTGGGTCCGAGCTGACAGCGCGGGGAACGTTTTTTTCGTGAAATACGCTGGCCCGTCCGGTGGGTCCCAGCAGTCAGGGGGGAAACGTTTCTTTCGCGGAATAAGGTGGCTCGTCCGGTGGGTCCCTGCTGTCAGGTGGAGGAATAATTATTTTGCACGTAATAAGGAGGCACTTCCTTGCGGCACCGACCCAAATTGTCGACTCTCCACGTCTGAGGACTCTTCCCATGGAAGTCGGGCCGTTGACCACGTTGACCACACCGCGCCGAGAGCACCAGGCGGTGGTCCTGACGACGACGAGGCCTAGGAAGGGACGACGCGAGCCGGGAAGACGCAGCAGCGGTAGCCCGCGAAGAGGAGTACGAGGTTCTTCGTTCGGCTACTTGGCGTGAGGCTACCGCCGCTTGAGAATAACAGGGGTGTGGGTGAGTAGAGGGATACCCCGGCTAGCGGTGGGAGTAGTAGGGGCGGTGAGGCCTCCGCGGCATCACAACCGCCACGAGAGGCAGGAGCACGCGACACGACCGGGCGCTGCTTTGGACGGCCGAGCAAGAAGACCAGAGGTTGAAGAAGCAAGATGGCCGTTGGATGGACATCGACGGTCACCGGAGCTAGAATCGTTCATATTGACTAAGTTGACAAAGCCCTCTCGTCCCCGTCAACTTAGTTGGCCCATTAAGTCATCCTCCCACTATGGTGGGTCCCATGTAGCAGGTGGGTATTCATTTTTTGTGCGTAATAAGGAGGCACTTCCTTGCATGCGAAGATATAGCCGGTGGGTCCGACATGTCGGCCGGGGAGGGGGGACGTTTTTAAAATACAGAGGCCCTTCCGGTGGGTCCCAGTGTCGGTGGAGGAATCATTATTTTATGCTGCAGACAGTCCACGGCCGATGGATGTCGCTTCGTTGACCACGCTGGCTGTGTCGCCGAGAGCACCATGGCGGTGGACGAGGGTGAGGCCTAGGAAGGGAACGACACGGAGCCAGGGAAGACTCAGCAATGGTTGCCCATGCGGTGGGGAGTACGAGGGTTTACTGGTCCGGCTGCCGTCGTCAAAAAATAACAGGAGGTGTGGGTGAGTAGAGGAATGGCCTGGCCAGCAATGAAGTAGAGTGGGGCGGCGCGGCCTGTGGCAAAGACAAATGGCCACGGAGGCGGGAGCAGGCAGTCCCACCGGAGCTGGTTTGGGCGGCTGGAGCATGAAGATCAGATATTGAAGAAGCAACACAGCCGTTGGATTAACATCCAACGGTCACTGCTGCTAGAATCGTTTGTGGACTAAGTTGACAAAGACAAAGTACACGTCAACCTAGTAGACCCACAAGTCAGCCTCCAAATCTGTCCCAACAAAGACATGACCAAATTTCTAGCCAGATTCAAATTAATTTTAAATCTAAATATACCTTAATTTAAATTCAATGACATTTTACCCGCACAAAAACAATGAAATTTAAAATATCAAAATCTGAAAGAAAACAGTATTTGGGAACTAATTGCATGTTTGCTGTATTTTTTCATTTTACAGCACATTTATTATTACTTATAGCCCATTTCTTATTGCTTATAGCCCATTTATTATTACTTATAGCCCATTTCTTATTACTTATAGACCATTTTCTGGGCAAAATGCATCCATCCTCGTCTTGAAAGATTTACGGCCCAGCAGGGCGTAGAAAAGCAAGTAGGCCTATGTTGGTTATTCTGCAAAAGACAAAATAGCTGGCTAGCCATTTTTCAGAAAGGAAAAAAACAAACTGGGCTAGTCATGTGCTAAACATATGAAATAAAAGCCTGGGCTAGACGGGCCATGGGTCCCGCACAACCCAGTTGATACCCTTCTCCGTCCCGAAAAAACAAAATTATCAGGCGTCTTTGGTCCCTATTGTCATCCTCACCATGTACAAATCATCTCCTTATTCCTCTCGGTTGTTGACCATGTTGACAACACCGGAGGGCGAGCCAAGAGCGAGCGAACCAAGGCGGAGGACGATGGTGAGGCCTCGAACGGGAACAAAGCAGGAGCCGGGAAGATCACAGCCACCGTGGGAGGCGGGAGTAGGTGGTCCCAGCTACCGGGTTTGGCTTTTTGGCGGCTCGAGGAAGAAGAGACTCAAGAAAGCGTGGACAGACGTTGAATGTCAATCCAACGGTCAAGGTTGGCACAATCATTTTTTGACTAAGCGGACACCAAGTAGCATACTTTTTTATATATAGGAAGAAAACTGCGAGGAAAATGCGTTCGTCTGCCGTCCTCCTCGCAGGGAACGTTCTCCACATAAGTGACTAGCACCCTTGGTTTTCAACCGAGAGGTCTTGGGTTCGAGTCTGAGGAACTCTCAATTTTGTCCTCCTTCCTTCCTCGCAAAAAAGGGAAAGAAAATCAAAGACTTGGGAAGGCGTACAGAACAAGCTAGTGTACCAGTAAAGAGACGTTGCCGAGTTTTAGAAAAAAGAAGGACGTGCTCCTGTAGCTGGTTCTAATCCAAACCTAGACTATGACTATATATGGTGCTATGCCACTCTGCAAGTAATGAAACTGACATATCCAACGTTCGCTTCTCCTCTTCTCTACTTACTCTGCCTAGCATCAGAAGCTCTAGCCGCAGCAACCATGTCCGCCGGTTGCTCGTCCACCGCTTCTTCAAAGAGTAACAACCAGATATGCACCAAGTCGCCACCCGCATTTCATCGCCTGTGGGTCTCATCACACCCCGCCAAGACGCAAGACCGCAGCCGATTGCTCATCGCAACCCGCTGCCGTTGGTGTGGTGCCACTGCTGCGAATCACGCAGAGTCATCCGTCACGTCTCAACCACAATCCGCAACCCTGGTCGAGTCTTCTACAAATGCCCGAATCATGGGGTAATAATATGTTTAAGTGTTGTTTTGCTGCTTTCACTTGCAGATTTTTTTAATAGTTTGGTTGATGATCTTCCAATTTGTTTCGTGCAAAAAAGGGAAGATTCGTGTGATTTGTATTTCTGGGAAGTTGCTGATGTGCGGGAATGCAACTATGCTGATTATTTGGTTAGCCGAGGAATCCCAATACCAGCAGGTTGGGGTGTTGGACAAGTAATCAAGGAACGGCAGAAGAGGAAGATGCAGAGCAGAAGGTTAAAGATGCAGTTCCTCTGATCATGGCCAAGCAACAGCTGTTGAACGGCCTTGACAACAATGAGGAGATGAAAGAGCTTGTGAATATAATGGGCAAAATCGATGTGCTCTGTAGGATGATTGTCTCTTTATTTGCAGTTTATGTAGCACTCGTGATGTATTCAGTGGCTACGACATGAGCACTTTGCTAAAACTAGTAATGAATGAAACTTGTGTAGCATGCTGGGCGTAGTGTTGTGAACATCTAATGATTTCTATTAACGGAAATAAGGGGGTATCCCCTTTTGCTCACATAAATAAATAAATAACAGAGGCCCTGTCGGGTCAGCTTTGTTCTCATTCGAAGACGTCGAGCAAATTGCAGTCCAACAGCAAACTATGTCATCACATTCAAGTTTCACAGCCAAATATGAGTACAACTAAACAACAATGTCATCATGTTTTAGTTGTCATACAATCACCAAACACAAATCAGCACACATAACAAGTGATGTTCTCACAAAGAAATACTAAACAACATGTTCATCGTGTTTCAGCTTGTCATAGCAAACACAATTTCACATAGTAGATAAAAACGCCTTTCCGACAGCAAATACGACAAAAGCAATGTAATCATCATCCGCAGCAGTTAGCCAACATCTTCGCCATGTGTATCAGTCTGAATCGTAATTCCCCATGGTGTCATCTTCTTCTTCGTCCTCAATGTCCCCGAACGTTGTCTTCTTCTTGATCAACTCTTGTATGTCCACAACACGACATGCAATCTTTTCGCCGGCGTCATTGACGTGATGGTTCTCAAAGATATTAGGAACATCAGTGTTATCTTGTACATCGTGAGCAAGTAAGCATCATCTTGTTGTGCAACTTCATTAAATGAATTCCTCTGCTCAAACCTTTTGCAATACTCTCCACCATCGCTTCGTGCAAATGTGTCTTCCAAGAAAAATATCTGTGTTGCTTGATTTGCCAAAATAAAAGGCTCGTTGGTCCGGCGTACGCCTTGACATTGATGGATTTGAAATAATCATCAGCTCTGGGTTTTGCGATCCTAGAAAACAGGTTATACCAATGACAGCACAACAGAACCACACACCGATGATCCTCGAAACTGGAGATGTACTGCAACTGAAAAATGTCTGTTATGTTAGCATATATTTCAGTTGTCTCTTTGTCATACGTATTCGTGCTCATGATGGCACTGTTTGGTGTCTTCCTGCCTTCGTCTCGTGCAATGGTGTTGTAGCGTACATCTCCAACAACGCAAGATTCATAATGTCTTACCCGAGTATCAGGACCCATTGCTAGTGAGTAAAGGGCATCATCAACTGCCTGCCCATCCTCCTGCATCTTCTTAACCTATGGTTAGAAAATAGACAAGCTGATCATCTTATGTACTCAATATATTAAAAAAACTGACAGTGCACTTCAAAAGCTTACATGGTTCTTGAACCATTTACGCAAATCCTGCCATAACCAGTTTGTCAATGTTTCTTGGATTTTGGCGGCAAGAATTCCTCTTTGTAGATGCTGCACAACATAGTGATCGTGTCAAACATCTAAATATATAAGAATGTGCTGCAAGTTTAGTAGATTATGATGTATAAGTTGCGATCGCACTTACTTGATATAAGGTAGTATCTCGTGACGCTTATTCAACACATACCAAACCATTTTGTCCAAATCTTTAGGTTTGTCCTCTTGTCGAATCTTCCCTCGTAACTCGAATGTAATAATTGAAAGCATTGAGCCGGGATTGTCTTCACCCACCTCTTTGCTAAGCTGATCGCTTGTTTCAATTTATTTTTGAGCAGAATGTCAACGCTTCAGAGCAATGTACGCCTCTGCAATGGAACCCTCGGGTCTAGCTCTGTTCCTAACATAGCCCTTGAAAGTGCCTGGCCGCCTTTAAATAGGGTACATCCAGCCATACTGTACTGGACCTCTAAGTAGTGCCTCATCATGTAGATGAATAGCCAAATGCACCATCACATCAAAGAAGGCTAGAGGATATATCTTCTCAAGGTCGCATAGGATAGTTGGTACCTTGTCTCTAAGACGCTCCAAAGCATCTATCCACGATATTTCTACCGCAGAGTTCCTCAAGAATTGTCCCAACTCTGCAATCGCTCAGATAAGTCGTATGCCCAATCCTCTAAGGATAACAGTAAAACCCTTTGAAGTAGGGACGTGGTAGTCATGAGTTTTCAACCCTTGTACCTTGTTTCCATCTGCCCGACTCTCCTTTCGGGGTTGGAAGCAAATCCATGTGGGAATCTCAAACATGACAGACCTCGCAGAATTATTTTCTTTTACCTTGTCCAAGACGCATTACAGTGGTGCCATATCCCGTGGTTTACCTTCATCTTGCACCGCAAATCCTTTCTCGATACCTGTGTGTGTCAAATAAATCCTAGATTTTAAGGTATCTTTCGTCTTGCCTTCAATGTTAAGAAGTGTGCCGATAATGCTGTCACATATATTTTTCTCGATGTGCATCACATCAAGATTATGCCGCAGATCCAAATCTTTCCAATACTCCAAGTCCCACAAAGTGGACCTGCGGGTAAACAATAATCTCTCTTCTACCGTGCCACGCTTCCTTTTCCCGCTACCATTACAAGGATGGTTTCCTGATGTAATATGCCTAACCTTCTCTAATTCCACTTGCAACTCATCGGCGGTGAGCCTCTTTGGCGCATCACGGTTTTCATGCTTTGCATTGAACACATGTCTTGGTATTTTCTAGGATGCGGCTTGTCCTTGGCAAGGAAACGGCGGTGTCCAATGTAACAGATCTTGCTAAGTATTGTGTATGACAATGATTCCTCACAAATAACACATGCATTGGAACCATGTGTCGTTCGCCCTGACATAGTGCCCAAAGCCGGATAATCATGGATGCACCAAATTACATCAGCACGCAGAAAAATCAGCTGGTGGGCTGCTATATAGGTCTCGAGTGAGAACACCCTTCCATAGCTGTTGAAGTTACTCCACAAGAGGCTCCATGAACAAATCAAAATCCTTTCCAGGACTTTTTGGACCTGGGATGAGCAAGGCCATCATGTATTTTGATTCTTTGGTACAGACATTTGGAGGCATGTTGTAAGGGATAACAAGCACTGGCCACATGCTATATGTGGCGCTCTGTGGCCAAATGGGTTAAATCCATCCGGCTAAGCCAGGTCTAATGTTTCTCGGGTCAATGACAAACTCTTTGTGTTTATCATTGAAGCTTTTCCACTCACTACCATGAGATGGATGGCTCATTACATTCTCGATCTCTGTACTCCTGGTTCCTAGAATGCCACAATACATCCTCTCTTGTTTCAAAGATCATGAAACAACCTCTCGCAATCTTGGTGTAATTGGAAAATGTCTCGTAACATTATGAGGAACCCTCTTCACAAAGATCGCCATCTTTCCATCTTGATGATTTGCATTTCGGCATTCACTTAAGTTGGCATAATGCTTCCTAATGTAACACAATTATTCTTACAAACATGGATCATATCATATCCAATTCCAACTGCACGAAGGAAATTCTTCATTTTATCAGAGGTGTGTGGCAGCTCGAGACGCATCCGGGAAAGATTTATGGAGAGCAGCCAACATCTCATCGAATGATTTGTTGGTCATCCGCCGTATGTCTTCACCAAGAAAGGTGACCATAGCTAAGAATATTGACAGCTTATTTCCTGGGGTGACAGCAACGTTGCATTGTTCCAACATGCGGGCCCACCATTTTTCTTCTGCAGGTGAAAGTTCACGGAATGCACGAGCATTTCATAGCATTGTTTCAATGTTCGTCAAACTCATCGGCTCCGCCACCACCACCTCCTCCTCCTCTTCCACCGAAAGCATCGTGGAGATCAAGATGGTGATCTGCTTTGCTTCCACGTAGTCAATAACATTGACGTTCACAGCTTCACCATGATGAACCCACCTAGTATATGTGACCGACATCCCATACAAGCGTAGATGATTTTGCACAGTTGACTAGGGTCTTGTAACTGAATTCATACAACTGCTACACGGGCAGGGCACATCTGATTTCGGACCACCGTACTCAGCTCTGATAAAGTTCATGAAGTTTTCAACCCCCTCGACAAATTAGTTCTTCTACTAGATATTACAGGAAAAACATATATGTTTTTTTATGAAGTCCAGAAAAAATACCTAGGTCGATGTCTAAAGCTATGGCAAGATATTTGGACGAGCAGATCTAAGTAACAAAATATATGTAAAGCTAATTCAGCAAACAGATTTGAGTGCTAAATTATGGCAGGCTGTTTCAGCAGTCAATGAGGCCGAGCACACAGCCATCGAACTATCGAAGGCCATCGCAGCAACAAAGATCGAGTATAAAAGCGGTGTAGAGCTATTTCACCTAACATATTGGCTACTAGACCATGGCAATCTACGTCACAATAAATATATGGCAGGATATTTTAGCAACTAATCGGCCTTGGCATGCCATCTCAGCTAAGCGTATTGAGTGCGTAACAGGCAAGGAAGCTTCTAAGCGAGCATATTGACAAGAAACTAGTTCGGCAAACAAAGGAGATTAATCGCGTCTATCGCCTAACATTCAGCGCTACACCGACATGAACGGGGCCTCGATCTAGAATGCGTGTACCGTGGGAGAAGCTGACCGCCGTGCGTCTCCACCTAACGTCGCCACGGGTGGCGGCGCCGACCGACGTCGCCTCCACAAGAACGTAGCTAGAGGTGGCGGCGCTGCTAGAGGACGGCAACACTGAGAGCGTAATGTGGGAGCGAGAGGATCACCGTCGTCTCGATGAACAAGGGCGCCGACGTATCAGCGCAACGGGGAGGGCGGCTTTGGCAGAGCAAATGGAGTGGAGGGGGACGGGGGGACGGGGTTTGGGGAATATTTAATGAACGGCGGTTGAATCAATTTGGGGAATTTTGTGTGTGTGTGGGGGAGGATTTTCGCGGTGGGCGGGGAGTTTACGCATGGTCGGTTTCTCCAAGTGCAGTCCCATGTGTCGTTGAAGAGGCAAGCCAAGCTGCGTTCCGCTTATGCGTGAGTCGTGTGCAGGACCGAACGTGTGTGGGGTGCAATGCGAGCGCGACAGGAGTGATGTGAGTGTACCGCCTTTTTTTCCTTTTAAACTAGGTGCTTCGCCCCCTCAAAAAAATGTTGCTTCGCGCGATCCATCGATACTACTACTAGTAATCCGGTAATCCCGACTAAAACGGCGTGGCCGGGTCTTTTCCTGCGCGATATGCTGGGAGGTTGGCTTAGTTGGGTTTTTTTACATTTGTCTCGGTTCAATAAAAAGCAGAGTTGGTGATGATGGTGTGCCTGTCATCCTGCAATATAGGCCGTCCGATCTATATCTAACGAATAGGAAGGGAACTATGACAATTTACCCGCACTCCTCTCCACATTTGCAGATAAGGCTTTCCCTCGTTCATCCTTTTCTCCCACAAGATCTTGATCTTTCGTGCAACGCACGGGCATCTTACTAGTACTCCTACAATATGTATTTTATTGTGAAAGTTCATATACATCGGCCGAGATTAATGCAAACACGGCAGATTTTCATTACATCTCGAACTTTTATAGGACAGAAAAATAAAAGAAACCCGACCCTAAACCTATTCTACGGCGGCGACCGACGTCCTCCATCTGCGATCTCTATGTACGGGGGCGGGGTTCAAGACCCGTGAAGTGAAGGTGCGGTCTCCGACGAGGAAGAGTAGAACACGGGATATGGGCCGGCCAGTTGGCACACCATGCCCTGCCGCCTCCCATGCCCTACTCATCCTCGGAGGAGTCCCCCGACCCGGCGGTGCCGGACGTTGGATCGGCGGCAAGTAGGACGCGTGGTCGACGGTGCTCCGTCGTCGGCCACCAGCGTGGCCACCGCTTGTCAGCGGTCGCGTCCAGCGTCGGCTACGCCCGCTATTGCATCACGAGAGGCGACTTGAGCGAGGGCAAGGACCTCGAGCTTCATCCCGAAGACAAGCTCTCCGCAGAGCGTTCAGACTTGGCGGTCATGGCGGATGTGGTGCCAGGTAGGAGGACGATGCGCTATGGTGTGGAGGTTAGCTAGGCGTTTCCGCTTTAAGTAGTGCATTCCGGTGAGGCCAAGCGTTCGGGTGCGTCATTAAGTCGCCGGAGTTGGTTCCTCGGGCACCGAGCCTCTTAACGACGCCATACGAACGGACGGCATGAATGCGGGCAGCTGGCTACGGCTGGGAACGCACCGTCATGACAGCGAGGGACGAGGGCTTTGGTGTGCTGTGGTAGTCACCGCGTCGTGGCATTGTTGGTGATGCCTTTGCTCAAATGCGATCCCCGCATGTCATTGAAAAAGCAAGACGACCCGGCATGGTCTCAGGTCCAGAGGATGCAGTTGGTCGTGCTACACCACTCCGCGGATGCGTCGCGGCGCCCCGTGCATCCTCGACGAGCCGGGTGTTGGGGTGTGTTTGGATTGTGGCCAAAGTGCACCTTACCAAAATTTTGGTCATGACCCAAAGATTGGTCTTTGTTTGGATGGTTGCCATTTCTTTGGCATGCCAATGAACTCTAGCCAACTCTAGCTCATTTTTCTTGCCAATGTAGGCCAAATCATGGGCAACCAATACCTCAACCAAAATTTTGGCTACCCAATGCTTTGATGGGGCAACCTTGGGCACAAACCAAACATACTGTTGGTCGTGCCACAGCACTAACGCCACCCTCGGCACACTGAAACCGACCGTGTCTATCAATGATATGAGCGTGTCGCTCACCGCTGATCGCCGTGTCGAGGCGGTGCCGAGCTGCGCCAGTTGTTGGCCCCAACGACCCACATGAACGGTTGTCGGTGGCAAAGAGGTCGGGCCAGCTCCTCCATTGGACTAGTTTGCGCTATGTCAGTTTCCCTGTTTTCTCGGCCATATTCGAGCATCAGTGCTCCGCGTTGCGCATTATGCCTTTCACTATGTAGGCCAAGCGAGACAACTTATTGTTTATTTGAGAAGTTCAAGTGTAATCATGTGGTGTTTGCTTATTTCTAAATCCTCTCCAACCCTCTTCTCCATCGATCATGTCGCCCTCCAGTCGAGTCCATCCTCCCGCATGCCTCATTTGAACATTCCGCCGAGTATCATTCGCATGTACCCACCCTAGTCCTCTTTCAATAGATCTCCTAACCCGAGATGAAATTGAGAGGGAAACGAGTGGGGGCACGTGATACCTAAGGCGGATTCAAAATTTTGAACCGTGATCATAGCATCCGCAAATCATATATAAAGGGTATTCAATGTTCGCTTCGCTTTTGAACGTACAATATACTCCCTCCTATCCTTTCTACTTTACATACTCCCTCCGTCTAGGTGAGTAAGTCATCTTAGGCTGTACACCGTGACCAAGGAGGAGAGAAAAACGAGAGACGTTAATGTCTATTTGCTAATTAATAGTATTGCATGCAATGAACTAACCACTGCATGTCGTGTTTGATAGTCTCAAGTCATTAAAAGCATGCAGACCTAGACGAGGTAGAAGTTAATGCACCGCGCCTAAGTGTTTTGGGATTATTTGGTTTTCGTAAGATGACTTACACACCTAGACGGAGGGAGTATAAGTTTTATGTGTAGTCAAAGTATCTCTACTATGATTAAAAAAAGGTATCAACATTCAACAACGCCCAATCAATATTGTTAGATTCGTACGCACTCCTAGATTTTTACTCGAGATGGTTTCCAATTTGACTATTGACAAGATTAATAGTACTCCTTTCACATAGGTGAGTAAGTCATCTTAGGCTGTGCACCGTGACCAAGGAAGAGGGGAAAACGAGAGACATTAATGTTTATTTTCTAATTAATAGTATTGCATGCAATGAACTAACCACTGCATGTCATGTTTGATAGTCTCAGGTCAATAAAAGCATGCACACACTCATCTCTTATTGGTTCATATGTCAAGAAACAAGAAACGAGGTAGAAGTTAATGCACCGCGCCTACATGTTTTATGATTATTTGGTTTCCGTAAGATGACTTACACACCTAGACGGAGGGAGTACATGAGATGTATAATGTGAAAATTATATCATTGGAAACTCCTTTCACATACGAAATTGACCATATGCTTTGTGTTAGTTGCATGTCATATATTATTACTCTAACATTTGGTCAAAGTTAGCCTCGAAAAACGATTAGACCTCAGTATGCTTTGTGTAAGTTGCATGTCATATATTAACATTTGTGTAAGTTGCATGTCATATATTATTACTCTAACATTTGGTCAAAGTAGTATAGTGGAAGTGGATCCTCTGACGTAGGTATCCCTGCCTTACCCTCCCTTTCGGTCACTTTCATCGGCGGACCCCATGCTTGCAAGGCCCCGCATGTCGCTTACTCAATGGGTTCGCCACGTCGAGGATCCTCATCTGTAGTATACTCCCTCTGTTTTTATTTACTCCGCATAAAACGGAGGGAGTGGTGGTATAATAAATGACGCGGGCGGGGGAGGGGGAGGGACGTCGGTTTGCTCTCAACTGCGGTCCCACAAGCGAGCGAAAACGCAAGACGAAGCACGTTCCATTCGGTGAGCGACGTGGAGGGTCCAGCGTGCCGGGCTGCAACACGAACGCGACAAGAGCGATGTACAGTCAAAACCGATTGACCGGTCGTCACCGGAACCACTATTCACACCAGAACCTTCGCTGCTCGGCCTACGCCAGCCACTGCCCTAAAACTACACCAAATCTCCAGCCCATTCCCCCACCTTTCGATACCATAGCCCCATCCCCCACCGGAAGCCGATCCAATGTTCACTGCGGAGGTCACGGCGCAGAAGGCCCTCGATGGGTATGAAACGATGGACGTCGACTTCGTGCCGGCGTCCGAGTCCCCCATGGTGCAGGCGGACCAACGGTTCAACATGGTGATACTAAAGGGGGGCCGGGAGGCAGAGGCTCAACTCGACATGGAGCGCGCGCAAGCCGCTGCCATCGAGGCTCTCCTGCAGGCGGAACCGGATGTCGTGGATGTGAACCGGGCGGCGGAGGCTCAACTTGAGGCGGAGCGCGCGGATGCCGCTGCCATCGAGGCCCTCCTGCAGGCGGAATCGGACGTCCTGGACATGAACCGGGCGGCGGAGGCTCGACTCAACGCAGAGCACGCGGATGCCGCTCTCATCGATGCCCTCCTGCAGGCGTAACCGGAAGTCCTGGACTTGAACCGGGCGGCGGAGGCTCGACTCGACTCGGAGCGCGCGGATGCCGCTGCCATCGAGGCCCTCCTGTAGGCGGAACCGGACGTCCTCGACTTGAACTGGGCTGTGCTCGTCTGTCGGCAGAGCGCTCAGACGCCTCCGCTTGAACGAGTAGCTGGAGGCCGAGGACAACCATGGTGCAGAGACACACGTCGGCTGCGATGGCTGGTTCGCGCCGGCAGCCAAAGACGACGAGGTCGTCTCTTTCCGCGAGCAGTGATAGTTTTTCTTTATGTTGTTGTTTCTATGGATCTTTTTCTGTGTAAAAACATACTATTTTTTATGCAAGTCACCTGACTTGGGTCAGTCTACCATTTCAGGCGGTTGGATGAATATCCTATTGTCGTATTTCGGGTTCCGGCAAACCCTCTAGGTTCGAACTCTGGGATGCACGCGGAGATCTCAGCCCCTACCTACCTGCACTTCGTCGCCTCGCAAGGATCTAAAACTACCAAAAGAGCAACACAAGAGACACAAGGTTTATACTGGTTCGGGCCACCATTGTGGTGTAACACCCTACTCCAAAGGTGTGGTGTGGTGGATTGCCTCTTGGGCTGATGATGAACAATACAAGGAAGAACAGTCTTGAGGGTGAGGTGTTCTTGTGGATAGGCTCTCGATCGGATTGGATCAAGCTAAGATGAGATATCCGGTCCGATGAGATGCCCCTACTGTGGTGGCTAGCTCTACTTATAGGCAGAGGCCCTGGGCCTCTTCCCAGATATTGAGCAGGAAGGGCACCAACAATTGGCCATTTTGAAGGGGAACATCTAGTACACTTATCCCGACTAAAGTTGGTCCTCGCCCGTCAAAGGCTCCGTGGTGACGCCGGCTTGGGCTCCACGATGACCTCCTTCCCTGCCACTATGATCGTCTTGGTCTTGTTGCACCGAAACGGCTGCCTTTGCTTGATGCCCTCGCTGCGCTTGCCTCCTTTGCACCAAAGAGGCAATGAGGACATTGTGGGCTGGCGCCACCGGGCGCCTTGGTCGCCATGGCTTACGCCATGGGCACCTCGTGAGGTACCCCGCCTTGATCTCTCCGCCTCCTCGCGAGCCAAATTTAACGAGGCCGTGCCCGAGGAAGCTTCCTGTCGTCCGCCCCACGAGGCTTGGCCCCTCGCGAGGGTCTTGAGCTTGTGCTGATGAAGATGGGCCGTGCTGGGCCACCCCTTGAGCCACGCCGCAGGCCGCAGGCAGGCAAGTCTGGGTACCCCCGTTCCCAGAACGCCAACAGTAGCCCCCGGGCCCAAGGCGCGCCTGGACTTGGCTTAGCAGAGAAGCGAAGGGGCAAGTACGAAGCGCCGTGGGCCCTAACAGCTCAAGCGACCTCAGCGCCACGTGGCGGTTGATTGGACGTTACGCCCCTGTTCCCCACGCCTCCTTATTTTGGCGCCTAGCTAGGCGGACCCAGCGGTTGCACACAGTCATCCCTCTTTTATTTTGCTCGACTGCCTCCCCGCTCTTCCTCCTCCCTGAGCTCGAGTCTCCGCCTAATCCAATCTCGAATCCTCCCCTTTCACGCCATGGCTCCGACGAAGAAGGGAAAGGGAAGAAGCACAGGCCTCCGCTTCGCCGCCGCCCGTCGTCGGCGGCTCACCCATCGATCGGTCGATCATACTCAACCGAGAAGGCTTGGACAAGGTCAGCTCTGCCCTCGCCACTATCTTCAACGAGTGCGGGAGGACGACGGTCTGGCCCGCATCTCACTTCTCCATCGACAGAATAGTCACCGAGGTCCGGTACTTCGCCAATGCCCTATGGGCGGGACTGGTTCCCCCCTTTTCCAATTTCTTCAACGCTGTGCTTTCCCATTACCAGATCCATATGATGCATTTGGGTCCTCAATCCATTACTATTCTTGCCGTTTTCGCCTTTGTCTGTGAGGCGATGATGGGCATCCCTCCTTCAGTTGCCTTGCTGCGTCACTTCTTCTCTTTGCGCCTCATCGACCCCACCCAATGCTCGGGGTGCGTGAGCTTCATTGCCGCATCAGAAACAATCGGCTTCAGGGATTGATTTCAACCTTCCTCCGCCCGCATCCGGGTTCCGCGAGCGGTGGCTGTATGTGGATGTCGGGGTGCCCAGCCCCCTGCTCTCGGAGCCAACATTGCCCGCTGTCCCCAATTCGGGCTGGGGCCAGGAGACGCTCGCGAACCCCCGGCTCGTCTTCATCTGGCTTCGCTTCACGTACTTGAGGGCGCTCGGCGTGACGGCGCCCAAGGTGGTGAATAAGTTCCTGCTATGCCGCATAGCCCATCTCCAGCGCCATTCCCGCCGGATGTGGGCCTTTCAAGGGCGTGAGGACCGCATGAGGCTCCGTGAGGAGGACTGACACCAAGTGTCCGAGGAAGATACTCATGATCCTGACTAGGGACCCTTCCCCCGGCAACATCCGGCAAGGGGGTGCTTTACTGTACCTTTGCTCGAATAGGGGTGACTTCGTGAAGCAGATGCCCAACTTCGACGAATGGGGGCTGCGCCCCGCAGGCCTCATGGGGCCTCACGAGAACCCAGTAGTGGTGACTTCCCTTCCAGTCGCCCACGGCGGTCCTTCCTCAAGTGGTGGAGCAGGGAGGCAAAGGCCACCGGAGGCTGATGGGGCCTCCGCCGGGAGGACGACGCCAGGCGGTACTACTGAGGTGGTAGCTCCTGAGGCCCACAGTGCTGCGGCTGAAGGCATTGAGCCGCAGCCCGCGGCTGCCGTGGCCGAGGCCCCTGAGGCCCCGGCTACCCTTCTTGGTGAGGCAACCGGCGGCATGTGCCAGGACGACGCCCCTGACGCGGGTCACCTTGGTGCTTCTTCCTCGTCGCAGGCTGACCCCTGCGCTGAACTCCTGGGCCACTTCCGCGTGGACTTCGAGGCTCTCCAAAAGAGAAGGGAGGCCTTGGGTGACGATTACCCTTGCCGCCTGCTGAAGCGCAGGAAGTATTTCTCCATTGATGAGCAAGCCTTCACCTTTCCTAGTTCCTTATTTTCCCGTTGCTTCGGCTGATCCTTGCTCCGCAGGGCCCTTCTTACCGAGCTCACGGAGATGGCTGAGGAGCCATCCCCCCAGGCTTCGCCCTCTCCACCGTCTTCGAACACTCCGAGCTCAAGCAGAGCCCTTGTGGTGAAGCCGATCGGAGAGGTGAGCCATCCTGTGGCGCATCATGGTTCTGCGCACCTCGCGACCCTCCTTCGCTAGCCTTCCCGAGGCATAGCCAGCCTGCCTTGGGCTCCTCGACTGGTCCTGGACGGCGATCGGCTGAGGTCGGCCCTTCGTTCTTCATTCGGGGACGAGCCAGCTCTAGGCGGGCTTCTGGCGAGGCGTGCCCGGCCATCATGAGGGCGCCAACCCCCAGCCCCCTGCCCAGAGGGGGAGTGTTGATTCGTGGCCCCCCGCGCTTACTTGGGGCGGATGATGACGCATAAGACGTGCTCGGGCGCGCCCGGGAGCGCCGTGCCCTTCGCCAAGGGTTTCTGCAGAGGGCGGCTGAAGCAGTGAGCCAGCTTGGCGTAGAGCTCGCTGACAAAGACGCACGCCTCGAAGCTGAGAGCATGCGCCTAGCTGAAGAGCGGCGCAAGCTGAAGGTGGCCGTTGCCCTTGCGCGCCACCAGCGTGACCTCAAAAATGAGAAAGTCGAGGCGCCGCTGGCAGCCTCACGGGAGGCCCGTTCCTGGGCCGTCGAGGAGGCCCGGGAGGCTGACCGGCGGCGTGAGGCGGCGGAGGAGCGGGCGCGGGAGCTCCAGGCCTGGAGCAATTCCCTGGAGCAGCAGTTTGAGCTGCGTGAGACGGCCCTTGCGTCGATGAAGGGGGCTTCGGTCGACCAGGCGGAGCTCCGGAGACGCGAGGAGGCACTCGACGCCGAAGTCGCTGAAAGCGCCTTCGCCGATCTTGAGCGGCTGGAGACGACGTAGCGCTTGGTGACGTAGGCGGAGGATGATGTCGCTACGCGGGAGGCCCGAGTCCTGGAAGAGGTTGATCGCCGGGTGGCGACGGCCCACTTGAACCTCGAGCGCGAGTTCGAGGAGTGGATGGGGTTGATCAGGGCCGAAGCGGAAGGCAGGACCACCGCCCTGAGGGCCAAGTTGGATGAAGAGACGCGGTGGGCTGACGCTTCCCGTGCCGCCCTTGGCGTGGCGCAGGAGGAGCTGACTTCCTCGTACGCTGAGATGCTTCTTCTACATCAGTGGGTGGACGCGGCCGAGGCCATTGCGCGGCGGAACGAGGACGAGAGGCGCCAGCCGCAGATCCTGGAGCACGAGCATGGCCCTATGCTCCGCACGCTCCGGGAAAGAGATAACACGGCCTTGGGAAACATCTCCGAGGAGGCCGTTGGCGAGCCTCATGCAGTTAACTATGCTGGTAACCTTCAGTTCTTCACTGATGTGGTGACGCAGCTGGAGGGGCGGTCGGGCAGAGCCAACAGGTTGGTGGAGGAGAGGAGCCGCGATCTGCTCGGGCGTGCCTTTTCTCGCGTCTTCAGCCATCTTCGTGACATGGACCCCAACTTAGATTTTGATGCCGCCATCGCCCTAGTACGCCAGGCCGTCCGGGACAACCTGGCGCATTGGGTGGAAGACAACGTGGATGCCCTCGTCAGGGCCTTTGCTACTGACGATGACGGCGTGGTCGTGGCCGCTGATGAAGGCGGCGTGGTGAATGGCCCTGACGCCACTGACGGCGACGCGGAGGGCGATGGCGAGGCCAGCGACGGCAGCGGCAATTCAGGAGGTGATCTCGAGGATGCATTGGGGGATTTATCCGATTGACTATGTGTTGTTCCTGCTTTCTTATCCTGCGCAGGTAGAGTTCGGGCTTGGCCCTGAAGGTTGTAAGAGCATTTTGGGAGGAGGAGCCCCTAGTGTAAAAACTTGCAGTTAGCGTATTAATAGATGCGATATCGCCCCTACGCCTGCGCCAAGTGGTTGGCCTTGCGACGAGCTGGCTGACTTGTTTACCTTTGACCCGCGTGGGCCTCGAGATAGCCTGCGGAGGGCTGTGGCACTCTGTGTGCTCCCTGAACGAGCCCATTTAACTTGTGAAGAGAACCTCTTGATAGGGCGCGGTGATGGCGGTCTGGTCTGTGCGCATGCTAGGCCTGGCCCGGCTCGCGAGGGGCTCACGAGGGGAGGCAGCTGAGGCAGAGTGGTAACCAGAATGCGAGAGATTGCTCGAACGAGACTAAACACCCCTTCCCCGAACACACGCAAATCGCAAGCTCGAATCCAACTTAAATCCAAAAAGGGGGGAAAAGCGACAGCCAAGGGAAAAAGCAAGAAAAGCAGAAAAAGCCGCGTCCGACACCTAGTCTAGTCTTGGACGTCTTCTCACCAGCGCGGAGCTAAGTGCTGCCACTGGGCGTGGGAGGGAGCCCCAGGGCCTGAGGCCGGCGCTCCTGAGACTCCGAGGCGTGCACAGCCCCACTCATTATTACGTGAGCGTGTCACGGGGCGGCGAGCTTCACAGGCACTAGGCCTTCTTCATAGGTACCGGCCTTGCTTCATATCGCCAGACGAGGGGCCCGCCTTGCGCCACACTCTAGTGCCACCGACGACGACCGGAAACCAAGGACGCCACCGATGGGGTAGAGCGGTCGCCAGTGGTTCCCCCGACGACCACGGGTCCTCTGCCAGGGGTAGGCCCTGAGGTGCCTCCCCGGCAGAGGGCCTAGCTCCTGAGGATGCCTTGCTCCGAACGCCGCAGTGGTGATGCCGGATCTCGGCCCCTCTCCTGCAGTCCCCGGCGCCCTCCTCCTGAGGGGTAGGAAACTTCGGGATTGGGGCAGCCGTCCGCTGTGGCGACCTGTACCTCCTGCGATCCATGGTTAGCGTATGCCTGCTCCTGAGGAATTAGCGGTACCCGATAATCGTTGCTTCCAGCGCGGCCGACGGGCTTTCCGGGCTCTGGACGAGCTCAGCTCGGTGCCTCGTCCCCGCTTGGGCCGAGGAGCGAGTCGTGTTCGCCCTCCCTGCATGCCCTTGATCCATCATGTGGGGCACGACTCTTCCGGGCCACCATCCCGAATGCTGCATCCGTAGTGCCCGTGTGCCACGGAGTCTCGCTTGAGGCGCCCACACAGGGGTGGTAAGCGCGGACCCAGGGGCCGTGGGTCGCGGTGAGTCCTTCTTCGCTGGCCGGGGGCGGAGGCAGCGCTGCTGCTGGCCGGGTGCTGACGGCCTGGCTGGCGTTGGGGTGGCCTTGGAGTCTGCTTGGAGCTACGCAGGCGTGCGTGGGGCCTCCGCGTGGGCCGCCCTGGACCTGCGGTGGGAGTTGGGTCAGAAGGGGTGAGCCCCCGATGCGGCGAAGCCCAGGAGCTCTGCCACCCGCTCCAGCAGCATGTCGCGGCCGCCCTCCAGCAGCCTGCATTGCAGTAGCTCTCGGGCCACCGTGAGCGCGGCCCTTGAGTGCGCCTTTGCTCCCGTCGGGTGTCTGGCGTCGTGGCGCGACGTGGTTGGAGGCCTACGCCGCCCGACCGCGCTGCCAGTGGCGTGAGAGCTGTCGTTGCTGACGCGTCGCCCGCAGCCGCGGCGCCCTGCGGACGCGAGCCTGCACAGGGCATGGGGTCGCCCCGGGCGAGCGGTTCTGCGTGGGCGGGCCAGGCCGCCCAGGGATCAGGGTTGCCCGCCTGGTCGCCGGACATGATGATGACGATGCGACGGGCACGAAGCGGCAGAAGGCGGATTCCGGCGCACCCTACCTGGCACGCCAAATGTCGGATTTCGGGTTCCGGCAAACCCTGTAGGTTCGAACTCTGGGGTGCACGCGGAGATCTCACCCCCTACCTACCTGCACTTCGTTGCCTCGAAGGATCTAAAACTACCAAAAGAGCAACACAAGAGACACAAGGTTTATACTGGTTCGGGCCACCATTGTGGTGTAACACCCTACTCCAGTGTGTGGTGTGGTGGATTGCTCTTGGGCTGATGATGAACAATACAAGGAAGAACAGCCTCACGAGGGTGAGGTGTTCTTGTGGCTAGGCTCTCGATCGGATTGGATCAAGCTAAGATGAGATATCCGGTCCGATGAGATGCCTCTACTGTGGTGGCTAGCTCTACTTATAGGCAGAGGCCCTGGGCCTCTTCCCAAATATTGAGCGGGAAGGGCGCCAACAATTGGCCATTTTGAAGGGGAACATCTAGTACACTTATCCTGACTAAAGTTGGTCCTCGCCTGTCAAAGGCTCTGGTGGTGACGCCGGCTTGGGCTCCATGATGACCTGCTTCCTGCCGTTACGACGGTCTTGGTCTTGTTGCACCGAAACGGCTGCCTTTTCTTGATGCTCTCGCCTGCGCTTGCCTCCTTTGCACCAAAGAGGAAATGAGGACACTGCGCGGGCTGGCGCCCGCCTGGCGCCCTTGGTCGTCATGGCTTACGTCATGGGCACCTCATGAGGTACCCCGCCTTGATCTCTCTGCCTCCTCGCGAGCCAGCCTGACGAGGCCGTGCCTGAGGAAGCTTCCTGTCGTCCGCCCCGCGAGGGTCTTGAGCTTGTGCTCATGAAGATGGGCCGTACTGGGCCACCCCTTGAGCCACGCCGTAGGCCGCAGGCAGGCAAGTCTGGGTACCCCCGTTCCCAGAACGCCGACACCTACGTCTCCTAACCCTTCTTTCCTTCTTCCTCACCTCTTCTTCTTCCCCAACGGACCATCACACGGGCCATACGGATACTCCCCAACATGCGGTTGGATAAACATACTCTATGAACGAAAATTATGTGTCAGCGATAGGATGGCTGAGTTTGGTTTGTTCACATGCGACAGCACGTGTCAGTGAGGGTGCGTTCCCTTGGTTGGGTTTGCGGCGTGCAGGAGCGACTATGTGAGGGTTCGGTGCGACCGCAGCGTGCACGAGCGACCGTGTGAGGGTGCGGTGCGACCACGACAGCCGTGCGCAAGTGTACCTCCTTCTCATTTTGAAAACTTTAGGCAAGCTTGGCAAAAATGTGTGGCGAAGTTTGGCAGTGCAAGGCCTAGACCCAAACAGGATAAGTAATGCACGCATTAGGAGTACTGGTGTTAAAAAAGAAAGGCGGGGTTTTCCTTCGTGGGATTTAATCGATACAAAACCTCGTTTCACGTGTCAATTAATGCGTATTTTTTTCTCAAAAGACCAAAGAGCTAACCATCTCACTCCTCATCGCTTGATTAATGCAGCGCCATGCAAACAAACCTTCTCACTTCCGCATGCATGCAGGTGATATTAATGTCCTTGGTTGCTAACCCCATCAATTTTGCCTCGATTAGTGTTAGTGGCCCTTTGCAAATTGTAATTTTGATATATTGGCCTTGTGTACAAAAAAATGGAGGTAGTAACTATATTTGAATTCCTTGCCCATTGCGGTGACGTCGACGACTTAAACTTTTTTTTGTGGTTTGTCGAAGTGCGTTCGACGGAGAACACCATTGAGGGAGACCACGGTAAGTCATTCACAAGTTCCGCCTGCAAGTCGAGACAACCGCCTTATTTGCATCCAGGAAGTCCTTTACTAGTACTACTACTAGGAGTACTAGTGCGGTGAGATGGTTTCTCGAACAAGACGATGGAGAAGCGAGTCGTGAAGAGTGAAATGATAGTTGCTTCGTCGTGCTTTGTGATTTGATGCCTCACCGCTTTGTGATTTGTGATGAAGGGACAGGGAGTAGACTCTGTGCTCTATCTTTGTACTACATGCGTCCAAGCATGGGAGAAAAGAGGAGAGACGTTGCATTTTTCTATTCCTTCAATCAATCAATCAGGGAGCTTCGGTTCCATCTTTTTGGCTTTGCCAACACCGTCCAAAATGGTTCCCACGATGCCAAAAGCTATTTTCACATTTGGCTACACATTGTGGATGCCCTTAACCGTACCACTTGGTTTTGCTACTGTGTGCTATCTATGCAAATATCAATTATATTGATCTAAAAAAGTATAGAATCAAAGATTAGTAAAAAGGAGGTGATTTTGCCGCGCTGATGGCGGGGGAGGTTTCTTATTTTTGGAGGACGTTGTCCTGGCGGTTTGCTAATATGCGGTCCCACGTGTCAGTGCTTTACCAAGCTGATCCGCGTCCCACATGAGGCAGAACAACGGCAGAAGCAACACGTGGTTAAGTTGAAGAAGATGAGGAGAAGCGGATTCAACAACGAGTGAAATGATGGTTGCTTCGCCCCTCCAACTTCTTTTTTTAGCATTATTACTTCGTCCTCCAACTTAACCGCAGGAAAGGTGCAGCTTTGTGATTTTACGCCTCATTGCTCATTACTACGCCGGGCGCCATGACTGGGTGCTTCACCCTGGCTGCTCTGCATCAGATTCGGTATGGCACGTGGACCCGGTAGCTTGATGTCCCACATGTCGGCGAAAGGGACTAGAAAATTTATGAAAGCGAAGCGCCCACTCTTTACGACGGAGGAGTAGACAACCTGACGCCCGATGAACTGTCACTTGTAATCAGTATAGTACTATAGTTTTGTTGTTTCGCACGATCCATCGATACAAACCCGATTAAACAGAAAAGGGCGGAATTTTTCCCTGCTGTAGATGGTAATCGCCATAGATTTCAAAGGCAATTTTAATGTATGCAAACTGAATAATTATAAGTAACAATATGATATCTAGTAAAACTAAAAACACATATGATTTATTGTGTTAGAGTGTAGAAGTAGTGCTCAGATTGCATAGTTGTTAGATGTAACATGCGAGAACGTGTAGAGATGTAGTTTTGGAGGGCCTACAGAGAGAAAAGCGTAATACGGTCACTAAACTTCAGAATAAGCTGATTACGCTCACTATATACGTTTTGCGGTGATTATCCGGTCACTTGCTCACAGTTCAGCATCGGATTGCACTCTGTTGACCAGCCAAATAGTCTGCGTGGCGCCATGTTGACTAGTTAAATTGACCACGTTCCTTGTGGGTCCCACCGTCAGTTCGCATAGGGAAAAGGTCAGATAAACACAAATTTACGCAGCGCCGACAAGGCTCCAACCCGCGCTGGAATCACCTGTTGTGTATGTATCATCATGGCTTCGATGTGTGCGCATGCACGTGTAGGTTGAGCACTTGAGCGTGAGAGTGTGTGTTGGTCGTGTGGTGTACTGGTGTGTGCATGCATGCGTGCGTGTGTGCATGTGAGTGTTGCGTGCGTGCGTGGCTGCGTGTGTACATGTGAGTGTTGCGTGTGTTCATGGGTGCATGTGTTTGTGTGAGTGTTGCGTGGATGGAGTTCGCGTGCATGCATGCGTGTGTGTATAATCACCACACCAGCTCCTGTGTGTTAAAACAGACGGCTCAGCATACCAATACAAGGCCACCTTGTCCGCTGTGCCCGCGATCATGACTACGAACCACCGTCAAAATACTTTTGTCGTTTGTTTTCATTCTTACAAGCAAGATGCCCGTGCGTTGCACGTAACATCAAGATGCATTTGTATGAATTCTTTATCTTGTGAGAGAAAATGATGAACGAGGGAAGGCATTATTTGCAAATGTGGAGAGGTGTGTGGGTACCTTTTTGCAAAATTGCCATAGTTTCTTTCCTATCCGTCAGATATAAATCGGACGACCTATATTGCAAGATGGCAGGCACACCATCATCACCAACTCTGTTTTTTATAAGAGTGTATTTTATGTATTTTATAATAGTGTAGATGTAGAGTAGATACAAGTCGATTGTGTGGGCACGATGTTAGTGAGATAATGTGATGCAACTCTAGAGGTGCCACGTGGAGCGTTTAATCGTCAACTAGTCATGTCATGAGCAAATACAAAGTTGTACGGTGAGCCCGTGATCAGTATAACAACCACTAAACGTAAACAGTGACCGTAATGAGTGGATTATGAAGTCCAATGTATGTATCGTGCTTTCGCTTCAAATACAATGATCGTCATTGCATATATCGCGAGAGAAAGATGAAACACGCATGGATTTTCTGGGGGCTTACTTTTAGAGGACCTGGAGATAGTTTTGTGTGCACACGTCAAAGGGGCGTACAGGGGGGTATGCGATGGAGAGAGAGATTCTCTTCGTTTCTCTTTATTATGACTAACTTTGTATATAGTATAAAAATATACAAATTCACGGTCTTGAATAAATATCATTGTGGGCACCATGCAATGCAAATTAGCGTCAGACTCCTCCATGTAACTTTGTAATGTCAGATATATGTAGAAACTCTAAAATAATTTTTTTGGCCACCAGTATTCACAAGGAATGTTGTATGCGTAAATAAACGTGAAGAGAGGGCTTTTTAGATCAATGGGTAATGGATGTAACATGTGTGTATTTGTTGTTGTTGCTTTTGGCGGGGCCTTGTGTGGTTTGTGTTTGTATTACTTATTCGATTGAGGCATGGATAGAGGGCCCACCAGGGGGGGGGCGTGGGAGAGATAGCATGAGAAATGAGAGTGGTCTAGAGAGAGAGAGACGAATATGACATCACGACAAGAGATTCCATTCCCTTGAGTGTGTATATGCAAGGGGGGAGGGAATAGAGGCACCAGGAGAAATTTTATGTGTCTGTGGTGTTTGTGTTGGTATGTGTGGGTGTGAGAAGATAATGAGACGTGGGGGCAGAGTGTGTGTCACCGTGTGAGGTCTGGTGGGTCGAGGTGAGGCCCTTCGTTCGGTCCGTCCTGCGCCACATTGGTCGGCCCATGACACATTTAGGAAGACCCATGGATAACTAGTCGTACAAGACAAAGATAACAGAATTGTGAAGGACTCTGTGTCCACTGACAAAGCCGGCTAGGATTTGCAACCCTAGGTTCTTGGACTAAGGTAACCCCTTTTTCTCTGATATTACTATTCATCCAACCTAACTTTAAGGGGCATCCTACAAAATGCTTTGCTAGAATCATACTCGTCGATTAGGAAGAGAGGTGTGAGATAATGCGTGAGAGACAGGCGTAAAGATAATGCGCGTACATGAGACACGTAGGCAGGTCCATGTATATAGAAAGGGTCGATGAGGATTGTGCGTGTGTATGTTTCCGAGAGGAAGAGTGCCTGTGATAAAGGTGTAACACCCCGGATGTAACTTTCCATATTTGTAACTCCAACTCTTGCCATTTTCGGCATTGTGGTATGATATTCCCCCCGTGGTTGGGTTTTTGTCTTTTGTTTTGCATTTTGTTCATGTCATGCATCTCATATCATGTCATCATGGGCACCTCATTTGCATACGTGTTCGTCTCATGCATCCGAGCATTTTCCCCTGTTGTCCGCTTTTGCAATCCAAGCACTCCTATGTCCCCCCGCGTCCCCTTTTACATTTTTCCCGAGCCGGTACTAAACTTTCTCGGAATGGACCGAGGTTTGTCAAGTGGCCTTGGTACACCACCAAGAGACCACCTGTCAAGTTTGGTCATTTGGAGCTCGTTTGGTACTCCCTACAGTAACCGCACTCTCAAGAAAGGCCTCTTTTAAGTTGCAGCCCAACACCCCTCCAAAACAGCCCAATAACCCATCTAAGTCACTTCCATGCTCTCCGTCGTCGGATCACGATCGTGGTGGGCGAAAACTACACTCCATTTGGAGCTTCCTAGCTCCTTCTACCTATAAAAACACCCCCTCCCCCGAAATCCCGGATCAATTCCGGACGAAACCCTAGCCCCGCTCCTCTCCGTGCTGCCGGACGAAATCCGGACGGCCGAACGTGTCCGTCCGCCGCCGCCCGGCCAATCCGAAACCGCCACGTAGTCGCCCAGCCGCCAGCGTCGTCGCCCGCCCGGGCCAGGCCTCTCCAGCGCGCCGGGCGCGCCCCAGCGCCTCCGCCCGCCCGAAAGCTCCGCCGCCTCGGCCGCCCGCGCCCGCCCGGCCCGCGCCTTATGCCCCTCGCCAGCCGGCGCCCGTCGGCCGCCTCCGCCTCCTGTGCGCCCTTGACCCCGCGCGACCTCACCGCCCTCGCCGTCGCCTCCTCCGGCCTCTCCCTCTCCGCCCCGAGCTCCCACGCCGCCCGGCCGCCTGAAGTCCGCCCGGATCTCCAGATCCACGAGACGGTTGACTTTCCCCCGAGCCCCGATATCCTCTTAAGTCATTGATCTGTCATATTTTGTTGCATTTTCATCATGCCATAACTCTGTACTCGTGGCTCCGTTTTGGGCGTGTAGCATACCTTATTGTTCGCCTCGATGACTAGATCATTTCATCTCAGTGCATCATTTTCATTTGAGCTCATCTTGATGCACGAAATGCTGTTGGAAGAGGGCTAAGTGATGTTAGTTTCAGATTATTATCAGAACATGCACTTTTGTCATTTTTTCCATGATTGATGTGTGCACCCTATGAACTTGAGCCCTACATGTGTTTTTAATATGCCATGCCATCTTTACAGGGGTTTATTCCATGTATTTTTGTGATCTCTGTGGTGACTAGCACAAGCATGCAGACTAGGCTTCATGATGTTGCTGATTTCAGCCCCTGTTTTGCTGACATTTTTATGCCATGTTAACTTGATGCTACAGAGAGTTCCATGCATATTTTGTGATACTTCAATAAGGATGTTTTGAACATATGGTTATGCTCTACCCATCCATGCCTTTGTTTGCAATTATGGAGTGCCATAGCTTGAGACAATCGAGCTCTACTTTTGCTATAAAATGTTTCCTGGCAGATTGTTTACATGTTATTCAATTTTGCCAAGGTTGTTGTAGTTGATCCGTGTATGCTATGATGTTGTTCTTGAAATTTATAGCTACTATGACATGTCTTCTTGATGGATGTATGCTTAGTTTATCATGAAATGCTCTGTAGTGAGTGCATTGAGCTCTTAAACATGCCTACTTGTTATCTGTTTTTGTCATGCCCTGTTGCTGAATCTGTTAACGAAACTTTCTATGTTTACATGGGTGCTATTGCATCTTATGTTCCTTTTTGGCTTATGGTCAGTAAGGGACTTTTGTTCTATGCTTTGAGTAAATTCGTGCCATGCCTTGTTTTGCTATTATAAGTTCCTGTAGCATGTGTTTTGCTAGCTCTGAACATTGCTTCCTGATGCTAATTCTGCCATATTCAGTATTTTTCACCAAGTCTGTGAAGCTGATATGTTTTGCACTTTTGCCATGCTTGTTTGGACCTGTTAATTTGTGAATTAGCCGTAGCTCAGTGTTCATCTTTTGTCAAGCATCTTGAGTAGATCACTGCCATATGCTTTGCTGGTACGTTTGGGTGCAGTAGCTTAATTTCCTGTTGCTTGCTTTGTGGCATCATGCTGTTTATGGCAGATTTGTGCCATTCTTGTTTTGCTTGTCATTTGCAAACCGTGCATCCGATTCCGGTGATCTTTATATCGATTTCAACCGAAATCATCTCACCTTTCCAGCGGCATACTTGGTTTTCCAAGCTGATGCCTGGTTCATCATTTTCCTTCCGGAGCACGCATATGAATTGCATATCACATCTCGCATATCATGCCATGTATTGCATCATGTTGCTTGTGCATTGCACCGTGATTTATTGTGGTTCCATTGTTTGTGTTCTTGCTTTGGGTGGAGCCGGGAGACGAGTACGTGAACGAGGAACCTGTTGAGAACGCTTACGAGGATCAAGCTTTTGACAACTCTGAGAACCTTGCAGGCAAGATGACCATACCCTCGAAATCACTTCTATCTTTGCTTGCTAGATGCTCGCTCTTTTGCTATGCCTATGCTACGATGCCTATCACTTGCTTATCATGCCACCCATATTGCCATGTCAAACCTCTAACCATCCTTTCCTAGCAAACCGTTGATTGGCTATGTTACCGCTTTGCTCAAACCTCTTATAGCGTTGCTAGTTGCAGGTGAAGATGAAGTTTGTTCCTTGTTGGAACATGGAGATGTTGTTCCTTGTTGGAACATGTTTACTTGTTGGGGATATCACAATATATCTGCTATAATTAATGCATCTGTGTACTTGGTAAAGGGTGGAAGGCTCGGCCTTATGCCTGGTGTTTTATTCCACTCTTGCCGCCCTAGTTTCCGTCATACCGGTGTTATGTTCCTTGATTTCGCGTTCCTTACACGGTTGGGTGATTTATGGGACCCCCTTGATAGTTTTCTTTGAATAAGACTCCTCCAGCAAGGCCCAACTTTGGTTTTACCATTTGCCACCTAAGCCTTTTTCCCCCGGGTTTTCGCGAGCCCGAGGGTCATCTTTATTTAACCCCCCGCCAATGCTCCTCGGCGTTGGTCCAAACTAGAGCCACTTGCGGTGCCACCCTGAGGCAACTTGGGGCATCTTCGGTTGCCGTACATAGTGTTCATCCGGATGTGCCCTGAGAACGAGATATGTGCAGCTCCTATCGGGATTTGTCGGCACAATTGGGCGGCTTTCTTTGGTCTTGTTTTATTGCTGTCGAAATGTCTTGTAGTCCGGGATTCCGAGACTGATTGGGTCTTCCCGGTAGAAGGAATATCCTTCGTTGACCGTGAGAGCTTATAATGGGCTAAGTTGGGACACCCCTGCAGGGTATTGTCTTTCGAAAGCCGTGCACGCGGTTATGAGGCAGATCAGAATTTGTTAATGTCCGGTTGTAGAAAACCCGAAGTTGACCTTAATTAAAATACATCAACCGCGTGTGTAACCGTGATGGTCTCTTCTCGGCGGAGTCCGGGAAGTGAACACGGTGTTGGAGTTATGTTTGGCGTAAGTAGTTCAGATCACTTCTTGATCGCTACTAGCTTCACGACCGTGCCTTGCTTCTCTTCTCGCTCTCTTTTGCAGTGTAGCCACCATATATGCTAGTCGCTGTCGCAGCTCCACCTCACAACACTACCCTTCCTATAAGCTTAAATAGTCTTGATCTCGCTGGTGTGAGATTGCTGAGTCCCCGTGACTCACAGATTCTACCAAAACAGATGCAGGTGCCGACGATGCGGTCAAAGGTGGCAACCGAGCTCAAGTGGGAGTTCGACGAGGAACGTGGTCGTTACTATGTGTCTTTTCCTGATGATCGATAGTGGTGCTCAGTTGGGACGATCGGGGATCCGTGGTAGCATTTGGGGTAGTCTTATATTATTTTGGTTCCGTAGTCGGACCTTGAGTGTAATCTGGATGATGGATGTTTATTTATGTATTGTGTGAAGTGGCCATCGTAAGCCAACTATGTATCTCTTTCCCTTATGTATTACATGGGTTGTGTGAAGATTACCTCACTTGCGACATTGCTTTCAATGCGGTTATGCCTCTAAGTCGTGCTTCGACACGTGGGAGATATAGCCGCATCGAGGGCGTTACAAGTTGGTATCAGAGCGATCCCGACTTAGGAGCCCCTGCGATTGTTTGTCATGGCGTTGTTGAGTCTAGAACAAAAATGTTTTGAGTCTTAGGATTATATATATCGGAGAGTAGGATTATTTTTACTCCCCAGGCCCTTCGTCGCTCTGGTGAGGTTTCCTGACGTAGAAGTTTTGACTCTCCTCTCCTCAAATTTCACTAAAAAATTTAGGATCACGCGGGTATCTTGGAATCGCTCGATGGTTTTGTGACGAGAACATTGTTCTTGGTGCCTCGACATTCAGGGGTTGTGGCGTTGTCCCGGAGTTGAGCTCCGAGGTGTTGTCATCACAATTTTATCGTTGCAGTTCTGGAATACCTGAGCTTTGCCGACATCGAAAATCTCTTTTGTAAAGTTGTTGGTGAGATAACCCCGATAACCCAGTACTGGGGCGAGCTCGAGAGTATTGCCATGACTCGTATAACGGATGCTTTTCGAAGGTCGAGGTACACGATTTCCGAAGGTTTCTTGGTTATGTGTTGACGGATGGATACAGATGGATCTAGGTATTGTTAGTTTGGGTGATATATTTTGTGTCCCCTGTATCCCCAACACCAGATTGCATAACCAGAAAGTTTCGGGAGTTTATAGGTGGGATTCAAGTAGCTCCTAGCATTTCTTCCCGCAGATATTTGGTTTGCGATTGGGTAATCCTTACCACTTATTTGTTCCAGTCGTACCTTGTTATTTTTTCATCAACCCTTTGTCAAGTGGCTTCTCACCTTAATGGACGTGTGATGTTAACTTTGGAATTCATTCGTTCATCCTTGTTCGAATGTTTATTGTGAAGACTATATGTTGCAATTTCTATCCGTTGTTTCAACTTGTCTATCTCATCTATCAAGTGCTAACGGATGTCACCCTCTTCAGATGGCTCCGCCAACGTCTGAATCCGGAACGCAATGATGGGAGTCAACGAACCTCCACCTCCACCTCCGCCTCCGGAGGCATGGCAAGCTATCATGGCAGCCACCAATGCCAATGCTCAGATGATTTTGCAACTCTTGCAAGAGCGTACCCAAGGGCAAGGCAATCAAGGAAATCAAGGCCAAGGCAACAACCAGCCGCACTTTGCTACCCTCAATCAGTTCCTCGCTAATCAGCCGAAGTCTTTCAGTTTCAGTGTCGAGGCCACAGACGCCGACGATTGGTTTGTGGACATCTGCAAACATTTTGAATGTAGCAATGTCAGACCTGAGGACTTTGTCAAGTTTGCTTCGTTTCAACTCAAGGACCAAGCTGCTGAGTGGTTCCAAAGAATACAAAGATTCCATAGGAGGTCGTGTCATTACACAGGATGAGTTCCGCCGAGACTTCAAAGCTCACCACATTCAAAAGTGTTGTTGAGAGCAAGCGTGAGGAGTTCCGCAATCTCAAGCAAGGCAACATGTCCGTGTATCAATACAATATCCAGTTCGTAAACTCGCCGCTTTGCTAAGCAAGACGTCCACGATGAAAAGAGTATGATCTATCAATTCAGAGGTGGTCTCAGAGAAGATCTGCAATTAGCTCTCGTGCTTTTGAGCCGGAAAAGTATGATGAATTCTACAACATGGCACTCAAGCAAGAAGCTGCCCAGCTCAAATATGAGGCTTCTAAGAAGAGAATCAGGAGGCGATTCAGTCTTCTTCTTCCTCTCAAGTGGCAGCTAAGCAGCAGAAGTTCTACCTTCCTCCTCCTCCGTTTCGTCAGCCTTATCAGCAGAAGAACTCATGTGGTCATGGATCTTCCCACCCACCCAACCCAGGCTATCAGAACAAGTCTAATTCTCAAGCTCCAAGGTCAAATACTCCTTATCATCGTCCGCTCTCAGAGGTGACTTGCAACAAATGTCAGCAGAAAGGTCACTATTCGAACAAGTGCTTCAACCAAAGGCGCCTTCCGCCTCCTCCTCCTGTGAGATCTTCCAGCAATGCAGTGGTCAAGCATAATCCAAAGCATGCCAAGGTGAATATGATGAATGCAGCTCAAGCGTAGGAATCTACTGATGTGATAATGGGTAATCTCTCAGTTAATGATATTCCTGCAAAAGTCTTATTTGATACTGGTGCATCGCATTCTTTCATTTCGAGACCTTTTGTTGCCAAGCACGAGTTTGTGACGGAAAAGATTCCTATTCCGTTGAAGATTGTGTCCCCGGGTAAGCAAATGACATCTAATATTTGCGTCCGGATGTTTCTATCAAGATGGGCGACTATAGATTTCTGGCTAAACCAATTGTTCTTGGTGACTCGGATATTGATCTTATTCTCGGGATGGATCGGCTTTCTCGACAAAGCTCAGCTTGATTGTGCTGCTAAGGGAAATTCAATTGACACACTCTTACGAGGATGTGATCATCTATGCCGCTTCGTGATGAAACCATTCGGTTGTTTTCTCTCAATGAGAAGGGCGAGTTGGATGCTATCTCTCGATTCCAACGTTTGTGAGTACCAAGATGTCTTTCCGTAAGAGCTTCCAGAATGCCTCCTCACCGCCAGCTTGAATTTGTTATCGATCTTGAGCCCGGCATCGAACCCGCTTGCAAGCGCCCATACAAGCTTGGACCTAATGAGCTGAAGGAATTGAAGAAGCAGCTCGATGAACAAGAGCGTCTGTGTTTGATCGTAACCGAGTTCATCTCCTTGGGGTTGTGGTGTTCTTTTGTCCAGAAGAAGGATGGCACGGACCGACTTTGCGTCGATTACCGTCCATTGAACAAGAAGACTATCAAGAACAAGTATCCACTTCCCAACATCAATGAGCTTTTCGAGCAACTCAAAGGTGCTAAAGTGTTCTCCAAGCTTGACCTTCGTATGGGTTATCATCAAATTCGCATTCGTGAACAAGATATTCCCAAGACAAAGATTCGAGAACAAGCTTTGGTTCTTATGAATATACTTTGTCATGTCTTTCGGCCTTGTCAATGCTCCTCCAACATTCTCTCGAATGATGAACTTCATCTTCAACCCCTACACCAATGAATTCGTCTAGGTCTATCTTGATGATATTTTGGTCTTCTCCAAGAATAAGAAGGATCATGCCAAACATTTGCGATTGGTGCTCGACAAGCTCAGAGAGCATCAATTATATGCGAAGTTTTCCAAATGTGAATTTTGGCTTGATGAAGTGCTTTATCTTGGTCACATCATCTCCGCCAAGGGCATCGCTGTTAACCCCGAGAAGGTGTCTGCAGTTGTGAATTGGGAACCTCCTCATAATGTCAAGCAGCTTCGCAGTTTTCTTGGTCTTGCAAGCTATTGCCGAAGATTCGTTGAGAATTTCTCCAAGATTGCAAAGCCTCTTTCCAACCTCCTCCAAGCATGTGAAGTATGTCTGGTCTCCACGAGTGTGACGTTGCTTTCAATACTCTCAAAGAGAAACTCGTCACAGCTCTGCCTTAACTCCTCCCGATGAATCCAAGCCATTCAAGTTTTCTGTGATGCTTCTCTTCAAGGTCTCGGTGCTGTGTTAATGCAAGAGAAGAGAGTTGTGGCCTATACCTCTCGTCAGCTGAAGCCCAACGAAAAGAACTACCCCACTCACGATCTTGAGTTGGCGGCAGTTGTCCATGCATTAATAACATGGAGACATCTCTTGTTGGGAAGGAAACTGGACATATTCACCGATCACAAGAGTCTCAAGTATATCTTCACTCAACCCAACCTCAACCTCGTGCAAACTTCGATGGGTCGAAATGATTCAAGAGTACAACCCAAGTATTGAATATACTCCGGCAAGGCCAATGTCATTGCAGATGCTTTGAGCAGAAGGCTTATCGCAACAGTTTAATCCTCAAGCCCTTCCAACCGGATCTCTGTGAAGCTTTCCGCAAGCTGAATCTTCAAGTTGTTCCTCAAGGCTTTCTTGCCAACCTCATAGTCTCTCCTACTTTGGAAGACCAAATTCGTGAGGCTCAACTCCTGGATACCATGGTGAAAAAGGTGAAACGTGGTATCGACAAGGGCATTTGCAAGTACAAGTGCTTCCACATTGATGACAAAGATACTCTTTTCTTCGAGGACCGGACTATGGTTTCAAAGGGTGATCTACGTAAAGTCATTTTGAACGAGGCGCACAATTCCCTTCTATCCATTCATCCTGGAAGTACGAAGATGTACCATGACCTCAAGCAGTCGTATTGGTGGACTCGAATGAAGCGAGAAATTGCTCAATTCGTGAATGAGTGTGATGTCTGCAGAAGAGTGAAAGCAGAACACCAAAGACCAGCTAGTCTCCTCCAACCTTTTGCTATTCCAGATTGGAAGTTTGATCATATTGAAATGGACTTCGTGACTGGATTTCCTAAGTCCAAGCGTGGAAATGATGTTATCTTCGTTGTCATTGACAAGCTTACTAAAGTGGCTCATTTTCTTCCTATCAAAGAATCTATCACAGCAGCTCAGTTGGCAGAGTTATACACCTCCAGGATTGTCTCCTTGCACGGCATTCCACAATTGATCTCTTCAGACCGTGGCAGCATCTTTACCTCCAAGTTTTGGGATTCTTTTCAAGGCCATGGGCACCAACATTCGTTCCAAAGACAGCTTTCCACCCTCAAACAAGTGGCCAAGTCGAGCGAGTCAATCAAATCCTTGAAGATATGCTCGTGGCTTGTGTCATTTCCTTCGGTATGAAGTGGGAAGATTGTCTTCCATATGCCGAAGTTCTCCTACAACAACAGCTTCCAAGCGAAGTTCGGCATGGCCCCATTCGAAATTCTCTATGGCGTAAAGTGTCGTACTCCTCTCAATTGGTCTGAGACAGGTGAACGCCAACTTCTTGGCAACGACTTGATCACAGAAGCCGAAGAAATGTGCAAAGTCATTCGTGAGAATCTCAAAGCCGCGCAATCACGCCAGAAGAGCTATTATGATGACAAGCACCGTGATGTCGCTTTTGAAATCGGAGACCATGTCTACCTCCGCGTCTCTCCAATGAAAGGCACTCGTCGCTTCGGTATCAAAGGGAAGCTTGCCCCTAGATACGCGGGTCCTTTCAAGATCATTGGCAAAAGAGGCGATCTCGCCTATCAACTTGAGCTTCCCTCCAACTTCGCAAACGTGCACGATGTGTTTCATGTGTCACAGCTTGGCAAGTGCTTCAAGACTCCTGAGCGCACTATCAACTTCGAAGAAAAATTGACCTCCAAGAAGATCTCTCTTATCATGAGCACCCCGTTGCTATTCTTGAAGAAACCGAGCGCAAGACTCGTAACAAGTCAATCAAATTCCTGAAAGTGAAGTGGTCACACCATTCCGACCGAGAAGCCACCAGGAGCGCGAGGATCACCTCCGTTCGAATATCCGGAGTTCTTTCAGTCCTAGATCTCGGACGAGATCCTCTTGTAGTGGTGGAGTGTTGTAACACCGGATGTAACTTTCCATATTTGTAACTCCAACTCTTGCCATTTTCGGCATTGTGATATGATATTCCCTCCGTGGTTGGGTTTTTGTCTTTTGTTTTGCATTTTGTTCATGTCATGCATCTCATATCATGTCATCATGGGCATCTCATTTACATACGTGTTCGTCTCATGCATCCGAGCATTTTCCCTGTTGTCCGTTTTGCAATCCGGCACTCCTATGTCCCCCGGCATCCCCTTTTACATTTTTCCGTGAGCGGGTACTAAACTTTCTCGGAATGGACCGAGGTTTGTCAAGTGGCCTTGGTACACCACCGGTAGACCACCTGTCAAGTTTCCGGTCATTTGGAGCTCGTTTGGTACTCCTACGGTTAACCGCACTCTCGCAAAGGCCTCTTTTAAGTTGCGGCCCAACCCCTCCAAAACAGCCCAATAACCCATCTAAGTCACTTCCATGCTCTCCGTCGTCGGATCACGATCGTGTGGGCGAAAACTACACTCCATTTGGAGCTTCCTAGCTCCTTCTACCTATAAAAACACCCCCTCCCCCGAAATCCCGGATCAATTCCGGACGAAACCCTAGCCCCGCTCCTCTCCGCGCCGCCGGACGAAATCCGGACGGCCGGACGTGTCCGTCGCCGCCGCCGCCAATCAGGGGCCACGTGGCGCCGCCACTGCCCGCCCGCCGCCGCCCGCCCACAGGCTCCAAAGGGCCTCCTGCCCGAGCCGTCGGCCGCCCGAGCGCCCGCTGCCGCCGCCGCCGGCAACACATGCTGGCCGCCTCGCCACGCCGCCGCCTGGCCACTCGCCTCACCCGCCGCCTCCGCCGTCGCCTCCTCCGGCCTCTCCCTCTCCGGCCCCGAGCTCCCACGCCGCCGGCCGCCTCGGAGTCCGCGCCCGGATCTCCAGATCCACGAGACGGTTGACTTTCCCCCGATTCCCGATATCCTCTAAAGTCATTGATTTTTCATATTTTGTTGCATTTTCATCATGCCATAAGTCTGTACTCGTGGTGCCGTTTTGGGCGTGTAGCATACCGGAATGTTCGCCTCGATGAGTAGATCATTTCATATCATTGCATAATTTTCATTTGAGCTTATCTTGAAGCCCGAAATTCTGTTGGAAGAGGGTTATGTGATATTAGTTTCAGATTATTATCAGAACATGCACTTTTGTCATTTTTTCCATGATTGATGTTTGCACCCTATGAACTTGAGCCCTACATGTGTTTTGTAATATGACATGCCATCTTTACAGGGGTGTATGCCATGTATTTTTGTGATCTCTGTGGTGACTAGCACAAGCATGCAAACTAGGCTTCATGATGTTGCTGATTTCAGCCCCTGTTTTGCTGACATTTTTATGCTATGTTAACTTGATGCTATAGAGAGTTCCATGCATATTTTGAGATACTTCAGTAAGGATATTTTGAGCATATGGTTATGCTCTATCCATCCGTGCCCTTGTTTGCAATTATAGAGTGCCATAGCTTGAGTCAATCGAGCTCTACTTTTGCTATAAAATGTTTCCTGGCAGATTGTTTACATGTTATTTAATTTTGCCAAAGTCGTTGTAGTTGATCCGTGTATGCTATGATGTTGTTCTTGCCATGTATAGCTTCTATGCCATGTCTTCTTGATGGATGTATGCTTAGTTTATCATGAAATGCTCTGTAGTGAGTGCATTGAGCTCTTAAACATGCCACTTGTTATCTGTTTTTGTCATGCCCTGTTGCTGAATCTGTTAACGGAACTTTCTATGTTTACATGGGTGCTATTGCATCTTCTGATCGTTTTTGGCTCATGGTTAGTAAGGGACTTTTGTTCTATGCTTTGAGTTGATTCATGCCGTGCCTTGTTTTGCTATTATAAGTTCCTGTAGCATATGGTTTGCTTGCTCTGAACATTGCTTCCTGATGCTGATTCTGCCATGTTCAGTATTTTTCACCAAGTCTGTGAAGCTGATATGTTTTGCACTTTTGCCATGCTTGTTTGGACCTGTTAATGTGTGAATTAGCCGTAGCTCAGTGTTCATCTTTGGTCAAGCATCGTGTGTAGATCACTGCCATATGCTTTTCTGGTACGTTTGTGCCCGAAATCACTTATATCTTTGCTTGCTAGATGCTCGCTCTTTTGCTATGCCTATGCTACGATGCCTATCACTTGCTTATCATGCCACCCATATTGTCATGTCAAACCTCTAACCATCATTTCCTAGCAAACCGTTGATTGGCTATGTTACCGCTTTGCTCAGCCCCTCTTATAGCGTTGCTAGTTGCAGGTGAAGATGAAGTTTGTTCCTTGTTGGAACATGGAGATGTTGTTCCTTGTTGGAACATGTTTACTTGTTGGGGATATCACAATATATCTGCTATAATTAATGCATCTATATACTTGGTAAAGGGTGGAAGGCTCGGCCTTATGCCTGGTGTTTTGTTCCACTCTTGCCGCCCTAGTTTCCGTCATACCGGTGTTATGTTCCTTGATTTCGCGTGCCTTACACGGTTGGGTGATTTATGGGACCCCCTTGACAGTTTGCTTTGAATAAGACTCCTCCAGCAAGGCCCAACTTTGGTTTTACCATTTGCCACCTAAGCCTTTTTCCCCCAGGTTTTCGCGAGCCCGAGGGTCATCTTTATTTAACCCCCCGGGCCAATGCTCCTCTGAGCGTTGGTCCAAACTAGAGCCACTTGCGGTGCCACCCTGAGGCAACTTGGGGCATCTTCGGTTGCCGTACGTAGTGTTCATCCGGATGTGCCCCGAGAACGAGATATGTGCAGCTCCTATCGGGATTTGTCGGCACAATCGGGCGGCTTTGCTGGTCTTGTTTTATTGCTGTCGAAATGTCTTGTAGTCCGGGATTCCGAGACTGATCGGGTCTTCCCGGTAGAAGGAATATCCTTCGTTGACCGTGAGAGCTTATAATGATCTAAGTTGGGACACCCCTGCAGGGTATTATCTTTCAAAGCCGTGCCGCGGTTATGAGGCAGATGGGAATTTGTTAATGTTCGGTTGTAGAAAACCCAAGTTGACCTTAATTAAAATACATCAACCGGCGTGTGTAACCGTGATGGTCTCTTCTCGGCGGAGTCCGGGAAGTGAACACGGTGTTGGAGTTATGTTTGACGTAAGTAGTTCAGGATCACTTCTTGATCGCTACTAGCTTCACGACCGTGCCTTGCTTCTCTTCTCGCTCTCTTTTGCGAATGTAGCCACCATATATACTAGTCGCTTGCTGCAGCTCCACCTCACAACTCTGTCCTTCCTATAAACTTAAATAGTCTTGATCTCGCGGGTGTGAGATTGCTGAGTCCCCGTGACTCACAGATTCTACCAAAACAGTTGCAGGTGCCGACGATGCGAGTGCAGGTGAAGCAACCGAGCTCAAGTGGGAGTTCGACGAGGAACGTGGTCGTTACTATGTGTCTTTTCCTGATGATCAGTAGTGGTGCCCAGTTGGGACGATCGGGGATCTATGTAGCATTTGGGGTAGTCTTCTTTTATTTTGGTTCCGTAGTCGAACCTTGAGTGTAATCTGGATGATGGATGTTTATTTATGTATTGTGTGAAGTGGCGACTGTAAGCCAACGCCACATCTCTTTCCCTTATGTATTACATGGGTTGTGTGAAGATTACCTCACTTGCGACATTGCTTTCAATGCGGTTATGCCTCTAAGTCGTGCTTCGACACGTGGGAGAGAGTGTGTGAGCATGTGTGAGAGACCACCGATGGAGAGTGAAACTACACATAAATGACTGCTCTACACTTTTATTAAAGATATAAATTGTATCCAAATATAAGGATGGGATCATGATATTTGCAATTCGCGTAAGGAGCGGTCATTGATCCATCAGACATCTAGATTCTATCGAATTTGAGCATGTCTATGTTATTATTCGACACAATTGATCCACATAGTTAGTATTTTGAACTCCAGACAATGCACCACTTTAGCAATCGAATATAAACGTGAGTATAGTTCATGTTCTGTGTGTAAAGCACATTATACATACGAAAGTTACACAATGGACATTTATAAATAGCTACCTATGAACTAGCATACATTTGAACTCAACCTAAGGTGGTTTAAAAAAATTGAATTCAGCATGAAGTCCATTCAATTATTTGAATTTGATATCATGGCATTTGTAAACCATACCTAAACTATGGGGGTACCAATGTTTGCTCTGATTTTGTACATAACAGCATATGTAGTCGTGTACAAAATAGATTCAAATTTCGCTCCTCCATTCCAAAATAATCATAGTTATAGGATTTTCAAGTGTCAAAATTTCAAAAGGAAGCGGATAATTTAATGAGGTTTTCAAACATACAAGGTCAAATATAACGTTGTCTCTATTTAGGTCAATCCTCATAGTTCAAGAGTACTCTAAACGTGAATGCTTGTGTTTCAAAATTTCGAACGAAGCGCCAAAAGAGCCTCTACTCGCCCGAAACCGCAAGAGACCAATGTTTTGTAGTACAAGGAAATTACTTTTCTAATAACTCCGACCTGTGAAACCTATCGGCCCGACGTCCAAAGGTCTAAACCGGGGTAGGTTTGTAGCTTCATCTAGACGCCACGCAACCGCCTCGAAAAACATTCATACACAATGGCTGCCTAAGCACACATGCGCACGGTAAATTGCTCCGCCCACTATTTGGGACACTGGGATTACCATCCTACCCCGACCCGCAGAGGTCCGAAATTTAAGAGGGGGCAAAGTTTGTACTTTCCCCAAATTTCAAACAAGCGCGTCCCATCTTCTGTTCAAAAAGCCAAAAACAAGCGCCGTCCCAGCATCAAACATAGTTCCCCCCACCCGTCCGATTCCCCATTCGTACTCTGTGGGCGCCAAAACTACCTCTCCACCAGCCGCGAAACCCCGACATCCTCCGTCCGTCACCCCATTCCACCCATCAACCGCCGCCCTCCTCCATCACGCCAGAGCCGATACCCCGACGTCGTGGTCCACCGCAACCTCAACCGCAACGCCCTCCACGGCTAGTAGTTGAAGCCGAGGCCGAGCCGTCCGAACCCGTGCCAGTTCAACCACGCCGTCCTGCGCCATCGCTACCGCTTCCAACCGCCACCCTCCTCCGCACCGGAGTTGTTCTCGCTACGCCGCCCTTCGCCGCCTCGGATCTGCTTCCTCCGCCGACATACGGCCACGGCAACACAGTCAACAATCTGCCATGGGTTCGCCCAAGCTCGCACCCTCCGTAACATCGGTTTCCCGGTAAAAAGAAAACATCGCCGCGACATGTGGAGGTGACCACACCGCAACCGAAGAAGGTACTCCTCTTCCCTTATTCGTGCAAATCTTACGTCTCTGCTTGCACACAAGATTCATCCCACGTAAGACACTAGTTGACCGCTTCTTCTTGATACTAGATGTTCCTAGTAACTCGCGATGCACAAGGTTTCTCCTCATATACTATTTCACCTTAGCTAGAGGTCCGTCGCCCCCCTGATTTTCAATTTCTGGCCAGTTGATTCCCAATTAATGGAAGCATTCCCCGGCATAACAGGTGCTAGTACGACTATTACGCCGTGGTAGCAGCGCCTTGGTGTTTATCTTTGGGGCGTCTGCGGCCTAGAGCTACTGGCACCCGATCTGGAGGTCGCCCGGGATTAAAGGGATGGCTTGGGGGCACTGCCAAGCACGGCGATGGTGTGAGGTTGATGGGAGGGCGGGGCGGCGGAGCCACAGGTCTGGGCCGGTGGTCGCTGGCGGTTCGAGAAAGATCGTCAACAGTGACTGGCGGGAGGTAGACGAAGGTCATCTGCCCGTTCCTTATAGATCGGACAGTTCATTAAAAAAAATCGACTGGCCTATTTATTTTCAATCATCGTTATCTTAGATATGACCACATGTGGTGGTGTCTTTGGAGGAGTACCTGCATTTCCTGTGCTCATATATTACAAAATCATACGGAGTAGAATCTAATTTTGTTTGCCATGCAATATTGTAGAGCTATCATATGTCTCCTGTCATTTATTTTTTAGCCACCTGCTATCTGCTACTTTTATAGTGCACTAGTTCTGCACACACTTCATCCGTACTCTCACTATTGTGTTTTTATGCAAAGGTATTTCAGAGTCTGCCGAAAGGGAAGCAAAAAAGAAAAGAGACAAGTCGTGCCAGCTTTCTACGCGGCTAGGTGCGGCACGTTACATCGCTTTATAGGGTGCAGTGTCAGCAGATGGAGACGGTAAACATTGCTCTGGAGTTGATGACCTCGCTCGCAATGAACCACCATCCCAGCTGCTTGCTTTAACTTCGCGGTGTCATATGTGGTTGCATGTTCCATATGGTGTCTAGCTTGTATTCGAAAGGCCGAAGTCTGTCTTTATTAAGATAAGGAAATATATTTTTACATGAACCACCATCCCGTGAGCACCGGAAGACAAATAGCTAGTCGTGGCACCGGCCGAGCCAAAGGACAAGCCCAAAGAAAGACATGCATCACACGAAGCCAACTAAAAGCCGCGATGGTGGCGAAGCAGCCCGCCTCCCACCGTGCTCTCGTGTCCTAGATGATCATGTTCACCACTCCAGCCGGATGTCTAGCTTGTATTGCTTCCAATTTGGTTAAATTGCATCCGCTTAGCTTACACATTATACGTTTGAATATGACATGCCTTTCTGCTTTTGGTACATACTAGTACATCGTGTATTAACCATGTTCTTACATCAAACTAATGTTCTTGTGTATCCCTCATCAATCACTTATGACAAGGCAAGCGTGCAAGGGGACTACTCCTCATTTAAAGAATGCAGCGTCGACCTCCGACATGATTCTCAAGAAATGTAAATGCTAGATGAAGATAGTGAACGTAGCTCAGAGTTGATTACAACATTTCTACACTAGCATCGCAGTGCTTGCTCTAACTTGGCAGCGTGATATGTGGTTGCATGTTGCATATGGTGTCTAGATTGTAATTCTTCCAATCTGGTTAAACTGCATGTGCTAGTCCGCTTAGCTTATACTCCTGTAAATGTGACATTATACCATTAATGTGACATGCCTTCCTCGTATTTAGTACATAGTACATCTGTCTATTAAGCATGTCCTTACATAAAACTATTGTTTTTTTGTATCCCGCATCAATCAATATGACGAGACACCTTTAGTATATGCAGTCATGCGATATTAGTTGCATCTTTCATATGATTTATAGCATGCGCCGCTTCTAATTTGTTGAAATTCCATTTATGATGGGACGCTTTTAACTTGGCGAGTCATATTGGTTGCATCTTTCATGTGGTGTCTAGCTTGCATTGCTTCTTATTTGCTGGAATGGTTTCGCTTAGTTTACACAAACAGTTGTGAACATGCCATGTCGCCCTATTTTTCGTACATATTCCATCCTGGTATCATGTGTTTGCCTTACATCAAAGTAGTGATTGTCAAGATCATGCATGAATGAGTTCTGAAGAGAGAATTTTATTGCTTTTTCTTGTCGATTTTACTTGACAATTCAAAATCAATAAAGCGGAAGGAAGTTAGCAAGGCAGCGGATAAAGGTGCTCCTTCCAAACGGAGGGCCTCTACAGTTTCCACTCCTCCACACCCCCAAGATGATTTCCAAGACAACACATGCATAGACACTCAACAAAGCTGTGTTTATGATGAGCACGTCTCCCCTAGTGCGACATCACCGGTGCTCCCTCTAACTTGGCAATCATATATGTGGTTGCATGTTATGTGTGATGTCTAGCTTGTATTGCTTCTAATTTTGTTGAATTCCATCTGCTTACTTTACACATTATACTTGAATACGACCACGTGTTCCTGTTTCTAGAACATACAATATCATCTATCACACCATGTTCTTACATCAAATTACTACTGTTGTGTAACCTGCAACAATCACTTATCATAAGACACGTTTGACTTCGGAGTGTGATATAGGTTACATCTCACATTCTTTTCTAGCTTGTACTACTAATTTTTTTGAAATGGCACTTATGACGAGACAGTTTTAACTTGGTAGAGTGATATTCGTTGCATCTTTCATATGGTGTCTAGCTTTCGTTGCTTCTAATTTGTTGAAATGCCTTCTCCTTAGTTTACACATCATAAGCTGTGAATATGCAATGCTGTGAATATGCAATGGCACCAATGACGAGAGACCTCTAACATGGTAGTGTGATGTTGTTTGCATCTTGCATATGATTTATTTCTTGTACTGCTTCACATTTATTTAAACGCCATTTATGCTGAGACACTGTTAAACTTGGCAGAGCGATATTTGTAGCATCTTTCATATGGGTTCTAAATTCCATTGCATTGCTTCTAGTTTGCTGAAATGTCTTCTTCTTAGTTTACACATCATAGTTCTGGTTATCTCTTCCGTCCCGTTTTTCATACATATTACATCCTCCTATCATGTGGTTGTCTAACATCAAAGTTCAGTTCATCTGCATCACGCATCAATTTGTTCTGAAGAACTAAATTGTTATTCGTTTTTCTTTGTGGCTTGACTTAACATGGCACAGAGAAAGAGTAAGAAACACAGAATGGCAGGGAATGAGAAGCGGATGAATCCTGCAGATTCTGCTGCTACTGATGGTGCAATAGAAGGTGAAAGTCCAGCGGAAAATTCTACAAACACGGCATCCCATGCTACACGAGCTGCAGAAAAAGCCAAATAGAAACAAATAGTTGCCACCAAACAAGCAGAGACAACCCTAGTTCTTGCAACACCTACCATAGTACTACCAGCTGCACGACATACTGCAAGGCCAACTCGAGCTAGCAAAGACGTTCCCAAGCTCCCTTGCCACCTGACCCTACTTCGCAAGCACTCTTGACACAAGACGAGTTGGCAATATAAGATGAACCTTGTGAGATTCAATAGCAAGAAGGTAGTTGCTGGAGTCAAGTTACAGTTGCATGCTTCTTTGTATGTAGTCTCACAGTTTGATGTACACTAACACTTCCTATGTTCGTTATTGGACTAGCACCTAGGCGCAAGAGGAAACAAACATCAGGGATAACGCTCGATAGGTTAACTAAATCTAGAGGAGGAAGAATGGAGATCAGTTTTGAGGCAGGTTTAAAAAGGCCACGTGATGCTACAGAGTCAACCAAGTTAGTATCAGAGGCAGCGCTTGCCATTAGGTGTCATGTACGCTTCCTCCCAACATGGATTCAGTACATGAATGACAAAGACGAAACCCAGTTCAACACCTTCCTCGACCATTTATCTGTAAGTATGGTTATGTACGGAAACTAGTAATATCGTCTCGCTCTGTCCCATACTTTCTAGGTTGCTGATAATGAGACTCCCATAATTTTCAACAGATGAGGTTCAAGTTGGATAGCCAAGATGATGCAACTAGACAAGCTTGCACCCATGTTTTCAAGTTTTCTCTGCGACAGTATCGGTATAACTTGAGGAAAACTCACTTTGAAGGCAAGGCTAACAGTGAACTTTCCCAAACATCTCCAGTGGAAAATATATTGGATGAAGACTGGAGGGGCCTTGTTAAACACTGGTCTGATCCGAAGTATCGTACATTATATATAAGTGATCAGATCACATGTTGAAGTCCTATTGACGCATGTGCCACACAAATCTATCTTCTTGTAGGTGAACTGTTCAAAGAACAAGGCCAACCGCATTTAAAGTGAAATTCCAATGCATTTACGAGGATCTCGTAGCTATATTGCTAATCGCGAGGCTCTTGTAATTAGTGTTGTTTCACTCTTTTTGCTGTACCATATTATCAGATCTATATTGTCTTGTTCGAAATGCAGAGGAAAGCCCGCAAGGACCAAAAAGTACCTGAACCAAATGTTATGGAAATCCTCAAGGAATGTCACACCAGCAAGAAGAAGGGCATGACTACACCAGTCAAAGCCGCTGTTGTAAGTCCTTAATCCTCATGCCTTTTAACTACTACTTACTCTGACTTGTGCCTTGAACTGCATGGTTTGCAGCCAATGTCTATTACTCTTTTCAATTTTATACACAATTGTCTTAGCGTATCATTGCACCTTACAAGGTTTAAAAGGAGGAGTGATGTTCCTTTGATCTTGACCCGTAATCTAGTTCCGTCTTTGGAGTTGCCCACACAATGTTACAATTGCTGTTTATGCATTCTCAGCTGTTTTGTGATATGAATGATGTCATACTATGCTTACCATATTATAAACTTCGTCTCTTTATCCTTAGCCCTCAATACAATGTGAAGAAATAGACAATACATTAGCGATGGTACATGGTCATATGTTTGGAACCTAGTTTTATTATGTACTTTGCAATAAAATACAACTAATATTTTACATGGGTTCACCATAATAAGTTCTCAGATATAGACCAAAGCTATTTTGTTTGGTTTTGCTACCTCCTTAATATCTTACTCGCTCGTACTACTAATGTAAAACCTCAACTTTTCAGCAAGCTATGGAAAAATGGTGGAACCACCACCTTCTTAAGGTGGCGAGGCAACTATAACCGCAATGTCGGCTCTTGTTGCGGTGGGTCAAGATGCACATCCACTAAAGGCGAAAAAGCACGTTCTGCGTAATACCGGGTTGGTTGTTAAGGCAATATCGTCCAAACTGCCTCATGATCAAGATATGCAAGCTCAAAGCAATGTTGTATCTGCGCTCCAGACACAAGTCCATTCCCTAACAGAGGCCCTTTGTGAAACAAGGAGAAACATTGCTCAATGTCGTCAAGACATGCATGGTTTTGAAACCAGACTATCAGACATTTGCTATGTTGTTCAGGAGTCGAGGGGGAAATGAAGGCGAGGGTTATGGTGCTCCATTGGACAATACATCATGAAAACGTAACAGTCAGGTCAAATGAACCGAGCTTCTGAACTTCTGGTGGTGCATTTATCTGCTAGACTGTTAAGTTTTATGCCAACCTTCCTTTTGTTATATAGTTGTAATTTGTTTTGGTGCGATACAAAATTTATTCTTAACGTGCAGCCACCGGCTGAAGAAAACAGCAAGCCATTTTTGTATAGTGTAGGGTGTTCCCTATATTTGCACTGGTGGCGATCTTTGATGCCGAGTGGATGTAATCTATGCAATCGCCTTAATAGCCTAGCATTAGTTTCGGCCTTATTTATTTCCTAGTCTTCTTTTTCCCTGGTTTGCTAGTGGCGGCAAATACCCATGGGCCATATACAGACGTAGGATCCATGGGTCTCCTACGGGCCGTCGATAAATGGGCCTATAATCGGTGGGTCTCGCCGTCGATAAATGGGCTTTATGTCGGTGGGCCTCGGGCCGTCGGATAAATGGGTCTACATGGGCCGTGTCGGGCGTAATTGGTATCGGCCCAGCAAGGTAGCGGGCCGTTAACGGTCGTGGGGACTACTGTGACAATTACATCACGGGCATAACGGGTCGTTAATGGGCGAGAATATAGGACGGGCTGGCGAAATGGGTCGACTCTTGCCATGGGCGAATTTGGCCCATTAGGGTAACAAAGCCGAACGGGTCGACTCTTGCCATGGGCGAATTTGGCCCATTTGGGGAACATACCAAGAACGGGTCGACTCTTGCCATGGGCGAATTTGGCCCATTAGGGGAACAGGCCAAGAACGGCCTAAAGTAATCGAGGGTCAAAAGGAGCCCAAGAACGTATGGGCCGTCAATAGGCGAAAGCTAACACGGGTGGAAACGGCCCATGTAAATCACGGGCCGTTAACGGGTACAAAGAAAATTACTGTTCATTATGGGCTAGAGTCACCATGGGCACAGAAGGGCCGAAGATCTGAAAGGCCTCATATGGGCCGAAAGGCGTTGGGCCATACATGGGCCGAAAGTGAAATGGGCTGGTGTTATATTCGACGGCCCACATGGCGTTGTTGGGCGATTTCCTTTAGTGCCTAACGGGCCGTGAGTTAACGGGCCGTAAAATGGGCTATTCTTGAAGAGACCGTTAACGAGCTTTTCATGGCCAGCCGTTAACTTTTGACCAAGTCAAATGGGCGGTTTTGTAAGGTAAATTGGCGGTGGTGGGCGTGGCATGTGTCGACATATCATAGGCGCCTATCTCGACCCATCGACGAGCTGACACGTGTTTCGTCCGGCCAATAAGAATTTTACACGTGGAAATTTCCCATTGGCCGGGGCTGTTAACGGGTTATCGGATCCAAAACCCGACCCGATAGCTTAACGGCATTCCGTTACGGTGGATGCCACATGTCGGTCACCCTTAACGAAAGCATTTCTGTGACGCGCAATTTATCGTCATGGAAGTCGACACTTCCGTGATGATAATTTTGGTAATGTCATGGAACACTTCTACGACAGCACAGGTATGACTATCTTGATTCTGTCATAAATTTGTCATGGATGTACATGCATGACAAAAAACGCGACCTATTGTGACAAACACGTATCATCACTGAAGTGTATTTTTTTGTAGTGATGGTCATCTTGGAGTACAAGTCAAGGTAGAATAAATCCTACGCTATCCTACATTTCCTAAATAACAATGATACTATACAATGACTAACCCTGAACTAACTCTAGACAAAGAGGTGTTTGGATGAAAGTGTTAGATTGACAATAAATGCACTAGGAAAAAGTAGGGATTTTTCCTTGAGCTGGTTTTTGGTGGAGGGGCCTCTCATTGCATCTAGAGGCTGCCATAATATTTGTGGAATTTTTGGAGAAGTGTAGATATGAATTTCACCAAATTTGGCAAATCTGGTCCAAACTTGCAGAGACTATAATTTGAAATTTTTGAACAGAAGAGGAGTGGATCTTGATTGATCTAGGTTGTGGATACCAAGGACTATCCAAGGGAGTTGGTTTGAGGTCAAAACTCAAATGCATTTAGGTACTTGCTTTGCAAATCACCTAGGCTCAATATAATAGACAAAAAGATTTGGGAGGGAAATAATTGAAATAAAATTCAGAAAATGGTTGAGCTTGTTGGGACAGAATGTTTGGATTGCCCAAAGTGGAAGGAGAGATTTTGGGAAGGTTTTACCATGTGTTGCATGGAAAAATCATGAATGGTTTCAAATATGGGAGAGGATGAAAAACTCCTAGAGTTTCCTTTTGAAAGAAAATAAACTCCAAAGATTTTTCTTGGAATTTTGAGAAGAGGGCAATCAGAAGAAAAATTTAAAAACCAAACTCCAGAGTTGAAGGAGATGCAAAAATAAAAAAAAAATTGCAGAAAGGGCTTATAATAAAAATAAATAACAACAATGCCGCGATGGAAGTCCGAGCGACATCACGTAAAGGGCTTATAATGAAAGTAAATAACAATGCCACGATCGGACGTCGAGCGACATCGCATAAAGGGCTTATAATAAAATTAAATGACAACAATGCCATGATCGGACGTCTGAGCGACATCGCAGAAAGGGCTTATAATACATTATTCATAATCGACAAGATATAGTGCTCACGGAAAATATTCATCACAAGTCAATAAGCGAGTTAGTCCGTTCACGAGAAACTAAACATTTAATACTCAAATGGCTCTCGGGAGTTTACATCATCGAGACCGACACTTGACAAGATGAGATGATCACGGTACTTGGACATGAATAAGATGAATTCAAGAATTTTGACTCTGCAGAGTTTGTACCAAAATTGTCCACAGCCAACGGATTTCCGTAGTCACGAAGGACTAGTTCCGTTTACGGTATTTCGGAAGAAACACAACTAGCTAGTACACACCCATCATACCTCACATTGCCATGAATCACCCTAGACAGCGTTTAAGAAAAACTTTGAGACGGGGAGATCACAATCTCGAATAGCATGGGATCAAATTTATATACGCGCGCTCTAAGGGTGCCCCCCTCTCGGTCCCAACCGGAAACACCCATGCCCCCTGACCGGATGAAAGGCTTTAATCCAGGGCCATGGAACCTTCATCCCGGCCTCTCGATTTGGTGTGTACCAGGAAGTGGTTTGCAACTTATTGTCGTATCCCTTGCGGGAAACAGTGGTAGTACTGGAAGGGAGGACGGACGGGAATCTGACTTATTTATGTTGACACCGGGTCAACGATATGGCATAAGCCTGGCATGCTACAACACTGCCATCTTACCCATACTCATGCCAACTCATGGCCATGCAACAACTTTCCAACACTCATGGATTTACCGAGCTCATTTGCCTCAATGCTCACGAGGTAAACTATCATCGAAATGCTCATGAACATGCCATGATACAAAAATAATGCAAACATGCCCAGACACTCATCATATCAAAAGTTCAAACTTTGCTTGCCTGGTTCGGAGTAGTCGGGGTCTAGCTCGGCGAATTTCGCGGTTCCGTCACCTCCTTCGATATCTACGGTACACAAAAATACACGCACTAACGTAAATACTATCGGGTACATAAAGTTGATCCAAATATTTCTCAAATAAATATGATAAAAAACTAGACAAAAATTTGAAGAGGACAGAAAAAGAATCACTCAAAAATTCCTTTCTGTTAAAAAGTTATAAGGGTTTTAGCCCAAGGACCCATCTGTAATGAAACAGAAAACTTCCGGGGCTTTGCGAAAAATCCAGAAAACGATTCAGAGTGGAAGCGTGTTGCCAAAGCACGCTTTCGAAAACGATTCAAAAAACAAAGAGAGGCCGACGGCGGGTCCCACCCATCAGGTTTGAAATTTCAAACGAGGGAGTCGGGGCTCGTCGGCGCCGAGAGTCAGTGGTCGCCGACGGGCGATCCACGGTGAGGCAGGAGATCGGAGAGTACCTCCGTGTTCGTGGCGCCATTCCGCCCCGAGGGAGGTGGTGGTGGTTGCGGTGAGTACCACGTCGGCGGCGACACTTGCTCTGGTGGATGGCGATTCGGGTGGTCGTGGATCTCGTCGGAGAGAGCTGCGGAGGTGGAATTTAGGAGGGGGTTAGACTCGTGATAGCATGAGAGGGTATTTGATGAGGTTAGGGCGCCGGAGACGACCTCACCGGCGTGAATCGCGGTGGAGGCCTCGATGCGGAAGGAAGCGGCCGGAGTCGAGGAAGAAGAGCTCCTCGTGGCCCTTCCAGGGGCTTGGCGAGGTTTGGGGAGGTAGTGGAGGTGTGCGGGCGCGAGAGCAAGCTCGGGGTGCTACATATAGCCGGCCCGAGGCAGTTGCCAAGAACGGGGTTCTCCGGCGAGGTGATTACGGCGGAGCTGTGGTTGCACGGTCGTCTTAGGAGCTTGAGCATCGACTAGACGAAGAACTGGTGCCATCCCCGTGTCCAACTCAGCAAGGTGGGCGCGGTTACGGCCTGTCCTCGACGGAACGGCCGCACGGCCCGTCGGCAGAGAACGCGCTCTGCGTGTGCCAGGACACGGCAACGGTGCTGCATGCATGCGCTGGCAAGGAAATGTCCACGCGGAGACACCAGGGGGTTTGGGCGGCGCCGAACGGCGTTATGCCGCCGTTCTGCTCCCTGTCGGCCGCTACGGTGGTACGGCGACCGCAAGACACGTCGGCGCAGGCGGGCCAGGGTTCCACCGACGCCAGGAACGCGCCAAGCATGCGTGTGAGGCTCCGGACAAGCAAGCTAGGCCGCGAGCAACGTGCCAAGTGCACTGTGAACATGTGACTGAAACTCTGACGGAGATCGACACTAAACTCTGAATTTAACTGAAGATGAGCAGAAACAGTGCATGCAAGGTGTTCGGTAGAATGATTTAGGCATGTAGGGATTTTTCCTTGAGCTGGTTTTTGGTGGAGGGGCCTCTCATTGCATCTAGAGGCTGCCAGAATATTTGTGGAATTTTTGGACAAGTGTAGATATGAATTTCACCAAGTTTGGCAAATCTGGTCCAAACTTGCAGAGACTATAATTTGAAATTTTTGAACAGAGAGAGGTGGATCTTGATTGATCTAGGTTGTGGATACCAAGGACTATCCAAGGGAGTTGGTTTGAGGTCAAAACTCAAATGCATTTAGGTACTTGCTTTGCAAATCACCTAGGCTCAATATAATAGACAAAAAAGATTTGGGAGGAAATAATTTAAATAAAATTCAGAAAATGGTTGAGCTTGTTGGGACAGAATGTTTGGATTGCCCAAAGTGGAAGGAGAGATTTTTGGGAAGGTTTTACCATGTGGTTCATGGAAAAATCATGAATGGTTTCAAATATGGGAGAGGATGAAAAACTCCTAGAGTTTCCTTTTGAAAGAAAATAAACTCCAAAGATTTTTCTTGGAATTTTGAGAAGAGGGCAATCAGAAGAAAAATTTAAAAACCAAACTCCAGAGTTGAAGGAGATGCAAAAATAAAAAAATATTTTGCAGAAAGGGCTTATAATAAAATAAATAACAACAATGTCATGATCGAAGTCCGAGCGACATCACGTAAAGGGCTTATAATGAAAGTAAATAACAATGCCACGATCGGACGTCTGAGCGACATCGCAGTAAAGGGCTTATAATAAAAATTAAATGACAACAATGCCATGATCGGACGTCTGAGCGACATCGCAGAAAGGGCTTATAATACATTATTCATAATCGACAAGATATAGTGCTCACGGAAAATATTCATCACAAGTCAATAAGCGAGTTAGTCCGCTCACGTGAAACTAAACATTTAATACTCGAGATGGCTCTCGTGAGTTTACGTCATTGAGGCGACACTTGACAAGATGAGATGATCACGGTACTTGGACATGAATAAGATGAATTCAAGAATTTTGACTCTGCGAAGTTTGTACCAAAATTGTCCACAGCCAATGGATTTCCGTAGTCACGAAGGACTAGTTCCGTTCTGTATTTCTAAGAAACACAACTAGCTAGTACACACCCATCATACTTCACGTTGCCATGAATCACCCTAGACAGCGTTTAAGAAAAACTTTGAGACGGGAGATCACAATCTCGAATAGCATGGGATCAAATTTATATCTGTGAGCTCTAAGGGTGCCCCCTCTCGGTCCCAACCGAAACACCCATGCCCCTGACCGGATGAAAGGCTTTAATCCAGGCCATGGAACCTTCATCCCGGCCTCTCGATTTGGTGTGTACCAGAAGTGGTTTGCAACTTACTAAGCCGTATCCCTTGCGGAAAGCAGGTGGTAATCTGGAAGGGAGGACGGACAGGAATCTGACTTATTTATGTTGACACCGGGTCAACGATATGGCATAAGCCTGGCATGCTACAACACCCATCTTACCCATACTCATGCCAACTCATGGCCATGCAACAACTTTCCAACACTCATGGATTTACCGAGCTCATTTGCCTCAATGCTCACGAGGTAAACTATCATCGAAATGCTCATGAACGTGCCATGATACAAAAATAATGCAAACATGCCCGGACACTCATCATATCAAAAGTTCAAACTTTGCTTGCCTGGTTCGGAGTAGTCGGGTCTAGCTTGGCGAATTTCATGGTTCGTCACCTCCTTCGGTATCTACGGTACACAAAAATACACGCGCTAACGTAAATACTGTCGGGTACATAAAGTTGATCCAAATATTTCTCAAATAAATATGATAAAAAACTAGACAAAAATTTTAAGAGGACAGAAAAAGAATCACTCAAAAATTCCTTTCTGTTAAAATGTTATAAGGGTTTTAGCCCAAGGACCCATCTGTAATGAAACAGAAAACTTCCAGGGGGCTTTGCAGAAAAATCCAGAAAAACGATTCAGAGTGGAAGCGTATTTGCCAAAATGCACGCTTTCGTAAACGATTCAAAAAACAAAGAGAGGCTGACGGGCGGGTCCCACCCATCAGGTTTGAAATTTCAAACGAGGAGTCGGGCTCGTCGGCCGAGTCAGCGGTGGTGGCCGACGGCGATCCACGGTGAGGCAGGAGATCGGAGAGTACCTCCGTGTTCAGGGCGCCATTCCGCGTCTGAGGGAGGTGGTGGTGGTTGCCGGTGAGTACCACGTCGGCGGCGACACTTGCTCTGGTGGATGGCGATTCGGGTGGTCGTGGATCTCGTCGGAGAGAGCTGCGGAGGTGGAATTTAGGAGGGGGTTAGACTCGTGATAGCATGAGAGGGTATCTGACGAGGTTAGGGCGCCGGAGGCGACCTCACCGGCGTGAATCGCGGTGGAGGCCGAGGCGGAAGGAAGCGGCCGAGTCGAGGAAGAAGAGCTCCTCGTGGCCCTTCCAGGGCTTGGCGAGGTTTGGGAGGTAGTGGAGGTGTGCGGGCGAGAGCAAGCTCGGGGTGCTACATATAGCCGGCCGAGGCGATTGCCAAGAACGGGGTTCTCCGTGAGGTGATTACGGCGGAGCTGTGGTTGCACGGTCGTCTTAGGAGCTTGAGCATCGACTAGACGAAGAACTGGTGCCATCCCCGTGTCCAACTCAGCAAGGTGGGCGCGGTTACGGCCTGTCCTCGACGGAACGGCCGCACGGCCCGTCGGCGGCAGAGAACGCGCTCTGCGTGTGCCAGGACACGGCAACGGTGCTGCATGCATGTGCTGGCAAGGAAATGTCCACGCGGAGACACCAGGGGGTTTGGGCGGCGCCGAACGGCGTTATGCCGCCATTCTGCTCCCTGTCGGCCGCTACGGTGGTACGGCGACCGCAAGACACGTCGGCGCAGGCGGGCCAGGGTTCCACCGACGCCAGGAACGCGCCAAGCATGCGTGTGAGGCTCCGGACAAGCAAGCTAGGCCGCGAGCAACGTGCCAAGTGCACTGTGAACATGTGACTGAAACTCGACGGAGATCGACACTAAACTCTGAATTTAGCGAAGATGAGCGTAAACAAAGGCACGCAAGGTGTTCGGTAGAATGATTTAGGCATGTAGGGATTTTTCCTTGAGCTGGTTTTTGGTGGAGGGGCCTCTCATTGCATCTAGAGGCTGCCAGAATATTTGTGGAATTTTTGGACAAGTGTAGATATGAATTTCACCAAATTTGGCAAATCTGGTCAAAACTTGCAGAGACTATAATTTGAAATTTTTGAACAGAAGAGGAGTGGATCTTGATTGATCTAGGTTGTGGATACCAAGGACTATCCAAGGGAGTTGGTTTGAGGTCAAAACTCAAATGCATTTAGGTACTTGCTTTGCAAATCACCTAGGCTCAATATAATAGACAAAAAAGATTTGGGAGGGAAATAATTGAAATAAAATTCAGAAAATGGTTGAGCTTGTTGGGACAGAATGTTTGGATTGCCCAAAGTGGAAGGAGAGATTTTTGGGAAGGTTTTACCATGTGGTGCATGGAAAAATCATGAATGGTTTCAAATATGGGAGAGGATGAAAAACTCCTAGAGTTTCCTTTTGAAAGAAAATAAACTCCAAAGATTTTTCTTGGAATTTTGAGAAGAGGGCAATCAGAAGAAAAATTTAAAAACCAAACTCCAGAGTTGAAGGAGATGCAAAAATAAAAAAAATATTTTGCAGAAAGGGCTTATAATAAAAATAAATAACAACAATGCCGCAGTCGGAAGTCTGAGCGACATCACAGAAAGGGCTTATAATGAAAGTAAATAACAATGCCACAGTCGGACGTCTGAGCGACATCGCAGAAAGGGCTTATAATAAAAATTAAATGACAACAATGCCGCAGTCGGACGTCTGAGCGACATCGCAGAAAGGGCTTATAATACATTATTCATAACTGACAAGATATAGTGCTCACGGAAAATATTCATCACAAGTCAATAAGCGAGTTAGTCCGTTCACAGGAAACTAAACATTTAATACTCAAATGGCTCTCAGGAGTTTCTGTCATTGAGACTGACACTTGACAAGATGAGATGATCACGGTACTTGGACATGAATAAGATGAATTCAAGAATTTTGACTCTGCAGAGTTTGTACCAAAATTGTCCACAGCCAATGGATTTCCGTAGTCACGAAGGACTAGTTCCGTTTACGGTATTTCGAAATAAACACAACTAGAAAGTAAACACCCATGATTCCTCACGTTGCCATGAATCACCCTAGACAGCGTTTAAGAAAAACTTTGAGACGGGGAGATCACAATCTCGAATAGCATGGGATCAAATTTATATACGCGAGCTCTAAGAGGTGCCCCCCTCTCGGTCCTAACCGGAAACACCCATGCCCCCTGACCGGATGAAAGGCTTTAATCCAGGGCCATGGAACCTTCATCCCGGCCTCTCGATTTGGTGTGTACCAGGAAGTGGTTTGCAACTTACTAAGCCGTATCCCTTGCGGGAAACAGGTGGTAGTACGGAAGGGAGGACGGACAGGAATCTGACTTATTTATGTTGACACCGGGTCAACGATATGGCATAAGCCTGGCATGCTACAACACCCATCTTACCCATACTCATGCCAACTCATGGCCATGCAACAACTTTCCAACACTCATGGATTTACCGAGCTCATTTGCCTCAATGCTCACGAGGTAAACTATCATCGAAATGCTCATGAACGTGCCATGATACAAAAATAATGCAAACATGCCCAGACACTCATCATATCAAAAGTTCAAACTTTGCTTGCCTGGTTCGGAGTAGTCGGGGTCTAGCTTGGCGAATTTCGCGGTTCCGTCACCTCCTTCGGTATCTACGGTACACAAAAATACACGCGCTAACGTAAATACTGTCGGGTACATAAAGTTGATCCAAATATTTCTCAAATAAATATGATAAAAAACTAGACAAAAATTTTAAGAGGACAGAAAAAGAATCACTCAAAAGTTCCTTTCTGTTAAAAAGTTATAAGGGTTTTAGCCCAAGGACCCATCTGTAATGAAACAGAAAACTTCCAGGGGGCTTTGCAGAAAAATCCAGAAAAACGATTCAGAGTGGAAGCGTATTTGCCAAAGTACGCTTTCAGAAAACGATTCAAAAAACAAAGAGAGGCTGACATGGGTCCCACCCATCAGGTTTGAAATTTCAAAGCGAGGGAGTCGGGCTCGTCGGCGCCAGAGTCATGCGGTGAGCCGACGGCGATCCACGGTGAGGCAGGGAGATCGGAGAGTACCTCCGTGTTCAGGGCGCCATTCCGCGTCTGAGGGAGGTGGTGGTGGTTGCCGGTGAGTACCACGTCGGCGGCGACACTTGCTCTGGTGGATGGCGATTCGGGTGGTCGTGGATCTCGTCGGAGAGAGCTGCGGAGGTGGAATTTAGGAGGGGGTTAGACTCGTGATAGCATGAGAGGGTATCTGACGAGGTTAGGGCGCCGGAGACGACCTCACCGGCGTGAATCGCGGTGGAGGCCGAGGCGGAAGGAAGCGGCCGGAGTCGAGGAAGAAGAGCTCCTCGTGGCCCTTCCGAGGCTTGGCGAGGTTTGGGGAGGTAGTGGAGGTGTGCGGGCGAGAGCAAGCTCGGGGTGCTACATATAGCCGCCGAGGCGGTTGCCAAGAACGGGTTCTCCGTGAGGTGATTACGGCGGAGCTGTGGTTGCACGGTCGTCTTAGGAGCTTGAGCATCGACTAGACGAAGAACTGGTGCCATCCCGTGTCCAACTCAGCAAGGTGGGCGCGATTCTGGCTGTCCTCGACGGAACGGCCGCCGCACGGCCCGTCGGCGGCAGAGAACGCGCTCTGCGTGTGCCAGGACACGGCAACGGTGCTGCATGCATGCGCTGGCAAGGAAATGTCCACGCGGAGACACCAGGGGGTTTGGGCGGCGCCGAACGGCGTTATGCCGCCGTTCTGCTCCCCTGGCCGCCGCTACGGTGGTACGGCGACCGCAAGACACGCCGGGCGCGGGCTGTGGTTCCACCGACGCCAGGAACGCGCCAAGCATGCGTGTGAGGCTCCGGACAAGCAAGCTAGGCCACGAGCAACGTGCCAAGTGCACTGTGAACATGTGACTGAATTTAACTGAAGATGAGCAGAAACAGTGCATGCAAGGTGTTCGGTAGAATGATTTAGGCATGTAGGGATTTTTCCTTGAGCTGGTTTTTGGTGGAGGGGCCTCTCATTGCATCTAGATGCTGCAAGAATATTTGTGGAATTTTTGGACAAGTGTAGATATGAATTTCACCAAATTTGGCAAATATGGTCCAAACTTGCAGAGATTATTATTTGAAATTTTTGAACAGAAGAGGAGTGGATCTTGATTGATCTAGGTTGTGGATACCAAGGACTATCCAAGGGAGTTGGTTTGAGGTCAAAACTCAAATGCATTTAGGTACTTGCTTTGCAAATCACCTAGGCTCAATATAATAGACAAAAAAGATTTGGGAGGGGAAATAATTGAAATAAAATTCAGAAAATGGTTGAGCTTGTTGGGACAGAATGTTTGGATTGCCCAAAGTGGAAGGAGAGATTTTTGGGAAGGTTTTACCATGTGGTGCATGGAAAAATCATGAATGGTTTCAAATATGGGAGAGGATGAAAAACTCATAGAGTTTCTTTTTGAAAGAAAAATAAACTCTAAAGATTTTTCTTGGAATTTTGAGAAGAGGGCAATCGGAAGAAAAATTTAAAAACCAAACTCCAGAGTTGAAGGAGATGCAAAAATAAAAAAATATTTTGCGAGAAAGGGCTTATAATAAAAATAAATAACAACAATGTCAGCAATGGAAGTCCGAGCGACATCACAGAAAGGGCTTATAATGAAAGTAAATAACAATGCCACAGTCGGACGTCTGAGCGACATCGCAGAAAGGGCTTATAATAAAAATTAAATGACAACAATGCATGATCGGACGTCTGAGCGACATCGCAGTAAAGGGCTTATAATACATTATTCATAATCGACAAGATATAGTGCTCACGGAAAATATTCATCACAAGTCAATAAGCGAGTTAGTCCGTTCACGAAACTAAACATTTAATACTCAGATGGCTCTCAGGAGTTTCTGTCATTGAGACTGACACTTGACAAGATGAGATGATCACGGTACTTGGACATGAATAAGATGAATTCAAGAATTTTGACTCTGCAGAGTTTGTACCAAAATTGTCCACAGCCAATGGATTTCCGTAGTCACGAAGGACTAGTTCCGTTCTGATTATTTCGGAAGAAACACAACTAGCTAGTACACACCCATCATACCTCACGTTGCCATGAATCACCCTAGACAGCGTTTAAGAAAAACTTTGAGACGGGAGATCACAATCTCGAATAGCATGGGATCAAATTTATATCTGTGAGCTCTAAGGGTGCCCTCTCGGTCCCAACCGGAAACACCCATGCCCCTGACCGGATGAAAGGCTTTAATCCAGGGCCATGGAACCTTCATCCCGGCCTCTCGATTTGGTGTGTACCAGGAAGTGGTTTGCAACTTACTAAGCCGTATCCCTTGCGGGAAACAGGTGGTAGTACGGAAGGGAGGTCGGACAGGAATCTGACTTATTTATGTTGACACCGGGTCAACGATATGGCATAAGCCTGGCATGCTACAACACTGCCATCTTACCCATACTCATGCCAACTCATGGCCATGCAACACCTTTCCAACACTCATGGATTTACCGAGCTCATTTGCCTCAATGCTCACGAGGTAAACTATCATCGAAATGCTCATGAACGTGCCATGATACAAAAATAATGCAAACATGCCCAGACACTCATCATATCAAAAGTTCAAACTTTGCTTGCCTGGTTCGGAGTAGTCGGGGTCTAGCTCGGCAAAGTTCGCGGTTCCGTCACCTCCTTCGGTATCTACGGTACACAAAAATACACGCGCTAACGTAAATACCGTCGGGTACATAAAGTTGATCCAAATATTTCTCAAATAAATATGATAAAAAACTAGACAAAAATTTGAAGAGGACAGAAAAAGAATCACTCAAAAATTCCTTTCTGTTAAAAAGTTATAAGGGTTTTAGCCCAAGGACCCATCTGTAATGAAACAGAAAACTTCCAGGGGCTTTGCAGAAAAATCCAGAAAAACGATTCAGAGTGGAAGCGTATTTGCCAAAGTACGCTTTCAGAAAACGATTCAAAAAAACAAAAGAGAGGCTGACGGGCGGGTCCCACCCATCAGGTTTGAAATTTCAAACGAGGGAGTCGGGCTCGTCGGCGCCCGAGAGCCGCGGTGGTCGCCGACGGCGATCCACGGTGAGGCAGGGAGATCGGAGAGTACCTCCGTGTTCAGGGCGCCATTCCGCGTCTGAGGGAGGTGGTGGTGGTTGCCGGTGAGTACCACGTCGGCGGCGACACTTGCTCCGGTGGACGGCGATTCGGGTGGTCGTGGATCTCGTCGGAGCGAGCTGTAGAGGTGGAATTTAGGAGGGGGTTAGACTCGTGATAGCATGAGAGGGTATCTGACGAGGTTAGGGCGCCGGAGACGACCTCACCGGCGTGAATCGCGGTGGAGGCCGAGGCGGAAGGAAGCGGCCGGAGTCAAGGAAGAAGAGCTCCTCGTGGCCCTTCCAGGGGCTTGGCGAGGTTTGGGGAGGTAGTGGAGGTGTGCGGGGGCGAGAGCAAGCTCGGGGTGCTATATATAGCCGGCCCGAGGCGGTTGCCAAGAACGGGGTTCTCCGGCGAGGTGATTACGGCGGAGCTGTGGTTGCATGGTCGTCTTAGGAGCTTGAGCATCGACTAGACGAAGAACTGGTGCCATCCCCGTGTCCAACTCAGCAAGGTGGGCGCGGTTACGGCCTGTCCTCGAAGGAACGGCCGCACGGCCCATCGGCGGCAGAGAACGCGCTCTGCGTGTGCCAGGACACGGCGACGGTGCTGCATGCGTGCGATGGCAAGGAAATGGCCACGCGGAGACACCAGGGGGTTTGGGCGGCGCCGAACGGCGTTATGCCGCCGTTCTGCTCCCTGTCGGCCGCTACGGTGGTACGGCGACCGCAAGACACGTCGGCGCAGGCGGGCCAGGGTTCCACCGACGCCAGGAACGCGCCAAGCATGCGTGTGAGGCTCCGGACAAGCAAGCTAGGCCGCGAGCAACGTGCCAAGTGCACTGTGAACATGTGACTGAAACTCTGACGGAGATCGACACTAAACTCTGAATTTAACCGAAGATGAGCAGAAACAGTGCATGCAAGGTGTTCGGTAGAATGATTTAGGCATGTAGGGATTTTTCCTTGAGCTGGTTTTTGGTGGAGGGGCCTCTCGTTGCATCTAGAGGCTGCCAGAATATTTGTGGAATTTTTGGAGAAGTGTAGATATGAATTTCACCAAATTTGGCAAATCTGGTCCAAACTTGCGGAGACTATAATTTGAAATTTTTGAACAGAAGAGGAGTGGATCTTGATTGATCTAGGTTGTGGGTACCAAGGACTATCCAAGGGAGTTGGTTTGAGGTCAAAACTCAAATGCATTTAGGTACTTGCTTTGCAAATCACCTAGGCTCAATATAATAGACAAAAAAGATTTGGGAGGTGAAATAATTGAAATAAAATTCAGAAAATGGTTGAGCTTGTTGGGACAGAATGTTTGGATTGCCCAAAGTGGAAGGAGAGATTTTTGGGAAGGTTTTACCATGTGGTGCATGGAAAAATCATGAATGGTTTCAAATATGGGAGAGGATGAAAAACTCCTAGAGTTTCCTTTTGAAAGAAAATAAACTCCAAAGATTTTTCTTGGAATTTTGAGAAGAGGGCAATCAGAAGAAAAATTTAAAAACCAAACTCCAGAGTTGAAGGAGATGCAAAAATAAAAAAAAAATTGCTAAAGGGGAAAAAACTTTTGAGAGAGATTTTTGGAGACCTTCTTCAAATCCAACAAAATTTAGAAGAAAACCAAAGGAATAATTTTGGAGTGTCACAACACCTACCCCCTTAGGAAAAATCTCGTCCCCGAGATTCCAGTTGATCCTCAAATAATTGTGGGTGCTCTGTTCGAAGGAAATCCTCTCTTTCCCAAGTGGCTTCACTCTCGGTGTGGTTGCTCCACTGAACTTTGAAGAACTTGATGGTTTTCCGTCGGGTCCTCCTTTCAGACTCTTCTAAGATTTTTATCGGATGCTCCCGATATGTAAGGTCTGGCTGCACGTCAATGTTTTTATTGGGTACTTGTTTCTCCGGGTTGCTTACGCACTTCCTCAATTGGGAGACGTGAAATACGTCGTGGATGTCGGATAATTCTTCGGGTAAGTCTAGCTGGTAGGCCACCGTGCCTCTTCGTGCTACTATGCAGAATGGTCCGATGAATTTTGGTGCTAGCTTCCCTTTAATCTTGAATCGGTGCAGGCCCCTCATAGGGGATACTCGTAGGTACACAAATTCACCGGGTTCAAAATTGACTCCACGATGCTTCTGATCGTAATAACTCTTTTGTCGGCTTTGGGCTGTCTTGAGTCGGTCCTTAATCACTTTGACCTTATCTTGACCTCTTTGAGCAGGTGCGGGCGAAGATATGGCTATCTCCGGTTTCCGACCAATTTAGCGGGTGCGACATCTTCGCCCATACAGAGCTTCAAATGGTGCCATTTGCAGGCTGGATCGATAGTTGTTGTTATATGCGTCTGCGTATGGTAAGCTCTCCTCCCAACTGGTCCCATGGGTGAGGACACATGCTCTCAAAGATATCTTCTAGAATCTTGTTTACTCGCTCAGGTTGCCCATCATGCTGGGATGGTATGCGGTCTTGAATGCCAATGAGTTCCCAGAGCTTGTTGTAAGTGATCCCAAAATCGAGAGGCAATTGAGTGCCTCTGTCAGAGATTATTTTCTTTGGGACTCCATGTAAACAAACGATACGGGAAAGGTAGAGCCTAGCAAGCTTCGAAAGTGGTGTGTGTTGTCTTCACGGGATGAAGTGTGCTACTTTAGTCAGTCTATCAGTGATGACCCATATGTCATCATGTCCGTGTCGTGACCGAGGTAGTCCAACAATAAAATCCATTCCAATCTCGTCCCATTTCCACTCGGGTATCTTATTTGGTTGCAACAGCCCGGCGGTTTACGGTGCTCGGCCTTGATGCGTTGACAAGAGTCACAACATGCAATAAACGTGGCTATGTCTCTTTTTATACCATGCCACCAAAATGTTTCACGAAGATCTTTGTACATTTTGTTCCTCCGGGATGGACTGAATATGGAGCGGTGTGGCCTTCAGCCAGGATTTGCTGTTTAAGGTCATGGATATTCGGTACACAGAGCCTATTCCCGTACCACAATATTCCTTGCTCATCAATAACGAATTATGAGGCCTTGCCCAACTTCATCTTCCGTTTTATGCCTTCAATGCTGGGGTGTCCATGTTGAGCCTCTTTAACCTTCTCTATCAGGGTAGGCTGAAATTCTAAGTTTGACACACTGCCTTCGGTGATCACCATCAGATTGAGCCTTGCAATTCCTCTGGAATTCAGGTCTTAAGTTTGGCATGTTGTCGTTGTCCGGACTGGGGTTCCGACTCGAGCATCTTCTACAACATTTGCCTTGCACGGGTGGTAGTGGATTCCAACATCATAATCCTTTACTAATTCCAACCAGCGTCGCTATCCGTAAATTCAGTTCTGGTTGTGTGAAAATATACTTGAGGCTTTTGTGGTCCGTGTATATTTCTAACGATTACCAAGTAAAAAGTGTCTCCATTCCTTGAGTGCATGAATAACTGCTGCTAATTCCAGGTCATGTGTAGGATAATTTTCCTCATGTTTGCGAATATGTCTGGAAACATATGCGACAACCTTGCCTTCTTGCGTCAATACGCACCCGAGGCCCTTTCGAGATGCGTCACAAAATACCTCAAAAATTTTGTGTATATCTGGCACAATTAGCACTGGTGTTGTTGTCAGTTTCCTCTTCAGTTCTTGGAAACCTTTTCTCGCAAGCTTCCGTCCATTCAAACTTCCTGTCTTTCTTGAGTAGTTGCGTCATTGGCTTTGCTATGGTGGAGAAACCTTCAATAAATCTTCTGTAGTATCCTGCCATACCCAAGAAACTTCGTACATCCGTCACGCTGGCTGGTGGCTTCCAGCCAAGTACGGCCTTGACTTTTTCCGTGTCTACGGTGATACTTTCTTGGGTCAGTACGTGGCCCAGAAAACCTACTTGCTTTAGCCAAAATTCACACTTGCTGAATTTAGCGTACAACTGATGTTTCCTGAGCTCTCCTAGCACAATCCGGAGATGTTCAGCGTGCTCTTCTGGTGTTTTGGAGTATACCAGAATATCATCGAGAAATACCACAACAAACTTATCCATGAACTTCATGAATACTTTGTTCATGAGGTGAACAAAATATGCGGGGGCGTTTGTTAGTCCGAATGGCATTACGCTGAACTCATACAATCCATATCTGGAGGTGAAAGCTGTCTTGGGAATATATTCGGTCCGCACTTTCAGTTGATGGTATCCCGATCTCAAGTCAATCTTTGAGAACACCTTGGCCTTAGCGAGTTGATCGAATAAATCATTTATTCGTGGCATCGGATATTTGTTCTTGATTGTGACCATGTTTAGCGCTCGATAGTCTATGCACAATCTCGTTGTTCCATCCTTCTTTTGGCAAACAAAATTGGTGAACCCCAAGGTGAGGAACTGGCTCGTATGTACCCTTTTCCAATAATTCATTTATTTGCTTCTTCAGTTCTACCAATTCGGATGGTGCCATTACATGCGGTTTCTTGTATATGGGAGCGGTTCCGGTGCTAGCTCAATGCTGAATTCTATCTCTCGATCCGTGGCATGCCTGGTAGTTCTTCGGGAAACACATTTGGAAATTCACACACTACTGGAACCTTGCTCAATTCAGAAATATCCACCTTATTCAATCTCGGTTGCCGGGATATTTTTCTTTCCTTGGCTGAAACCTTTATGGTCTTCCCATGGTGATGAGTGAGAATTACGGTCCTGTTGAAGCAGTCAATAAAACCTTTGTTGGTGGTTAACCAATCCATCCCTAAGATGACATCCAGTCCTTTATTTTCCAATACGATAAGATTTGCGTGAAACTTCAACTCTTCAAACTCGATAACCACACCTTGGGAATAGGTTGGGTAACTTGCTTAATTCCAGGGGACTTGACGATCATAGATTTTCCCAAGGGAAGCATCGAAAAATTATTTTGCAAAGCAAAACTTTTCGAAACGAATGAGTGAGAAGCTCCAGAATCAAACAAAACCATGGCAGGTATTGTGTTGACAGGAAACGTACCGAGTACGATATCTGGGGCATTTTGCGCTTCCTCTTGTGTCATGTGGTTCAGGTGACCCTTCCTGTGGTTGTTATTTGGGTTGAAATTGTTGCGCTTTGGCCCCGAATTATTGCTTCCGTTGTTCGGCTTTGGGGTCGAGTTCCTTGGCTTGGGGCACTGCTTGGCATAGTGCCCTTCTTCTCCACAAGCATAACAGGTAACGCCTGGGCGGTATGTGAACTCCTTGTCCCTTGCGTGGAAATTCTTGATTGGGCGTGAGACGCTTGTCGTGGGTTTGGGTGTCCAGTTTTACGAACATCTGTCTTGCTGCGGTGATTGCGGGCGTGTTTAAATCTGGTCCCTCTTTAAACTGCGGAAATCTTCTAAGCTGCGTCTCTCATTTTCCAAGGTAATGGCCTTATCCACCAGCCGTCTTAAAATCTGGAAATGTGTGTACGACCAATTGGCATTTAAGCGCGGGTGTCGACCGTCTAGGAATTTATCCATCTTTTGTTTTTCGACATACGCTCCTCGTTGGCGTGGCGAGACAATGGTAAACTGACTGTTGTATTTCGACACCGCCATTGTTCTTTGCTTGAGGTCATCAAATTCTCTCTTTTTGATCTTCATAAGACTCTTAGGAATATGTGCCCCACGAAAACCTTCTTTAAATTCCTCCCATGATATATTATTTTCGTTGGGGTGCATGTGTAGGAAATTTTCCCACCACGATGCGGCTGCTCCAGTGAGATAGTGCGGAGCATAAAGCACTTTCTCAAGATCTGAACACTGGGAAATGATTAACTTTCTCTCCATGTCTCGAAGCCAGTCCTCGGCTTCAAGAGGTTTGTCAGTGTGAGAAAATGTTTGGGGACGTGTCTTCTGTAGCTCGAGATAACTTGGATTGCTGTTGATACCATCCATGGTGATTTCCCATATTGATGACTTGGTTCAAGATTTCGATGTTGCTGCTGACTTTGTTCATAAAGACGGCACATTTGGGAAAGTGTCGTTTCACTATCATGTTGACTTGTCTGCCCCTGTGTGAAATTGTTGCCTGGGGGCGTGCCATAATTTTCCTCTGTCGGAGTTGGCATGGAGCGCGTCCAAGGACGAGACACTGTTCACTCTGGGGATATATTTTGAAACACTCATAAGAAAAGAAATTGAGCCACAAAAATCAATAAATTCAAGAGGATGCAAAAGTTGCAAATGCTCCAAGATTTTTCAAGAGAAAATACGTTTGCGCATGGAGAAGGACTGTCCATTACATATCTTACACGCAAGCAGTAATTATACAATACATCACTCAGGATATGCGTACATAAATCCTGACATGTTATTTAGTCTAGTGCACTCCTCCAGATCCTACATGATGCGCAAACAAACTACTTCTCACAGCCTATTTACATATAAACATATCGTACAAGCCGGTATATCGCATGGCGCTAAGCGTTTAGTCGGAGATGGTAAGGATTTCCCTTGGCCTGCCAAGGGTGAGGCGAGAGAGGCTGGGGACTCAACCTCCTCTTCAAGATAGGCTCCAGACGTGAGGCGCCTGACCGAGCTGGTGGAGCAGGTGCCACTGTGGGACAACTCGAATCTGAGCGGGCACGAGGGGTGGTGCGAATCGAACCGAGTAGGCGCAATGACGTGGTTGAACTCCTCTGTGGTAGGCGGGCGACGAGTAGCGGTGCGGGCAGTAGGAGCAAATGATGCTGATGACGAGGACGAAAGTCGCAGGTGGTGCGGCGCAGGAGCTCCCTCCATGGCGGCACAGCCATGGACCGAGTCCATGCGGCAGCTACAAAGTCGCCCACCAGGTTGTCGAAGGCTGCCTCCAAAGCTCGGAGATACTCGATGAGCATCTCAAAAGCTTCGGCCCCGTTCTCCTCTGCAGGGCAAGAGAACGCGTAGTGGCAGGTGTATGGCACGTGACATGGCAGGTAGCGGTAGCGACGAGTCTTCATCGAAGGAAGGATATCCCTGAGACGAGCTATCGCCTCACGGGCTGCCATCTGAAGTGCATGCTTCTCTGTGGGCATGGCTCTCCCCACGAACCGATAACGCTCAACTCGTCCTCTCTTGAATTCCACCGCGGCTTGGTGCATGGTTAGACGGTCGTTGACCTTGTGCTGAGAGAGAGAGAGAAGACTGGGCGCACATCTGGCCCCATCGCGACTTGGACGATGGAGAGAAGCTTGAAGAACCCATCGGGCATGTTGGCGAACATCTGCGACTCGCAGTCGTTGCCAGCCATCTACAAAAGTAGGCAAAAATCCTGAGTAGTCAAATCATAAATTTATGCTGACTGCCAGAAATTGACTACATTTGTGAAAATAATAAATAGCTCTATTATGCTAATAACCGATTAGCGATCGCACCTAGTGGCTTCCTACAGTCAGCATGGCTCTGGTACCAAGCTTGTCACGACCGGTTTTTCAATAAAAATATTTATTGAACAACCGACCTATGAAGACCAATATGAGGAAGATCCTCCATACCGTAGAAAAACTTTGATACAATAAGCCGGTAGCATTACAATATTACAGGTCGAATCGAGGATGCCCAACCAATTATTACAAACACGCCGATAATTATACATAATGGCGGATATGACTCAAAGGTGTGGGGTGGAAATACTACTGACTCGAGATATGAGTGGTTGGTGGAATAGCACAACGGAGTGGTTAATAAGTCTATCTGCCGGGCGGCTCATCGAAAGCCGAGGTGAGGCTCGATGAATTTATTTTGTTAGCGGAAGCTGATATAACACTGTGACCAAAACCATGTTCGCACGAGACTGACTGGGATTCCTCTAGGCGTCGGACTCTCTATCGAACTCTTCATCCATGAGATCGCCTTCGTCAGCATCTGGCCAAATCAACAAGCCAAGTGAGTACTATGAAAGTACTCGCAAGATAGTTCAGACAAAAGATATAACAAATGAATGCATGAATGCGTCATGATTAATTTTAATAATGCTCAAATAAATCAGTATAGCAAAATAAATAAGAAGGGAATCGGCGGTAGTCCGCTCGAAAACCCAAAGAAGATAAACTCAAAACCGATCGGGTGTCTGAAGCGACGCCTCGAAGGCTGAATAAATAGGTAAAACATGCCACAGTCGGGCGTCTAAGCGACACCTCATAAAGGGCTTATATTAAAAATAAAAATACATGCGTGCCGCAGTCGGACGTCTGAGCGACATCACAGAAAGGGCTTATAATGAAAGTAAATAACAATGCCGCAGTCGGACGTCTGAGCGATATCGCAGAAAGGGCTTATAATAAAAATAAATGAATACAATGCCGCAGTCGGACGTCTGAGCGACATTGCAGAAAGGGCTTATAATAAAAATAAATAACAACAATGCCTCAGTCGGACGTCTGAGCGACATCACAGAAAGGGCTTATAATGAAAGTAAATAATAATGCCGTAGTCGGACGTCTGAGCGACATCGCAGAAAGGGCTTATAATAAAAAATAAATGACAACAATGACGCAGTCGGACGTCTGAGCGACATCGCAGAAAGGGCTTATAATACATTATTCATAACTGACAAGATATAGTGCTCACAGAAAATATTCATCACAAGTCAATAAGCGAGTTAGTCCGTTCACAGGAGTTTCTGTCACTCAGACTGACACTTGACAAGATGAGATGATCACGGTACTTGGACGTGAATAAGATGAATTCAAGAATTTTGACTCTGCAGAGTTTGTACCAAAATTGTCCACAGCCAACGGATTTCCGTAGTCACGAAGGACTAGTTCCGTTCTGATTTCGAAGAAACACAACTAGCTAGTACACACGCATCATACCTCACGTTGCCGTGAATCACCACGGACAGCGTTTAAAAAAACTTTGAGACGGGGAGATCACAATCTCGAATAGCATGGGATCAAATTTATATACGCGCGCTCTAAGGGGTGCCCCCCTCTCGGTCCCAACCAGAAACACCCATGCCCCCTGACCGGATGAAAGGCTTTAATCCAGGGCCATGGAACCTTCATCCCGGCCTCTCGATTTGGTGTGTACCAGGAAGTGGTTTGCAACTTACTAAGCTGTATCCCTTGCGGGAAACAGGTGGTAGTACGGAAGGGAGGACGGACGGGAATCTGGCTGATTTATGTTGACACCGGGTCAACGATATGGCATAAGCCTGGCATGCTACAACACTGCCATCTTACCCATACTCATGACAACTCATGCCCATGCAACAACTTTCCAACACTCATGGATTTACCGAGCTCATTTGCCTCAATGCTCACGAGATAAACTATCATCGAAATGCTCATGAACGTGCCATGATACAAAAATAATGCAAACATGCCCAGACACTCATCATATCAAAAGTTCAAACTTTGCTTGCCTGGTTGAGAGTAGTCGGGGTCTAGCTCAGCTAAGTTCGCGGTTCCGTCACCTCCTTCGGTATCTACGGTACACAAAAATACACGCGCTAACGTAAATATCGTGGGGTACAGAAAGTTGATCCAAATATTTTTCAAATAAATATGATAAAAATCTAGACAAAAATATGAAGAGGACAGCAAAAGAATCACTAAAAAATTCCTTTCTGTTAAAAAGTTATAAGGGTTTTAGGCCAAGGACCCATCTGTAATGAAACAGAAAACTTCGAGGGGCTTTGCAGAAAAATCCAGAAAAACGGTTCAGAGTGGAAGCGTAGTTGCCAAAGTACGCTTTCAGAAAACGATTCAAAAAAAACAAAAGAGAGGCTGACGGGCGGGTCCCACCCGTCAGGTTTGAAATTTCAAATGAGGGAGTCGGCGCTCGTCGGCGCCCGAGAGCCGCAGTGGTCGCCGGCGGCGATCCACGGCGAGGCAGGGAGATCGGAGAGTACCTCCGTGTTCAGGGCGCCATTTCGCGTCTGAGGGAGGTGGTGGTGGTCGGCCGAGTACCAAGTCGTGGCGGACGCTTGCTCCGTGGATGGCGGTCGGGTGGTCGTGGATCTCGTCGGAGAGCTGCGGAGGTGGAATTGAGGAGGGGTTAGACTCGTGATAGCATGAGAGGGTATCGGCGAGGTTAGGGCGCCGAGGCGACCTCACCGGCGTGAATCGCGGTGGAGGCCGAGGCGGAAGGAAGCGGCCGAGTCGAGGAAGAAGAGCTCCTCGTGTCCCTTCCAGGGGCTTGGCGAGGTTTGGGGAGGTAGTGGAGGTGTGCGGGGGCGAGAGCAAGCTCGGGGTGCTATATATAGCCGGCCCGAGGCGGTTGCCGAGAACGGGGTTCTCCAGCGAGGTTATTACGGCGGCGCTGTGGTTGCACGGTCGGCTTAGGAGCTTGAGCATCGACTAGACGAAGAACTGGTGCCATCCCCGTGTCCAACTCAGCAAGGTGGGTGCGGTTACGGCCTGTCCTCGACGGAACGGCCGCACGGCCCGTCGGCGGCAGAGAACGCGCTCTGCGCATGCCAGGACACGGCGACGGTGCTGCTTGCGTCTTGGCAAGGAAATGGCCACGCGGAGACACCAGGGGTTTGGGCGGCGCCGAACGGCGTTATGCCGCCGTTCTCGCTCCCTCGCCGGCCGCCATAGTACGGGCCACCGCAAGACACGCCGGCGCAGGCGGGCCTTGGTGCCACCGACGCCAGGAACGCGCCAAGCACGTGTGTGAGGCTCCGGACAAGCAAGCTAGGCCGTGAGCAACATGCCAAGTGCACTGTGAACATGTGACTGAAACTCTGACGGAGATCGACACTAAACTCTGAATTTAACTGAAGATGAGCAGAAAAAGTGCACGCAAGGTGTTCGGCAGAATGATTTAGGCATGTAGGGATTTTTCCTTGAGCTGGTTTTTGGTGGAGGGGGCTCTCATTGCATCTAGAGGCTGCCAGAATATTTGTGGAATTTTTGGAGAAGTGTAGATATGAATTTCACCTAATTTGGCAAATCTGGTCCAAACTTGCAGAGACTATAATTTGAAATTTTTGAATAGAAGAGGAGTGGATCTTGATTGATCTAGGTTGTGGGTACCAAGGACTATCCAAGGGAGTTGGTTTGAGGTCAAAACTCAAATGCATTTAGGTACTTGCTTTGCAAATCACCTAGGCTCAATATAATAGACAAAAAAGATTTGGGAGGCGAAATAATTGAAATAAAATTCAGAAAATGGTTGAGCTTGTTGGGACAGAATGTTTGGATTGCCCAAAGTGGAAGGAGAGATTTTTGGGAAGGTTTTACCATGTGGAGCATGGAAAAATCATGAATGGTTTCAAATATGGGAGAGGATGAAAAACTCCTAGAGTTTCCTTTTGAAAGAAAATAAACTCCAAAGATTTTTCTTGGAATTTTGAGAAGAGGGCAATCAGAAGAAAAATTTAAAAACCAAACTCCAGAGTTGAAGGAGATGCAAAAATAAAAAAATATTTTGCTAAAGGGGAAAAAACTTTTGAGAGAGATTTTTGGAAGGGTTTTGGAGACCTTCTTCAAATCCAATAAAATTTTGAAGAAAACCAAAGGAATAATTTTGGAGTGTCACAACATCCTCTTGAAAACTGTTTGCATTAGGCCACCTTGCGCAAACGATTACCACATAAAAAGTGTGTGTGATGGACAACCTTTGCCACATAGTTTCTTCTATGCACCGTGTGTGATGCATTCAATAACACAAACAATAAAATTTTTAATATCGTGTGCAATGGCAATACTATCACAAACGATTTAATGGGGGAAAATTGTGTGTGATGTACCTGCGAACGGAAACGTTTTCCTTGGAGTGATTGTGTGGGAGGTATATACAACGGAAATGTACTTCTTGGATTAACTGTGTGGGATCTACATACTAACGGAAACGTATTCCTTGGATTTACTGTGTGCAATGTACATACAAACATAAATGTTTAGCGGGGGCTGATTGTGTGGGATGTTCTCACGACAGGAAACGATTTTGCATGGATAATTGTATTTTTTTAGCACTACTGTATGTATAATCGTATTTGATCGCTCGCCGGTCGCCCACGACCTCATTTTGTCGAGCGTGTGTGCTAGGAGGGCATATCCCTGACGGTTTCTGGGTCGTGTGGGAAGGACCCCCTATCACCCACACTCACTTGGTGACGGTTCCAAATGCCGTCGCAAAAAGGGGTTAAAAACCGTTTGTATAGCACCTTGTTGCACAAGTGGAAGTATGGCTTCAGTCAAACCTAATATGCAGAGTAAATAAAAACGGAGGGAGTACAGTACCCCTAGCTGCTCAGCCCAATCACCCACACGTGAGATGGGGAGTAGGGAGTAGTAAAGTGTTACAAATTTTCAGGTCGGCGGCAAAATCTCCCGCTTCCATCGAGATCTCCCGCGACTCAGATTCGACCAATCACTGGTACGCGTCGGTGCTATACAAACGGTTTTTAACCACTTTACGTGACGGCATTTGGAACCGTCGCCAAGTGAGTGTGGGCGATAGGGGGGTCCTTCCCACATGACCCAGAAACCGTCAGGGATAGGGAGCCAAGATGCATATACAGTACTCCTACTTGTTTGTGCTCGCAATGCCACCGCAGTTGGTATTCTGTGGTGCTACGTTTATGATGTGCGACCCATCACAAACGGTTCACTATTATAGAATATGTATGATAAGCATACAATCACACACATTCGCTTGTCCCAAACCGTATGCGATAACTAATTAAGAAGATTAGCTAATCGTCGTACGAGTGTCAGATAGGATTACGAAATGTCGGACCGTCATAACATCGTCGTACACGACAACTATTGCACACGCTATTCTGTGGTGCAACATTTATGATGCATTCTTCACCAGAAATAGTTCATGGTTGCGAATCGTGTACGATAAGGCAACTATCACAAACATTTAGTTTGCCCGCACTGATTGTGATATTGTCTGACATCGCACATGCTTTGCAAACGGTAACTTTGTGCATGCTTGCACACGTTTCCTCTCTGTGAACCGTCTCGGATTGTGGTGTATATCACAAATGTTTGTGTTTTACCAACCGTGTGTGTCGTAACGACCTAGAGAGCGTAATTTCACCGTAATTTAATTGCTGCTATTTCAAATTGTACCGGATTTGAATTTGAATTTGAATGTATGCTATAGCTTTATTCATATCCATTAGGTTCAAACAACCAATGCATTATTCAATTCATAGGTACATATGTTCAAGAATTACATAAGAACCAAATAAAGAATGATGAACCACAGTTGTATACTTGTACTATTAAAGACGGTAAAGAAAGAGGCGAAATACATTCTGGTTGCTGAACAAGGTGCAGAGGAATGCCCATATTGTGCCCTCCTCCATGCAGAAGGCACGCATGACTCTAGTCCAACCCCTTGTGATGGCCGACCGCCCATCCTTCACGGTATTCATGAAAACATCTAGATAATCGTCGTGTTCTGGTAGAAATACTTTAGCCTTTGCATGCCCACCAATCATGTAGTTTGAGAGGTAATCTTGTCTAAACTGCTTCGGCAACCACTTCAAAGGAAAAAGATTCAGACATTGTCATCTAAGACAACTCATTATGGGCAGTAAAAAGAAGGCTGCAGAGTTCTTACTTACCATCCTGCAGTTCGCTGTTGTCTTGGATAAAGTGTAAACAAATAGTTTAATTGCCATCTTTGGTCCCATTTTACTAATAATCTTTATCAGCTTCCTCACTTCATGTTGGTTCATCGATATCTCATTGCCCCATACGCAGAAAGGGTCGAAGCGCGGATCTTTACCAATGACATATGTACCTAAAAGCACCAATTTAATATTAGAAGCTAAATAGCAATTGCACAATGATGTAGTACAACACTTTTTTATAATATCTTATAACATCCAATATACTCACATATTAGATGAATTAACATCTTATATTATGGGACAGAAGGAGTTTATTAAATTCTTACAAATTATCGGGTGATTAACTGCTGCTGTATCCATGGGTTACAGTTAGTTTGAGCTAGTTCAGGCTCAAATAGCCCTAAAGTATATCTAAACATGAGGGCTAGTTTGAGCTTGTTGCATCTATAACCCACCCAAAAAAACTATCCAACCTAAGAGGTGCTAATTGGAGCTAGTTCTCCTAGTGCATTTATTGTCAATGTAACCCTGCCATCCAAACAACTCTTTGGATGGAGTTAGTTCGGGGTTAGTCATGAGCTAGAAACTAACTCTAACCTCTAGCTAAGTTGAGTATCCAAATAGGTTTGTGTTGTTGTTGCTGCTGTTGCTGTTCTACGTATATCTAGACATCATCAGAACATTAATGTAACACTCTTCCTTGTTGCTATGTAGCCTAGTATTGCATATTTAGACATTAAGTACAGTGCATGTTGCTATGTAGCCTCAGATATATTAAATATGGCCCTAGTTAACCTAATGATAAATGGGTGGCAGATATATTCAGTTAAAAGTCCGATTCACCGATTAGTCCCTTATCAGCCCCGGCCTATATGGTACCAGCTACCGATATCCTGAACATTGAGCATATATAAGCCATGGGATGAAACTAACCTCGATGGAAAACAGCAGTCGTTCCCAAAATTGTCCTATGTAGGTACATCGAGAAGCATGTTAAGCACAACAGGCTAAACATCAACCAAAATTATCCATGGCAGCGAAAATAATGGTCAGTAATGGTCGTCGGCTTCCTCAGCGACGTCTGGTGAAGAGACTGTGATACACCTCTTTTGGGCCACTCGCTCCTCGAGCTCCACAAGAAGCGTAGCCAGGCTTAGGCTGCAACGCTCTGGAGTGGGGGATGGGGATGGGGATCTGTGGGAAAGGAGGCGTTTGGCAGGCGTCATCTAAGAAACTCAGGGCGGCCTGGGTATGGAGATCGGTGGGTAAGCTGCATGGGAAACCGGCAGATGTTGACAATGGAGGCCTTGCAGCGGTGGCGGCGGGGACCTTGCTAGGGTTTTGAGCGAGGGAGGGCGTGTGTGTGCGCACGCCCGAGGAGGTTTTGGTGTGTGTGTGTGTGTGTGGAGGGGGGCGGGGGTGTGTTTGAGGAAATGACGCAGGTACTGAAAATTTTACTACGTCGGAGTCAAACGCGGGAGTGAAATGCCGGGGCTATTGAAAATTTTGATGATGGTGCATCGCACACGGTCCGGAGATAACAACCATGTGTTATGAAATAGAAAAACCCTCTAGGCAGGCAGATATTTTCGAGGGATGCAGGCGGGATTGGGAATAAGAAACATCACACATGGTCGAAACACAATAACCTGTGTTATCAAACAAAAAAAGCTGCAGGCGGGTAGATATTTTTGATTGGGGAAGCCTCATGGAGCCCAATGCACACGGTTAGTTTGAGTGCACAGTGTCTGTTGCACCATCCGACTTGTCTAATGTTCATAAATTTGGCGAAAAATGACGCGGGAGAGGGTCAGAACACGAACACACTTGCATGTGGACCAAATTTATGTATGAAAAGGGTGGTTTGATTTTCAAATACCAAATGCAACTTTGATGTGGCACCTATCTCACAAAGTGCACGGTATTGCTTGCCCCCACCCCCTCGTGTCGGCACGAAGGGAATCCTAAGCCATGAATGCATGCCCCCACCCCCAACCGACGTTCACCTAGCAAAGTGCAAAGTAGCCAGCAGCCCCCCTCCCTCGTGTCGGCACGAAGGGAATCCTAAGCTATGAATACATGCCCCCCTGAACGCTCGCTGACTATAGCGCCATAAAAGCTCCTGTCCGCTAGGACTACGTCGGTATTTGCCCAAAGAGGAAGGGATGATGTAGCACAACGACGGTGGGTATTTCCCTTAGTGAAGAGACCAAGGTTATTGAACCACTAGAAGAACCAAGCAACACAACGTAAACAACACTTGCACACAAATAACAACACCTCGCAACCCAACGTGTTAAAGGGGTTGTCAATCCCTTTCGGGTAACGATGCCAGAAATTTGTAATAGATTGAAATAATAGATCGCAAATAAAATAAAGTGCAGCAAAGTATTTTTGTATTTTTGGTTTAATAGATCTGAATAAAATGCAAAGGAAAAAGAGATCGCAAGCAAATATATGAGAAAGAAGACCCGGGGCCGTAGGTTTCACTAGTGGCTTCTCTCGAGAAAAATAGCAAACAGTGGGTAAACAAATTACTGTTGGGCAATTGATAGAACTTCAAATAATTATGACGATATCCAGACAATGATCATTACATAGGCATCACGTCCAAGATTAGTAGACCGACTCCTGCCTGCATCTACTACTATTACTCCACACATCGACCGCTATCCAGCATGCATCTAGTGTATTAAGTTCATGGAAAAACGGAGTAATGCAATAAGAACGATGACATGATGTAGACAAGATCTGTTTATCTATTGCGTAGATATAGATCTCGTCTTTTTATCCTTAATAGCAATGATACATACGTCTCGGCTCCCTTTCTGTCACTGGGATCAAGCACCGAAGATCGAACCCACTACCGGGCACCTCTTCCCATTGCAAGATAAATAGATCAAGTTGGCCAAACAAAACCAAAATATCAGAGAAGAAATACTAGTCTATAAGAGATCATGCATATAAGAGATTAAAGAAACTCAAATAACTTTCATGGATATAAAAAGATATAACTGATCATAAACTCGAAGTTCATCAGATCCCAACAAACACACCGCACAAGAGTTACATCATATGGATCTCCAAGAGTCCATTGTATTTAGAATTCAGCAAGAGAGAGGAAGCCATCTAGCTACTAACTACGGACCCGAAGGTCTACAAAGAACAATTCACGCATCATCGGAGAGGCACCAATGGAGGTGGTGAACACCATCCGAGATGGTGTCTAGATTGGATTTGGTGGTTCTGGACTCTACGGCGGCTGAATGAATATTTTGTCGACTTGCCTAGGGTTCTGGTATTTTTGGGGTATTTATAGAGCAAAGAGGCGGTCCGAGGGGGCACCCGAGGTGGGCACAACCCACCAGGGCGCGCCCTGGTGGGTTGTCCCCTCCTAGGGACTCCCCCCAGGTGCAACTAGGGCCCAACTTCTTCCTTTTGGTCCATAAAAAATCATCGTGAAGTTTCGTTGCATTTGGACTCCGTCTGATATTGATTTCCTGTGATGAAAAAAACATGGAAAAAATAGCGACTGGCACTTGGCATTATGTCAATACGTTAGTACAAAAAAATTATATAAAATGATTATAAAACATCCAAGATTGATAATAAAACAGCATGGAACAATAAAAAATTATAGATACGTTGGAGACGTATCAGCATCCCCAAGCTCAACTCATACTCGTCCTCGAGTAGGTAAGTGATAAAAACAGAATTTTTGATGTGGAGTGCTGTCTATCAAGTCATATCATATTCCTTTCATTATAGCATGGACATTTGAACTTTTTATGTGATTCAAAGCAATAGTCTAGTTTTGACATAATAATTTAGATACTCAAGCATATCAACAAGCAACCATGTCTTTCAAAATATCAATTCTAAAATAAGTTATCCCTAGCCCATCAGGCTCAAACATTGACCCATTCATGAAACACACTCGAATATTAACTACACCCAATACTTAAGCACGATCATATTGCCTCCTAGTTTGTGCTTTTGTAAGAGAAGGTGGAGACTCAAAAATAAAATAAAAATTGCATAAAGTAAAAGAAAGGCCCTTCGCAGAGGGAAGTAAGGATTTGTAGAGGTGCCAGAGCACAAAGCAAAAAAAAAGAGAGAAAAACATTTTGGGAGGTGTATCCATCCCACCAACAAAAACGACGTAGAGCTACGAACACTTTCCATGCTAGATATGTCATAGGCGGTTCCCAAACACAAAATAAAGTTTATTCCTTTTTCCACCATACTTTCACTTTCCATGGCTAGCCGTATCCACAGGTGCCTTCCATACCAACACTTTCCAAGGAATTTTTTATATGACAACATAAAGTAAGTTCATTTTTGCATTTCGGTACTGGGCATCCCTAAAACCTTTGCCTTACTCTCGTGCAATGACAAGTGAATAAACACTCATCGTGAGAATAACACATCCAACATGGAAATTATTAGCCACCCGCAACCGTTCCGCGAGTGAAACAAACACACAAAAGAGAAGTTTATTTTGAAAATTAGAGATGGCACATGCAAATTTGCTTAGAACAGCAAGAATACCGCATATAGGTAGATATAGTGGACTCATGTGGCAAAACTAGTTTAAAGGATTTTTGATGCACAAGTAGAGATCATACTTGGTGCGAGATGAAGGCTATCAAAAAGATTGAGAAGCGACCAACCAAGAAAACTAATCGCATAAGCAAGCATTAAGCATCATTAACACCGAATAATGCACCACAAGTAGGATATAATTTTCATTGCATGATTATTGACTTTTGTGCATGCATAGGGAATCACAAACCTTAACACCAATATTCTTCTAGAGTACAATTACTCATCAACATAACTCACATATCACATCATCATATCTCAAAACTATTACTAAGAATCAAGTTTATTTTGTCCAATGATCTTCATGATTTTTTTTACTTTATCCTTCTTGGATATCTATCACTCCGGGACTAATTTTCATGTGTTGCTTTTCACAAGCTCAAACAAATATAAGTGAAGATCATGAGCATAACAAATTTTCTTTCTCTCAAAATAATTTAAGTGAAGAAAGAGAGAATTTCTTAAATTTTTTACTAAATCTCAAATAAATCTAAGTGAAGCAAGAGAGCATTTCTTCAAAAATAACAAAGCACACGTGCTCAAAAAGATATAAGTGACGCACTAGAGCAAGTCCTAGCTCATAAAAGATTTAAGTGAAGCATAGAGAGCAATTCTAACAAGTCATTATATAATTTTGGCTCTCTCAAATAGGTGTGTCTAGCAAGGATTGATGACTTAAAACACAAAATAAACAAGCAAAGACACATATCATACAAGACGCTCCAAGCAAAACACATATCATGTGACGAATAAAAATATAGCCTCCAGTAAATTACCGATGGTCGTTAGAAGAAAGAGGGGATGCCACTCGGGAGCATCCCCAAGCTTAGTTGGTTGCTCATTCTTGGATAGTAGCTTGGGATGCCGGGGCATCCCGAAGCTTCGGCCCTTCTATCCTTTTTTCATCCATCATAAGGAAACCCAAAACTTGAAAATTTCAATCACACAAAACTCAACAAATCCTTTGTGATATTCGTTAGTATAAGAAACCAAACCACTACTATAAGTGTTGTATCAAACCAATTCATATTTTGTTTTTGTATTACATCTAGTGTATTCCAACTTTTCTATGGCAAAAATCATCAACGAAAACCATAGAGCCATCAAAATAAGCACACAACACAAAGAAAACAGAATCTGTCAAAACAGAACAGTCTGTAGTAATCTGACTTTTGTGAATACTTCTGTAACTCAAAAATTCTACCAAAATAGGAAGACCTGGGTAATTTGTATATTATTATTCTGCATAAATAATCAGGTAAAAAACTCTTTATGATAAAAGAATGTGAATTGTTTTCGTGAGCGCAAAGTTTCTGTCTTTTTCAGCAAGATTAAACAACTACCACCCAAGAAGATCCTATAGGCTTTACTTGGCACAAACATTAATTAAAACATAAAAAACACAATCATACCGGTAGCATAATTGTGTAAACACTCAATAATATAAATCAAAAAGCAAAAATAAATTTTATTCATTGGGTTGCCTCCCAACAAGCGCTATAGTTTTACGCCCTTAGCTAGGCGTAAGGCAAGGATCTAAGTTTTGCCATCCTTCTTATTCTTAGTTTTCTTAGAGGTGTTTTCATCATGGGGTTTTGTAAACACAACATAAAACATATTATCCATGGAAACTTTAGCAATCCTTAGTTGATTTTCATCATAACCCCTTTGATTTCCCGCAACAATCCCAGAATAATGTTGATTAGCATTGTTGAAAACTTGTTGGATTATATCTAGAACGGGGACTTCCTTTTTAAGATTCTCATCAAAGATCTTATTATCCCTAAGCAAATGCATTAATGCATAATCACTATTGTAAAGAATTTCATCTATCACGGGTTTTTCACAATTCATACCATAAAAGTCAAATATTTCACTGGCTTCCCGTATTATGTAGTCAAACTCATTCATAAGAACGAGAGTGGCCAAGTTTTTAGCCCTAGGGTTCTTTATCTCGGGAAGCTCAAAAACAATCTTTTCAAAGTAGGATGCATATGAATAAATTTACTTTCAAGTTTCAGAACTAGTGCTGAAATAGCATCCGCATAAGATCTAGTGGTTTTAAGTATAGGAGCATCATCAAGATTTAGATTGCCAACACAATTGAAAAATTCTTGGATACGTTCTTTTCCAATAATGTTCCCTTGCCCCAAGATAAAAGTTTTAGCATCCAGATTGCTTGTACGTCCAAGCTTATGAGTCAGGCCATCATCTGTTGGTGCCATACCGAAATAACTCATGATTGCAAGCAAAGAATAGATCTGACGAGAAAACGGCGAATGGAAAAAGAGAGGCGAATAAACTTGCAAATTTTTGTGAAGTGGAGAAGAGGAAAATGAGAGGCAAACGGCAAATAATGTAAATTGCGAGGAGATGATATTTGTGAGTAGGAACCTGGTTATGTTGAAGATCCTCCCTGGCAATGGCGCCATAAATTCCTTTTGATCGCTCTCTGACTATAGCGCAAGAAAAGCTCCTGTCTTCTAGGACTACGTCGGTATTTCCCCAAAGAGGAAGGGATGATGTAGCACAGCGACGGTATGTATTTACCTCAGTGAAGAAAACAAGGTTATCAAACCAGCAGGAGAACCAAGCAACACATCGTAAATAGCACACCTTACAAATAACAACACCTCGCAACCTGACATGTTAAAGGGGTTGTCAATCCCTTTCGGGTAACGATGCCAGAAATGTGTAATATATTGAAATAATAGATCGCAAATAAAATCAAGTGCAACAAAGTATTTTTGTATTTTTGGTTTAATATATCTGAATAAAAATGCAAAGGAAAAATAGATCGCAAGCAAATATATGAGAAAGAAGACCCGGGGGCCGTAGGTTTCACTAGTGGCTTCTCTTGAGAAAAATAGCAAACGGTGGGTAAACAAATTACTGTTGGGCAATTGATAGAACTTCAAATAATTATGACGATATCAAGACAATGATCATTACATAGGCATCACGTCCAAGATTAGTAGACCGACTCTTGCCTGCATCTACTACTATTACTCCACACATCGACCGCTATCCAGCATGCATCTAGTGTATTAAGTTCATGGAAAAATGGAGTAATGCAATAAGAACGATGACATGATTTATACAAGATCCATTTATCTATTGTGTAGATACAGATCTCGTATTTTAATTCTTAGTAGCAATGATACATACGTGTCGGTTCCCTTTCTGTCACTGGGATCAAGCACCGTAAGATCGAACCCACTACCGGGCACCTCTTCCCATTGCAAGATAAATAGATCAAGTTGGCCAAACAAAACCCAAATATCGGAGAAGAAATATGAGGCTATAAGAGATCATGCATATAAGGGATCAAACAAACTCAAATAACTTTCTTGGATATAAAAAGATATAACTGATCATAAACTCAAAGTTCATCAGATCCCAACAAACACACCACAAAAGAGTTACATCATATGGATCTCTAATAGACCATTGTATTGAGAATTTAGCGAGAGAGAGGAAGCCATCTAGCTACTAACTACAGACCCGAAGGTCTACAAAGAACTACTCTCGCATCATCGGAGAGGCACCAATAGAGGTGGTGAACCCCATCCGAGATGGTGTCTAGATTGGATCTGGTGGTTCTGGACTCTGCGGCGGCTGGATGAATATTTCGTCGACCTGCCTAGGGTTCTGGTATTTTTGGGGTATTTATAGAGCAAAGAGGTAGTCTGGGGGCACCCGAGGTGGGCACAACCCACCAGGGCCCGACTGGGCCTCCTGGCGCAACCTGGTGGGTTGTCCCCTCCTTGGGACTCCCCCCAGGTGCAATCAGGGCCCAACTTCTTCCTTTTGGTCCATAAAAAATCATTGTGAAGTTTCGTTGCATTTGGATACGTCTGATATTGATTTCCTGCTATGTAAAAAACATGTAAAAAATAGCAACTGGCACTTGGCACTATGTCAATAGGTTAGCACCAAAAATGATTTAAAATGATTATAAAACATCCAAGACTGATAATAAAACAGCATGGAGCAATCCAAAATTATAGATATGTTAGAGACGTAACACCCCCCAATCAAGGTTCGCCTAACAAAGTGCGAAGTAGCTAGCAGCCCCGCCCCCCTCGTGTCTCGGCATGAAGGGAATCCTAAGCTATGAGTGCATGCCCCCCCAACCGAGGTTCACCTAGCAAAGTGCGAAGTAGTAGCCCCCCCCCCCCCACACACACACACACACTTTTAGTCAGCAGGCCAGAGAGGCATATCTCACCAAGATGGATCATAAAACGGACCAAGAATAATCCACCTTGGCCGTACAACCTCTCTCTTGTTGTTGGTCAAAGTGCTGGCCGTCCATGTGAGCCCGGAGATGGGCTAGCTCGCCAATAATCACGCAAGTAGCTAGTCCCTGAAGACAACCACTGCGTGCATGTGGCCCAAACATATGTATGGAGAGGTGTGTTTTTTAGTACACAATGGAACAAGTTAGATGTGGCACCGTGCTTTCGAACTAGAAATCCCCACACTGAGTGAGAGTTAGGTTGACGATGGATATGTATGTTACACCACACTTCAAGTCGATGACGGGGATTCATGCATACATGCATGCATAGTATATGCGCTCAAACTTAATTAGGTCTGAATCTCACCATGACCTATACTATGATAACACGAACCAAATGAAGAATCCGCCATGGTAACCTATCTTGGTGTCGGTCAAGGTGATCATGGATGTCCACGTGGACCCACGAATATATAGGCTTGTCGCCGATAACCACGCGAGGGAGTGTACCGTTCGAAGGCAACCACTACATGCATATGTATGGAGGTGATGCGTGCATGCATGTTTGAATACCATTTCACAACATTGATGTGGCGCGTGCGTCAAAAATCATACACTCCCCACACAGATCGAGGTTGGTTCATGATGTGTCGCTGTACTAGCCACTTTGACTCGATGGGAGGGATTCATGCGTACACATGCATGTGTGTGTGCTCAAACTATATCATGCATGTCATCCTTGAGCATATTACAAGAAAAAAATCCCCTCCTAAGTCAAATTAACCTCTCTCAAGTAGTGATGGACCAAGCGGGCCCACAGATGGAAAGCATCGATATTGCTGATAACCGCTTAAGTGGGTGCGAGAGGACAACCACCATCACTTTGCATGTGGGCCAAACATATATATGTTGAATACCCAAAATGTACAAATTTGATGTGCCACATGCCTCAAAAAACGTAAACCATGCACCCACATAGAGCGAGGTTCATGAAGCGTACTACATATGATGGTCCCCTTCCCCCCTCTTCAACGCATACTATATGCTCTACCGTAATACGTACAACCGAAAAAAATCCTCATCGATGGTGAAATTAATTAACCTCTCCCGATGTATGTCAAAATGATGCATGCATGCATCGACGATGGCCTCGTGGGCCCACAGATGGAAGCGTCACACGTGAGTGTCCTAGCTAGGATAACCACCACCTGCATGCATGTGGCCCAAAGAGGTGTGTGATGTTTGAATGGCCAATTTCACAATTTTGATGTGGCACGTGCCTTGGAAACCGAAAAGTCCCGACACTGAGTGAGGTGTACTTGTTCACGGATGCGTACGTATAGTATATATGCTAGTCCCCTACCACCTCTTCGACGCGTACTATATACCACCATAACACAAACAAAAAAGATTCTACCTTGCTGGTCATATTAACCTCACTGCCGGCTGTTCATCAAAGTGATGGATGATGACCTCGCGGGCCCACAGAAAGCGTCACACGCGAGTATCGAGTGTCATGTAGGACAACCATCGACTGCATGTGGCCAAAACATGTATGTATGAAAGGGTTGTGTAATGTTTTAAATAACGAATTCATGACTCTGATGTGGCACCGGCCTACCTAACAAAACTTCCAACCCACACGGTGGCTCACAACTCAGACGCACACACCCACACACACACTGCCAATCCACCGCAACTATGATGCATGTTAAATTAATTATCCTGTGGTGAACATATGTTACCAAGGGAGGTACGTTTTAATTTAAAAAAACAGAAATCATTAAGACGCTTTAGTACATTAATTGATTGGTTTTCTATGGGTATAATGTGCAAAAATCAAACTTGAGCTACATGCACACGTGACAGTGTACCTAAATAGATTGCAAAACCACATGTGTCTCACTGGGTGCATGTTTACTCCCCGTGCAACAAATTTCAAACATTGAGAATCTTGATTTTTAAATTCTAGTACATCCTAAACTTATTTGAAGTTCATGAAACTTATAGTGTTGTCATATGGACACCAATACATACTTTTTTTTGTCAAATTTGAGACCAGTTTTGATGTAATCTTTATCTAATTACAAGCGGGAGATTATTAATAATTGGGATCCAATATACCAAACGAATTATTTATTCGAACCGTGAGCGTTAGACCAACAATGGATACATGCCATGCTTGGGTTAAGCAATAAAGCGGCAGCATTAATCATCCAAATAGAAAAACAATATATGTGCCGCCGTGTGACCCATGTGTCGTGCGAGCAGGCGTGAGTTGATGGGACCATGCGAGCAGTCCGCCGCCTAGGCAAACCAGGAGGCATGCGTGCAGGTGCGTGAATTGACGGAGGCGTGCTCGCTGCACAGTGTCATCGAGAGGCGTGCGAGTAGCTATGTAAAACAACGGTAGGCATGCTAGCAGTCCGGTGCGCAGGCTCACTGAGGGGCGAGCCATCAGTTTGACTGCCGCCCGCCTCTCTCCCACTACTCCCACTACTCCATATTAATGGTGCGCCCAAGCGGCCGCACCCCCCATACTCGCCACACACACAATCCTCTCTCTCCGATTGCATCCTCGACGCCGCTCTCAGTCCTCAAAGCCGTCAGTGTATGAGGATGCCACCGAAGCGCCCCATCGGAGGGACTGGCGACGCCGGGGCTGCTAAAGCACCGGAGCACGGCGTGGAGATGGAGACAGAGGTTGCCATCACCGCTGGCGAGTTGTCGCTGCACCCTGACATCATCGACAGCATTGAGCTTCCACAGCCGGAGGCGGAGTTCCACACCAACTCTGGTGATGACCCCGGCGACGAATCCGACAACCAATCCAGCGACGACTCTGACGACGACGGACAGCTGGTTAGTCATGTATACACATTTATGTGTCGAATAGATCATAGGGTTTCTCTGGTCACTCCTGCCTCCCCATTTTTGGAATAGAAATCTTATGGTTATGTTCTTCCAATCCATGAAATCTGAGTTAGTTTTGTTAGATCTGTGTAGTGTATTGTTTGTTTGAATGGTACAAGTGATTAGTTGTTTCATCTGTGCAAATGATTTCTGCTAGTAATCTGACTAGGGTTAGTGTTCGTGCTAATAATTCCTAGCCAGGACTTGACAATTGATTTTGAATGACATGCATATGTTTATGCCATTTTTTTCTTGAAGATTTTTCTGTACATAGACGACTGTGCTTAAAAATCGAACCATAATCTCTGGATATGTATAAAATAAACAAATAGCCATAAATTCCTAATCCTACTTCACAGCATGTAAACATTGATTTGATGCCAAATTTGTTTTACTATTTGTATAGGTGTTGTCTGACGATGTGGACAGCAAGGATGAAGATGGCCAAAGGAGGTACAAGAGGCAAATCCTGAGGGAGCTTTATGCAGGAAAGCATAAGAGGTGTATTAGGACATTTTGCAACCACAAGCTTCATGACGCGTCTCTAAGTGTTCTGGCGCATGCAAGAGGACGGGCCATTCGCTCCTTCAAGCAGAAGTATTCTCGCAGGGTGGTGCACGGCGCATACGCCGAGTACCTGGAGAAGCTTCAGGACCGTGCCGGCATGTGAGATGAGATGTGGGATCGAACTATGTACGCATGAGTATGCTTAATGACGGTAAAACTATGCTTGTGTACGTGTACACTTATTATCTATGTCTGAGTATGTTTAATCTATGTTTACTTATGTCTAACTGTGATATATGGATGCAATCAGTTCGGTTGATGGAATCTACCTCCGTCTTGGTTTATTGGTCCGCTTTGTAATTTGTGTTAAATTTTGACCAAAGGTTTAACTCACAAAATGTTAGTGTAGGTCAGCAAAAGTTATATCGTTGGATGGGTATTTGAGCACAGTGTTCAATGATATATTTTTTGGTGACATGCATAAACATTTCTTAATTAAATATTTGGTCAAATTTTGGTAAAAAATACAAAGGGGACCAAAAAACCAGGACGGAGGTAGTACGTCAATCACACACGGTTCCAAAAATTGGAACTGTGTGCAACGACTTTCATTTTGCCTGTTGCGTCAATCACACACGTTGGCTCTAGCAAACCGTCGCCTCCAAAATTCTTTGTGGGACAGAAAACCCTCACCATCCCCACGTCACAAAAACCCTCACCCCGCCCGCCACCCCCTCCGGTCCCCATTCACACCTGCACAAGGTCCTCCGCGTCTATGCATGGAACCGCCGATCGCAATGGTAACCACTTAGCTCGACGTCTGCCGCCGCCACCAAGCTACGGCAAAGCCCACCGCATTTCGCCACTTCCGCTTGCCGCCACCTATCGCCATCAACTTTCTTGATGCTGCTCACGGTCGACCAAGCTCCGCTCGGTTGGGGAATCTGCCGTACTGAGGGTTATTTCTCATGGACAACAAAGTAACTAATTTAATGAGATATTATCTCATCTCTTATCACAGTTCATCTGCCTCCTTTAATCACCCGGCCGAAATCACCGTGAATTCATTTTTATTCGAGCTTATTTGAGGGTTTTCTTCCGTTCATAGAGTGTACAGTGCGCGGACACATCAGGACCTTGCGGCCTCCACCAGACATTCCATCTCACCGTGCGGATGACTTGAGGATGCGCTGCGGTATGTTCAATCTCACCCTAAATCGGCTGGCATGGCCTACTTTCCTGAACATATCCTAAATATTACTACATTTGGATAGAAGGTGCCACATGCACCATATACGTCAAAGGGGATTTTCCCCTCTTCTTTCTATATTAGGCAAATTAATGATGTACTGTTCTATCGATTACTCTCATATTTTCATGATATCATGTTTACCCTATCTGTTTAATTATAGATCTTTGTCCTTCGATTTCGACTGATGTACAGTTCTTTAAATTTAGGCCCATATTTGCATGTTACCATATTTTCTTTAACAATGCTACCATTTTCTGCAGCGCGTACCTTGCTATGCAATAGAATCTGTAGTGCACAATCTTTCCCTTTACATAAATCAAGACTGTAGGGACGTCATACTGCACACAAACCATGGATTTACAAACGTGGTGACTCCAGTATTGGCACTGGCTTTTGGAAAGAAAATTCTAAGTTTCATGAACTGAAAACTGGCACTAGAATTGCACTGCACATAAAAGGGCCAGGTCATGAGATATATGCTAACTTCCCTGACGATATCATCCATCCAGACTTTGTTCGAAGTAAGTTTTCTGTTCAACTATCTGCATGTTGACTTACCCAGCAATATCAAATGAATTGTGTAGTATTTGAGCAACCAATTGTTATTCCCTTTTCTTACTATATTCCTACCTAATAACTTCTAGTTACCAACACACTTTTCTATTGCCCTGTTTTAAGTAAATATTCCATGTACTCCCATTTCTATCAGAAAACGCCGCTGACAAGGAGACTCCGGAGGTGGAGAATGGGGCTGCCAACAAGCGGAGGTGGGGCGAGCTAGAACCGCAAGCGACTCCAGCAGGCCTAGACTTCATCAGCAGCCTCCCCGATGATATGTCGACAATCATCATCTCCCTCCTCCCAATCAAATATGGGGCACGGACAACCGTCCTTTCCCGGCAGTGGCGCCCCCTATGGAACTGCAGCCCCCTCAACCTCATCGACACCCACGAGCTCTGCCATGGCTATCGCAAAAGCTTGGATGCATTCTCCAAGATCCTCGGCAGTCACCTTGGCCCAACCAGAGGCCTTAGAATGGGCAAGTTCCGTTCCAACGGCAAGGACCGAGCCAAAATTGACGACTGGTTCCGAACCCCCGCCCTAGATCAGCTTGAGGAGCTCACTTTTGATGATGGGCATATGCGCTGGCTGCCAACGTCCGCGCTGCGCCTCGCGCCCATGCTGCGCGTCGCCAAGTTCAGGAACTGCCATTCCCCCCCTTAATGACGCGCCCGCTCTTATTCTACCACGACTGAAGCACCTCGAGCTCATCGCCGTCTACCTCTCAAACGGTGACATGGAGCGCCTGCTCCATGGCTGTACTGCACTCGAGCACCTTCGTCTTTAGGCGATCAATGTGTTGAGTACCTTCCACATCACCTCCATGACTCTTTCGACTATTTATGTGTGTTGCTGGTGCGGCAGGAAGACATGACAAGATGTGTACCACGGTATGGTCATTGAGGACACACCTGCACTTGAGATATTACTTGTAGTTGATCAAGAAGGTCCAACAAGAATCAGTGTCATTTCTGTCGGCGTTCTGGGAACGGGGGTCCCCAGACTTGCCTGCCTGCGGCCTGCAGCGTGGCTCAAAGGGGGGCCCAACACCGGCCCATCTTCACCAACACAAGCTCAAGACCCTCGCGAGGGGCCAAGCCTCGCGGGGCGGACGACAGGGAGCTTCCTCACGCACGGCCTCATCAGGCTGGCTCGCGAGGAGGTGGAGAGATCAAGGCGGGGTACCTCACGAGGTGCCCATGACGCAAGCCATGACGACCAAGGGCGCTAGGCGGGCGCTAGGCGGGCGCCAGCCCGCATAGTGTCCTCCTTTCCTCTTTGGTGCAAAGGGAGCAAGCGCAGGCGAGAGCATCAAGCAAAGGCGTCCATTTCGGTGCAACAAGACCAAGACCAGCCCAACGACAGGAAGGAAGTCATTGTGGAGCCCAAGCCGGCGTCACCACCAGAGCCTTTGACAGGCGAGGACCAACTTTAGTCAGGATAAGTGTACCAGATGTTCCCCTTCAAAATGGCCAATTGTTGGCGCCCTTCCCGCTCAATATTTGGGAAGAGGCCCAGGGCCTTTGCCTATAAATAGGACTAGCCACCCACAGGGTAGGGGGAGACGAGAAATCTGGAACGGGGAATCATCAGATAGAGAGAGAGACTAAACTCCTCCTAGCAGTTCATCGCACCAGCCAAGAACAGAGCCCTCGCGAGGCTATTCTTCCTTGTATTGTTCATCACCATCAGCCCAAGAGGCAATCCACCACACCACAAACTAGAGTAGGGTATTACACCACAACGGTGGCCCGAACTAGTATAAACCTTGTGTCTCTTGTGCTGTTCCTTTCGTAGTTTAGATCCTAGCGAGGCGGCGGGGTGCAGGTAGGTAGAGGGCGAGATTCCGACATTTGGCGCGCCAGGTAGGGGTGCGCCGGAATTCGTCTTCCGCCGCCCTGTTCTCCGTCGACCACCGCACCCATGTCTGACGCTCGTCGGGCCCGCGCCGAGCGCAGAGCCGCTCTCGCTTCCAGCGTCGCCCGACGGCTCCCGTCGTGAGCGCCCTCGTCGTTCCCCGTCGCCTGCCGTCAACGCCGCCACCGGCCCGGCGGGGAACGAGCAGCAAGCATCGTCCCAGCATCCCTCCGCGAGGCAAGACGGCCGCACTGCTACCCCCTCGCTCGCCCCGGCTGGTTCTTCGTCTCGCGCGTTCCGCGCGCCCATGGAGGCTCGAGCTGCGCTCATCGCGGCAAACGAGCTCCTGCGCTACCGTCCCGTCGACGACGTCTACGAAGAGTGGCTCGACCGCGTCGCCATGCTCGTCCACGCCGCAGGGGGCTCCCCCGCGCCGTCTGTCCCGCTGCACCGCACCCCGTCCTGCGCGGGCGACGAAGCTCCGGGGGCGCCTCGGCCGCCTCCCCCTCAAGAAGGCGCCCTGGCCCCAAGGCGCGTGGTCCCTAGGCGGAACCCGCTCCGTCCGGCGCCAGCGCGGCAAGAGCAGAGCTGCCAGGAGGTCCCTCGCCCGCAAGAAGTTTCCCGAGTGCTCCCCGCTCCAGCTCGTCGCGACCACGCTCCTGCTCCGGCACGTCAAGACCCCGCGCTGCTCCCAGCTGCAGCGCATGGGGACCCGCAATACCAAGCTCTTCGTCACCCAAGGCCTCCCGTGGATACAGCTGGCTGCCGTGCCTTCCCCCCCCCCCCCCCCGAGCTGCGTAGCGTCGCGTGGCCCGGCAAGTTCAAGCCGGACCTGCCTCCACGCTACGACGGTACAGCCGACCCTGCAGAGTTCCTCCAGCTCTACGAGTTGGGCATCGAAGCCGCCAACGGAGACGAGAAGGTCATGGTGAATTGGTTTCCCATGGCGCTCAAGGACGGGGCCCGCACCTGGCTCCTGAACCTGGCCCCAGGCACGATCTCCTCCTGGGACGAGATGCGTACCCGCTTCATCGCCAACTTCCAAGGTACTCGTGACTAGCCACCCACCATGAGCGACATGCACCGCATCAAGCAGCAACCAGGGGAGACCCTGCAGAAATACATCCAACGCTTCAACAACGCACGCCTCAAGATTCCCAAGGTGACCGAGGAGGCCATCATCTCCGCCTTCTCCGATGGTGTGCGCGACATCAAGATGAAGGAGGAGCTGGCGATGCATGAAGACTTGTGCACTTCCTTGGAGCTGTTCAACTTGGCGACCAAGTGCGTCAGGGCCGAGGAAGGGCGTCTCTCCCTCCTTGAGCTGCCTGCCGCATACCCAGAAGAGAAGAAGTCCAAGGCCAAGGATGTGAAGCGCAAGGGGGCTGCCATGCTCGCGGCGGAACCAGACACCAAGCGGGGCAGAGATCAGCCCGAGTCTTCCAAGGGCAACCAGTACTGCGTGCACCACGACCTCCACACCCACAACACCAGTGAATGTCAAGAGCTCCGAGCCGTGCGAGAAGGGAGGATCGGCCGACGTCCCGACCGCAGCGACCGGGGCTACGGCCGAGGCGGAGGAAGGAACGCAAGACGCTGGGAAGACCGCGGCCCACGCCAAGGGTGGCGTGACCAACCTCGCGAGGATCACTAGCGGGACCCGCCTCGCGAGGAAGGCTGGAGGGATCAGCCTCGCGAGGATCGCCCGCAAGGCAACACAGGCCTCCCTCCTCTGCCACCGTAGCCAAGGAGAAATGAAGACCATCATCAGGACGAGGGGGTTGGGGGCTTCCGCGATCGCCTGCATCCTGGGCGGAGCTCAAGCCCCAGCCTCTCAATGCATCTTCAAGCAGTTCGCCCGCGAAGTGAATGCAGTCCTCCCCAAGCTCGAAGCCACACGCCCCCTCAGGTGGTCGGCGTGCGCCATCACATTCAGTTCAGCGGATCAGCTCAAGTGTGCTGCCACAGCCGGAGTCCTCCCGATGCTTTGCTCACCAATCATCAGCAACGTGCTAGTCACCAAGACCCTCATTGATGGCGGGGCAGGGCTCAACGTCCTGTCTGTGGAAACGTTCAACAATCTCCAAGTGCCTTACAATCAGCTTCAGCCAACCAAGGCTTTCTCCGGAGTCACCGATGGCTCCACGGTCCTGATTAGGCAGGTTCGCCTCCCTGTCACCTTCGGCGCGCGCGACAACTACTGCACCGAGCTCATCGACTTCGACGTCGCCCACATTCGCGTGCCATACAACGCCATCCTCGGGTACCCAGCGTTGGCCAAGTTCATGGCCGTAACCCACCACGGCTACAACGTCCTCAAGATGCCAGGGAGTGGCGGAGTCATCACGGTGCCCTGCGAGGAGAAAGACGCAGTGTGCTCCCTGGAGCGAGCCTTTCAGGCCGCATCACTGGAAGACCCGGATCGCGGGAGCAGGAGGCTTCCCGAGACCGCCCCCAAGAAGAAGAAGACATCGTCCGGCCCGGCCCCTCAGGAGGCAGGCCCCTCAGGGTCCGCGCCTGCTCAGGGGGAACCTCCTTCTATCGCATAGGAAAGCGCGCCCGACGCCCTCCTCGGCGGGCTCGGGGCTCCCCACGGAGGGCCACCGACCTTGCTAAGGTCACGAGGGAGGCGCTTGGGCACCACTTGGAGGCGTGGTTCGAAGCACGTTTCCCTCAGGAAGGAACAAGGCAAGGAGGGCCAAACCCTCAGGAGTTCGTCAGCAAGGTCATTTAGGAGCTGCAGGAGTCAAGAGTCATGAGTGGCAGCCGCCGCTTACCTGCCGTAGCACCCCATCCAGGCGAGGATGGTGGGCTGCGCGTCTGCATCGACATACCAGGGCTCAACTGAGCCGCCACTCAGGAGCGCGTCTGGCCCTCACGCGTGGGGCACTGCAAAGGTCCACCCCACAGCTACGTTCGCATGCCTTACGGCTTGCCGAACGCGGCTGCCACGCGCCAGCGCCTCATGAGGAGCATCCTGGAGGCTCAAGAGGCCAGGCGTTCCGTAGCCCTGGCGGAGATGGAGATGGTCCACGAGGAGCCACCGGCGCCTCCGGAGCCTCCCGAGGCCCCTGAGGATCGGCTCCCGCAGCCCACCGAGTCTGCTACACCAACACCCTTTCGTCTTCAACGCTACCAGGTGACATCTTTCAAGTTTCATTTAATCGAGGCGCCCCGTGGCTGCATTATTCCCAGGCTGCGTGGGTCCGTCCCTGCGGCGTGTATCCCTTTTACTTCATGTTCCAAGCTTACCTTGTTGGGGGCGCCCTTCGGGCTGCATCATCCCCAAGTCGCTCGGGCGAGGCCCGGCGGCATGTATCCCTCTTGCGTTTATTTCGGGTCATGCGTTCGACCCATCATGCTTGTTATTTGATGCCAATCCATGGCACCTTTTTCTTCGTTCATGTCGACCGCTTGCACGTTAAAGGGGGGGTACCTGAGCATCGCGACTGAGGGCTCCTCGCTCTCCAGCCCTCACCCTCAGCCTTGTCCACGGCATCACGACACAGCATACCAACGGCCGAGACCAGCTCGAGGCGGGACCCGAGGACGAGAGCGCCGCATCTAACCAAATCTGCAGGAACACATCACAAGATAAGGCCTAGTGCCAGCGCAACCCGCCTTGAGGTAGGGCCCCGTGAGTCTACTGGTCTCACGGGTGCCCAGATACACCTCGTCAGCCCTACCGTGCAGCCACGTGTCGTGGCGGGCTGTACACGCCCTGGGCTCATCCCGGGGGAGCCCCTCCCACGCACTGGAAGCACCATGCTCCGCTATGGCCGACGACACTGCCGAGGAGCGGCTATGCCCGTACACATACGGAAGCGCTATGCTCCGCGCTGGTGATAAACAACTGAGGGTGGCCCCCGGGCTGCATCAACCTCAGGGAGCCCAGAGCTCAGTGTCTGGCCTCATCGCAATGCCTCCCCTCGGGAGTGCCGCGTGAGGCTGGGCACGGGCTGCGCCTGGAGTCACGCCTGCACGCACGCCACCCAGCCGAGGCCCTCGGGCCTGGTTCGTCAAGCGTCCCTCCCCGGCCCGGAGCCAAGGTACGAAGGCCGTTTGAGCGTCAAGGGGACTCTGAGCATCGCGACTCAGAGCCTAATCGGGTCACGTAGCCCCTCACTCCTTAGTTCCGAAAGGCTAACAGCGGTTGAGGTATGCGCGGGGCCGGGCTCTGCAGACGTAGAACGGTAGATCCACCCACATCTCACCTCCCTACTTGTTATTCGTGCGCCAAGGGGGACTCCTGAGCATCGCAACTCAGGAGCCTAACTTGTCACGTAGCCCCTCACTCCTTGGTCCCGTCCTGGTTTTCGGTCGGGGCTAACGGCGGCTGAGGTATGCGCGGGGCCGGGCTTTGCCGGCGTAGAACATAAGCAAGTAGGAAGCGCAAATTTCAAGGAATTCAAAAGCAAAATATTACAATCCATAACTGTTATCACAACGCCAAATGCAAGTTTAAACGCCTCCCCGAGGCATGATACATGTGCAGGAATTAAAAGCAGAACAGGAGCCACAATGGAGTCACTTGTCGGCGGTGGAGCTGCACGGAGTGGGTTCGCCTCGTGGAGCCGCAGGGCCGGCAGCGCCTCGTTTCGGCTTGGTGCTGAAGGCCCGGAACTTCGCCAGCAGAGCCTCCGCACGGCCCTTCACAGCCTCAGCAGCGGCAGCGGCAAGCTCGCCGCTTGCTGGCTCCAGCAGGCTGTCGAGGTCGACGTTGGGATCGCGAAGGTAGATGTGGGTGAGGACCCGCGTCAGCGCAGCAGAAGACAAGACGCGCGCCTCGGCCTCAGCCGTAGGGCCAAGGCCAAGGGTGACATCTTCAAGAGCGCGAACTAGGAAGGGAAGCAGCTTGGCGGGGCCGTCTTCTGCGGCAGCCAGCGGGCTCTCCAGGCCGCTATCGTGAAGCTCCCTCAGCAAGGTGCGAGCCTTTACCTCCATATCTGTGAAGGCCATGCGATCCTCGGCAAGGACCCGTGCCTTGCCATCTAGCTCGACCTTCCTCGCCTCCAACTCTTGCTCCAGCACGCCTAGGCGTTCATGGCACCTCTTGAGCTTGGCGTCCCGATCCTTGATGGCCACCTCGCGAGCTTTCATGCCTTCCTCCTGCTCTTGGCGAAGGCGGGCCTCCTTGGCGAGCTGGTCCCGCAGGCCCTGCAGCTCGCTCTCCAGCGCCTTGCAGCAACCTCGGACATCGGCTACCTCCCCCAAGGCGGCGTCGCGAGCAGCTTTCGCCCCAAGGACGGCCAGCTTCTCCTCGTCGCAAGCCGTCGAGGCCTGGACCAGTGCCGCCCGGATTGAAGCGTCGGAGCGAATCCAGCCAGAAGCTAGCTCCAGGCGCCCGCCACTGCGAGGGTCGGTGCCCAGAAGATCTTGCCGCAACCGGTCCAGTTCAGCAGCAGCACGATCCAGAACGGTAGGAGGAGTCGAAGAGACAGCAGTTGGTGGAGTAGGAGGAGAGGACGGCAGTGTGACCACGATGTCCTGAGGCGGGACCTGCTGCGCCCGAACAGCTATGGCGGCGGCATCAGGCAAGGACACCTCAGGAGTCGCTTGGGCCATGGGGGCTGAGCTCGCCCCAGCCAGCTCCACCAGGCCTCGCGAGAATGACCGGGCAGGGGAGGCCCGTGCATCACGATCACCTTCTTTCAGGGGCGGAGGCGCTGCCCCAGACGGAACCTCGGGAGATCCCTTCAGCTTCTTTGCCGCGGGCGCCAGCCTAGCCAAGAGATACAGACGTCAAGCCTCAGTGACAAAACAAGAAATAAGATAGGAATCGAGCACTTACTGGTCGTCGCTCACGAGCTCGAGCAACCTCCGGCCATACTTGAAGCCCGAGAGCCGGCTACAAGGATCAGCCTCAAGGAGCTCGGGGGCAGGAGGCACGCCTGCGGATCGCCTCGATGCCGGGGCAGACCCGCGGGGGAGCAGCTCGGTCCTGTCCTTCTTCGGGATCGGGGGCAAGCTTCCGCCGCCCCGCTCGTCATCATCCTCGTCGTCGTCGTCGCTCGGTGAGTGCCGGAGAACGCGGGACTTGCGCCGAGGGAGGGGAGCCCTAGACTCTCTGTTGGTCGCCTCGGAGTCGAGCCCTCCTTCCCGCTCCCCTTCTCCCTTCCCTTCGCTGGAGTCGCCGGAGGACACGTCCACCGGGTCCTCGGGAGCCTCCGCGGGCACGGGCCCGTCCCGTTGAATACTGAGCATGGACTCCACTACCTGCTCCCGGCCGTCAGCGGAGGAACAAGGGCGTGAGCGCCCTCCAACCTCGCCACGCCGCCCCAGACCAAAGGTTGGAGAACCGCAGCCAGGTCTTCGTCGGCCAAGACCGCAGGGCTCGGGTGGGGCCTCCACATCGGAAGTGGAGTCTTGTGGCCGGAGCCAGCTGGTGCTCCAGGAATTCCCTCAGCAGCGACGCGCCGGCCAGCTTCGCCGCCGCCATGCTGGCCGGCCTCAGATCAATGTCCATCCTCTCCAACACCGGCCTTGCGCGGGGATCCACGAGAAGGAACCACGAGAGGTCCGGAGGAAGAAATAGTGGCACAGCAGGGCCACTGAGGGCTGCACCCCGACGTGAGCCTCACAATAGTAGGCGAAGATCGCCAGGAGGACAACGGAGTTGGGGTGGAGATGCAGAGCTTGTAGCTTGTAATGGCGGAGGACGGAGAAGAAGAACTCGGAAAAGGGAGGCATCAGGCCAGCAACAATGGCGCTTACAAAGAGCGGATAGAAGGTGCTCCCTTGGCCCTCGGGGAGGGCGGAGCTGGCCTTGAACACCATCACCCCGTCGATGCCCTGCGCCGCCGCCATCTGGCGCACCCGAGCAAGGCTCGCCTCCGACACGTTCGGCGAGTCCAGGGCTGGCGCGTACCAAGCTCCGGCCGGGGTCTGGCGAGGCACCATGCCTTGCTAGGGCGTGCAGTCAAAGTGGATCTGAAGATTTCGGAGGCAGGAAGGAGAGGCGCAAGAAGGGGATCTGAGCAGTAACCAGAGAAAGCAAGGGAAGCAAAGCCTAGGCAGACGCTGCTCCTTTATCGACTCGCGCGGTTGCTAAGGCACCCACGTCCAATCAACCGCCACGCGGCGCCCAAAAGGCCGCCCGGCTGTTAGGGGCCCGCATGGCTCTTGCCCTTTCGCCTCTCTGCTCGGCCAAGCCCGGGCGCGCCTTGGGCTCGGGGGCTACTGTCGGCGTTCTGGGAACGGGGGTCCCCAGACTTGCCTGCCTGCGGCCTGCAGCGTGGCTCAAGGGGGGCCCAGCACGGCCCATCTTCACCAACACAAGCTCAAGACCCTCGCGAGGGGCCAAGCCTCGCGGGGCGGACGACAGGGAGCTTCCTCAGGCACGGCCTCACCAGGCTGGCTCGCGAGGAGGCGGAGAGATCAAGGCGGGGTACCTCACGATGTGCCCATGACGCAAGCCATGACGACCAAGGGCGCTAGGCGGGCGCCAGCCCGCGCAGTGTCCTCCTTTCCTCTTTGTTGCAAAGGGAGCAAGCGTAGGTGAGAGCATCAAGCAAAGGCGTCCATTTCGTTGCAACAAGACCAAGACCAGCCGAATGGCAGGAAGGAAGTCATTGTGGAGCCCAAGCCGGCGTCACCACCAGAGCCTTTGACAGGCGAGGACCAACTTTAGTCAGGATAAGTGTACCAGATGTTCCCCTTCAAAATGGCCAATTGTTGGCGCCCTTCCCGCTCAATATTTGGGAAGAGGCCCAGGGCCTTTGCCTATAAATAGGACTAGCCACCCACAGGGTAGGGGGAGACAAGAAATCTGGACCGTGGAATCAGCAGAGAGAGAGAGAGAGAGAGAGAGAGAGAGAGATTGAAGTCCTCCTAGCAGTTCATCGCACCAGCCAAGAACAGAGCCCTCGCGAGGTTGTTCTTCCTTGTATTGTTCATCACCATCAGCCCAAGAGGCAATCCACCACACCACAAACTAGAGTAGGGTATTACACCACAACGGTGGCCCGAACTAGTATAAACCTTGTGTCTCTTGTGCTGTTCCTTTTGTAGTTTAGATCCTAGCGAGGCGGCGGGGTGCAGGTAGGTAGAGGGCGAGATTCCATGCGCACCCCAGTGTTCGAACCTCAAGGGTCTGCCGGAACCCGAAATCCGACAATTTCTGTGCCAAAATATACAGTGGTGGGCTACTCGTTTGACAAATACTCTGAACTTGTTATTGGATCCACACCCGTTCAGGTACAACAGCCGCCTTCGACCTCTCCTTCTACAAATTAACATTATTTCTAATTTTGAAGATGTTTGTCCGTCTGCCATTCAGAAAATGATTCCGACAAGCTTGACACCGAAACTGCGCAAAGTGAAGGTCTTGGCACTAGAATCTATCGGCCCCAACCTGGAGCAAGTTGTCAGTTTCCTGAGATGCTTTCCGTGCCTGGAGAAGCTATATATCGAGGTGATGTTCATTTCTGTTAAATGTTAACCATAAGGGATTTCAATTTTTGACACCTTTTTCCAAGTTTACAATGACAATGTACTACGATTTCTGAAGGATTCTTTTGGAGGATTTCAGTACATACATGCCCCCCATATTGGTTGCTTGATCCATATGGTTACAATCAATAAGCATTTCTCCTATGGACTCATCTGTACTAGTTTTCTTAGGGAACTTTTCATCCATGTCGGCGTTCTGGGAACGGGAGTCCCCAGACTTGCCTGCCTGCGGCCCACGGCGTGGCTAAGCCAGCAGGCCATACGGCCCATCTTCATCAACAAGGCATCCAAGACACTCGCGAGGGTCCAAGCCTCGCGAGGCGGACGACGCAAGACCTCCTCTAGAGTGGCCTAGCCAGGCAGGCTCATGAGGAGCGGAGATATCAAGTTGGGGCAAACCTCACGAGGCTATCGTGACGTGAGCCATGACGAATGACACCAGGCAGGCGCCAGCGCGCGCAGCGTCCTTATTTCCTCTTTGGTGCTAAGGAGGCCAGCGCAGGCGAAGAGTACCGAGGCATCAGGCAAAGGTTGCTATATTGGTGCAACGAGACCAAGACCAGGAGGACAGCAAGATGGAGGTCATCGTGGAGCCCAAGGTGGCATCACCACCAGAGCTTTTCGTAGGCGAAGACCACTTTTGTCAGGATAGCTTGTACTAGATGTCCCCCTTCAAATTTGCCCGCTGTTGTTGGCTCCCTTCCCGCTCGATATTTGGGAAGAGGACCAGGGCCTATATAAGTAGAGCTAGCCACCATAGTAGGGGCATCTCATCTTAGCTTGATCCAACCCGATCGAGAGCCTACCCTAGCCACAAGAACACCTCAACCTCAGGAGGCTGTTCTTCCCTTATACTGTTCATCATCAGCCCTAGAGGCAATCCACCGCCACCAAACTGGAGTAGGGTATTACACCACAACGGTGGCCCGAACCAAAGATAAACCCGTGTCTCTCTCGTGTTGCGAAGTTAAATCGAGTTCGTCCGCGAGATCTTAGCGAGCTAGGGCGTAGATCGGTAGGAGGGAAAGACTTCGCGCGCACCCCAGTGTTCGAACCTTAAGGGTTTTCCAGAACCCCACATTCGACATTTGGCGTGCCAGGTAGGGGTGCGCCGGAGCTTCTTCTCCACCAACCAGCTCGCTGACGCTCCACAGCCACGATGTCCGGCGACTCAAGGGCCGGCTCCGACCGCTGGGCAGCCTGGCCAGCCCGGGCAGCGCCGCCTGCCCATGAAGACCTCGACCCCGCGCTCCAGGCGGCGCGAGCGCCGCCAAACTCCGCCGGGCGCGGGCAGCGCGGCCAGGCGTCGTCCACCCTCACCCCGCGGCAAGTACGGGCCGCCGCAAGAGCAGCGAGCCATGCCGCAGCAACGGCGCCGCACTCACGGCGGGAGCAAGCAAACATACGAGCAGCACTCACCGTGGCAAGGGAGCTGCTGCGATGCAGGCTGATGGAAAGCGGTCGGGATACACTGCTGATACGTCTCCAACGTATCTATAATTTTTGATTGCTCCATGCTATATTATCTACTGTTTTGGACAATATTGGGCTTTATTATCCACTTTTATATTATTTTTGGGACTAACCTATTAACCGGAGGCCTAGCCCAGAATTGTTGTTTTTTGCCTATTTCAGTGTTTCGAAGAAAAGGAATATCAAACGGAGTCCAGTTGACCTGAAACTCCACGGAACTTATTTTTGGACTAGAAGAAGCCCACGGGGTACCGGAAGCTCACCAGGGGAGCCCCGGGCTGCCCACGAGGGTGGGGGGCGCGCCCCCTGCCTCGTGGACAGCCCGGAGGTCCACCGACGTACTTCTTTCACCCATATATACCCACGTACCTTAAAACTTTCGAAGACGAGAATAGATCGGGAGTTCCACCGCCGCAAGCCTCCAGAGCCACCAAAAACCAATCGGACCCTGTTCCGGCACCCTGCCGGAGGGGGGAACGCTCACCGGTGGCCATCTTCATCATCCCGGCGCTCTCCATGACGAGGAGGGAGTAGTTCACCCTCGGGGCTGAGCGTATGTACCAGTAGCTATGTGTTTGATCTCTCTCTCTCTCTCTCTCTCTCTCTCTCTCTCTCTCGTGTTCTTGATTTGGCACGATCTTGATGTATCGTGAGCTTTGCTATTATAGTTGGATCATATGTTGGTTTTCCCCTTCTACTCTCTTGTAATGGATTGAGTTTTCCCCTTGAAGTAATCTTATCGGATTGAGTCTTTAATGATTTGAGAACACTTGATGTATGTCTTGCCGTGCGTATCTGTGGTGACAATGGGATATCACGTGATTCACTTGATGTATGTTTTGGTGATCAACTTGCGGGTTCCACCCATGAACTTATGCATAGGGGTTGGCACACGTTTTCGTCTTGATTCTCCGGTAGAAACTTTGGGGCACTCTTTGACGTTCTATGTGTTGGTTGAATAGATGAATTTGAGATTGTGTGATGCATATCGTATAATCATACCCACGGATACTTGAGGTGACATTGGAGTATCTAGGTGACACTAGGGTTTTGGTTGATTTGTGTCTTAAGGTGTTATTCTAGTACGAACTCTAGGGCTGTTTGTGACACTTATAGGAATAGCCCAACGGATTGATTGGAAAGAATAACTTTGAGGTGGTTTCGTACCCTACCATAATCTCTTCATTTGTTCTCCGCTATTAGTGACTTTGGAGTGACTCTTTGTTGCATGTTGAGGGATAGTTATGTGATCCAATTATGTTATTATTGTTGAGAGAACTTGCACTAGTGAAAGTATGAACCCTAGGCCTTGTTTCAACGCATTGCAATACCGTTTGCGCTCACTTTTACCACTTGTTACCTTGCTGTTTTTATATTTTCATATTACAAAAACCTAATCTACTATCCATATTGCACTTGTATCACCATCTCTTCGCCGAACTAGTGCACCTATACAATTTACCATTGTATTGGGTGTGTTGGGGACACAAGAGACTCTTTGTTATTTGGTTGCAGGGTTGCTTGAGAGAGACCATCTTCATCCTACGCCTCCCACGGATTGATAAACCTTAGGTCATCCACTTGAGGGAAATTTGCTACTGTTCTACAAACCTCTGCACTTGGAGGCCCAACAACGTCTACAAGAAGAAGGTTGCGTAGTAGTCATCAAGCTCTTTTTAAAGGCGCCGTTGCCGGGAGGTGAGTGCTTGAAGGTATATCTTTAGATCTTGCAATCGAATCTTTTTGTTTCTTGTTTTAACACTAGTTTAGTTTATAAAAGAAAACTACCAAAAAAATGGAATTGAGTTTGTCTCATATGCTTCATCTTTTTAATATCTTTCGTGAGAATGATGGAAATGAAAATTGTGCTCAAGTGCTAGAAGAAGAATTACATAGAATGCTTGGCATAAAATATGTGAATGATGAGCATGATTGCAATGTTGTTAGTATGAATTCCTTGAATATCCATGATGCTAATGATATGCAAATCCACAAGCTTGGGGAAGCTATGTTTGATGAAGATGATATTTTTTGTCCCCCAAGCTTTGATGAGCAAATTTACTATGATGAAAGCATGCCTCCTATGTATGATGATTATTGTGATGACACGTATGCTTTAAAGAATAATGATAACCATGAAACTTGTCATCTTGATCTTAATTCTCAATCATATGATAGTTATTTTGTTGAGTTTGCTCCACTACTATTCCAAATGAGAAGAATTTTGCTTATGTGGAGAGTAATAAAATTTCTATGCTTGTAGATCATGAAAAGAATGCTTTTAGGTGCTGGTTATATTGTTGAATTCATTCATGATGCTACTGAAAATTATTATGAGGGAGGAATATATTCTTGTAGGAATTGCAATAATATCAAGTTTCCTCTCTATGTGCTTAAAGTTTTGAAGTTATGCTTGTTTTGCCTTCCTATGCTAGTTGATTATTGTTCCCATAAATTGTTTGCTCACAAAATCCCTATGCATAGTAAGTGGGTTATACTTAAATGTGCTAGTCATATCCTTCATGATACTCTTTTTATGTTTCAATTCTTATCTTTTATGTGAGCATCATTGAAATCACCATGCCTAGCTAGGGGCGTTAAACGATAGCGCTTGTTGGGAGGAAACACAATTTTATTTTAGTTTCTTACTTTTTCGTTCTGTTTAGTAATAAATAATCCATCTATCCTATGTTTAGATGTGGTTTTTTGTTTTAATTAGTGTTTGTGCCAAGTAGAACCTTTGGGAAGACATGGGTGAAGTCTTTATGATCCTGCTGTAAAAAACAGAAACTTTAGCGCTCACGAGATTAGCTAAAACTTTTTACTGGAGAGTTCTATTTAGTTAATTATTTTTGCAGATTATTTATAGAAAAATTCCTCAGGTCCACCAATTTATTTTAGAATTTTTGGAGTTCCAGAAGTTTGCGTTAGTTACAGATTACTACAGACTGTTCTGTTTTTGACAGATTCTGTTTTCATTGTGTTGCTTGCTTATTTTGATGAATCTATGACTAGTAAAATAGTTTATAAACCATAGAGAAGTTGGAATACAGTAGGTTTAATACCAATATAAATAAATAATGAGTTCATTGCAGTACCTTGAAGTGGTGTTTTGTTTTCTTTCGCTAACAGAGCTTACGAGTTTTCTGTTGAGTTTTGTGTTGTGAAGTTTTCAAGTTTTGGGTAAAGATTCGATGGACTATGGAATAAGGAGTGGCAAGAGCCTAAGCTTGGGGATGCCCAAGGCACCCCAAGGTAATATTCAAGGACAACCAAGAGCCTAATCTTGGGGATGCCTCGGATGGCATTCCCTCTTTCGTCTTCGTTCATTGGTAACTTTACTTGGAGCTATATTTTTATTCACCACATGATATGTGTTTTGCTTGTAGCATCATTTTATTTTGTTAGTATTTGCTTCCTGTTATTTATAATAATGTTTTGCATATTTATTTTCAATAAAAATGTCAAGGATAGCTTTTACTATGCTTATTTTGCAAGTATACATGTTGCTGTTTGAAAACAGAAAGTTTACCGCTGTTGCAAAAATTCCCTAGAAAAGTAAGAATGTGATAAAATGATGAAACCTTTTGCATATTAATCTCTGATAAATTTACTAGTGGGAATTTTCTTTCATATTTTTTGGAGTTAGGGAAGTATTATGAATCTTGCATTCTTTACAGACTATACTGTTTTGGCAGATTGCTGTTATGTTTGCATTCTTTGCATATGTTTGCTTGTTTAATGATTCTATTTGATGATAGGAGTACTAAATATGCAGAGGCATTTAGTATGCAATGTTGTATAATAATTTTATTTATTTGCTACAGTATAGTATGATAAGGTTTTTGCATTGGTTTATACTAACTTATCTCACGAGTTCTTGTTGAGTTTGGTGTGGATGAAGCTTTTGAGATTTAGGAAACCGTGATATGAGAGGAATTAAGGAGACACAAAAGTTCAAGCTTGGGGATGCCCAAGGCACCCCAAGATAATATTTCAAGAAGTCTCAAGCATCTAAGCTTGGGGATGCCCCCGTAGGCATCCCATCTTTCTTCTTCAACAATTATCGGTAAGTATCGGTTGAACCTAAGTTCTTGCTTCTTCACATGATGTGTGCTATCCTTGAAAACGTGAGTTTATTTTCTTTAGCTTTGCTTTCTGTTTGAATAAAATACCAAGATCTGAAATTCTTAAATGTTAGAGAGTCCTCACATAGTTGCATAATTATCCGTCTACTCATTTATCTTCACTTATATCTTTCGGAGTAGTTTGTTGTTTGCTCTAGTGCTTCACTTATATCATTTAGAGCACGGTGGTGGATTTGTTTTAAAGAAACTATTGATCTCTCATGCTTCACTTAGATTATTTTGAGAGTCTTAAATAGCATGTTAATTTGCTTAAACAATCCTAATATGCTTGGTATTCAAGATTAGTAAAAACTATCTTATGAGTGTGTTGAATACTAAGAAAAGTTTGATGCTTGATAATTGTTTTGAGATATAAAGATGGTGATATTAGAGTCATGCTGGTTGATTAGTTGTGAATTTGAGAAATAGTTGTGTTAGAGTTTGTGATTCCCGTAGCATGCACGTATGGTGAACCGTTATGTGATGAAGTCGGAGCATGATTTATTTATTGATTGTCTTCCTTATGAGTGGCGGTCGAGGACGAGCGATGGTCTTTTCCTACCAATCTATCCCCCTAGGAGCATGCGTGTAATACTTTGCTTTGATAACTTGTAGATTTTTGCAATAAGTATATGAGTTCTTCATGACTAATGTTGAGTCCATGTATTATACACACTCTCACCCTTCCACCATTGCTAGCCTCTCTAATACCGCACACTTTTCGCTGGTATCATACACCCACCATATACCTTCCTCAAAACAGCCACCATACCTACCTATTATGGCATTTCCATAGCCATTCCGAGATATATTGCCATGCAACTTTCCACCGTTCCATTTATTATGACACGCTCCATCATTGTCATATTGCTTAGCATGATCATGTAGTTGACATCGTATTTGTGCCAAAGCCATTTCATACATGTCACTCTTGATTCATTGCATATCCTAGTACACCGCCGGAGGCATTCATATAGAGTCATATTTTGTTCTAAGTATCGAGTTGTAATTCTTGATTTGTAAGAAAATAAAAGTGTGATGATCACCATTATTAGAGCATTGTCCCAGTGAGGAAAGGATGATGGACACTATGATTCCCCCACAAGTCGGGATGAGACTCCAGACGAAAAATAGAAAAAAAAAGGCCAAAAAAAGAGAGAGAAAAAAGGACCAAATAAAAAATAAAAAAATGAGAGAAAAAGAGAGAAGGGATGATGTCTACTACACAACCTTCTTCTTGTAGACGTTGTTGGGCCTGTAAGTGCACAGGTTTGTAGGACAGTAGCAAATTTCCTCAAGTGGATGACCTAAGGTTTATCAATTCGTAGGAGGCGTAGGATGAAGATGGTCTCTCTCAAGCAACCCTGCAACCAAATAACAAAGAGTCTCTTGTGTCCCCAACACACCCAATACAATGGAAATTATATAGGTGCACTAGTTCGGCGAAGAGATAGTGATACAAGTGCAATATGGATGGTAGATATAGGTTTTTGCAATCTGAAAATATAAAAACAGCAAGGTAACTAATGGTAAAAGTGAGCGTAAACGGTATTGCAATGCTAGGAAACAAGGCCTAGGGTTCATACTATCACTAGTGCAAGTTCTCTCAACAATAATAACATAGATAGATCATATAACAATCCCTCAACATGCAACAAAGAGTCACTCCAAAGTCACTAATAGCAGAGAACAAACGAAGAGATTATGGTAGGGCACGAAACCACCTCAAAGTTATTCTTTCCAATCAATCCGTTGGGCTATTCCTATAAGTGTCACAAACAGCCCTAGAGTTCATACTAGAATAACACCTTAAGATACAAATCAACCAAAACCCTAATGTCACCTAGATACTCCAATGTCACCTCAAGTATCCGTGGGTATGATTATACGATATGCATCACAAAATCTCAGATTCATCTATTCAACCAACACATAGAACCTCAAAGAGTGCCCAAAGTTTCTACTGGAGAATCATGAACAAAACGTGTACCAACCCCTATGCATAGGTTCATGGGCGGAACCTGCAAGTTGATCACCAAAACATACATCAAGTGAATCACGTGATATCCCATTGTCACCACAGATACACACGGCAAGACATACATCAAGTGTTCTCAAATCTTTAAAGACTCAATCCGATAAGATTACTTCAAGGGAAAACTCAATTCATTACAAGAGAGTAGAGGGGGAGAAGCAACATAAGATCCAACTATAATAACAAAGCTCGCGATACATCAAGATCGTGCCAAATCAAGAACACGAGAGAGAGAGAGATCAAACACATAGCTACTGGTACATACCCTCAGCCCCGAGGGTGAACTACTCCCTCCTCGTCATGTAGAGCGTCGGGATGATGAAGATGGCCACGGGTGAGGGTTCCCCCCTCTGGCAGGGTGCCGGAACAGGGTCTCGATTGGTTTTTGGTGGCTCTGGAGGTTTTGCAGCGGCGGAACTCCCGATCTAATCTCTGTTCTGGAAGTTTTACGATACGTAGGTATATATGGGTGCAGGGGGTACGTCGGTGGAGCTATGGGGGCCCCACGAGGTAGGGGGGCGCGCCCTAGGGGGGTGGCCCGCCCCCACCCTCGTGGCCAGCTCCCGTATCTTCTGACGTAGAGTCCAAGTCTATCCGGTGGCTTTCCTTCCAAAAATAACTTCTCTAGTTGATTTCATTCCGTTTCGACTCCGTCTGATATTCCTTTTCCTCGAAACACTGAAATAGGCATAAAACAACAAATCTGGGCTGGGCCTCCGGTTAATAGGTTAGTCCCAAAAAATAATATAAACATGGATAATAAAGCCCAATATTGCCCAAAACAGTAGATAACATAGCATGGGGCAATCAGAAATTATAGATACGTTGGAGACGTATCAAGCATCCCCAAGCTTAATTCCTGCTCGTCCTCGAGTAGGTAAATAATAAAAAAGATAATTTTTTATGTGGAATTGTCGGGGAGAGCTGATCTGGCCCACAAACACCTATGGGACCGGCGGACCGAGCCCCTTTCGGTTCGGCGGGGGGCGGAGGTCGCACGAAGAGCAGATCGAGGCGAAGCACACGAGCGGTTTACCCAGCTTCGGAGCTCTCCGGAGAGATAACACTCCTCTTTGCTGCATGTCCGAAAGTGTATTGGGTTCTTGCTCGAGCGCTGAGTGCTACAGTACACACAAGCTGCTAACGAGACCGAAGCGTGAGGTCGAGCCCCCTCACGCTATGCATGGGCCTCCTTTTATATGCTAAAGGGTCTCCGACATGTGGCAACGTAGAATGGGTTAAAATGGAAAAGGAGTGGTTGGTACAGCTACTTGTACAGTGTATCATACCTAACCCTGACGGCAGGGGACAAAGGCATTAAATGCCCGTCTACGTCGCCCTAACAGTGCAGAAAGGGACCGTCAGGGGCGCCACCGCTTGCCACGATGGCAATCTTGTCAGCGCCGCTTGCCATCGCGCTCCGCTGGCCGCACGGCCTCTTGCCACGCGCGCCTGGAAAGGTCCCAGGGCGACATGTTAGTGGATGTGCTGGAGCGCAGGTGTAGAGTGGTGGTCTGCGCGGTTGTTGTCTTGTCGCGTCCGGAAGCTTGTCGCTCACCGGGCCTTCCCGGCAAGCTCCTCTTGCCGGGGCCTTGTCTCCTAGGTGCCTTGGGTGGTCTTCCCGCAAGCTCCTCTTGCCGGGCCTTGTCTCCTTGGCTTGAATACTTTGTTCTTGAATGGCTCCAAAGGAACCACGGAGGACCTTGGCGGTCACCCGGCAAGCCTTGCCGCGGAGGGCTGCAACTGCCCGTGCACAAGTTCGGGATACTAGGGTACCCCTACTCTAGTACACCGACAGGAGGCCCCGAGCCTGGGCCACACACGGTGCCGAGCGCTGTTGGGCCAGGCCCTAAACAGGGCACGGGCATGCGTGGCCTGGGTTACGCCGTAACTCACCCCGGACCCACCACGCCCTCCATGAACGGCACGCGTCGAATGCGGCGTCGTGTGAGAGATCGTGGGTGAGATCGCGGTGGTTTCTTTATTCGAAAGACGGACGTCCGCCTCCCTCTTTATAAGCGGGGAAAGCAGGGCAGTTCGCCCATCTCGCCAGCTTGTTGTCCAATCTCGAAAAACCCCGCTGCTTCCCCTTCTTCCCAAGGCTGAAGAGAGAGCAGCGCTCACTTCATCGCCACTCAGCATCACCAACGCCGTCGATCTCCTCACCACCTCCGCCATGGCTCCGAAGCCGACAAGGGAAGGCCGTGAAGTCGGCCGAGGCGCGCGCTTGCGGCGCTGCGGAAGGAGCGGCATCTTCCCCCCGGGCCGCGAGGGAGCTGAGGGAGTACTACTACCTCTTCTCGTCGACGGAGACGCGAAGCGCATCCGCCGCACGAAGGTACTCCTACCGCTGCTTCGAACGGGCTCCGAATGGGTACTCTTTCTTCGCGTTGTTCTTCTACTGCGGGCTCTGCCCGCCTTTCTCTGAATTTTTCTGCGATATCATGAGCACCTACGGGTTCCGCCTCCTTGACTTCACCCCCAATGTTGTTCTGACCATGGCAGTTTTCGCACATCTCTGCGAAAACTTTGTCGGAGTCCATCCAAACGTAGCCCTTTTCCGCCACTTCTTTATGCCCCGAGTTGAGAGAGGGAGCCTCTTTCGCGGTGGGATCGCCTGGATCTCAAGGACCGGCAAGAAGGAAGCTTATCTGGAGGAGAGCTCCGCAGCAAATGGGATGAGTGGAGAGCAGATCGGTGCTGGATTGTCGAGGAGAACCCGCAGCCGTTTACCGCCCAGCGCCAAACCTCGATGAGTGCACGGCAATGATTGGAGCAATGCCCCGGAAGACACTAGGTCAAGATTGCCGTCATCCGGATCCTACGCTGAGGCTTGCCGGACTCATCGAGGCGCCCGTTGGCGCAGATTTCCTCGTCGCCGCGACGCCCCCTGCAGAGAGAGGAGGAGACCCGCTGGGAGTTCCGGAACGCGGCGGATATCATGAGGCTGCGCCGGGCCTCAACTTCAATTTCAACGTCACAGGCTGGACGCGATGCTCTTGGAGCTGTTCAAGCACGATCCTGAGCATACCGGAGTGTTCAGGTAGCCGAAGAATGTCGTCCCGCTGTGCAACAATTCCTCGCTCGACCGCATCCGTGCAATGATGCCGTTGTGCGACTCGCATGGAATCGTTCCAACCTGGGAAGAGCCTGCAGATGACATCGTGGGAGTGTTCTTTGACAGCCTGGTAGAAGTGCCGGTCCGCCCCGATGAACAGAAGAGCCTCACCCGCGACACCACCGATGATGAGATGCAGCGCATCGCCACCAGGCTGGAAGAGGCGGCAGCAGCCGCTGCCGCGGCGAAGTTTGGATTCACCGTGGAGGAAGCAAAAGGCAGCAGAGGCGGCAAGCCTTGTCGAGCGAGGGAGTTTGCGGCGAGGAAGAGCTTGTCGCCTGAATCTGAGGCGGCGAGCTCGCCGAGGGCGCCTCCTCCTCCTCCTTCGGACAGCTTGCCGCGAGCGGAGCCCCAGCTCCACTAAGAAGGTGTCTCCGCAAGGCGGAGACGTGGCGGGCGGCAGACGGGTCAACAGCCGCGCGCTGCGCAGCAGCTCCACCGCGGCAAGCACTGTTGCCGCGGGAGCACCTCATGCCGCTGCGGCAACTGGAGCGGGGCCCTCGCAGACCACCGCTTCTGCTCTAGCCAAGCGGCCAAGGGAACCTACTCCTCCGCCTCGTCGTACTGGAGGCGAGACAGAATTTGATCTCTCCGCGCTCAGCTCCGACGAGGAAGAAGAAGAATAAGATTCTTTGCAGCATTTGTAGTTCTTCGGCTTGTTACTTTGTCTTGTATCTGATTTGCTTCACTCTGAACCCATTCCTTTTCAGGACGCTGGCCAAGAGAGCGTCGAAGAGAGCCAAGGCCCCGGTGATTGTCATCGAGGACGAACCCACCGCGACAGCAGGAGGCGCGTCGAGACCACCTTGCCGGACGCTGCAACTCTTCCTCAAAGCAGCCCCTCAAGCAGCCCTCAACAGTAAGTATATGGTTTACTTCCTGCTGTTAGGGCGTGCATGGGTGCCCTTTCCTTGCTGATATCTCGATCGCTGATTTGTGTAGGAGCAGAGCAGCCTTACCAGAGTGCCTCAAGCCGCCTCCCGACATGCCTTCTGCTCGACTACACCGCCAAGGGAGGATTCCCGGCAAGGAGCGTTCTCCGACAAGGAGACTTCTCCGGCAAGGCGGTTCTCCGGCAAGGGACAGCAGACGATCCCACAGTGGCGGAGACCATGACTGGCAGACCCTAGCACAGGTAATCCTCTTGCTTGAAAACTTTCCTTGTGGTCTTCTTCTTCGATTTTCTTTTGAATATTTGCTTGACTTTTCTTCATTTTCCGGTCGTCAGATCCATCCGCCACAGAGCCAATGGAGACCGAGGCCACCGGCGAGGAGGACGCGCGCGGCAATACTGACGACGCCGCTGCCATCGGAGGAGAAGCTGGCACCAACGAGCCCGCCGAAGAGGTCGCTAAAGCTGCCGCCGCAGAAGCCGGGCGAGGGGTCCGGCGATCGTGACCGACGGCCCCGAGGTCACAGGAGCGCCGGCGCCACGCCGACCGCCGATCCCTCCGCTGCGGCAGCTGCTATTCAAGAGCCCCAACCCGCGCCCTATTTGAAGGCCAGCGATGGCGTCTTCATCAAGCTCCCATGGGCGCCGAGCTCGGTGGCGCCGTCAAGGAGAAACTTTTGATGAAGAGCTGCTCGCCTCCGCTGGACTGACGCTGGTCGACGCACCAAACAGCAGCAGCGGCGAGTCTGAGGAGGAGCAGCTGCTGTCGCTCTACCGCGCCCGACAAGCCAAGCTGGAATCCCGGGAAGCGCTTGTCGCGAAGGCGGGAGCAGACATCGAGAAGCGCGCAGAGGAGCTCCGGGGCCTCAACCAGGGAGCTCTCCGGTCCCTGGCAGAGGAGCGGGAGCGACTCACCGAGGAGCGCAAAACCTTCCTCCTCGAGAAGGCTGAAGCTGAGGAGCAACAGCGGCTTGCCGCCGAGAAGCTATCTGCGCAGGAAGGCGAGTTGGTGCCGAGGAAGGTTAATCTTGACAGCCATGAGGAGGATCTAGCCACGCGCGAGCAAACATTTGGCGGGGCTCTCAACGAAGCAAAGGATGCTGCCGCAGCTGCCGAGGCCGCCAAGAAGGAGCTGGAGACGAAGGTGATGCAGCTGGAGGCCAATCTCAAGGAGAGCGGCGAGGAGCTTGCTGCACTCAAGCATGAGCAAGAGAAGGACGCCTACACTCTTGGCGAGCTGCAGGGCCGTCTCGCCGAGAGGAGCAAGGAGCTCAGCGCCGCCAAGGACTCCAACGCAGATCTTGAGTTGAAGCTGACCACCTTGACTCAGGCGCTGGACGGCGCCAAGGAGCAGGAGGTGGCCTTGAAGGAGAAGATCAAGGCCGACGAGGTGCTGTTGGCCGAGTCTTCTTTGCCGCCTGCAATACCTTTAGGGAGAATGTGGAGCACCTGGACCAAGGTCTCGTGGATGTTGCCGCAGCCATCGACGAGGAGTCGGGCGCACTGGGATGGATGATCTTGGATATTCCTCCGATGAGCACCTCCGACCCAGCGCCAAGCTCAGCTTGTTCTTCAAGGGCGCAGACGGCCCTCCAGCGACTCCGGGAAGAAATCCCAAAGCAGCTGGCCGAGGAGTCGCGCCAGATCTGCGCGGGAGCTCTTCAAAAGGTGCTGATGAAGGTGGCCTTCCGCAATCCAGGCCTCAACCTCACCAACGTCCTCAAGTCCTTGCCGCCGGATGCTGATGTGGAAGCGCTCAAGACCCTTGTCGCACCCATCGTGGGATGTGGTGAGCGGGATCAAGAGGGTTGAGGGTGATCGCGTAGATTAGGCCGCCTGCTTTTCTCTTTTCTTGCCGCTGCTGGTCATGTTATGAGAACAATCTATTAGAGCTGCGACAAGCTATCTTGTAATATAACTCTATATCGGGTAGCAATTGCTATGTTATTTCCTTTACTTGGTTCCTTCCTTTGTATGTTTTTGACCAACGCTTTTAGGGAACTTGTCGGCCACAGGCACTGGCCGCTGAAGTCTGATACGTCAAGACAAGGCGATGCTGCTACCGACAAGAAACCTTGTCGCAACTAGTCGCAGCTCACTTAAGTTGTTGAGCAGACTCGAAACAAAGTAAGGGCGAAACTTTAGCAACTTAGCTTTTCTGTCGTTTGCTTCCCGGTAAGGCTAGACTTCCTTGAGCGACGCTTGGTCCACACCATTATCTTCTCCTTTCCCCCCGGCAAACTTGTGAGTGAGGGAACCTTCCTTTCTTTGAGAAAGAGAAAGAAGAGAAAATAAAGATATGGAGCCTTATGGCTCGTTATTGCTTACTGGGAGTAGGTGCTGCACAAAGTGTCAGATAACGCATGCAAAATAGAAGTAGAAAGCATGAAATTGACAAGATGTGCGAAGCACATTAGCTTTACTTATGCACGGGTCTGCGCTCGCTTTGTACAAAGGATTACATGCAACATCGGCAAGACTTGTACAAGCGGTGGTTGCCGGAACAGGTTCCGCAACCGCGCCCTACGGGTAAAACTTACGAAGATGCTCAATGTTCCAGGAGTTGCTCACCGGAATGCCATCTTTGGTCTCAAGGCGGACAGCGCCAGGCCTAGTAACTCGTTTCACCCGGTAAGGGCCTTCCCACTTCTGCGTCAACTTGTTGGAATTCTTGGCGGACTGAACGCGCCGAAGAACAAGGTCGCCTTCCTCGAGACTTCCGCATTAACTTTATGCGGCTATGGTAGCGGCGCAAAGCTTGCTAGTATCGAGCAGCTCGTGACAAAGAGCTCAAGACGATCCTCCTCAAGGAGCAGCGCGTTATCTTGTCGCAATCGCTCTTGCTCAAGCTCATCATAAGCGAGCACTCGAGGTGATCCGTGATATGAGTTCCGTGGTGAGAACTGCCTCTGCTCCATAGACTAGAGCGAAAGGTGTCTGGCCAGTGGCTCGATTTGGCGTCGTCCTGATCGACCAAAGAACCACCGCCAGCTCCTCAATCCAGTTCTTTCCGCACTTGTGCAGCCTGTCGAAAGTTCTGGTCTTGATCCCACGCAGCACTTCAGCATTCGCCCTCTCTGCTTGACCGTTACTTCTCGGATGAGCAACAGAAGCGAAGCAGACCTTGGCGCCAAGATCTTGGACGTACTGCATGAAGGTGCGGCTCGTGAATTGCGTGCCGTTGTCGGTGATGATCCTGTTAGGGATTCCAAACGACAAACAATCGACCTAAAGAACTTGACTGTTGATCGGCTGTCACCTTCCTCATCGCTTCCACTTCCGCCACTTTGTGAACTTGTCGATTGCAACGCATAAGTACTCAAAGCCCCGACAACTTCGGGAAAGGGGCCGAGATGTCGAGCCCCTGCATCGAAAATGGCCAGGATAAAGGGATCGCCCTGGAGAGCTTGAGCTGGCTGGTGTATTCGCTTGGAATGGAACTGCACGCTTCACACTTGGTTACTTGTGCAGTTGCATCTCGAGGGCTGTCGGCCAAAAGAAACCTTGCTTAACGCTTTGCCGGCAAGTGCTCTGGCACCAATGTGGTGACCACATATGCCTCCATGTATCTCTGCCAACATCTTTTGTCCGTCTTCCCGGTGAATACACTTCGATTTCACACCGTTGAGTCTTCTTCTGTACAGTGTGTTGTCGACAAACTGGTACATACTTGACTGCCGGGCTACTCTTTCCGCTTCTTCTTGCTCTTCGGGAAGTTCTCCGTCAAGGAAACGGACAATCTGTTGTGCCCATCTTTGGAGCTTGCGGCTCGACAACAAGGACTAAAAGGCAAATCTGCTGCTGCGGGAACATCTGCTTCCACGGCGAGAACTCGCGGCTCAGCCGAGCTTGACGTTCCCGGCAAGCTTGCCGGAGCAAAACTTGTCGGGAGCGCTCGCTTCAACGGAACAAACCCTAGGGCTTGCCAGAGCAGATCGCTCTCAAAGACCCTTGGTGTTGATCTTGAGGACCTTCTTGACGGCGACTTCGGAAGCTCTCGCCGGAAAATAGTCACCAGAGATCAACTTCCTCTTCTTGCTCTGTCCGATTGATGGCGTTACATGACGGTTGAGTCAGCTTGAGCACAAAAATCCTCGGTTCCATTGTGTAACTTAAGTGTAGCGCGACTTCGACAGCCATCGGCAATGTCGTTTCAGAGCTCTTGGAACATGTTCCATTTGTAGGCCGTCAAAGTGCTCTTCTAGCTTTCTCACTTCATCAACATAAGCTTCCATCAACGGACTCTGATAACTCTTGTTCACTTGGCGGATGACAAGCTGTGAGTCACCCCTGACAATGAGCTTCTTGATCCCAAGGTCTACTGTGATCCTGAGACCGGCAAGCAAACCTTCATACTCTGCAGTATTGTTTGTTGCTTGCTCCTTGGGAAAGTGCATCTGGACTACGTACTTGAGGTGCTCTCCAGTGGGTGCAACAAGTAGCACGCTCAAGACCGGGCGCCTTGCAGCGAGAAGGCACCATCAAAGTACATCAGCCACTCTTTGCTTGCTTCCTTGACGGGATGCTCGTTTCGAATTTCTTCATCTTGTGTTGGCGTCCATTCTGCTATGAACTCCGCCAATGCTCGCTTTGGATAGTTGAAGTGCTCTCAAACTTGAGGCCAAAGCTTGATAGTTCCAGTGCCCACTCGACAATCCTGCCTGTTGCCTCTGGATTTTGCGGATCCTCTTCAAATGGAAAACGAGTGACGATCGTGATCTCATGTGCACGGAAGTAATGGCGCAGCTTTCTCGAGGCCATGAGGAGGCCGAAGCAATTTCGCACACCGTAGTACCTTGACCTAGCCCCTTGTAGAAGGGAACTGACAAAGTAAACCGGGCGCTGCACCATTCTTTTTTCTGCATCTTCTCATGCGTCTGCGTAGATCCATCCTTGTCGGGACCAGAGCTTGCCGGTGAAGCCCCCGCCGTCAGCTGGATGCATCTGCCATGGTTGCTAGCTCATCATTCGCCTCCCTCTCCGCTACTAACGCAGCACTAACCACTTGATTGGTTGCCGCTATATATAGCAGCAACTTCTCTTGTGGCTTAGGTGCGACAAGTGTTGGAGTGGAGGATGTATCTCTTCAAGTCTCGCAGCGCAGCCTCCGCTTCCGAGTCCATTTCATCGGACCTGCCTTTTTCAAAATTTTGAAAAAATGGCGGTAGCGCTCAACAGACCTAGAGATAAACCTGCCGAGAGCAGCTATGCAACCGGCAAGTCTTCAGACATCCTTGACGCACTTTGGTGCTTCAATCTGCTCAATGGCCTTGATCTTGTCGGGATTGGCTTCAATTCCTCACGAGATACGAAGAACCCGAGAAGCTTGCCGTATGTGACTCCAAACACACACTTATCGTGGTTGAGCTTGAGGTTTATCTTTCGCAGATTTGCAAAGGTTTCGTCTAAATCTTAAATCGTGAGTCGCCTTGTCCTTGCTTTTGACCACTATGTCATCCATGTAGGCTTCCACATTTCGCAGCATTTGCGGCTCAAAAGCGTCATGGACTACTCTTGCAAATGTTGAACCAGCATTCTTTAATCCGAAAGGCATCCGTGCAAACAAAGATGTGCCACATGGGGTGATGAATGCGGTCTTCTCCTCATCCTCTTCTGCCATGAAGATCCGATGATATCCTGAGTATGCATCCAGAAATGAAAGCAAATCACATCCGGCCGTGGAGTCAACAATCTGGTCGATGCGCGGCAAGGGAAATGGGTCTTTGGGACAAGCTTTATTGACATCGGTAAAGTCGATACAAAGCCTATATTTCCCGTTTGCCTTGCGTACAATTACAGGATTGGCCAACCACGTAGGATGGAGCACTCCTCTGACACGGCCTGCTGCTTCCAATTTCTTGATTTCTTCTGCGATGAATTCTTGGCGCTCCACCGCTCGCTTCTCGACTTTCTATTTGACGGGCCGCGCATGAGGACAAACGGCAAGATGGTGCTCAATTACTTTCCTAGGAACACCGGGGATGTCAGACGGTTGCCACGCAAACACGTCGACGTTCGCCCGCAGGAAAGAAACGAGCGCGCCTTCCTATTAGGGTCGAGGGTGGCACTGATGGTGAAGGTACCACCAGTGCCGTCCTCCTTGGCGGACACCTTCTTGGTCTCTGGTGGAGCTGCCATCGTCTTCTTACACTTGCCGGTGGAGCTCGATGGTGCGTCCTCGACGGTAGCGCAGCACTCCGAAGAGGTGCGCTTGCCGGAGTGGGCATCAGAGCTCTTGCCGGACTTGGTCTTCTTCTTCGCCCCGGGAGCTTCAGCAGCAAGTGGCTTGCAATCTGCTGCAGCTGCTTCCTCCCGGTAGATCTTGTCGGCGCAGATAAGAGCATCCTTCTTGTCGCCAGGGACAACGATGACACTTATCGGGCCTGGCATCTTCAGCATGTTGTATGCATAGTGAGAGGCTGCCATGAATTTGGCGAGTCCGGATCGCCAAGTATCCCATTGTAAGGCAATGGAAAGTCGCAACGCCAAAAGTAACCCTCTCGATCTGAAGTTCAACTTCACTGCCAAATGTCACCGCAACGTGATCTTTCCCTTCGCTTGCTCCTTCCCGGATTGATTCCTTGGAATGTGTCGGTCTCTTCGAGCTCGCCATCAGGGATCTGGAGTTTCTGGAGCACCGCGGAGGAGATCAGGTTCAAGCCGGCCCCGCCCTCAACTAGCATCTTAGTGACCTTGAGGTTGCGGATAGTTGGTGAAACCAACATCGGCAAGCACCCGACCGCAGTTACGCGATCAGGGTGGTCCTCAATATCAAAGATGATAGGCGTGCTGGACCATTTTAGAGGCTTGCGTGACTCGACGGATGGTTCTGCCGCATTGACTTCCCGCATCCACTGCTTGAGCTGGCGGTGTGAAGTATGCAGAGAAGCACCGCCGTCAACGCACAGGACCTCTGTGGCTTCTCGAACTCCTGCTCATCGGTCTCGTCATCATTCATGTCTTCATCATCGCCGTCGTCTTCATCCATGTCGCGGCGGCTGGGAGGTCTGTCTCCTTGCCGCTGCTTGGCCTTGCCGTGGCGTCCTCCTCGGCCGGGACGCTTTCTTGCTAGCTCCTCCGGCACCTTCCTAGGCCTTCTCCTTGTTGCGCTGCTCAGATTCGGCCTTCGCTGCTCGACAAGCTGCTCGACCTTTTGCAGCTCGAGGTCATGGCCCTTGGTGCGGTGGATCTTGCGATCGCTTTGTTGGAGCCGTCACGCTTGTCGGCGACCGCCACACCGGCAGTTGGTGCGGCAACCTCCTTGCCGGAGCTACCAGCTTTGGCTTTCTTAGCCCCACCTCCGTTGCCGGACTGCTCAACAACTAGCACATCTTTGCCTTTCTTCTTCTTGTTGTTCCGTCGCCGGTTTTTCTTTGCCGGGGCGGTCTCCTCACTATCAGATCCTCCTGCTTCAGTATTCTCTCCGGGGAGTCTCTTCCCTTCCTCAGCACGTGCACACTTGTCGGCCAGGGCATATAGCTCACTGACGTCTCCGATCTTGCACATCGCCATCTCCTCCCGCATCCTGCGGTTTCGCACGTTCTGATGGAACGCGCTGATTACCGCGGCAGGGTGGACATCTGGGATATTGTGATGTACGCGGCTGAATCTCTGAATGTACTTCTGCGAGGCTCTCCTTCCTTCTAGGCGGCGAGATGAAGGTCACTATCTTGGCCATGGGCTTGTGGTCACCGTAAAGGCGCCGACAAATTGATGGCATAGATCTGCCCAAGAGGATATGGAGTTGTCCGGCAAGTGCATGAGCCAGGATCCGACATTGGGCTTGAGCACCGCCGGAAGTAGTTGGCCAGGATCTTGTCGTCTCGCCCCGCAGGTTGCACCGTGATGGTGTAGATGCTTTGAGGAACTCCGACGGATGCGTCTTGCCGTCGTACTTCTCTCGTATGTCTCGGCTTGAAATTCTTCTTCTTTGGGCCCTTTGGACTTGCCGCAGCTCACGAGTGAACGCAGGGCAACCTACACAGACGGCAAGTCGCCTGGTTCCCCTGGCGCATGCATGTCGACAGAGGGCCCGGCTGCTGGTCGGATTGACGCCTTGGCGCTTCTCTTGGCGCTTCGATGCGAGTTCGAAGCGTCTTCTTGCCGCTGTCGTGAAGAACTTGGCGCTGATCGCGACGAGCTCGTGGATCCGATGATGCGGTGGAGTCGCTGTCGAGGTGGATTCGGTGAGTCGACGATCTTGGCCTTTGGGGCGGAGAGTGCATGGTGGTTGCACCCCCACCGGTTTCGTCGCCACCAGCTCGTGTTTGGCAGTCCTGTCGCGGCAGAGATGCACTCGGCTGCCGCGGAGCGTCGCCGTTGGCAAAGCCGATGAGACTCTGAATGGTGGCCCTCCATTCATCGACCTTGTCGGCTGTTGGAGGGTAATCCAGAGCGGTTGAGCTCGCCAAAGCTTCTGCTGGAGTGGTGGGTGGCGCGGCAAGCGACGCGAGGAGCGGATATGCTCGGACTTCTAACTATGTTAGAAGGAGCAAGACCGGCCCAGCGACCGTGCCTCGCTCGCACCAGCATGTTGGCGTGCATGCTGGTCTTGAGCATCCCGAGATCCACCAGCTCGATCTTGGTCCAACGAGTGTATGGCGTTGTGAATACCATGACGCTGTCGGTCCCGCGCCTCCTGAGACGGGCGCGGTGCATGTACGGACGCCGAGGTCTGCGCAGCCTTGTCCTTGGACTTGGCAGCACCGTGGGCTCCCCCGTCGACGTCCATTCTTCCGCCGGCGTCTACCCCACCACCCGTTTGCTCCGGTGGTGGTGGGTTCGACGCGGACGGAACATCTGCCGCCGAAGCCTTCTTCTTCGATGGCATGTCGATGAAGATGATGAAGATCTAGCTCGTGTGGACGCCGGATCATGTTTACACAATCTCGACGCCCCCTACCTGGCGCGCCAAGGATGTCGGGGAGAGCTGATCTGGCCCACGAACACCTATGGGACCGGCGGACCGAGCCCCTTTCGGTTCGGCGGGGGGCGGAGGTCGTACGAAGAGCAGATCGAGGAGAAGCACACGAGCGGTTTACCCAGCTTCGGAGCTCTCCGGAGAGATAACACTCCTACTGCTGCATGTCTGAGTGTATTGGGTTCTTGCTCAGGAGCGCTGAGTGCTACAGTACACACAAGCTGCTAACGAGACCGGCGTGAGGTCGAGCCCCTCTATGTTGCGCATGGGCCTCCTTTTATATGCTAAAGGGTCTCCGGCTGTGGCAACGTAGACAAGGGTAAAATGGAAAAGGAGTGGTTGGTACAGCTACTTGTACGTGTATCATACCTAACCCCGACGGCAGGGGACAAAGGCATTAAATGCCCGTCACGTCGCCCTAACTGTCAGAAAGGGACCGTCGGGCGCCACCGCTTGCCACGATGGCAATCTTGTCGGCGCCGCTTGCCATCGCTCCGTGGCCGACGGCCTCTTGCGACAGCGCTACCGAAAGGTCCTGTATGGCGACACGTTAGTGGATGTGTTGGAGCGCAGTGCAGTGGTGGTCTGCCGCGACAAGCGCCTTGCCGCGGTTGGTGTCTTGTCGCGTCCGGAAGCTTGTCGCTCACCGGGCCTTCCCGGCAAGCTCCTCTTGCCGGGGCCTTGTCTCCGAGGTTCCTTGGGTGGTCTTCCGGCAAGCTCCTCTTGCCGGGCCTTGTCTCCTTGGCTTGAATACTTTGTTCTTGAATGGCTCCAAAGGAACCACGGAGGACCTTGGCGGTCACCCGATAAGCCTTGCCGCGGAGGGCTGCAACTGCCCGTGCACAAGTTCGGGATACTAGGGTACCCTTACTCTAGTACACCGACAGGACTCTTGCCGGGGCCTTGTCTCCTAGGTGCCTTGGGTGGTCTTCCCGGCAAGCTCCTCTTGCCGGGGCTTTATCTCCTTGGCTTGAATACTTTGTTCTTGAATGGCTCCAAAGGAACCACGGAGGACCTTGGCGGTCACCCGATAAGCCTTGCCGCGGAGGGCTGCAACTGCCCGTGCACAAGTTCGGGATACTAGGATACCCCTACTCTAGTACACCGACAAGAATGCTAGTTGGCATAATTTCAATGTAATTCTTCTTACTTGTGATATGAATATTCAGATCCGAAAGATTCAACACAAAAGTTCATATTGATATAAAAATAATAATACTTCAAACATACTAGCAAAGCAATCATGTCTTCTCAAAATAACATGGCCAAAGAAAGTTATCCCTACAAAATCATATAGTCCTGCTATGTCAGATCTTCACCACACAAAGTATTTAAATCATGCACAACCCCAATGACAAGCCAAGCAATTGTTTCATACGTTTGACATTTTCAAAACTTTTTCGATCTTCACGCAATACATGAGCGTGAGCCATGGATATAGCACTATATGTGGAATAGAATGATGGTTGTGGAGAAGACAAAAAGAGAGGAAGATAGTCTCACATCAACTAGGCGTATCAACGGGCTATGGAGATGCCCATCAATAGATATCAATGTGAGTGAGTACGGATTGCCATGCAACGGATGCACTAGAGCTATAAGTATATGAAAGCTCAACAAAAGAAACTAAGTGGGTGTGCATCCAACTCGCTTGCTCACGAAGACCAAGGGCATTTTGAGGAAGCCCATCATTGGAATATACAAGCCAAGTTCTATAATGTAAAACTCCCACTAGCATATGAAAGTAACAACATATGAGACTTTCTATCATGAAGATCATGGTGCTACTTTGAAGCACAAGTGTGGTAAAAGGATAGTAGCATTGCCCCTTCTCTCTTTTTCTCTCATTTTTTTATTTTTTTTATTTGGGCCTTTTCTTCCCTTTTTTTATGGCCTCTTTTTTTTCGTCCGGAGTCTCATCCCGACTTATGGGGGAATCATAGTCACCATCATCCTTTCCTCACTGGGACAATCCTCTAATAATAATGATCATCACACTTTTATTTTTCTTACAACTCAACAGTTACAACTCGATACTTAGAACAAGATATGACTCTATATGAATGCCTCCGGCGGTGTACTGGGATGTGCAATGACTCATGAGTGACATGTATGAAAGAATTATGAATGGTGGCTTTGCCACAAATACGATGTCAACTACATGATCATGCAAAGCGATATGACAATGATGGAGTGTGTCATAATAAACGGAACGGTGGAAAGTTGCATGGCAATATATCTCGGAATGGCTATGGAAATGCCATGATAGGTAGGTATGGTGGCTGTTTTGAGGAAGGTATATGGTGGGTGTATGATACCGGCGACAGGTCTTGGCGGTATTAGAGAGGCTAGCAATGGTGGAAGGAAGGAAAAGTGCGTATAATCCATGGACTCAACATTAGTCATGAAGAACTCATATACTTATTGCAAAAATCTAAAAGTTATCAAAGCAAAGTATTACGTGCATGCTCCTAGGGGGGTAGATTGGTAGGAAAATACCATCGCTCGTCCCCGACCGCCACTAATAAGGAAGACAATCAATAAATAAATCATGCTCCGACTTCATCACATAATGGTTCACCATACGTGCATGCTACGGGGATCACAAAATTTAACACAAGTATTTCTCAAATTCACAACTACTCAACTAGCATGACTCTAATATCACCATCTTCATATCTCAAAACAATTATCAAGCATCAAACTGTTCTTAGTATTCAACACACTCATAAGAATTCTTACAAATCTTGTATGCTTAGCATATTAGGATTATTTAAGCAAATTACCATTCTATTAACGACTCTCAAAATAATATAAGTGAAGTATGAGAGTTCATCTATTTCTTCAAAATAAAACCACCATTGTGCTCTAAAAGATATAAGTGAAGCACTAGAGAAAACAACAAACTACTCCAAAAGATATAAGTGAAGATCAATGAGTAGTCGAATAATTATGTAACTATGTGAAGACTCTCTAACATTAAGGAATTTTAGATCTTCGTATTGTATTCAAACATCAAGCAAAACAAAATAAAATGACAATGTAAGGATAGCACAACTCATGTGAAGAAGCAAAAACTTAGGCTCAACCGATACTAACCGATAGTTGTTGAAGAAGAAAGGTGGGATGCCTACCGGGGCATCCCCAATCTTAGATGCTTGAGACTTCTTAAAATATTACATTGGGGTGCCTTGGGCATCCCCAAGCTTGAACTTTTGTGTCTCCTTAATTCCTCTCATATCATGGTTTCTCTTTTTATCAAAAGCTTCATCCACACCAAACTCGACAAGAACTCGTGAGATAGGTTAGTACAAACCAATGCAAAACCTTATCATTTCCTACTGTAACAAACCACTAAAATTATTATTCAACATTGCATACTAAATGCCTCTGCATATTTAATACTCCTATCCTCAAATAGAATCATTAAACAAGCAAACATATGCAAACAATGCAAACATAACAGCAATCTGCCAAAACAGTATAGTCTGTGAAGAATGCAAGAGTATCAATACTTCCCTAACTCCAAAAGTTATGAACTAAAATTCCCATTGTAATAAATTTATCAGAGCTAAATATGCAAAAAGATTCAACATTATACCACTCTCTGACTTTTCTAGGGAATTTTTGCAACAGCGGTAAACTTTCTTTTTCAAACAGCAACATGTATAGTAGCAAAATAAGCATGGCAAAGGCTATCCTTGACTTTTTTATTTAAACTAAAGATCCAAAACATTAGTCTAAATAACAGCAAGAAAATACTAACAATAGAAAATGATGCTCCAAGCACAACACATATCATGTGATGAATAAAAATATAGCTCCAAATAAAGTTACCGATGAACGAAGACGAAAGAGGGGATGCCTTCCGGGGCACTTGGTTATCCTTGAATATTACCTTGGGGTGCCTTGGGAATCCCCAATCTTGGTCTCTTGCCACTCCTTATTCCATAGTCCAATGAATCTTTACCCAAAACTTGAAAACTTCACAACACAAAACTTAACAGAAAACTCGTGAGCTCCGTTAATGAAAGAAAACAAAACACCACTTCAAGGTACTGTAATGAACTCATTATTTATTTATATTGGTGTTAAACCTACTGTATTACAACTTCTCTATGATTTATAAACTATTTTACTAGCCATAGAGTCATCTAAATAAGCAAACAACACAATGAAAACAGAATCTGTCAAAAACAGAACAGTCTGTAGTAATCTGTAACTAACGCAAACTTCTGTAACTCCAAAAATTCTAAAATAAATTGGTGGACTGAGGAATTTGTCTATTAATCATATTCAAAAAGAATCAACTAAATATCACTCTCCAGTAAAAAGTTGAAGCTAATCTCGTGAGCGCTAAAGTTTCTGTTTTTTACAGCATGATCATAAAGACTTCACCCAAGTCTTCCCAAAGGTTCTACTTGGCACAAACACTAATTAAAACATAAAAACACATCTAACCAGAAGATAGATGGATTATTTATTCCTAAACAGGACCAAAATTCAAGAAACTAAAATAAAATTTGGTTGCCTCCCAACAAGCTCTGTCGTTTAACGCCCCTAGCTAGGCATTATGATTTCAATGATGCTCACATAAAAGATAAGAATTGAAACATAAAGAGAGCATCATTAAGAATATGACTAGCACATTTAAGTCTAACCCACTTCCTATGCATAGGGATTTTGTGAGCAAACAACTTATGGGAAAAATAATCAACTAGCATAGGAAGGCAAAACAAGCATAACTTCAAAGCTTTAAGCACATAGAGAGGAAACTTGATATTATTGCAATTCCTACAAGCATATGTTCCTCATTCATAATAACTTTCAGTAGCATCATGAATGAATTCAACAATATAACCAGCACCTAAAGCATTCTTTTCATGATCTACAAGCATAGAAATTTTATTACTCTCCACATAAGCAAATTTCTTCTCATGAATAGTAGTGGGAGCAAACTCAACAAAATAACTATCATATGATTGAGAATTAAGATCAAGATGACAAGTTTCATGGTTATCATTATTGTTTAAAGCATACGTGTCATTACAATAATCATCATAGATAGGAGGCATGCTTTCATCATAGTAAATTTGCTCATCAAAGCTCGAGGGACAAAAAATATCATCTTCATCAAACATAGCTTCCCCAAGCTTGTGGCTTTGCATATCATTAGCATCATGGATATTCAAGGAATTCATACTAACAACATTGCAATCATGCTCATCATTCAGAGATTTAGTGCCAAACATTTTAATGCATTCTTCTTCTAACACTTTGGCACAATTTTCCCTTCCATCATACTCACGAAAGATATTAAAAAGGTGAAGCGTATGAGACAAATTCAATTCCATTTTTTTGTAGTTTTCTTTTATAAACTAAACTAGCGATAAAACAAGAAACAAAAAGATTCGATTGCAAGATCTAAAGATATACCTTCAAGCACTCATCTCCCCGGCAACGGCGCCTTTAAAAGAGCTTGATGTCTACTACACAACCTTCTTCTTGTAGACGTTGTTGGGCCTGCAAGTGCACAGGTTTGTAGGACAAGAGAAAATTTCCCTCAAGTGGATGACCTAAGGTTTATCAATCCGTAGGAGGCGTAGGATGAAGATGGTCTCTCTCAAGCAACCCTGCAACCAAATAACAAAGAGTCTCTTGTGTCCCCAACACACACAATACAATGGAAATTGTATAGGTGCACTAGTTCGGTGAAGAGATGGTGATACAAGTGCAATATGGATGGTAGATATAGGTTTTTGTAATCTGAAAATATAAAAACAGCAAGGTAACTAATGGTAAAAGTGAGCGTAAACGGTATTGCAATGCTTGGAAACAAGGCCTAGGGTTCATACTTTCACTAGTGCAAGTTCTCTCAACAATAATAACATAGATAGATCATATAACAATCCCTCAACATGCAACAAAGAGTCACTCCTAAGTCACTAATAGCGGAGAACAATCCAAGAGATTATGGTAGGGTACGAAACCACCTCAAAGTTATTCTTTCTGATCGATCTATTCAAGAGTCCGTAGTAAAATAACATGAAACTATTCTTTCCGTTCGATCTATCATAGAGTTCGTACTAGAATAACACCGTAAGACACAAATCAACCAAAACCCTAATGTCACCTAGATACTCCATTGTCACCTCAAGTATTCGTGGGTATGATTATACGTTATGCATCACACAATCTCAGATTCATCTATTCAACCAACACAAAGAACTTCAAAGAGTACCACAAAGTTTCTACCAGAGAGGCAAGACGAAAATGTGTGCCAACCTGATACGTCTCCAACGTCTCCAACGTATCAATAATTTTTAATTGCTCCATGCTACTTTATCTACCGTTTTGAACTATATTAGCCTTTATTTTCCACTTTTATATTATTTTTGGGACTAACTTATTAACCGGAGGCCTAGCCCAGAATTGCTGTTTTTTGCCTATTTTAGTGTTTCAAAGAAACAGAATATCAAACGGAGTCCAAACGGAATGAAACCTTCGGAAACGTGATTTTCTCAACGAACGTGATCCAGGAGACTTGGGCCCTACTCCAAGGAGTAACAGAGGCGGTCACGAGGGTGCCCCCCCTCCCTAGGGCGCGCCCCCTGCCTCGTGGGCCCCCTGTTGCTCCACCGACGTACTCCTTCCTCCTATATATACCTCACGCACTTCAAACGATCAGAACAGGAGCCAAAAACCTAATTCCGCCGCCGCAACTTCCTGTATCCACGAGATCCCATCTTGGGGCATGTTCCGGAGCTCCGCTGGAGGGGGCATCCACCTCGGAGGGCTTCTACATCAACACCATAGCCCCTCCGGTGAAGTGTGAGTAGTTTACTTCAGACCTTCGGGTCCATAGCTAGTAGCTAGATGGATTCTTCTCTCTTTTTGGATCTCAATACAATGTTCTCCCCCTCTCTCTTGGAGATCTATTCGATGTAATCTTCTTTTTGCGGTGTGTTTGTTGAGACCGATGAATTGTGGGTTTATAATCCAGACTATCTATGAATAATATTTGAATCTTCTCTGAATTCTTTTATGTATGATTGAGTTATCTTTGCAAGTCTCTTCGAATTATTCGTTTGGTTTGGCCAACTAGATTGGTAGTTCTTGCAATGGGAGAAGTGTTTAGCTTTGGGTTCAACTTGCGGTGTCCTTACCCAAAGGATGTAAAGGGTTGCAAGGCACGTATTGTATTGTTTCCATCGAGGATAACAAGATGGGGTATTTATCATATTGCATGAATTTATTCCTCTACATCATGTCATCTTGCTTAAGGCGTTACTCTGTTTTTAACTTAATACTCTAGATGCATGCTGGATAGCGGTCGATGAGTGGAGTAATAGTAGTAGATGCAGAATCGTTCGGTCTACTTGTCTCGGACGTGATGCCTATATACATGATCATACCTAGATATACTCATAACTATGCTCAATTTTGTCAATTGCTCAACAGTAATTTGTTCACCCAATCGTAGAATACTTATGCTCTTGAGAGAAGCCACTAGTGAAACCTATGGCTCCCGGGTCTATTCTCATCATATCAATCTCCATCACTTTAATATTTGCTTTGTTTTTACTTTGCCTTTTACTTTTCACTTTGCATCTCTATACCAAAAATACCAAAAATATTATCTATCATCTCTATCAGATCTCACTCTCGTAAGTGACCGTGAAGGGATTGACAACCCCTAATCACGTTGGTTGAGAGGAGCTATCGCTTTGTGCAGGTACGAGGGACTTGCGCGTGGCCTCCTACTCGGTTGATACCTTGGTTCTCAAAAACTGAGGGAAATACTTACGCTACTTTGCTGCATCATCCTCTCCTCTTCGGGGAAATCCAACACAGTGCTCAAGAGGTAGCAAGAAGAATTTCTGGCGCCGTTGCCGGGGAGTCTACGCAAAAGACAAGCACCATACCAAGTACCCATCACAATCCCTATCTCCCGCATTACATTATTTGCCATTTGCCTCTCGTTTTCCTCTCCCCCACTTCACCCTTGTCGTTTTATTCGCCCTCTCTTTCCCAATCTCCTCCTCTTTTTCCCCTTGCCTTTTGTTTGCTCGTGTCTTAGTTTGCTTGCTTGTCGTTATGTCTGAAATTGGGGAAATTATTGCCGATTTGGGCGATAATAATATCATGGAAAATTCTGAAGCTCCTGCTGAAGAATCCCCTACCTATCATACAAAAAGATTTCGAATTGGTAGTGGTAATGTTATTGGAAAAGTAGTTATTCAAGATTTCTTTACTTGTGCTGGTGCTTTACCCTCTATGGGTGGTTCTATTCCCCATAGAACTAGTAGCCTTGCGGATGCTATTGCCATGCTTATCGTTGAACTTGAAAGGCAATTTATGCATATGCACCCTTCTATACAAAGAATTTTCCTAGAATTTTCTAATATTGAACACTCCTTTGTTAAGCGTGCCGCTACTATCTTTTTGGCTCATGAATTCAGATTTATAATAAAAGAATCCAAAGAAATCTTTGCGCATTATAGGGTGGACGCTGGCCGTCCTCCCATAGAATCTATCCTTTTTGATCAAGAAGAAATAATGCGTTTTCAATCTATCGACTATGTTGCTTTCAATGAAAATCTTAGAAAAAAGGTGCCTACCAATATTTTAATATAGAATCTATGAGCTTAATGATGATTTGGCTATTCGAAATAATGAGCTAGGATGCTCTCTTGAGTATAGGCTCACCAAGTTCTGTCAAAAGAACGCTTATAATGATGAATTGGTTGTGCAATACGAAGGGCCGAAAGAGGAACCTATACCTCCTAAAATTGATCTTGGGGACTTTTGTCCTATTAAATTTAGCCCTTTTGATTACTTTTGCTTGCCTCAAAGAAACTTGCTGCCGAACGTAGAGAATATGAAATGAGTTTCACCGATCTATCTTATTACTACGGCACTACCTAGATCTATCCTTGTTTTTATGCCTAGCTAGGGGCGTTAAACGATAGCGCTTGTTGGAAGGCAACCCAATTTTACTTTTGTTTTTTTGCTTTTTCTTCTGTTTAGGAATAAATAATCCATCTAGCCTCTGTTTAGATGTGGTTTTATGTTTTAATTAGTGTCTGTGCCAAGCTAGACCTATTGGATCTTCTTGGATGATAGTTATTTGATCTTGCTGTAATTTTCAGAAACTTTGCGCTCAGTGCCCGAATTATTAAAAATCACCAGAACGTGATAAAATACTTATTCCAATTTCTGCTGATCAATAAGCAAATTGTTCAGGCCGTCTGATTTTGGTAGATTTTTTTGAGTTCCAGAAGTTTGCGTTAGTTACAGATTACTACAGACTGTTCTGTTTTTGACAGATTCTGTTTATCGTGTGTTGTTTGCTTATTTTGATGAATCTATAGCTAGTAAAATAGTTTATAATCCATAGAGAAGTTGGAATACAGTAGGTTTAACACCAATATAAATAAAGAATGAGTTCATTACAGTACCTTAAAGTAGTCTTTTGATTTCTTTCTCTAACGGAGCTCACGAGATTTCTATTGAGTTTTGTGTTGTGAAGTTTTCAAGTTTTGGGTAAATTCTTTTGATGGATTATGGAACAAGGAGTGGCAAGAGCCTAAGCTTGGGGATGCCCATGGCACCCCCAAGATAATCCATGGACACCAAAAATTCAAAGCTTGGGGATGCCTTGGAAGGCATCCCCTCTTTCGTCTACTTCCATCGGTAATTTACTTGGAGCTATATTTTTATTCACCACAAGATATGTGTTTTGCTTGGAGCGTCTTGTATTATTTGTGTCTTTGATTGTTAGTTTACCACAATAATCCTTTCTGTACACACCTTTTTAGAGGGCCATACATGAATTGGAATTTGATAGAATACTCTATGTGCCTCACTTATATCTTTTGAGCTTGATAGTTTTGCTCATAGTGCTTCACTTATATCTTTTGAGCGTGATAAATTTTGCTCTAGTGCTTCACTTAGATCTTTTAGAGCACGGTGGTGGATTTGTTTTAAAGAAACTATTGATCTCTCATGCTTCACTTAGATTATTTTGAGAGTCGTTAATAGCATGGTAATTTGCTTAATGTTAATATACTTGGTATTCAAGATATGTGAAACTTTCTTTTGAGTGCGTTGAATACTAAGATAAGTTTGATGCTTGATAATTGTTTTGAGATATGAAGATGGTGATATTAGAGTCAGGCTAGTTGAGTAGTTGTGAATTTAAATAATACTTGTCTTGAAGTTTGTGATTCCTGTAGCATGCACGTATGGTGAACCGCTATGTGATGAAGTCGGAGCATGATTTATTTATTGATTGTCTTCCTTATGAGTGGAGGTCGGGGACGAGCGATGGTCTTTTCCTACCAATCTATCCCCCTAGGAGCATGCGCGTAATACTTTGCTTTGATAACTTCTAGACTTTTGCAATAAGTATATGAGTTCTTTATGACTAATGTTGAGTCCATGGATTATACGCACTTTTTCCCATCCTTCCACCTTTTCTAGCCTCTCTAATACCGTGCACTTTTCGCCGGTATCATACACCCACCATATATCTTCCTCAAAACAGCCACCATACCTACCTATTATGGCATTTCCATAGCCATTCCGAGATATATTGCCACGTAACTTTCTACCGTTCCGTTTATTATGACACGCTCCATCATTGTCATATTGCTAGCATGATCATGTAGTTGACATCGTAATTGTGGCAAAGCCACCTTTCATAATTCTTTCATACATGTCACTCTTGAATCATTGCATATCCCGGTACACCGCCAGAGGCATACATATAGAGTCATACTTTGTTCTAAGAATCGAGTTGTAATTGTTGAGTTTTAAGAAAAATAAAAGTGTGATGATCATCATTCATTAGAGCATTGTCCCAGTGAGGAAAAGATGATGGATATCATGATTCCCCCATAAGTCGGGATGAGACTCCATACGAAAAATAAAAAAAGAGAGAAAAATGAAAAAAAGAGGCCATAAAAAAATAGAAAAGGCCCAAATAAAAAAATGAGAGAAAAAGAGAGAACGGACTATGCTACTATCCTTTTACCACACTTGTGCTTCAAAGTAGCACCAAGATCTTCATTGATAGAGAGTCTCTCATTTTGTCACTTTCATATACTAGTGGGAATTTTTCATTATAGAACTTGGCTTGTATATTCCAATGATGGGCTTCCTCAAATGCCCTAGGTCTTCGTGAGCAAGCGAGTTGGATGCACACACTCTTAGTTTCTTTTGTTGAGCTTTTATATACTTATAGCTCTAGTGCATCCGTTGCAAGGCAATCCCTACTCACTCACATTGATATCTATTGATGGGCATCTCCATAGCCCGTTGATACGCCTAGTTGATGTGAGACTATCTTCCCTCCTTTTGTCTTCTCCACAACCACCATTCTATTCCACATATAGTGCTATATCCATGGCTCACGCTCATGTATTGCGTGAAGATTGAAAAAGTTTTGAAAATGTTAAAGTAAGAAACAATTGCTTGGCTTGTCATCGGGGTTGTGCATGATTTAAATATTTTGTGTGGGGAAGATGGAGCATAGCCAGACTATATGTTTTGTAGGGATAAATTTCTTTGGCCATGTTATTTTGAGAAGACATAATTGCTTAGTTAGTATGCTTGAAGTATTATTATTTTTATGTCAATATGAACTTTTGTCTTGAATCTTTTGGATCTAAATATTCATACCACAATTAAGAAGATTTACATTGAAATTATGCCAAAGTATCACTCCGCATCAAAAATTTTATCATTTACCTACTCGAGGACGAGCAGGAATTAAGCTTGGGGATGCCTGATACGTCTCCAACGTATCAATAATTTTTGATTGCTCCATGCTACTTTATCTACTGTTTTGGACTATATTGGGCTTTATTTTCCACTTTTATATTACTTTTGGGACTAACTTATTAACCGGAGGCCTAGCCCAGAATTGCTCTTTCTTTGCCTATTTTAGTGTTTCGAAGAAACAGAATATCAAACGGAGTCCAAACGGAATGAAACCTTCGGAAACGTGATTTTCTCACCGAACGTGATCCAGGAGACTTGGACCCTACTCTAAGAAGTAACAGAGGCGGTCACGAGGGTGTGGGGCGCCCCCTAGGGCGCCCTGCCTCATGGGCCCCTGTTGCTCCACCGACGCATTCTTCCTCCTATATATACCTACATACCCCCAAACAATCGTAACAGGAGCCAAAACCTAATTCCACCGCCAACTTCCTCAGATCCACGAGATCCCATCTTGGGGCCTGCTCCGAGTTCACGGAGGGGGCATCCACCATGGAGGGCTTCTACATCAACACCATAGCCCCTCCTCCAAGTGTGAGTAGTTTACTTGCACCTTCGGGTCCATATCTAGTACCTAGATGGATTCTTCTCTCTTTTGGATCTCAATACAATGTTCTCCCCCTCTCTCGTGGAGATCTATTCGATGTAATCTTCTTTTTGCGGTGTGTTTGTTGAGACCGATTAATTGTGGGTTTATGATCCAGATTATCTATGAATAATATTTGAATATTCTCTGAATTCTTTTATGTATGATTGAGTTATCTTTGCAAGTCTCTTCGAATTATCCGTTTGGTTTGGCCAACTAGATTGGTAGTTCTTGCAATGGGAGAAGTGTTTAGCTTTGGGTTCAATCTTGCGGTGTCCTTACCCAGTGAAAGAAAGGGATGCAAGGCATGTATTGTATTGTTGCCATCGAGGATAACAAGATGGGGTATTTATCATATTGCATGAATTTATTCCTCTACATCATGTCATCTTGCTTAAGGCGTTACTCTGTTTTTAACTTAATACTCTAGATGCATGCTGGATAGCGGTCGATCAGTGGAGTAATAGTAGTAGATGCAAAATCGTTTTGGTCTACTTGTCTCGGACGTGATGCCTATATACATGATCATACCTAGATATACTCATAACTATGCTCAATTTTGTCAATTGCTCAATAGTAATTTGTTCACCCACCGTAGAATACTTATGCTCTTGAGAGAAGCCACTAGTGAAACCTATGGCCCCCGGGTCTATTCTCATCATATCAATCTCCATCACTTTAATATTTGCTTTTTTTTACTTTGCATTTTACTTTTCACTTTGCATCTCTATACCAAAAATACCAAAAATATTATCTATCATCTCTATTAGATCTCACTCTCGTAAGTGACCGTGAAGGGATTGACAACCCCTAATCGCGTTGGTTGCGAGGAACTATCGTTTTGTGCAGGTACGAGGGACTTGTGCGTGGCCTCCTACTGGATTGATACCTTAGTTCTCAAAAACTGAGGGAAATACTTATGCTACTTTGCTGCATCATCCTCTCCTCTTCGGGGAAATCCAATGCAGTGCTCAAGAGGTAGCACAACCCCTATGGATAGGTTCATGGGCGGAACCCGCAAGTTGATGACCAAAACATACATCAAGTGGATCACGTGATATCACATTGTCACCATAGATACGCACGGCAAGACATACATCAAGTGTTCTCAAATCCTTAAGGACTCAATCCGATAAGACAACTTCAAAGGGAAAACTCAATCCATTACACTACAAAATAAATAAATTTCCGTAATCATACGTGTTTGTCACAGTAGGACGCGTTTTTTGTCATGCATGTACATCAATGACGATTTTATGACAGAGTCAAGATAGTCATACATGTGCTGTCGTAGAAGTGTTGCATGACATTACCAAAATTATCATCACAAAAGTGTCCACTTCCATGACGATAAATCGCGCGTCACAGAAGTGCTTTCGTCAAGGGTGACCGACACGTGGCATCCACCGTAACGGAACGCCGTTAAGCTATCTGGTCGGGTTTTGGATCCGATAACCCGTTAACAGCCCCGACCAATGGGAAATTTCCACATGTAAAATTCTTCTTGGCCGGACGAAACACGTGTCAGCTCGTCAGTGGGTCAAATAGGCGCCTATGATATGTGGACACGTGCCACGGCCCACCACTGGCCCATTAAGCTTACAAAGCCAGCCCGTTTGACTTGGTCAAAAGTTAACGGCCGCCCATGAAAAGCTCATAATAACTCTTCAAGAATAGCCCATTTTACGGCTCGTTAACTCACGACCCGTTAGGCCCTAAAGGAAATCGCCCAACAACATCATGTGGGCTGTCGAATATAACACCAGCCCATTTCACTTTCGCCCATGTATGGCCCATGACGCCTTTCTTCGGCCCATATGAGGCCTTTCAGATCTTTCGCCCTTTACAGCCCACGGTGACTCTAGCCCATAATGAACAGTAATTTTCTTTGTACCCGTTAATGGCCCATGATTTACATGGGCCGCTTCAACCGTGTTAACTTTTGGCCTATTGACGCCCATACGTTCTTGGGCTCCTTTTCGCCCTCGACATTTCGCCACATCGGCGGTTCCCTAATGGGCCAAATTCGCCCATGGCAAGAGTCGACCCGTTACTAGCATGTTCCCCAAATGGGCCAAATTCGCCCATGGCAAGAGTCGACCCGTTCTTGGCTGTTACCCTAATGGGCCAAATTCGCCCGTGGCAAGAGTCGGCCGTTTCGCCTCGTTAACCCGCTATGCCGTTTCGGCCCGTCCTATATTCTCGCCCATTAACGACCCGTTATGCCTGTGATGTAATTAAGCCTTTTGCATCCCTACGGCTGTTAACGGCCCATTACCATGCTGGGCCGATACCAATTACGCCTGATTACGGCCCATGTAGACCCATTTATCCGACGGCCCGAGGCCCACCGATTACAGGCCCATTTATCGACGTCCCAAGGCCCACCAGTTATAGGCCCATTTATCGACAGCCCATAGGAGACCCATGGATCCTACGGCCCGTATATGGCCCATGGTAGTTGCGGCCACTAGCAAACCAGGTAAAAAGAAGACTAGGAAATAAATAAGGCCAAAACTAACGCTAGGCTATTAAGGCGATTGCAGAGATTACATCCACTCGGCATCAAAGATCACCACCAGTGCAAATATAGGGAACACCCTACACTATACAAAAATGGCTTGCTGTTTTCTTCAGCCGGTGGCTGCACGTTAATAATAAATTTTGTATCGCACCAAAACAAATTACAACTATATAACAAAAGGAAGGTTGGCATAAAACCTAACAGTCTAGCAGATAAATGCACCACCATAAGTTCAGAAGCTCAGTTCATTTGACCTGACTGTTACGTTTTCATGCTCTATTGTCCGATGGAGCACAATAACCCTCGCCTTCATTTCCCCTAGGCTCCTGAACAACATAGCAAATGTCTGATAGTCTGGTTTCAAAACCATGCATATCTTGACAACATTGAGCAATGTTTCTCCTTGTTTCACAAAGGGTCTCTGTTAGGGAATGGACTTGTGTCCGGAGCGCAGATACAACATTGCTTTGAGCTTGCATATCTTGATCATGAGGCAGTTTGGACGATATTGCCTTAACAACCAACCCAAGATTACACAGAACGTGCTTTTGGCACCGTTAGTGGATAGGTATCGACCCACCGCAGCAAGAGTCGACATTGCGGTTATAGTTTCCTCGACACCTTTAGAATGTGGCTGTTCCAGCATTTTTTACATAGCTCGCTGAATAGTTGAGGTTTTAAATTAGTAGTACCGAGCGTAAGATATTAAGGAGGCAGCAAAACCAAACAAAATAGCTTTGGTTTATATACAGAACTTATTCTGGTGAACCCATGTAAAATATTAGTTGTATTTTATTACAAAGTACATAATAAAACCAGGTTCCAAACATATGACCATGTACCATCGCTAATGTATTGTCTATTTCTTCACATTGTATTGAGGGCTAAGGATAAAGAGACGAAGTTTATAATACGGTAAGCATAGTATGACATCATTCATATCACAAAACAACCGAGAAATGCATAAAATGCACAATTGTAACATTGTGTGGGCAAGTCCAAAGACTAACTAGATTACGGGTCAAGATCAAAGGAACATCACTCCTCTCTTTTAAACCTTGTAAGGTGCAATGATACGCTAAGACAATTGTGTACAAAATTGAAAAGAGTAATAGACATTGGTTGCAAACCATGCAGTTCAAGGCACAAGTCAGAGTAAGTAGTAGTTAAAAGGCATGAGGATGAAGGACTTACAACAACGGCTTTGACTGGTGTAGTCATCCCCTTCATCTTGCTGGTGTGACAGTCCTTGAAGATTGACACAACATTTGGTTCAGTTACTTTTTCGTTCTTGCGGGCTTTCCTCTGCATTTGGAACAGGTCAATATAGATCTGATAATATGGCACATCGAAAAGAGTGAAACAGCAGCTAATTACAAGAGCCTCGCAGTGTGCAATATAGCTAAGATCACGTAAATGCATTGGAATTTCACTTTCAGACGGTTGGCCTTGTTCTTTGAACAGTTCACCTACAAGAAGATAGATTTGTGTGGCACATGCGTAAATAGGACTTCAACATGTGATCTGATCACATATATATAATGTACCTGATACTTCGGATCAGACCAGTGTTTAACAAGGCCCCTCCAGTCTTCATCCGATATATTTTCCACATGAGATGTTTGGGAAAGTTCACTGTTAGCCCTGCCTTCAAAGTGAGTTTTCCTAAAGTTATACTGAATCTTGTCGCCGCAGAAAGCGCATTTGAAAACATGGGTGCAAGCTTGTCCTTGCATCATCTTGGCTATCCAACTTGAACCTCATCTGTTGAAAATTATGGGAGTCTCATTCTCAGCAACCTAGAAAGTATGGGACAAAGCAAGACGATATTACTAGTTTCCATACATAACCATACTTACAGATAAATGGTCGAGGAAGGTGTTGAACTGGGTTTCTTCTTTGTCATTCCTGTCTTTGAATCCATGTTGGGAGGATACGTACATGACACCTAACGGCAAACCGCTGCCTCGATACTAACTTGGCTGACTCAGAGCATCACGTGGCCTTTTTAAACCTGCCTCAAAACGGATCTCCATTCTTCCTCCTCTAGATTTAGTTAACCTATCGAGCATTATCCCTGATGTTTGTTTCCTCTTGCGCCTAGGTGCTAGTCCAACAACGAATATAGGAAGTGTTAGTGTACATCAAACCGTGAGACTACATATAAAGAAGCATGGAACTATAACTTGACTCCAAAGAACTACCTTCTTGCTGTTGAAGCTCACAAGGTTCATCTGATATTGCCAACTCGTCTTGTGTCAAGAGTGCTTGGGAAGTAGTGTCGTGGCAAGGGATCTTGGGAATGTGCTTAGCTTCAGCTTGATGCACGAGTATGTCGTGGTACCGGTAGTACTGTGGTAGGTGTTGCAATAACTAGGGTTGTCTCTGCTTGTTTGGTGGCAGCTATTTGTTTCTGTTTGGCTTTTTTTGCAGCTCGTGTAGCATGGGATGTCGTGTTTGTAGAATTTTTCATTTGGACTTTGACCTTCTATTGCACCATCGATTCAGCAGAATCTGCAGGATTCATCCGCTTCTCATTCCCTGCCATTCTCGTGTTTCTTCCTCTTTCTACGTGCCATGTTAAGTCAAGCCGACAAGAAAAACAAATAACAATTTAGTTCTTCGTAACAAATTGATGCGTCATGCGCATTTAACCCGAACTTTCATGTTAGCCAACCACATGATAGGAGGATGTAATATGTATGAAAACAGGACGAAAGAGATAACCGTAACTATGATGTGTAAACTAAGAAGAAGACATTTCACCAAATTAGAAGCAATGCAATGGAAGGTAGACACCATATGAAAGATGCTACAAATATCGCTCCGCCAACTTAATAAAGTGTCTCATCATAAATGGCGTTTAAACAAATGTGAAGCAAAGACAAGAAATAAATCATATGCAAGATGCAAACAACATCACACTACCATGTTAGAGGTCTCTCGTCATTAGTGCCATTGCATATTCACAGCATTGCATATTCACAGCATTGCATATTCATAGCTTATGATGTAAACTAAGGAGAAGGCATTTCAACAAATTAGAAGCAATGAAAGCTAGACACCATATGAAAGATGCAACGAATATCACTGTACCAAGTTAAATCTGTCTCGTTATAAGTGCCATTTCAACAAATTAGTAGTACAAGCTAGAAAAGAATGTGAGATGTAACCTATATCACACTCTGAAGTCAAACGTGTCTTATGATAAGTGATTGTTGCAGGTTACACAACAGTAGTAATTTGATGTAAGAACATGGTGTGATAGACAGACATTGTATGTTCTAGAAACAAGAACACGTGTCTTATTCAAGTATAATATGTAAAGTAAGAAGATGGAATTCAACAAAATTAGAAGCAATACAAGCTAGACATCACACATAACATGCAACCACATATAACAGTGCCAAGTTAGAGGGAGCACCAGTGATGCTGCACTACGGGAGACGTGCTCATCATAAACACAACTTTGTTGAGTGTCTATGCATGTGTTGTCTTGGAAATCATCTTGGGGGTGTGGAGGAGTAGAAAGCAGAGAGGCCCTCCGTTCGAAGGAGCACCTTTATCCGCTGCCTTGCTAACTTCCTTCCGCTTTATTGATTTTGAATTGTCAAGTAAAACCGACAAGAAAAAGCAATAAAATTCTCTCTTCGGAACTCATTCATGCATGATACTGACAATCACTACTTTGATGTAAGGCAAACACATGATACTAGGATGGAATATGTACGAAAAACAGGACGGCATGGCATGTTCACAACTGTTTGTGTAAACTAAGCAGAAACCATTCCAGCAAATAAGAAGCAATAAATGCTAGACACCACATGAAAGATGCAACCAATATGACTCTGCCAAGTTAAAAGCGTCCCATCATAAATGGAATTTCAACAAATTAGAAGCAGCGCATGCTATAAATCATAAGAAAGATGCAACTAATATCGCACTACATATACTAAAGGTGTCTCGTCATATTGATTGATGCGGGATACAAAAAAAACAATAGTTATATGTAAGGACATGCTTAATAGACAGATGTACTACGTACTAAATACAGGAAGGCATGTCACATTAACAGCAGACTAGCACGTGCAGTTTAACCAGATTGGAAGAATTACAATCTAGACACCATATGCAACATGCAACCACATATCACGCTGCCAAGTTAGAGCAAGCACGTGCGATGCTAGTGTAGGGGAAATGCTGTAATCAACTACAGAGCTACGTTCACTATCTTCATCTAGCATTTCTGTTTCTTGAGAATCATGTCGGAGGTCGACGCTGCATTCTTTGAATGAGTAGTCCCCTTGCCCCGCCTGCCTCGTCATAAGTGATTGATGAGGGATACACAAGAATATTAGTTTGATGTAAGAACATGGTTAATACACGGATGTACTAGTATGTACCAAAAATGTAAAGGCATGTCATATTCAAAGGTATAATGTGTAAGCTAAGCAGATGCAATTTAACCAAATTGGAAGCAATACAAGCTAGACATCCGGCTGGAGTGGTGAACATGATCATCTAGGACACGAGAGCACGGTGGGAGGCGGGCTGCTTCGCCACCATCGCAGCTTTTTAGTTGCCTTACGTGTGATGCCTGTCTTTGTGGACTTGTCATCGGCTCGGCCAAAGCCTCGACTAGCTATTTGTCTTCCGGTGCTCACGGATGGTGGTTAATTTAAAATATATCTTTCCTTATCTTAATAAAGATCGACTTCGGCCTTTCGAATACAAGCTAGACACCATATGGAACATGCAACCACATATGACACCGCGAAGTTAAAGCAAGCACCTGGGATGGTGGTTCATTGCGAGTGAGGTCATCAACTCGAGAGCTACGTTTACCGTCTCCATCTGCTGACACTGCACCATTTATAGCGATGTAACGTGTCGTGCCTAGCCGCGTAGAAAGCTCGCACGAGTTGTCTCTTTTCTTTTTTGCTTCTCTCGAGGTAGACTCTGAAATACCCTTACATAAAAACACAATAGTGAGAGTATGAATGAAGTGTGTGCAGAACTAATGCACTGTAAAAGTAGCAGATAGCAGTTGGCTGAAAAATAAATGACAGGAGACATATGATAGCTCTACAACATTGCATGGCAAACAAAATTAGATTCTACTCCGTATGATTTTGTAATATATGAGCATAGGAAATGCAGGTACTCCTCCAAAGACACCACCACATGTGGTCATATCTAAGATAATGCATTTAATCGAAAATAAATTGGTCAGTTGTTTTTTTTAATGAGCCACTCGATTTATAAGGAACGGGCAGATGGCCTTCGTCTACCTCCCGCCACCATCGTTGACGATCTTTCTCGAACCGCCCGGCGACCACCGGCCCAGACCCCTGCCTCCGCCGCCCCGCCCTCCCGTCGACCTCACAACACCCCCGTGCTTGGCAGCGCCCCAAGCCATCCCTTTTATCCCGGCCGACCTCCAGATCGGGAGCCAGTAGCTCTAGGCTGCACACGCCCCTAAGATAAACACCAAGGCACTGCTTCGCCGGCGTAATAGTCGTACTAGCGCTTGTTACGCCGGGGAATGCTTCCGTTAATTGGGAATCAACTGGCGTAAATTGAAATTGTGGGGCAACGGACCTCTAGCTAAGGTGAAATAGTATATGAGGAGAAACCTTGTGCATCACGAGTTACTAGGAACATCTAGTATCAAGAAGAAGCGGTCAACTAGTGTCTTCTGTGGGATGAATACCGTGCAAGCAGAGATGTAAGATTTGCACGAATAAGGGAAGAGGAGTACCTTCTTCGGTTGCCGGTGTGGTCACCTCCACATGTCGCGCCGATCTTCTTTTTACCGGGGAAACCGATGTTCTGGAGGGTGCAGGCTTGGACGAACCCATGGCCAAATTGTTGACTATGTTGCCGTGGCCGTATGTCGGCGGAGGGGAAGCAGATCCGAGGCGGCGAAGGACGGCGTAGCAGGAACAGCTCCGGTGCGGTGGAGGGTGGCGAAGTTGGAGCAGCAGCGGTGAGGCGCAGGACGGCGTGGTTGAACTGGCTCGGGTACGGACGGCTCGGCCTTGGCTTCAACTACTAGCCGTGGAGGGCGTTGTTGTTGAGGTTGCGGTGGACGACGACGTCGGGGTATCAGCCTCGGCGTGATGGAGGGGGGCGGCGATTGATGGGTGGGATAGGGTGGGGGACGGAGGACGCCGGGGTTTCGCGGCTGGTGGAGGTAGTTTTGGCGCCCACGGAGTATGAATGGGGAATCGGACGGGTGGGGGTAACCATGTTTTGGTCTGGGACGCGCTTGTTTTTGGCTTTTTTGAACAGAAGATGGGACGCGCTTGTTTGGAATTTGGGGAAAGTACAAACTTTGCCCCCCTCTTAAATTTCGGACCTACTGCGGGTCGGGGTTCGGATGGTAATCCCAGGTGTCCCAAATAGTGGGCGGGAGCGATTTCGCTCGCATGTGTGCTTAGGCGGCCATTGTGTATGAATGTTTTTTGAGGCGGTTGCGTGGCGTCTAGATGAAGCTACAAACCTACCCGGTTTAGACCTTTGGACGTCGGGCCAAGAGGGTTTCACGGGTCGGAATTATTAGAAAAGTAATTTCCTTGTACTACCAAACATTGGTCTCACGCGGTTCCCAAGTAGTAGAGGCTCTTTGGCGCTTCGTTCAAAATTTTGAAACACAAGCATTCACGTTTAGAGTACTCTTGAACTATGAGGATTGACCTAAATAGACAACGTTATATTTGACCTTGTATGTTTGAAAACCTCATTAAATTATCCGCTTCTTTTTGAAATTTTGACACTTGAAAATCCTATAACTACAATTATTTTGGAATGGAGGAGCTAAATTTGAATCTAGATTGTACACGACTACATATGCTATTATGTACAAAATCAGAGCAAAGATTGGTGCCCCCATAATTTAGGTATGGTTTACAAATGCCATGATATCAAATTCAAATAATTGAATGGACTTCATGTTCAATTCGATTTTTTTTAAATCACCTTAAGTTGAATTCAAATGTATGCTAGTTCATATGTAGCTATTTATAATGTCCATTGTGTAACTTCCGTATGTATAATGTGCTTTACACACACAACATGAACTATACTCACGTTTATATTCGATTGCTAAAGCGATGCATTGTCTGGATTTCAAAATACTAACTATGTGGATCAATTGTGTCGAATAATAACATAGACATGCTCAAATTCGATAGAATCTAGATGTCCGATGGATCAATGACCGCTCCTTACGCTAATTGCAAATATCATGATCCCATCCTAATATTTGGATACAATTTATATCTTTAATAAATGTGTACAAGTGTCTTTTACGTGTAGTTTCACTCTCCATCGGTGGTCTCTCACACATGCTCACACACTCTCTCCCGAGGTGTCTTTCTTGCACACATGCTCTAGATATAACCCTTCCTCCCTCTCGTAACCATTTACAACTGTTTTCACTAACCTTTATCACAAGCACTCTTCCTCTCGCAAACATACACACGCACAATCCTCATCGACCCTTTCTATATACATGGACCTTCCTACGTGTCTCATGTACGCACATTATCTTTACGCCTGTCTCTCACACATTGTCTCACACCTCTCTTCCTAATTGACGAGTATGATTCTAGCAGAGCATTCTGTAGGATGCCCCTTAAAGTTAGGTTCGATGAATATTAATATAAGAGATAAAGGGGTTACCTTAGTCCGAGAACCTAGGGTTACAAATCCTAGCCGGCTTTGTCAGTGGACACAGAGTCCTTCAGAATTCTGCTATCTTTGTCTTGTACGACTAGTCATCCATGGGTCTTCCTAAATGTGTCATGGGCCGACCAATGTGGCGCAGGACTGAACCAAACGAAGGGCCTCACCTCGACCCACCGGACCTCACGCGGTGACACACCCTCAGCCCCCACGTCTCATTATCTTCTCACACCCACACATACCAACACAAACACCACACACACAGAAAATTTCTCTTGGTGCCTCTATTCCCTCCCCCCTTGCATATACACACTCAAGGGAATGGAATCTCTTGTCGTGACATCATATTCGTCTCTCTCTCTAGACCACTCCCATTTCTCGTGCTATCTCTCCACGCCCCCCGTCGGCCCCTCTATCAATGCCTCTCTCGAATACGTAATACACGCACATACCTCTCTAGGCCCCGCCAAATGCATCAACTACACATTCACACATGTTACATCACGTACCCCATTGATCTAAAAAGCCCTCTCTTCACGTTTGTTTTGCATACAACATTCCTTTTAAATAAAGTGTGGCCAAAAAATTATTTTAGAATTTCTACATATATACAACATTACTAAGTTATATGGAGGAGTACGAACGCTAATTTGCATTGCATGGTGCCCACAATGATATTTTTCCGCACTGTGAATTTGTATTTTTTTATATTATATACAAAGTTAGTCATAATAAAGAGAAATGAAGATCATCTCTCTCTCCATCGCATACCCCCCCCCCCCGTACGCCCCTTTCACGTATGCACACAAAACTATCTCCAGGTCCTCTAAAAGTAAGCCCCCAGAAAATTCACGTGTGTTTCATCTTTCTCTCGCGATATATGCAATGACGATCATTGTATTTGAAGCGAAAGCACGATACAAACATTGGACTTCATAATCTACTCATTACGGTCACCTTTTATGTTTAGTGGTTATTATACAGTCACGGGCTCACCGTACAACGCTGTATTTGCTCATGACATGACTAGTTGACCAGTTAAACGCTCCACGTGGCACCTCTAGTGTTTCATCACATTATCTCACTACCATCGTGACCACCTGTCGAATTGTATCTACTCTACATCTACACTCTTATAAAATACACGCTTATAAAAAACAGAGTTGGTGATGATGGTGTGCCTGCCATCCTGCAATATAGGTCGTCCGATTTATATCTAACGGATAGGAAAGAAACTATGGCAATTTTGCAAAAAGGTACCCACACACCTCTCTACATTTGCAAATAAGGCCTTCCCTCGTTCATCCTTTTCTCTCACAAGATAAACAAGTCATACAAATGCATCTTGATGTTACGTGCAACGCACGGGCATCTTGCTAGTAAGAATTAAAACAAACGACAAAAAAATATTTTGACGGTGGTACGAAGTCATGACTGACGGTGTCCTGGACAAGGGGGTACTCACCACGTCATCTCCCGATCAGTTGGATTGGGCCGAGGAGACCCATGGCCGTATACTCATGGGCCAGTCCGGACAGCTGCAGCATACAAGGAAGATTCCACAAGACTTGGCGATCAAGACAAGGACTCCTCCCCCACCGGCGTATTCGGCTAGGACTCTTGTTATCCTAGGCCTCTGGTGCATTATATAAACCAGGGCCAAGCTATTCAATAGACAACAACAATCATACCATAGGCTAGCTTCTAGGGTTTAGCCTCTACGATCTCGTGGTAGATCAACTCTTGTACTACCCATGTCTTCAATATTAATCAAGCAGGAAGTAGGGTTTTACCTCCATCGAGAGGGCCCAAACTTGGGTAAACATCGTGTCCCTTGCCTCCTGTTACCATCCACCTTAGACGCACAGTTTGGGACCCCCTACCCGAAATCCGCCGGTTTTGGCACCGACATTGGTGCTTTCATTGAGAGTTCCGCTGTGTGTTCGGCAAAAGGTCGATGGCTCGCCTGCAGATCAACTGCGACTTCGGCATCTTCGTCACCAGCTCGACTGGTCACCTTGGTTCGACCAAGGACTGCGCCCTACCTCCGATCGTCATGTTCGGATGGGGGCCTTCATCAACATCAGCTCTGATCTCTATCAAGATCATGGAGGAATCATCCAGGGAGCCCCCGGGGGCTCAACGTCAACATTGCCCTCGGGCGACCGTGTTGTTTTTCTGGACAACGAACTTGTGTCCGCCGCCACCGCCTCCTCAAGTGTCGTTTTAACGATTGCTTCGGTGGAATTGTGCGGAATTGAGTCTACAGCAACCCTGGAAAATTTCGTCGAGTTCCGATGGAGGAATCTCTGGCAATCTGCGATATGCCGGAGCCCTGTTAAATCTGGACGAGAATCTGGATGAGTTTAGGGCGTGGTGTCCAGCTTCTAGCTCGGACGTCCTTTGGAAGATTCAACCGTTGATCGGCTGCGGAATTCCTATATCTACGACCCCTCACAATTTCAGCTCGATCCGATCGTCCAAACTCCGGGAACCTTCCCATTAGTGCATCACTTTTCGGATCTGTTTTCTGCGCGAAAACGAATCCGACCCGAGTTCACCTTTTTTATGAACGGGATTTCGGACATCCTTTTTGAAGGAAGTTTTGTATGGGGTATTGTGTTTTGTTTCCGAACACATCCCGCTAACTTTAAAATCTTTTGAACATGATCTTCAACATCATGCTGGTGTCAAACCAGTCCGGCAATATTGCTCCACGGCCGCCGACCTGCGCTAAACACGACATCACTTTGTTGAGCCGAGCTCAACTTCTTCGGATCATCATCTCGGCAAGCCGAACAAGAGTTCGGCATCGGAAAGGATAAATCATCACCAATCGGAAAGGATAAATCATCACGACGTAGCGCAGACTAGTCCAATGGAGGAGCTGGCCCACGACCTCCTCGCCACCGACAACCGTTCATGTGGGTCGTTGGGGCCAACAACGGGGCACAGCTCCAGCACCGCCTCTAGACACGGCGACCGCGGTGAGCGACACGCTCATATCGTCGCTAGACACGGTCGGTTTCAGTGTGCCGAGGGTGGCGTTAGTGCTGTGGCACGACCAACGGTATGTTTGGTTTGTGCCCAAGGTTGCCCCATCAAAGCATTGGGTAGCCAAAATTTTGGTTGAGGTATTGGTTGCCCATGATTTGGCCGACATTGGCAAGAAAAATGAACTAGAGTTGGCTACAGTTCATTGGCATGCCAAAGAAATGGCAACCATCCAAACAAAGACCAATCTTTTGGTCATGACCAAAATTTTGGTTGAGGTATTGGTTGCCCATGATTTGGCCGACATTGGCAAGAAAAATGAACTAGAGTTGGCTAGAGTTCATTGGCATGCCAAAGAAATGGCAACCATCCAAACAAAGACCAATCTTTGGGTCATGACCAAAATTTTGGTTGAGGTATTGGTTGCCCATGATTTGGCCGACATTGGCAAGAAAAATGAACTAGAGTTGCCTAGAGTTCATTGGCATGCCAAAAAAATGGCAACCATCCAAACAAAGACCAATCTTTGGGTCATGACCAAAATTTTGGTAAGGTGCACTTTGGCCACAATCCAAACACACCCCAACACCCGGCTCGTCGAGCACGCACGGGGCGCCGTGACGTCCGCTGGAGTGGTGTAGCGGCCAACTGCATCCTCTGGACCTGAGACCATGCCGGGTCGTCTTGCTTTTTCAATGACATGCGGGGATCGCATTTGAACAAAGGACATCTCCAACGTTGCCACGACCGCAGGTGACTACCCTGGCACACCAAAGCCCTCGTCCCTTGCACCGTCACGCGGTGCGTTCCCAGCCGGCGCCAGCTGCCCGCATTCATGTCGTCCGTTTGTATGTCGTCGTTAAGAGGCTCGGTGCCCGAGGAACAACTCTGGCGACTTAATGACGCACCCGGACGCTTGGCCTCACCGGAATGCGCTACTTAAAGCGGCAACACCCAGCTAACCTCCACACCATAGCGCATCGTCCTCCTACCTGGCACCACATCCGCCATGACCGCAAGTGCGAATGCTCTGCGGGAGAGCTTGTCTTCGGGGATGAAGCTCGAGGTCGCCGCCCGCGCTCAAGTCGCCTCTCGCGATGCAATAGCAGCGTAACCGGACGCGGACGCGACCACACAAGCAGTGGCCACGCTGGCGGCCGACGACGGGAGCACCGTCAGCCACGTGTCCTACTTGCCGCCGTTCAACGTCCGGCACCGCCGAGGTCGGGGACTCCTCCGAGGATGAGTAGGGCATGGGAGGCGGCAGGGCATGGTGTGCCAACTGGCCGGTCCGTATCCCGTGTTCTACTCTTCCTCGCCGGAGACCGCACCTCCACTTCACGGGTCTTGAACCCCGCCTCATATATAGAGATCGCAGATGGAGGACGTTGGTCGCCACGGTAGAATAGGTTTAGGGTCGGGTTTCTTTTATTTTTCTGTCCTATAAAAGTTCGAAATGTAATGAAAATCTGCCGTGTTTGCATTAATCTCGCCGGTGTATATTAAATTTCACAATAATATACATATTGTAGGAGTACTAGCAAGATGCCCGTGCGTTGCACGGAAGATCAAGATGTTGTGGGAGAAAAGGATGAACGAGGGAAAGCCTTATCTGCAAATGTGGAGAGGAGTGCGTGTAAATTGTCATAGTTTCCTTCCTATTCGTTAGATATAGATCGGACGGCCTATATTGCAGGATGACGTGCACACCATCATCACCAACTCTGCTCTTTATTGAACCGAGACAAATCTAAAAAATCCAACTAAGCCAACCTCCCAGCATATCGCGCGGGAAAAGACCCGGCCGCGACGTTTTAGTTGGGATTACCAGATTACTAGTAGTAGTATCGATGGATCGCGCGAAGCAACAATTTTTTTTGAGGGGGCAAAGCACCTAGTTTAAAAGGAAAAAAGGCGGTACACTCACAGCACTCCTGTCGCGGTCGCATTGCACCCCACACACGTTCGGTCCTGCACACGGCTCACGCAAACGGAACGCGCTTGACTTGCCTCTTCACCGACACGTGGGACTGCACTTGGAGAAACCGACCATGCGCCAAACTCCCCGCCCACCGCGAAAATCCCCCCACGCAAAAATTCCCCCCAAATCCGATTCAACCGCCCTTCGGCCAAATATTCCCCAAACCCCCCTCTCCCTCCCCCCCCCCCGTCCCACCTCCACTCCACCGTTTTATACTCAATCTTTGTTGTTGCGATGGCCTTCGATAGTCCGATGGCTGTGTGCTCGGCCTCATTGACTGCTGAAATAGCCTACCATAATTTAGCACTCAAATCTGTTTGCTGAATTAGCTTTACATATATTTCGTTACTTAGATTTGCTCGTCCAAATATCTTGCCATAGCTTTAGACATCGACCTAGGTATTTTTTTCTGGACTTCATAAAAAAGCATATATGTTTTTCCTGTAATATCTAGTAGAAGAACTAGTTTGTATGTCTAACAGATGGACAGGACTTGGATACCTTCTGCTCGAAGATTCTCCGCAGCATATGTCGAGGGAGTTGAAAACTTCATGAAGTTTATCAGAGCTGAGTACGGTGGTCCGAAATCAGATGTGCACTGCCCGTGTAGCAGTTGTATGAATTCAGTTACAAGACCCCAGTCAACTATGCAAAATCAGCTACACTTGTATGGGATGTCGGTCACATATACTAGGTGGGTTCATCATGGTGAAGCTGTGAACGTCAATGTTATTAACTACGTGGAAGCAGTAGATCACCATCTTGATCTGCCTGATGCTCAGGTGGAAGAGGAGGAGGAGGTGGTGGTGGCGGAGCCAGTGAGTTTGACCAACATTGAAACAATGCTACGAAATGCTCGTGCATTCTGTGAACTTTCACCTGCAGAAGAAAAACGGTGGGCCCGCATGTTGGAACAATGCAACGTTGTTGTCACCCCAGGAAATAAGCTGTCAGTATTCTCAGCTATGGTCACCTTTCTTCAGGTGAAGACATCTGAGCGGATGACCAACAAATCATTCGATGCGACATTGGCTGCTTTCCACAAATCTTTCCCAGATGCGTCTGAGCTGCCACACACCTACAGTAAAATGAAGAATTTCCTTCGTGCAGTTGGAATTGGATATGATATGATCCATGTTAGTAAGAATAATTGTGTTCTATTCCAGAAGGATTATGCCAACTTAAGTGAATGCCCGAAATGCAAATCAAGATGGAAAGATGGCGATGTTGTGAAGAGGATTCCTCATAATGTTCTGAGACATTTTCCAATTACACCAAGATTGCAGAGGTTGTTTCATGATGATGAAACAAGAGAGGATGTACTATGGCATTCTAGGAACCAGAGTACAGAGATCGAGAATGTAATGAGCCATCCATCTCATGGTAGTGAGTGGAAAAGCTTCAATGATAAACACAAAGAGTTTGTTGTCAATTCGAGAAACATTAGTCTTGGTTTAGCTTCAGATGGATTTAACCCATTTGGCCACCAGAGCGCCACATATAGCATGTGGCCAGTGCTTGTTATCCCTTACAACATGCCTCCAAATGTCTGCACCAAAGAATCAAACTACATGATGGCCTTGCTCATCCCCCTAGAAAGGATTTTGATTTATTCATGGAGCCTCTCGTGGAGGAACTTCAATAGCTATGGAAGGGTGTTCTCACTCGAGACCTATATAGCAGCCCACCAGTTGATTTCTTTCTGCGTCTTTGTTGTAATTTGGTGCATCCATGATTATCCGCTTTGGGCACTATGTCGTATGAACAACACATGGTTACAATCCATGTGTTCGCCAGTGAGAATCATTGTCATACGCAATACTTAGCAAGATCTGTTACATTGGACACCGCCGTTTCCTTCCCAAGGACAAGCCGCATCCTAGAAAATACTGAAGACATGTGTTCAATGCAAAGCATGAAAACTGTGATGCGCCAAAGAGGCTCACCGCCGATGAGTTGCAACTGGAATTAGAGAAGGTCGGGCATATTACACCGTGAAACCATCCCGGTAATGGTAGCGAGGAAAAGGAAGCGTGTACGGTAGAAGAGAGATTATTGTTTACTCGCAGTCCACTTTGTTGGACTTGGAGTATTGGAAAGATTTGGATCCATGCATAATCTTGATGTGATGCACATCGAGAAAAATATATGTGACAGCATTATCGGCACACTTCTTAACGTTGAAGGCAAGACGAAAGATACCTTAAAATCTAGGATTGATTTGACACACCTGGGTATCAGAAAGGATTCGCAGGTGCAAGATGAAGGTAAACCACGGGATATGGCACCAGCTGTGTACGTCTTGGACAAGGTAAAAAGGAAAGAATTCTGCGATGTCCTGTCACGTGTGAGATTCCCACATGGATTTGCTTCCAACCCTGAAAGGAGAGTTAGTGCACATGGAAACAAGGTACAAGGGTTGAAAACTCATGACTGCCACGTCCTACTTCAAAGGGTTTTACCTGTTATCCTTAGAGGATTGGGCCGCCCCGACTTATACAGAGCAGTTGCAGAGTTGGGACAATTCTTCAGGGAACTCTGTAGTAGAAATATCAGGATAGATGCTTTGGAGCGTCTTAGAGACAAGATACCAACTATCCTATGCGACCTTCAGAAGATATATCATCCATCCTTCTTTGATGTGATGGTGCATTTGGCTATTCATCTACCTGATGAGGCACTACTTAGAGGTCTAGAACAGTATGGCTGGATGTACCCTATTGAAAGGCGGCTAGGCACTTTCAAGGGCTATGTTAGGAATAGAGCTAGACCCGAGGGTTCCATTGCAGAGGCCTACATTGCTACAGAAGCGTTGACATTCTTCTCAAAATACATTGAAACAGCTGATCGGCTTAGCAAAGAGGTGGGTGAAGACAATCCCGGGCTCAATGTTTTCGACTATTCTGTTCGAAAGTTACAGGTGGAAGAGTCGACAAGAGGACAAACCTAAAGATTTGGACAAAATGGTTTGGTATGTGTTGAATAACTGTCACGAGATACTACCTTATATCAAGTAAGTGCAAGATCGCAGCTTATACATCGTAATCTACTAAACTTGCGCACATTCTTATATATTTAGATGTTTGACGCGATCACTATGTTGTGCAGCATATACAAAGAGGAGTTACTGCCGCAAAATCCAAGAAACATTGACAAACTGGTTATGGCAGGATTTGTGAAATGGTTCAAGAACCATGTAAGCTTTTGAAGTGCATTGTCAGTTTTTTTAATATATTGAGTACATACGATGATCAGCTTGTCTATTTTCTAACCATAGGTTAAGAAGATGCGGGAGGATGGGCAAAGCGGTTGATGATGCCCTTTACTCACTAGCAATGGGTCCCGATACTCGGGTAAGACATTATGAATCTTGCGTTGTTGGAGATGTGCGCTACAACACCCTTGCACGAGACGAAGCGGGAAGACACAAAACAGTGCCATCATGAGCACGGATATCGTATGACAAAGAGACAACTGAAATGTCTGCTAACATAATGTACATTGTTCAGCTTGCAGATACCTCCAATTTCGAGGATCATCGGTGTGTGGTTCTGTTGTCTTTGTCGTTGGTATAACCTGTTTTCCGTGATCGAAAAACCCGAGCTGATGATTATTTCAAATCCATCAATGTCAAGGCGGCGTACTGCACCAACGAGCCTTTTATTTTGGCAAATCAAGCAACACAGATATTTTTCTTGGAAGACACATTTGCACATAGCGATGATCGGAGAGTATTGCAAAGGTTTGAGCAAAGGAATTCGTTTAATGAAGTTGCACAACAAGATGATGCTTACATCGCTCCGGATGTACAAGATAACACAGATGTTCCTAATATCTTTGAGAACCATCACGTCAATGACGCCGCAAAAAGATTGTCCGTCAGGCCGTGGACATACAAGAGTTGATCAAGAAGAAGCCAATGTTCGAGGACGTTGAGGACGAAGAAGAAGATGACACCGCCACGAATTACGATTCGTGACCGATACACATGGCGAAGATGTTGACGCCGCTGCTGCGGATGATGATTACATTGCTTTTGTTGTATTTGCACTCGTCAAGACGTTTTTTATCTACTATGTGAAATTGTGTTTGCTATGACAACTGAAACCTGATGAACATGTTGTTTAGTATTTTGCTATGAGAACATCACTTGTTATGTATGCTGATTTGTGTTTGGTGATTGTATGACAACTAAAACATGATGACATTATTGTTTACTTGTACTCATATTTGGTTGTGAAACTTGAATTTGATGACATAGTTTGCTGTTGGACTGCAATTTTCTCGACGTCTTCGAATGAGAACAAAGCTGACCCGACAGGGCCTCTGCTATTTATTTATTTATATGAGCAAAGGGATACCCCCTGATTTCCGTTAATACAAATCATTAGATGTTCACAACACTACGCCCTTTTCGCTACACAGGTTTCATTCATTACTAGTTTCAAAGAAAGTGCTCATGTCGTAGCTAATCGAATACATCACGAAAGTGCTACATACATCGCAAATAAAGAGACAATCATCCTCTGAGCACATCGATTTTGCCCATTATCTTCACAAGCTCTTTCATCTCCTCATTCTTTGTCAAGGTCGTTCAGAAATGTTGTTGCTTGGCCATGATCAGAGGAACTGCATCTTTAACCTTCTGCTCTGCATCTTCCTCTTCTGATGTTCCTTCAGTTACTTGTCCAACACCCCAACCTGTTGGTATTGGGATTCCTCGGCTAACCAAATAATCAGCGTAGTTGCATTCCCCCACATCAGCAACTTCCCAGAAATACAAATCACACGAATCTTCCCTTTCTCGCATTTAATCAAATTGGAAGATCATCAACCAAACTATTAAAAAATCAGCAACTGAAAGCAGCAGAACAACACTTAAACATATTATTACCCCATGATTCGGGCATTTGTAGAAGACTCGACCAGGGTTGCGGATTGTGGTTGAGACGCGACGGATGACTGCGTTATTTGCAGCAGTGGCACCCCACCAACGGCAGCGGGTTGCGATGAGCAATCGGCTACGGTGCGCGTGCCGGTGGGGGTGTGATGAGACCCACAGGCGATGGTACGGGTGGCGACTTGGCGCATATCTGGTTGTTGCTCGTCAAGATCGTGGACGAGCAGCCGGCGGACATGGTTGCTCCGCCAGAGCTTCAAGCTAGGCAGAGTAAGTAGAGAAGAGGAGAAGCGAACGTCGGATATGTCGGGCCATTACTTGCGTAGTAGCATAGCACCATATATAGTCATAGTCTAGGTTTGGATTCAAACAGCTATAGGAGCACGCCTTTTCTTTTTCTAAAACTCGCAACGCCTCTTTACTTGGTACACTAGCTTGTTCTCAGACGCCTTCCCAAGTCTTTGATTTTCTTTCCTTTTTTGCGATGATGGAAGGAGGACAAAATTGAGAGTTCCTCGGACTCGAACCCAAGACCTCTCGGTTGAAAACCAAGGGTGCTAGTCACCTATGTGGCGAACGTTCCCTGTGAGGAGGACGGCAGACGAACGCATTTTCCTCGCAGTTTTCTTCCTATATATAAAAAAGTATGCTACTTGGTGTCCGCTTAGTCAAAAACGACAGCCAACCTTGACCGTTGGATTGACATTCAACGTCATCACATTTCTTCGCCTCTTCTTCCTCGAGCCGCCAGCCAAACCAGCGCCGGCGGGACCGCCTCGCTTCCCGCCTCCCACGGCTGGTCAGGATCTTCCCGGCCTCTGTTCGTTCCCGTCCGAGGCCTCACCATTGTCCTCCGCCTTGGTTCGCTCACTGCGGCGCCGCCCTCCGGTGTTGTCAACATGGTCAACAACCAAGAGGAATAAGGAGATGATTGTACATGGTGAGGATGACAGTAGGGACCCAGCAGCGCGCGCAGTAATTTTGTTTTTTCGGGACGGAGAAGGGTATCAACTGGGTTGTGCGGGACCCGTGGCCGTCTAGCCCAGGCTTTTATTTCATATGTTTAGCACATGACCAGCCCATTTTGTTTTTTTCCTTTCTGAAAAATGGCTAGCCAGCTATTTTGTTTGCAGAATAACCAACATAGGTCTACTTGCTTTTCTACGCCCTGCTGGGCCGGAAATCTTTCAAGACGAGGAGGGATGCATTTTGCCCAGAAAATGGGCTATAAGTAATAAGAAATGGGCTATAAGTAATAAGAAATGGGCTATAAGTAATAATAAATGGGCTGTAAAATGAAAAAATACATCAAACAGGCAATTAGTTCCAAAATATTGTTTTCTTTCGGATTTTGATATTTTAAATTTCATTGTTTTGTGCGGGTAAAATTTCATTGAATTTAAATTAAGGTATATTTAGATTTAAAATTAATTTGAATCTAGCTAGAAATTTCGGGATGTATGCTATTTGGGACAGATTTGGAGGCTGACTTGTGGGTCTACTAGGTTGACGTGTACTTTGGCTTTGTCAACTTAGTCCACAAACGATTCTAGCAGCAGTGACCGTTGGATGTTAAACCCACAAACATGTGCTTTGATCTTAACCGTATCATAAAAAGGTGGAGGGTTTGGAGGTGCTTTCGGCCCCCTTTTCTACCGATGAAATCGATGCAGTGATCAAAGAAATGCCTAGTGACAGGGCTCCTGGTCCCGATGGTTTTAATGGTTGCTTCCTCAAAAGTTGCTGGCACATTATCAAGGAAGATATCTACAAAATGTGTCGCCACTTCCACGAAGGCCACCTTGACATAACCAGTATCAGTGAGGGTTATATCACTCTCATTTAGAAAATCTCCTCTCCTGTAACGGCTAATGATTTCAGACCCATAACACTGCTCAATTGTTGTCTGAAAATCATCACGAAAACTCTAGCCAACCGTCTGCAAAAAGTCATTCTTAAAATCATCCATAGGAATCGGTATGGATTCCTCAAAGGGCGAACCATCCAGGACTGTTGGGCATGGTCATTTGAGTACATCCACCAATGTCAAGCATCATCGCAAGAGATAGTGCTACTCAAGCTTGATTTTGCCAAAGCCTTTGACACAATAGAACATGAACCTATGTTGCAGATCATGAAGCACATGGGCTTTGATGACAAATGGATTGGTTGGATGAAATCTATATTTGCCTCTGGGGTTTCTTCGGTTCTCTTGAATGGGGTCCCAGGCCGGAAATTTCTATGTAAATGTGGAGTGAGACAGGGAGACCCACTATCACCACTCATTTTTTGCTTTAGCAGCCGATCTCCTTCAAGCGGCGATTAATGATGCCTACTCCCAAGGTTTAATTGATCTACCTTTTCCATGCAATCGGAGGGGTGATTATCCGGTGATTCAGTACTCGATGACACGATCCTGGTCATGCCTACTTGCCCAGTTCAAGCCCGCCCGCATGAAGTCGATTCTGGTAGATTATGTTGAGTCTGTTGGTCTGAAAATAAGCTTCCACAAGTCAACATTGATTCCCATCAATCTTGACCTGCAGCAGGCTTCTGTCTTGGCTCAAATCTTTGGCTGCAATGTTGGATCGCTTCCATTTACCTACCTGGGACTTCCCATGGGAACGACAAAACCAACGCTGCTTGAACTCATGTCGTTGGTGTGTGGGATTGAGAGGAAGCTGTCCACTGCCCTATCCTTGCTTTCAGCTGGCACCAAACTCACGTTGGTCAACTCCACCATCACATCCATGTTGATATATGCTATGTGCACACTAAAACTACATCCAAAGGTGATTGAGCACATTGACAAGTTGCGTAGATACTGTTTGTCGGACAAAAACACTGAGGCAGGTGTCGTGGTTCTAAGTCTGACAGTAGAATGGGGGGTAGGTATGGAGAGGCAAGATCCTAGCTATGGAGTAGTTGTATACGCAAAGGATTTACGAGTTCAGGCCCTTCTCGGAGGAAGTAACAGCCCTATGTCTCGGAGCCCGGAGGCGGTCGACTGGATTATCTGCGTATGTGTTACAGGGGTGCGAACCCTTCTACCTGTGGAGGGGGGTGGCTTATATAGAGTGCGCCAGGACCCCAGCCAGCCCACGTAGTAGAGGTTTAAGGTGCGTTAAAGCTAGGCGTTACTGGTAACGCCTTACATAAAGTGTCATTAAGGTCATAAAGACTATTTAACTACAGACCGTTTGGATACCGAGTGGCTCTGGGACTCCTGGTGGTCGAGTGGGTCTTCGTAGTCGAGTGTCTTTGAATATGTCGAGTGGAAGCCTACCAGGTCGACTGGAAGGCTGCTTCTCTTGTGAGTGTCCTTGTGGAGGGTACCTTTGGGCAGGTCTATGACCCTACCCCAGGTACATGACTTCATCATTAGCCCTAGAATGGATCGAGGTTTGAGTGAGGAAGGAGTTGATAATCTTTCCGACCTGTTCTTCGTGTTGTGAGTGCGTCTTATTCTGGATCAATGACCTTTTAGTGATGGCATCAACTTCTCTTTCAGTCGCCTTGATCCATTCTTCACGTTTGTCGAGTGAACTTTGTGAACCTGAGGATTTCGGCGGCGGATCGGAGGAAAATTTGTTATCCGACGAGTTGCTCTGCGGTTAGCGGATTTCAAGGATCCGAATTTTGGGAAGCGCGCGAAGCGGAGAAAACCGCGGCACTCGGATGGGATAAGACGATGACGCCTCGATCTTCGCGCCGCCTTTTTCGCCACGTATTGCGACGGGATTGCCTGGGCCTACCGGTCGGCCACTCGGAAGCGGCTCCATATAAAGCGCTGGTCAGGGCATTTTGAACAGTGCGACCTCAGACTTCTCCTCTCTCCTCCTCCAAACCTTCTCACCGCGCTCTTCGTCTGTCCAGTGCCGAAGCTCGGTACTTTTCTCGCCGGCGACCATGGTGAAGGACAAGACCGCAGCCCTGGAACGGGTGAAGAAGGCGGCGGCGAAGTCCAAGGGGAGAGCGCCCAGTCGGGGTGGCTCCTCTTCGCGGTCCAAGCTGCCGCAGGGCTGGGTCCAAGGAGACTGGATCCGGTCGACCATCACCGAGAAAGATCTCACCGATCTGGCCAATGAAGGACTGATCCCCCATGGGTCGGCGAGGCTTCCGGGCACGGAGTGGCAACCGCAGCCTGAAGAGGGTGAGTGCGTCCTCCTGGCCACCCACGTAGATAGGGGGTTTTCTCTGCCGCCAAATCCTTTTTTCCGGGGGTTTCTGAACTTTTTCGGAGTGCAACTCCACCATTTCACTCCAAACTCCATTGTCTATCTTGCTGCTTTCGTTTCGCTCTACGAGAATTTCTTGGGTTGTCGACCGCATTGGGGTCTCTTCAAGCACATATTCACCTGTCGCTCTCAGACGGTGAAGAAAACGAGCCCAAATGACGAGAGGACCCAAGTAATCCAGATGTGTGGGGACTCGGGGTCCAGATGAGGGGAAGAGCGCCTTTCCAGCTATGACTCTTCCCGACTCGGTTAGAGGGTGGCAATCGACCTGGTTTTACTGCCAAGACCAGCCGACGTTAGGGGCGATCACCGGGCTCCCTCCTTTCTCCATGAGTCGAGTGAACAAGCCATCTTCCCTGAAGGTGTTACCAGAGGAGAAGGCCCAAGTAAAGCTGCTGATGGAGCGTGTATTCCAGCTTATTCGCGATGGGGTGACTGGCATGGATCTCCTGGAGGTTTTTCTCCGACGGCGTATTCAGCCACTCCAATACCGAGGACATCCGATGTGGATGTACTCTGGTACGGATGATACCACTCGGGTCCATCCAGAGGAGGTCAATGATGCCACGCTGGAGAAGTGGATGGCTGCTATCACAGGAAACAAGGACAATCCTCGCGGAGCTAGGAGGATTCCACCACTCGACCAGAGTTACCAACCAGACAAGGTATAACCGCTTATCTCCGACTGTGGTTCTGCTGCATTCACTCTGTTTTGATGCCAATTCATCGACTGACATTCACCTTGTTTTGTTGTCTTCTAGGTCACCACTGAGATGTACTCGATGCCCAACGGGGCGCAGGAAACAGTCGAAGAAGAAGAAGGAAGTGGAGGTGAGAGTCCGGAGGAATGGGAGTCCAACGGCGAGGAGGATGAGGAGGATGATGGCTCTGATGATGAAGAGGAGGAGGAGGAAGAGGAGGAAGACGTCGATCCTCCTCGCTTGGAGGGAAGGTCCAAGTTGAAGCATGACCCGGCGGCCGGGCGTGGTAAAGTTGTTGTGCCCATCGGTCAGTCGACGAAGCAACCTAGGACAACTTCTCCCGCGCCGACTGAGAAACCGCCGAAGCAACCTCGAGCGACGTCGTCGAAGCCGGCGAAGGCCCTGCCCAAGATGTGAATGGTCATCCCCAGCATCTCCGGGTAACTAACAGAACCTTGTATTTCCTTGTTCAACATGAGTGAACTTTTGGTCGACTTGATGACTGATCAGCCGATTCTTGAAACCTACAGCGCCGCTACCTCCGAGACTTCAGCCAAGCAGGAAGATCAGGAAATGGAGGATGCGGCCACCTCCAATCTTGGTAAGATCTTTGAGGTTTCGCTTTTAGTCGACTGGAGCTTTTAGTCGATTGGACTTCCATGTTTACTTCTGAATCTTTCTTGTAGTTCCGCCTCACGTCATTGATCTCCCCGATGATGACGAGGAAGCGCCAATAAGGAAGAGGAAGGACAAGAAAGCGCTTGAAGGCAAGCCTGCTCAAGTCGCGGCGATTCCTGAGACGCTGATTTCGAGGGAGGCAACCCCACTGACTTCGTGTCTTTCGCTGTACCACTGACAAGTGCCCAACCCACTTCGTCGACCGCTGATCCACCATCTCTCTTTGCTACCCACCACGTCCCGGAAGACCAAGTAAGTGCTGCTAAGGAGGCCATACGCCAGGCAGGGATCATGATGGAGCAGGTGAAAGCGGCTCGAGAGGCTAGTCAGGCGGCCTATGATGCCAGTTCAGCTCTCTAGAGCAATGTCCAAGTAAGTCGGGCCGTCATTGCTTTGTTAGGATATACTATCTCAAACTGCTTTCTTCCGGAGATTTCCATATCTGTACACCCAATGGGTGTGTGTGTCGCTTGAACTTTTGTGGGGGCATGTTTGGAGTGCACCCACCGGTGTAGTCCCCGAGACTATGGTCGATCGCGCAAATGGCTATAGTCTTTATGCTGTTATCTTCTTCACTCGAGATGGACGGACCAAGTCGAATGGAATCAGAAACCGGTGGGGCATCGCTAAGTGCACCCACCGGGTGTAATCCTCGAGACTATGGTCGATCGCGTGCGATCGACTATAGTCTAAAGAACTGTTTTTTACCGCGGCTGACGCGACAATTAACCATGTTTTTAGAATCATAACCTTTTTGCCTCTTTTGGTCGATCGATCGAACCAAATTGGTAAACCAGTGGGGAACGCACTGAGTGCACCCGGCTGGGTGTAGTCCCGAGACTACATGTCGAATGTTTTTATTCGATCGTAGTCTTAGAAATGCTACTATTTTTCCTTAGTCACCGGAAGTGATCTGTCTTTGATGTCTGCTGTTGGTTGACTCTTTGTAGAAATCTTATGCGAGCTTGTGGCTCGCTATCTTGAGTTAGAGAAAAGCAGATTCAGCTCAACCTCGATTTGAAGCTTGCTCAGGAGAATTTGCAGAAGGCAAAGGATGAAGCAAAAGGTATGGCTGGTGAGAATTTTTGACGATTGCCTCTGTTTTTTCGCTCATTCTCAACTCTGTTCTCATTGTTGCTTTGCAGATAAACTGGAAGAGACTTTGAAGAAGAAGGACCTTGACCTTGCAGAGGCACAGAAGGCGGCTTTGGAGAAAACAAAGCTCGCTGAGGAGAAGCTTCCTTAGTCGACAAACTCGAAGATGAAAATGCCAAGCTGAAAGCCTCTCTTGACGCGGCTAACAAGGAAGTCAGTTGATTGAAGAACAACAAGAATGTTCTGTTTGACAAGGTTGGCCAACTGGCGGGGAAGCGAAACGACCTGGAGATTTATCTTGGAGGGTTCGCCAAGAATTTGTTTCTCATGCTTGAAGGTAATCTCTTTTATCCGACTGTCTTGCTCTCACCCGCTCATCACATGATCTTTATTTTGAGTCTGAGTTGTGTTTTCAGAATTCTGCCAAAACTTTGAAGAAGAAACCAGTCGAGTGGAAACCATCTTGGACCCCATCAACTCTCCTGTGAAGGACAAAGCTGCTATGAATGTGCTCCGACTGGAGTCTCGTGTTGCTAGCGTGGTGGATTATCTTGCTCAACTGAAAGTTGCAGTGTCGCGGATCGACTCGACTCTCTGGCCAGAACAGACTCTCTAGAATGATCTTGAATCCCTGATGACTCGACTAAATGAGATTCCAAGTCGAGTGCAAGAATAGAAAAAGTCATCTGCCAGGTGTGGTGCTGATGTTGCTCTATCTCTGGTTCGTGTCCACTTCAAAGAAGCGCAAGAGGACAAGCTGGTCTCTCAAGGTTGCCAATACCAGGAAGCACGACTTCAGATCTTTCATGGAGACTTTCATCGCTGCTGCTACCCGTATTGCTGATGGAATCGACCTCGACCAGTTTGTTGCACCTTCCAGTCCTCCGCCGGAGGAGTAAAAAACTTCTAAGTCCCACTTTAAATTTTCCTCGGAATGCCGAGTGGTTTCTGTAACCGATAAACTTTTAACATGCTTAACGCCTGAGCGCCTTTGGATCCGTAGGACATTTATCCGAACTTGATTTTTCCTTTAACATGCTTTGCTTGCCTTCGAGAGAACTTTATTCCTCATTCGGAAGGTATTCCGTTGAAATTCCAATCGACTTTTTCTTCATCTATCCTGCAGGTAGAGGTGGAACACAGACTGCGACTGACCTTGTCGTCCTTACGGATCGGGACGAACCGCACGTTGTGCTTGTGGCGAAGCTCCGAAGGAGGAGGTAGCAGTCGACCTGCACCTCGTCGTCCTTATGGATTGGGATGGACCGCATGTTGTACTTGTGGCGAAGCTCAAGGAGGAGGTAGCGATCGACCTGCACCTCATCGTCCCCACGGATTGGGATGGACCGCACGTTGTACTTGTGGCGAAGCTCAAGGAGGAGGTAGCAATGACCTGCACCTCGTCCTCCTTATGGATTGGGATGAATTCCTTACTTAGGCGAGCACTGGCTGCAGCTAAGCCCCGAGTGGGAGGTTTCTCTCCACTCGGTAGGATTTTATTACTTAGGCGAGCACTGGGCTGCAGCTACGCCGCCGTGTTGGAGGTTTGCTCTCCACTGTGTTTGAATTTTATGACTTAGGCGAGCACTGGGCTGCAGCTAAGCCCCCGAGTGGGAGGTTTGCTCTCCACTCGGTAGGATTTTTATCACTTAGGCGAGCACCTGGCTGCAGCTAAGCCCCCGAGTGGGAGGTTTGCTCTCCACTCGGTAGGATTTCTATTACTTAGGCGAGCACTGGGCTGCAGCTAAGCCCCCGAGTGGGAGGTTTGCTCTCCACTCGGTAGGATTTTTATCACTTTGGATGTTTTAAGGCGAATCCTTGGGCTGTTATAAGTCCCCGAGTGGGAGGCTGGCTCGCCACTCGGTAGGATTTGAATACTTTAGCGAGTACTTCGACTGCAGCTAAGCCCCCGAGTGGGAGGCTGGCTAGCCACTCGGTATGATTTTGTATACTTAGGCGAGTACTTGGACTGCAGCTAAGCCTCCGAGTGGGAGGCTGGCTCGCCACTCGGTAGGATTTTGTATACTTAGGCGAGTACTTGGACTGCAGGTAAGCCTCCGAGTGGGAGGCTGGCTCAACACTCGGTAGGATTTTTGTATACTTAGGCGAGTACTTGGACTGCAGCTAAGCCTCCGAGTGGGAGGCTGGCTCACCACTCGGTAGGATTTTTGTATACTTAGGCGAGTACTTGGACTGCAGCTAAGCCTCCGAGTGGGAGGCTGGCTCGCCACTCGGTAGGATTTTGTATACTTAGGCGAAGCAGATTCGCAGCTAAGCCCCGAGTGAGAGACCTGGCTCGCACTCGGAAAGGATTTTTTACAAGCTTAGGCGAATCGGATTCGCGACTAAGCCACCCACTGGGGGAAATTTCAACAAAAAGCAATAACAATCACTAGGAAAATTATAACATTCTTGTCTTGGATAAACAAACTTCAAAAGTATTTTTATTACATCTCAACCGAGTGAGTTTTTAAGTGTAAAAGGGGCGGAGCAGCTCCGCTGCTCCAAGCTCGAGGCTCGTCGATCTGGTGATCAACGTTGTAGAGATGATATGCTCCGTTGTGGAGGACTCTCGTGACGATAAAGGGACCTTCCCAAGTGGGAGCAAGCTTGTGTGGTTTCTGTTGATCCACTCGGAGGACCAAATCTCCCTCTTGGAAGGCTCGACTCTTCACATTTCTGGCATGGAATCGACGCAAGTCTTGCTGATAGATAGTCGAGCGGATCAAGGCCATCTCTCTTTCCCCTTCCAAGAGGTCGACTGCATATTGCCGGGCTTGTTCTGCTTCTTCTTCAGAGTATAGCTCGACTCGAGGCTCATTGTGAAGCAGGTCATTCGGCAGAACTGCTTCAGCTCCATAGACCAGGAAGAATGGAGTTCTCCCAGTCGACCGATTAGGAGTGGTCCTCAATCCCCAGAGAACTGATGGAAGTTCGTCGACCCAAGCTCATGCTGCGTGTTTGAGATCACGCATCAGCCGAGGTTTTAGCCCTTTGAGAATGAGGCCGTTTGCACGTTCTGCTTGTCCATTCGACTGAGGATGAGCCACTGAAGCATAGTCGACCCGCGTGCCTTGTGAGGCGCAGAAGGCTTTGAACTTGTCATTATCGAAGTTTGACCCATTGTCGGTGATGATGCTATGCGGAACTTCATATCTGAATATGAACTCTCTCATGAAACTGATAGTAGTGCATGCATCGAGGTTCTTGATGGGCTTGGCTTCGATCCACTTGGTGAACTTGTCGACTGCTAATAGCAAATGGGTGAAACCGCTTCTGCCAGTTCTCAACGGTCCAATCATGTCCAATCCCCAAACAAATAAGGGCCAAACGAGTGGAATGGTCTTCAAGGCTGAGGCTGGCTTGTGCGACATGTTGGAATAGAACCGACATCCTTCACACTTGTCGACTATTTCTTTTGCCATTTCATTTGCTTTTCGGCCAGTAAAATCCCGCCGGTATGCTTTAGCCACAATGGTCCGAGAGGACGCATGATGGCCACAGTCCCCGAGTGGATATCCTCAAGAATTATCTCGACCTTCTTACGGCATGATACACTTCCGCCGACTCGGTTTGTGCTTTCTCCGTACAATTGTCCCTTGATCACCAGAAGGCCTTGGATCGGCAGACAATCTGTCGAGCCTCTTCTTCATTCTCTGGGAGCTCTTTCCTTAGGATATATGCGATGTGCGGCCTTTGTCCGATCGGGAGTGATGACCACAACTTCCATAATCAGGTCGACCACGGCCGGGACCTCAACTTCAATCGGATCATTGGCACTCTTTGCTGTGGGGCTTCTTCCGTGAAAGGATCCTTCGCACCGATGGAACATGAATGTGTTCCAAAATACACCACTGGAATGGCTTCCTCTTGGACCCTATCTTCGCCAAATCATCCGCAGCTTGATTTTTCAGTCGGGGTATATGATGAAGCTCTAACCCCTCGAATTTCTTCTCCAGCTTTCTCACTGCATTACAATAACCTGTCATAGCTGGGCTTCTGACATCCCACTCCTTCATCACTTGATTAACAACTAGATCCGAGTCGCCGTAGACCATAAGGCGACTGGACGCCGAAAGTGAAATGGCCATGCGCAACCCATACAGAGTCCTTCATATTCTGCTTCGTTGTTGGAAGAATCAAAGTGAATCTGGAGAACATACTCGAGCCTATCTCCTCGGGGAAACCAATACAACCCCGCACTGTAACGTTCGGCATCTTGGAACCATCGAAAAACATAGTCCAGGTTCCAGTGAACTTGGGTCGGAAGTTGCTGTTCAGTCCACTCGGCGAGGAAATCTGCTATTGCTTGGGACTTGATGGCTTTCTTGGCCTCGAATTTGATATCAAGGGAAGGAGTTCAATCGCCCATTTTGCCACTCGACCGCTTGCATCTCTCGTTATGAAGAATTTCTGACAAAGGGGCGTCGCTGATGACTGTAATGGAATGATCAGAGAAATAATGAGCAACCTTCTTCTTGGTCATATAGATCCCATAAACAAGCTTCTGATAGTGAGGGTATCTTTGCTTTGATGGGGTCAATACTTCAGAAAGATAATAAACTGGGTGTTGAACTTTGAAGGTTTTTCCTTCTTCTTCCGCTTCGACCGTAATGCACGGCATCGTCGACTTGTCCAAAGGCTGCAATGTAAAAGCAAAGGCTCCTTGCTGATTGGAGCAGCAAGCACCGGCTGGTGGAGAGCAGAGCTTTGAGCTCTGCAAACGCTGCATCAGCTTCTAGAGTCCACTCGAACTTGTCTCGACTTCTTCATCGACCGGTAAAGAGGCAATGCCTTTTCACCGAGGCGAGAGATGAATCGACTTAAAGCGCCAAGCATCCGATGAAGTTTCTCGGACATCGTGCACACACAGTATGCGTTTCATTCGAGTATGGTGCCAACCTTTTCTGGTTAGCATCGATTCCTCGCCGTAAACGAGAAAACCGAGTAACTTTCCACCAGAACTCCAAATGTACACTTTGATGGATTAAGCTTGATATCATACCTCCTGAGATTGGCAAATGTTTCAGCAAGGTCAGTCAATAGGTCGGAACCCTTTCGTGACTTGACCACTATATCATCCATGTATGCTTCCACATTCCGGCTGATTTGAGTGAGCAAACACTTCTGAATCACCCTCATGAATGTGGCTCCGGCATTCTTGAGACCGAATGGCATGGTGACATAACAGAAGCACCCGAATGGAGTGATGAATGCTGTTTTAGTCTCATCGGGTCCATACAGACGGATCTGATGGTACCCGGAATAGGCGTCTAAAAAAGACAACCTCTCGCATCCCGCAGTTGAATCGACTATTTGATCGATGCGAGGAAGAGGGAAATGATCTTTCGGGCAGGCCCGATTGATGTGCTTGAAATCGATGCACATGCGCAACGACTTGTCCTTCTTGGGGACCATGACAACGTTGGCGAGCCACTCGGAGTGGTAAATCTCTCGGATGAACTCTGCTGCTAAGAGCTGAGCCACCTCCTCGCCAATGGCCTTTCTCTTCTGGACGGCGGACCGAAGATACTCTTTAACTGGTTTGAATTTTGGGTCGACTCATAGGCGATGCTCAGCCAGCCCACAGGAACACCGGCATGTCGCCAGGCTTCCATGCAAAGATGTCCCAGTTCTCACGGAGGAACCGGATGAGCGCTTCTTCCTATTTTGAGTCGAGTGTTGTTGAGATGTTGGTCGGAGCAGCATCAGGATCACCGGGTGAATGTGAACCTGTTTTCGTCTCGCCATCAACGGAATGTCGACTCAGAAGCGGGCTTCTTAGCTCGCAACAAATCACCGGATCTGCAGTTTTCGATATTCTTGTAGCTCTACCACCGCCAATCGAGCATCGGCGATCTTAGAGCCTTTCCGGAAGCACTCTTCTACCTTCTTCCGATTGCTCGTGATGGTGATCACTCCCTTGGGACCAGGCATCTTCGCTTAAGATACACGTAACATGGTCGGGCCATGAAACGTGCATAAGCTGGTCTCCCGTAATAGCGTGATAAGCGCTCTGAAATCCACGACCTCAAAGGTCAACTTTTCTTTCCGGAAATGCTTTGAATCACCAAAAACTACATCAAGAGCAATTTGGCCGAGTGACTCAGCCTTCTTTCCGTGAATGACTCCGTGGAAGCTCATGTTATCGGTAATCGAGTCCGACATCTGAATGCCCATCCCTTTCAACGCCTCTGCGTATAATATGTTCAAACCACTACCACCATCCATCGGGACTTTGGTCACCGAGTGCCTTCGACAACCGGGTCGACCACCAATGCTTGCCTCCCTGGGGTGGCAATGTGCGTCGGGTGATCGACCGTCGAATGTGATGGCGGTCCGGGACCATTTCAGATAATTGGGAGTCGCCGAGCAACCAAGTTTACTTCCGATTGATAACCTTCAATCGACTTTTTGCTTTCGACGTCAAGAAAAATCATCGTGGTGGAATTGACACAGGATATCCACCATCACCGCCATCTCTGTCCTCAACTTTGTTTGTCTCCTTATCCTTATCCTTGGGCTGTTTCCCTTGAACCGCTGAATCAAGAGCCGACACTATCGAGTGGTATGTTTCGGTAAATGAGTTTACCCTCTTCATCTTTCTTTGTATGAATATGACATGGTAAATCCAACACGTTGTTCCCATCCTGGTCTTTCACCTTCTTAGGGTTCCAAGGACCCTTGGGTTTCCCCTTGAACTTTCACAGGGTCACTTTGCCAAAGGCCTCTCCGGGAGCCGCTGGCTCGGCTTTGCGCTTCTGCTTCCGACTGGAATTTCCTCCACCGGTCTCATTGGCAGCCGATTTATATTTACCACTCGGGAGCCGATCCTCTTCTTCACCATTTGCATATTTTGTGGCAATCTCCATCATCCGACTTAGGGTCATATCTCCGGTTCGACCAAATTTCAAACTCAATTCTCTGTTCTTGACACCTTCCTTGAAGGCACAGGTACTGGTGATCGACATACATTCTCGACTATGTGGTGCAAAGTGATCCACCTATGGATATAATCTCTCGAGTTTCACTCGACTTTTGCATACGATCGCAACTCTGTCAAACCTCTGCTGGTGGTTTGCAAGTTCCTTCAAATGTCTCGACAAACACTCGGGCAAGATCTTCCCAAGTGTAAATCGCTAGGTGCTAAGCAGTTCAACCACGCCCTGGCTGAACCCTCCAACATAAGAGGTAAATGCTTCCTGGCTACCTCATCGTTGCCACCGCCGATCTGAACTGCCACTCGGTAATCTTCAAGCCAAGTGTCAGGCTTGGATTCTCCAGTGAACTTGTTGACTCCAATCGCCAACCTGAAGTTGGGAGGAATCACTGCGGCCCTGATGGCTCTGCTGAAACACTCTGGTCCCGATACATGAACTCTACTACTGGAAGGAACATCTCTATCATGGCCGTCTCGGTGAGCTCTGTTCCTGTCGACCAAACCTTGAACGATAATAGATCTCGCATCAAAGCCTGGTTCCTCGGGTCAATCGGAACTCTTCGCCCAAAGACCTTTGTTTTGGCGTCTGTCGTCCTGCTGCCGAGGAGCGTATGATCCACCCCTTGGGGGAGGAGTGGGCACTCGACGTCGATCATTGCGATCGAATCGGTGCTCATACTGCTCGTGGCCCTTGTATTGATCATCACGCCGGCCCCCACCCTCATGCCTCGGGGGCGATCTTGGACTATGGGCCGACTGGAATGAATTCACAGCGACGGATCGGCTGTGAACCCTGTTCCGCGACTGGGATACAACTGAGTATTGATCTCCTGCCGCCCGGAGCAAATCCCTGATTTGCTGCAAACCTCTACCTGCCTCCGACTGGAAAGGCTGAATCGACTCTGCTATATGGGCGGCAGCTGCTAAATTCTGAATCGGAGTTCGATATACCTGGGTTGGCGGTTGAAAGAGCTGGCGTCGACTGGATTCTGGAACCCTCGGTCGCGTACGCTCGTCGAGTACTCGCTGAAGATTCTCCAGTCGAGTGTGCTCAGCCAGGTTGGCCAAGCGCGCATCCTCCAAGGCGCGAGCCTCGGGGGTTTCTCCAACGATAGGAGTGTGAAGTGCATCCATGTTCCAACGACGAAGCTCCTCCCTCTGGAGCGAAGTGAGGGGCTCGGGCAAGTACTCTTCGTGGGCTTGCACCGATCGCCTCCACCGCCACCTTCGTTGGTGCGGGTGAATCCAGGGGGACTGCATGGTCCATCGACCATCAGAACCTCTGCCGCCGGGTCACTGCTATCGCATTCGGACGCAATCTCTACGGAGCCAGTCGAACAGGCCGTAGAGAGATTCGTCAGGCTCGATCGCCGCGACTTGGGGGATGGCCGACTGGCGGGCCACCGCATGCCTCACCCACCGCTGAAGCCTCGGCCGACCGGAACGCTTGCGCCGGTGGGAGACTGGGAGTGAAGACAACGCAGGAGCCGACCCATATTGGATCGACGGTTGCCGCAGGAGGACGCCGTGTACACACGCGCGAAAGTGCGTCGCCCCGCGGATGGGGAGCGCGTCCATGTCGAGTGGAGCCTCCTGAAGCCAAGTGGAGTCGTCGGCGACGAACGTGAGCGCACCGAGACGGAGCTCATGGCCATCGACCAGAACTCCGCCTGAAGCCATGATGCCGGAGATCGAAAGAATCCCAACTTCTCCAACGATTCGCTAGAACACCTGCCCCACGGTGGGCGCCAACTGTCGTGGTTCTAAGTCTGGCAGTAGAATGGGGGGTAGGTATGGAGAGGCAAGATCCTAGCTATGAAGTAGTTGTATATGCAAGGGATTTACGAGTTCAGGCCCTTCTCGGAGGAAGTAACAGCCCTACGTCTCGGAGCCCGGAGGTGGTCGACTGGATTAATCACAGCATTATGTGTTACAGGTGCGAACCCTTCTACCTGTGGAGGGGGGTGGCTTATATAGAGTGCGCCAGGACCCCAGCCAGCCCATGTAGTAGAGGGTTTAAGGTGCGTTAAAGCTAGGCGTTACTGGTAACGCCTTACATAAAGTGTCATTAAGGTCATAAAGACTATTTAACTACAGACCGTTTGGATACCGAGTGGCTCTGGGACTCCTAGTGGTCGAGTGGGTCTTCGTAGTCGAGTATCTTTGAATCTGTCGAGTGGAAGCCTACCAGGTCGACTGGAAGGTTGCTTCTCTTGTGAGTGTCCTTGTGGAGGGTACCTTTGGGCAGGTCTATGACCCTACCCCAGGTACATGACTTCATCAGCAGGCGTCAAAAATAATTCTTTGGCCGCTTGGGAGCTGGTTTGTAGGCCAAAGCGCAAAGGTGGTCTTGGGGTGATTGACATCAAAACTCAAAATGTGGCACTGCTCCTCAAACACCTTTATAAATTCTATAACCGTCTGGATGTACCGTGGGTGACATTGATCTGGGACACATACTATGTGAACACGGTACCACATGCAGTTGAGCCGATCGGGTCCTTCTGGTGGCGCGATATCATGCAGCTCAGCCATGTTTTTCGAGGGATCCCCAAGGTTACAGTTGGTGATGGGACTTCAGTGCTGTTCTGGAAGGACATGTGGTTTGTGCATGACCAGGAAGCCCAGCTCTCCGAGATCTATCCCAGAGCCTTCTCATTTCCCACAAATGAGGATGAGTCCGGCTACAATGCTTTGCAAGCAACAGACTCAGCCATGCTTTTCCATCTGCCACGCTCCGCACAAGCAAGAGAGGAAGTCAGAGAGATTCAGAGGGGCTCGATGCATGTCATTCCAGAGAGGGGTATTGCAGATACTTGGGTTAGTACCCTCAATGGAAAATTCTCGGCCAAAAACTATTACAACCACTGTTTCAGGGAGACGATCGCCGATGATGCCTTTCTCTGGCTTTGGAAGGCCAAGAGCCCCATCAAATTCAAAATGTTTGGTTGGCTGCTGCTAGTTGACCGCCTAAACACGCGAAACATGTTGAAACATAGGCATTATGTTGTGGTAGACAATAACTATGTGTGTATGCTTTGCCAGAATCCTCCTGAGGAAACAGTTGAACATCTCTTTTTCTTGTGCCCCTTTAGCCAACGATGTTGGGACAAGGTAGGTCTGAGATGGACGCATGATGGCAATAAGATTTCCCTTCTGCATGAAGGTAAAACCCAGTGGAGGCAACCATTGTTCATGGACATCTTCTTGCTGGCCGCTTGGAGCATCTGGAAGGAGAGGAACAATGAATTCTTCAGAGGAGTGCCACACTCCTTCATTGCATGGCTTGATAGATTCAAGCATCTGTTGGGCCTCCTTGCTCATAATTGTAAAGAAGAGCTTCGTCCCTTCTTAGACTCTTATACTTAAAACTTGTAAACCGCAGGGATTTTCATCTTTTTGTGAATAGGGTTGAGGGGAGCCCTGCAAAACCCCCACATGTAACCATGTAACATCTGTTTGTGAGTAAATACAAAGGTCAGTGGGAGCCTCTCCCACTGTCGTTCTCTGTCAACAAAACGGCCGTGCTGCTTCTTCAATATCTGATCTTCTTGCTCCAGCCGCCCAAACCAGCTAGAGTGGGACTGCCTGCTCCAGCCTCCCGTGGCCGGCTGTGCTGCCGCACAGGCCGCATCGCCCCACCCTACTTCATTGCTGGCCAGGCCATTTGAGGGAGTCCCGGACTAGGGGGTGTCCGGATAGCCGGACTATCGTCACGGCCGGACTCCAAGACTATGAAGATACAAGATTGAAGACTTCGTCCCGTGTCCGGATGAGACTTTCCTTGGCGTGGAAGGCAAGCTTGGCGTCTGGATATGTAGATCTCCTACCATTGTAACTCACTCTGTGTATCCCTAACCTATCCGGTGTCTATATAAACCGGAGGGTTTTAGTCCGTAGGACGAACAACAATCATACCATAGGCTAGCTTCTAGGGTTTAGCCTCCTTGATCTCGTGGTAGATCTACTCTTCTACTACCCATATTATCAATATTAATCAAGCAGGAGTAGGGTATTACCTCCATCGAGAGGGCCCAAACCTGGGTAAAAACATCGTATCCCTTGTCTCCTCTTACCATCCGCCTAGACGCACAGTTCGGGACCCCCTACCCGAGATCCGCTGGTTTTGACACCGACATTGGTTCTTTCATTGAGAGTTCCTACGTATGCGTCACCGATAGGCCCGATGGCTCCTTCGATCAACAACAACGGCGTGGTCCAGGGTGAGACTTTTCTCCCGGACAGATCTTCGTGATTCGGGCGGCTTTGCTGCGGGCCAATTAAGCAGCCATCTGGAGCAGATCGAAAGCTACGCCCCTGGCCATCAGGTCAAGTTTGGAAGTTTGGATTATACGGCCGATATCCGTGGAGACTTGATCTTCTATGAATTCGACCGCAGCCAAGCGTGCCGCACTGTCTCGATGGGCATGATCTTGCTCTGCAGCCGAACAGTGCCCTGGAAGCCGCACCAGCATCCGCTCCGACCCTTAATCCGGAGCCGGATTCCCCGATCGAGGACGAGTGGTTGGACACCACCTCGGGGGCTACAATCTCTACGGCGATTGAGCCGAACTCTATCCCTGTGCTTTGCAAAGACCTCGACTCCAGGATGCCGGACTCCTTTCCGGACTCCGAACCCTCCAGCGCCCCCTTGTCGAATCCGATTGGGCGCCCGGTCATGGAGTTCACGGCCGCGGACATCTTTCAAAGACTTTTCGCCCTTTGGTGACATCCTGAATTCACTAAAGTCTCTCTTTTATCCGGAGAGCCCTGGCGGACTACGGTCGGGAAGGTTGGGATGCGACGACGAAGAAATTCAACGCCCACCCACCACCCACTTCAGAGCCATCGCCGAAAGCTTACACGGCGTGCTCGATTTCGACTCCAAAGACATCGACGGTATGGACGGCGATGTAGGAGACAACAATGAACCAGCACCTATAGGATGCTGGACAACCACCCTCATCCCATGATGTATACATGGTGGATAAACCTAAAGGAAATGAGAGACGAGGAACAACGGGGCGCTACGAAGGATAAATCCCTCGAAAAGCAGTCAAAACGGCAACGTAAACGCCGAACAAAATCCCGCCTCAACAAAGACCCAGTCATAGAGCAGGGCGAACCGGTGGACAACGAACAAGCTATCGAGCAATCGTCCGAACAAGACAACTTGGATAAACAATCTGTCCACGGCGAAGACAACAGTCCGGACAATCTCACGCCGGACAAACTATTGGAGAAAAATGACCTCCAGAAAAGGCTCGTCGCCACTGCGCGTAGCCTGAAAAAGCAGAAGCGGAAGCTCAAAACAGCGGAAGATGCACTCAGGATCAGATGGAGCAAAGTATTCAGCACCGCCGACAAGTACGGCGACGATCGCCCGAACTAAGAGCTGCCCGAAAAGAAAGCTACTGCCCGAATTAGATGAGGAGGCCTTAGAGCCCCCACAATTAAAAAGTAAGAAGGCCACCCGGTCGGATGGACGACCCCACGACAAAAAGAGAGCGGCGAATGGCGCCGCACACAAGCCAATATGCGATCCGCATAAGGATTCACATCAAAAGGATGGCCCAGTTAGGTCCATCTATGGGTCAAGAAGGCAGGCTCGTCAAAGCAATGCAACACGCCAAAATTCCGAAGATCACGGCACACCCAAATATAGGGGCGCCGCACACCCCCTATGTTTCACCGATGGGGTGCTGGATCATGAATTTCCAGCGGGATTCGAACCCGTAAACATAGAGGCATACGACGGAACAACAGACCCTGGAGTTTGGATCGAGGATTACATCCTCCACATACACATGGATAGAGGAGATGATCTCCACGCCATAAAATACTTACCCCTTAAACTCAAAGGGCCAGCTCGGCATTGGCTTAAAAGCCTTCCCGAAAATACCATTGGAAGCTGGGAAGAGCCCGGGGATGCCTTTCGGGCAAATTTTCAGGGGACCTATGTCCGCCCTCCGGATGCAGACGATCTAAAACACAAAACTCAACAGCCCGGAGAGTCAGCCGGAAATTTCGAATAGGTTCCTTACTAAAAGAACCAAATAGTCGACTGTCCGGACGCCGAAGCCTTAGCATCTTTCAAACACAGCGTCCGAGACGAATGGCTCGCCAGACACCTCGGCCAAGAAAAACCAAGAACAATGGCCGCATTAACAAGCCTCATGACCCGCTTTTGCGCGGGAGAGGATAGCTGGCTGGCAAGATGCAGCACCAGCGACCCAAGTACATCCGAAATCAGGGATGGAAATGGGAAACCATGACGATGACAAGGACCAGCGCGGATTAAAAGGAACGGTCCAAAGAGCGCGGCGATCAACGCCGGATTCAAAAGCTCACGGCAGAACAATACAAAACTGCCCTTAAGGACAATAGCGATGAGCTATCCAACTTCAACAAAATATTGGACAAGATATGTCAAATCCACGGTACTCACAGGAGGCACGCTAACCATACCCACAGAAATTGTTGGGTCTTCAAATAGTCCGTGAGACCAACGCTGAACACAAGGGCTCGACACACCAAGTGAAGATGATGACGAGCACCACAAGCGAGCCCGGAAAACAAAAGACTTTCCCACAAGAGGTTAAAACAGTAAACTCACTTCACGTGATCAAAGGAAAAAGCAGGCGGCGCCCACTAAAAGGTGCGCCGCACAATCGTTCTCAAAACCAATCACCTTCGACCATCGTGACTATTCCGAAAATATCCGGAGCAGGATGGACTGCCTTGATATTAGATCCTATAATCGACGGATTCCAATTTACACAAGTCCTCATGGATGGCAGCGGTGACATAAACACGATATATCGAGGACACAATCCATGGGATGGGGATAAACCCAACCAAAATTAAATGCGTAGCAACACCTCCTTTAAAGGAGAAATGTCAGGCCCATATGCCCATTGTACGGGCTCCATACTGCTAGAAGTTGTGTTCGGTTCATCCGACAACTTCCGTCGCGAAAGGTTAATCTTCCATGTCGCCCCGTTTAAAAGTAGCCATCAAGCACTATTGGGACCCGAACCTTTCGCCCGCTTTAACGTAATACCGCATTATGCATCTCTAACACTTAAAATGCCCGATCCACGCGGCATCATCTCGCTAAGAGGAAGTATTAAGTGTTACTCTAGCACGGAAGAACGGGAGACTGCCTTGACAGCCCCACACCTATCCGGCTCCACTAGTAAAAAAACCTGAATTGATCATTCAAACCCCGGACACGGCTAGACGAGTCCGGCGCCTACTAGCGGCATACCCCCATACGAGGGGCTGCATGCATGTATAAAAAGAGACAATAAAGCTCAATTTTATTCACTTCTTCGAACCGTACTCTGTTTATTTAAATATTAAGTACATCTTTCGCACGTATCCTTTTTCTTTTAAACTAAGTTCCTCTCTTTTACAGATGAACAACGTGCTACACCCGTCGAGATACAAAGACAACGGAGACACATGCGCAGAGCGTGCGATGAGGACCCGTTGCAAGGATTCTTTTGATTAAGACCCTGCGTAAACCTTTTTCTTGTCTCTTGTTGATATACATCCCCCGGTTTCTTACTACAACCGAGGAGGAGGCTGGAGTTTTGGCATTGGCCACACCAGAATTTTTGCACGTACCTGGACACCAGGGGCTTAGGGCATTATTCTGCCCGTTTTTTTTTAAAAAGACCGAATACCTTAGGGAGTGTTCGGCGTCTCGAGTTAGGCCTGATATGCATCAGCTCCGAATCATGTCTTTGGTCAAATGTTGGGTTTGCCCGGCTCCTGTGTTTTGCTGCCTTACGTTCCGTTTTATCGGCTAACGCGGCACCAGGAGAACTCTTTGCGATTGTGCCTGGTTGGTAGAGGCGAGCACCTCAATAGAGAAAGCCGAAACTGACTGTCATGATATAGCGAGACTGGTCAACCACTCGATGACTCCTTTGGAATGTTTAGGATTCCTCCGCATTAACGAAGGACGGTTTTCGGTCGTGCACATACGCACCCCGAATTCGGGGGAGTGCGGTGCCCCCAGGGGCTATATAGTAGCCACACCCTCGAACTCCTATGGCTAAGTGAAAGTGATAAAGCATTATAGTCCGGTTGCCTGGTTTGCTACGCTATCACCTCCTTAATAGGACCAAGTCGTTGGATTAAGTGTGAAAAAGCGCTTTCTTTGCAAACACCCCCGCACTATGTGCGTGGGGGCTGAAGCCAAGGACTGCCATCTTTTAGGTTATATACACATATACATAAGCGGCCGCACAGGGAGTAGTTCACTACTTGAACGCACAAGTATAAAAAGCTCTTATATTATATTGAAAACATTGTTTTCACAAATCATACATGTCATTTAAACATAATATCCTTCGAGCACTGTGTCTCTATTAAACGAGCGCCTGGCAGGACTTCTTCAAATTAGTGCTCGGCAGGTGCTCGGCTTCTGTCCGAATCTTGGGATGCAACGTCGGTGGCCTTCATCTCTGCCCAGTATGTCTTGACACGGGCCAGAGCCATCCGCGCTCCCTCAATACACGCCGATCGCTTCATTACGTCGATACGTGGTACCGCACCAAGGAACTGATGCACTAAACCAAAATAGCTCTTCGGCTGGGGTCCGCCCGGCCACAAGTGAGTCATGACATGCTCCATGGCAAGTCCGGATAGTCAATTCAGCTCGGCCCATTCGGCCAACCAATCAGTCAACGGAAGAAGATGCTCCGGACTATGGAATTGCGACCAATACAACTCTTCCCTTCTGTGCCCCTTCTGGCCTCGGAAGTGCTCAATCGCGTCCATGGCGCTTCATTGCTAAATCCAGATAAGCATCCTGCGAACTCCACAACTTGTCCAATTGAGCATACTTTGGATCCGTATATTTCCTCCGCAACAGAAACGGTTTTCCAGCCGCAATTGCCCCGGCTTGACTCAGCTCCTCCTTGGTAGCTCTCAAAGCCGAATGGGCATTCTTGGATTCGGCGGCGGCCTTTTTCAGGCCCTCTTGCTCCGCTTGACGTTCTTTTTCAAGAACCTCGCAGCGATCGGCATCATTCTTCAACTTGCTGGCCATATCGGCCATTTCCTCTCTACTTCGGCAGTGAGCAGCCCGTTCGGCTTCAAGCTCTTCGGCCGCCTTTAAAGCGGCCGCATCACTCTTTCTGGCTTGCTCTTTCGCTCGGGCAAGTTCCGCCCGCAGCTCTTCCACAGCAGCGGCACCATCTGCATCAAGCATACAAATAGTAAGACATGGGCGTCAAGCTCCCTTACTAGGTGTCCGCATAGAAGTCGCATACCTTGTGACTCGTCAAACCGTTTATTGACCAGCGCGATGTCCGCATCCACCTCGTCGAGTTGCCGCTTTAGTTCGGCATATTCATCAGCCCGGCTAGGCACCGGACGCCTCGCCACCTGTTTAGGAGCGGCGATATGTTATAACTGAGATTTTGATCCTCGGCACACTGTCAATTTTGACAACATACAAGTCTCAGGGGCTACTATCTATACAGGGCGCATTCTATATGCATAACTGTCAGAAGGTACACCATTTTTGCGTACCTCAAACCCCGTCAGTAAGCTTCTGACGGCTTCATGCAATCCGCTCTCCGCGAATGCAATCCTTTCAATCACCGTACCCATTAGAGCACGGTGATCTTACGAGATAACCGCCGCCCGAGCAGATCCTTCACTCCTCCGACCGCACACCACTTGGCGCGGACCTTCCGGCCCTCACCGGACTTGGGGAACCCTCGCGGCGACACCTCGGGATCGTCCGCCTCGCATGAGGGTGCGACGGTGGAGGCGTTTCGCTCTCCATCATCTCCGGAATAAGATCCCCGAAGGCGAGCTCTGCGAGAAGGGCTGAGATCCGAACTACAAGGTACAATTTCGGTTATCTTCATAAATAAATACATGGATGTTCCTTATTCACAAGACCCCTTCTTTTAACTTACGGCTCGCTGGAGGGCTGAACCCCTTGGGGAAATAGTGCGGCTGGGTTACTTCCCAGCGCCGGACTCTCTGACGAAGATTCCTTTCCCTTCTTTGAAGCCTTGACCTCCGGATCTTCCGAAGTGGTCCTCTTCTCTCCTCGAAGGATGGGACTTTTAATCCCTCCTTCCTTGATAGCCTCCTTCGTAGAGGCAGTTGCTTCCCCGCTCCCCCCTTTGCCTTCTTCAAAAGGCGCGACCTTCAACATCTTGGCCAACATGGGATCCGGCGTGGTCTCTGGGAGGGGAGCCGGACACCTTATTAACTTTGCCTTGGCTATCCACTCCTGTTCAAGAAACGGCTCCTTTAAAGGGCATGTATATATGATAAATGAGTGAACAATTTGTCCGGTTACACGACTACTTACTTGAGTATCGGGGCGATTGCAGCTTAGTCCTGCGTCCTCAGTCAGGTTCGGACACTTCTCTTGTGATCCGAAGAATAGTTTATACATCTCCACGGTCGTCATGCCCATAAAATTTTGGAGAGCTCGTGGTGCCTCCGGATTGAATTCCCACAGGCGGAGGGGGCGACGTTTGCAGGGCTGAAGGCGCCGAATCAACATAACCTGTGCCACTGCAATCAGATTGATCTCCCTCTCTTGGAGGTCTCGAATATGGCCCTGCAGCGAGGGAACGTCCTTGGACGGCCCCAGTCGAGCCTTGTTGACCCATGGCGCCACCGCTGTGGTGGACCTGAGCGGAAGGCAGGGAGCGCCGCCCATTTGGTGCCCCGTGGAGCGGTGATATAAAACCACTCCTGTTGCCACAAACCAAGCTCCTCTTGAAAAGAGCCCTCGGGCCATGGAGCATCAGCACATTTGCTTATGACTGCCCCTCCGCACTCTGCTTGTTGCCCCCCGATCATCCTTGGCTCCACCTTGAAGGTCTTGAGCCACAATCCAAAGTGGGGGGTAATATGGAGGAAGGCCTCACATCGACAATGAATGACGAGATATGGAGGATGGACTCAGTTCAAGTCATGGAAATCCAGCCCATAATAAAACATGAGCCCCGCACAAAGGGATCCGTCGGAAGCCTAAACCCCGAAGGAAGTGAGACCACGAACACCACGTTCTCGCCGGGCTCGAGGAGTGGGAATGACCTGCCACAGAGCAAGTAGCCTATGTGAGATCTCGCGGTTAGATACCAGCGTCTCACAGCTTTAGCACATCTTCTTCTGTGACGGAGGAAGACATCCATCGGCCCGTCTTTGGTGAAGCCCGGACATCGTCGAAGGTCTGAAGCGCCTAAATCTGAAGATTTGGGTGTTGGAATTCGAAGCGCGGGGCGAACTCGATGGAGGGTGTAAAAAGAGGAGGGCCTAGGTCTCATTATAAAGAGGTTGAATACCAAGAGCCCACCCCGTGGTCGATTAGGAGTCGCCTTTGATAGAGGAGGCGTGCCAACGGGCACGGTTGGGTTACCCACGTCTGTATTGATGAGAATCCCGGAATAAGGGGGGCACGATCTATGCTTTGATAAGACGTGCCAAGGAAACCCCCTCGCTAAACGCGCTAAGATGGAACGGTAAAAAAACGATTCATATAAAGGCCTGGCCGTGGTGTGATGTCACGCCGCGGAATACGTCAGCAGATCTGTGCAAAAGTTATTCTCTCTACGATGGTATGTGGAACTTGTTTTGCAGAGCCGGACACTATCCTTGTATTCAAAACCTTCTATGAAGTATTCGGAGGAGGAACCCGCCTCGCAATGCCGAAGACAATCAACGCGTCGGACTCATCGTCATTGAAGCCTGGTTCAGGGGCTATTGAGGGAGTCCCGGACTAGGGGGTGTCCGAATAGCCGGACTATCGTAAAGACCGGACTCCAAGACTATGAAGATACAAGATTGACGACTTCGTCCCGTGTCTGGATGGGACTTTCCTTGGCGGGGAAGGCAAGCTTGGCGATACGGATATGTAGATCTCCTACCATTGTAACCGACTCTGTGTAACCCTAACCTATCCGGTGTCTATATAAACCAGAGGGTTTTAGTCCGTGGGGACGAACAACAATCATACCATAGGCTAGCTTCTAGGGTTTAGTCTCCTTGATCTCGTGGTAGATCTACTCTTGTACTACCCATATCATCAATATTAATCAAGCAGGAGTAGGGTATTACCTCCATCGAGAGGGCCCGAACACAGGTAAAAACATCGTGTCCCTTGTCTCCTGTTACCATCCGCCTAGACGCACAGTTCGGGACCCCCTACCCGAGATCCACCGGTTTTGACACCGACACCATTCCTCTACTCACCCACACCTCCTGTTATTTTTCGGCGATGGCAGCCGGACCGGTAAACCCTCGTACTCCTCACCGCGTGGGAAACCATTGCCGTGTCTTCCCCGGCTCCGTGTCGATCCCTTCCTAGGCCTCGCCGTCGTCCACCGCCATGGTGCTCTCGGCGCGGCCAGGTCAACATGGTCAACGAATGACATCCATCGGTTGTGGACTGTACGCGCAAAATAATGATTCCTCCACCTGACAGCTGGGACCCACCGGAAGGGCCTCTGTATTTCGCGAAAAACGTTCCCCCCGCTGACATGTCGGACCCACCAGCTATATCTTCGCACGCAAGGAAGTGCCTCCTTACTACGCACAAAAAAATGAATACCCACCACCTTCATTTGGGACCCACCATAGTGGGGCGATGACTTGTGGGCCAACTAAGTTGTGACGGGGCGAAGGGATTTGTCAACTTAGTCAATATGAACGATTCTAGCTCCAAGGACCGTACAATGTCCATCCAACAGCCGTAGTGCTTCTTCAACCTCTGGTCTTCTTGCTCCAGCCGACCAAAGTAGCGTCGGTCGTGCCGCATGCTCCTGCCTCCCGTGGCTGGCTCTGCTGCCGCAGAGGCCTCACCGCCCCCTACTATTCCCACCGCTGGCCAGGCCCTGCGGCGACGGCAGCCTCACACCGCAGCCGAACCAGTAAACCCTCGTACTCCTCTCCACGCGGGCTTCCACTGCCGCATCTTCCCCGGCTCCGCGTCGTCCCCTTCCTAGGCCTCGCCTTCGTCCACCGCTGTGGTGCTCTCCGCGCGGCATGGTCAACGTGGTCAAGGAACGACTTCCATCTGAAGAGTACTGTACATGGAGAGGCTGACAGCTGGGTCCACGGCCATAGCCCAGTTTTTTTATTTGCCAAGTAAGTCGCTTTGTCAGGCCTGTTGGGCTGCAAATCTTTCAAGACGAGGAGAGCTTTCATTCGGCTGGCGAGAAAATGGCCCATCAAGAATGAGAAATTGGTTGTACATTTTAAAACACATCAAACCGGCAATTAGTTTCAAATATATTTTTTCATTTCAAGATTTTTAAATTACATTAATTTTTATGCATGGAGAATTTGTTGGATTTTATATTGATATACATTTATTTTTAAAATCAGTTTGAATGTGAGTCGAAATTTCGGGATTAAAAACAGTTCGAACCGCACCGAAATATGCAAAATTTCGTATAATTTTTTAACTGTGGCCACAATATGGGTTGTAATGCTAACAAAAAGAATATGGGCTCCAAAAAAACCTTAAGAATTAGCAAATGGGCTGTAAATTATTAGAAATAATGGTAGATGGGTTGTATGCTGTTTTCCACAGATTTGAGGCTTTCCTAAAAAAAGGTTGGCCTGGCAGATGTTGTTGGATGTCCATCCAACGGCCGTAAATCCTTCTTCAATCTCTGCTCTTCCTGCTCCAGCCGCTCAAACAAGCGCCCATGGATCTGCCGCCTCCTCCTCCCCACGGCCGGTTGTGCTACCGCGCAGGCCTCACCGCCCCACCGTACTCCCAGCATTGGCCTAGCCATCTATCGGCGTTCTGGGAACGGGGGTCCCCAGACTTGCCTGCCTTCGGCCTGCGGCGTGGCTCAAGGGGTGGCCCATCAAGGCCCATCTTTATCAGCGCAAGCTCAAGACCCTCGCGAGGGGCCAAGCCTCATGAGGCGGACAGGAGCTTCCTCGTGCACGGCCTCGTCGGAGTTGGCTCATGAGGAGGCGGAGAGATCAAGGCAGGTACCTCATGAGGTGCCCATGACGCAAGCCATGACGACCAAGAGGCGCCCGAGGCGAGGCGCCCAGGCGCCTAGCGAGCCATGCGGTGTCCTCCTTTCCTCTTTGGTGCAAAGGGAGCAAGCGCAGCAAGAGTATCAAGCAAAGCCATCCGCTTTGATTGCAACAAGACCAAGACCGTCAGAACGGCAGGAAGGAAGTCATTGTGGAGCCCAAGCAGGCGTCACCACCGAGCCTTTGACAAAGCGAGGACCAACTTTAGTCGAGGATTAGTGTACTAGATGTTCCCCTTCAAAATGGCCAATTGTTGGCGCCCTTCCGCTCAATATTTGGGAGAGGCCTGTGGTCTTTGCCTATAAATAGGACTAGCCACCCACAAGGTAGAGGCATCGAGAAATCTAGAGAGAGGATCCAGCATCTGGGATCAGCAGAGAGAGAGAGCGACTGAACTCCTCCTAGCAGTTCATTGCACCAGCCAAGAACAGACCCTCGCAAAGCTGTTCTTCTTTGTATTGTTCATCATCGTCAGCCCAAGAGGCAATCCACCACACCACAAACTAGAGTAGGGTATTACACCACAATGGTGGCCCGAACTAGTATAAACCCTGTGTCTCTTGTGTTGTTCCTTTCATAGCTTAGATCTTAGCGAGGCGGCGAGGTGCAGGAAGGTAGAGGGTGAAATCTCCACGCGCACCCCAGTGTTCGAACCTAGAGGGTCTGCCGGAACCTGAAATCCGACATTTGGCGTGCCAGGTAGGGGGGCGCCGGAACTAGTCTTCTGCCGCCCTGTTCTTCGCCGACCACCGCATCCATGTCAGACGCTCGTCGGGCCCGCGCCGAGCGCCGAGCCGCTCTCGCTTCCAGCGTCACCCAGACAGCCCCTGTCGGCGGCCGTCCCCATCGTTCCCTGTCGCCTGCCGTCAACGCCGCCACCGGCCCGGCGGGGAACGAGCAGCAAGCATCGTCCTAGCACCCGTCCGTGAGGCGAGACGGCCGTACCGCTACTCCTTCGCTCGCCCCTGCTGGTTCTTCGTCCCACGTGCTCTGCGCGCCCATGGAGGCTCGAGCTGCGCTCATCGCGGCAAACGAGCTCCTGCGCTACCGCCCTGTCGATGACGTCTACGAAGAGTGGCTCGACCGCGTCGCCGAGCTCGTCCGTGCCGCAGGGGGCTCCCCCGCGCCGTCCTTCTCGCTGCACCGCGCCCCGCCCTGCGCGGGCGATGAAGCTCCGGGGGCGCCTCAGCCGCCTCCCCCTCAAGAAGGCGCCTTGGCCCCAAGGCGCGTGGCCCCATGGCGGAACCCGCTCCGTCCGCCGCCACCGCAGCAAGAGCAGAGCTGCCAAGAAGTCCCTCGCCCCCAAGAAGCTGCCCGGGTGCTCCCTGCACCGGCTCGTCTCGACCATGCTCCTGCTCCAGCATGCCAAGACCCCGCGCTGCTCCCAGCTGCAGCGCATGGGGACCCGCAAGACCAGACTCTCCGTCACCAAAGGCGTCCCGTGGCCACAGCAGGCTGCCACGCCTTCACCGCCGAGCTACGCAGCGTCGCATGGCTCGGCAAGTTCAAGCCAGACCTGCCTCCTTGCTACGACGGCACGGCCGACCCTGCGGAGTTCCTCCAGCTCTACGAGCTGGGCATCGAGCCATAAGCGGGATGAGAAGGTCATGGCGAACTGGTTTCCCTTGGCACTCAAGGACGGAGCCCTTTTGGCTCCTGAACACAGCTCTGGCACGATCTCCTCTCGACGAGATGCGCACCCGCTTCATCGCCAACTTCCAAGGTACTCGCGACCGGCCTCTGCCGTGGCGACATGCGCCGCATCAAGCAGCAGCACAGGGGAGACCCTGCGAAGTACATCCAAAGTGCTTCAACAACGCACGCCTCAAGATTCCCAAGGTGGCGAGGAGGCCATCATCTCCGCCTTCTCCCACGGTGTGCGAGACGTCAAGATGAAGGAGGAGGCTGGCGATGCATGAAAATCTGTGCACTTCCTTGGAGCTGTTCAACTTGGCAACCAAGTGCGCCAGGCTGAGGAAGGGCGCCTTTCCCTCCTCGAGCTGCCGGCCTTGAACCTGGAGAAGAAATCCAAGGCCAAGGGCGTGAAGCGCAAAGGGGCTGCTGCACGCCTGCGTAACCAGACACCAAGCGGGCGAAGATCAGCCCGAGTCTTCCAAGGGCAGCCGGTACTGTGTGTACCATGACCTCCACACCCACAACACCAACGAATGTCAAGATCTCCGGGCCGTGCGAGAAGGGAGGATCGGCCGACACCCCGACCGCAATGATCAGGGCTACGACCGAGGAGGAGGAAGAAACACAGGACGCTGGGAAGACCGTGGCCCTTGCCAAGGGTGGCGCGACCGACCTCGCGAGGATCGCTGGCAGGAGCAGCCTCGCGAGGGAGACTGGAGGGATCAGCCGCGCGAGGATCGCCCGCAAGGAAACGCAGGCCTCCCTCCTCTGCCGCCGCAGCCAAGGAGAAATGCGGACCATCATCAGGACGAGGGGGCTGGGGGCTTCCAGGAGCCACGCGCGATCGCTTGCATCCTGGGCGGAGCTCAAGCCCCAGCCTCTCAACGCATCTTCAAGCAGTTCGCCCGTGAAGTGAATGCAGTCCTCCCCAAGCTCGAAGCCACGCGCCCTCTCAAGTGGTCAGCATGCGCCATCACGTTCAGCTCAGCGGATCAGCTCAAGTGCGCGGCCACAGCCGGAGTCCTCCCAATGCTTTGTTCCCCAATCATCAGCAACGTGCAAGTCACCAGGACCCTCATCGACGGTGGAGCAGGGCTCAATGTCCTGTCCGTAGAGACATTCAATAATCTCCAAGTGCCTTACAATCAGCTTCAGCCAACCAAGCATTTCTCTGGAGTCACCGATGGCTCCACGGTTCCGATTGGGCAGGTCCGCCTCCCTGTCACCTTCGGGGGGCGCGACAACTACCGCACCGAGCTCATCGACTTCGATGTCGCCCACATTCGCCTGCCATACAATGCCATCCTCGGGTACCCAGCTTTGGCCAAGTTCATGGCCGTGACTCATCACGGCTACAACGTCCTCAAGATGCCAGGAAGCGGCGGAGTCATCACGGCGCCTTGTGAAGAGAGAGACGCAATGTGCTCCCTGGAGCGAGCCTTTCAAGCCGCATCACTTGAAGACCCAGATCGCAGGAGCGTGAGGCTCCCTGAGACCGCTCCCAAGAAGAAGAAGACATCGCCATGCCCGACCCCTCAAGAGGCAGTCCCCTCAGGGTCCGTGCCTGCTCAGGGGGCACCGCCTTCTGTCGCATAGGAAGGCACGCCCGGCGCCCTCCTCAAGCAATGCTCGGGGGCTCTCTCCTGGAAGGCCACCGACCTCGCCAAGGTCACGAGGGAGGCGCTTGGGCACCACTTGGAGGCGTGCTTCAAAGCATGTTTCCCTCAGGAAGGAGCAAGGCAAGGAGGGCCAAACCCTCAGGAGTTCGTCAGTCAGATCACGCAGGAGTTGCAGGAGTCAAGAGTCATGAGTGGCAGCCACCGCTTACCCGCCATAGCTCCCCATCCAGGCGAGGATGGTGGGCTGCGCGTCTGCATCAACATACCAGGGCTCAACTGAGCCGCCTCAGAGGCGCTTTCAGCCTCACACGCTGGGCGCCGCGAAGGCCCACCCCACAGCTACGTTCGCATGCCCTACGGCCTGCCGAACGCGGCTGCGACGTACCAGCGCCTCATGAGGAGCATCCTGGAGGCTCAAGAGGCCAGGCGTTCCGCAGTCCTGGCGGAGATGGAGATGGTCCACGAGAAGCCACCAGCGCCTCCAGAGCCTCCCGAGGCTCCTGGGCCTGGGGGCTCGTGAAGATCGGCTTCTGCAGCCCACGACGTCCGCTACTTCAACATCCCTTCGTCCTCAACGTTATCAGGTGACGTCCTTCAAGTTTCATTTCCAGCTGGGAGCGCCCCCAGGGCTGCATCATTCCCAGGTCGCGTGGGTCTGTCCCTGCGGCATGTATCCCTTTTACTTCATGTTCTTAGCTTACTTTGTGGGGGCGCCCCTCGGGCTGCATCATCCCCAAGTCGCTCGGGCCAGACCCAGCGATGTCTGCCTTCCCTGCATCTATCTAAATGAACTTGTTTCTTCGTGATTAACGTGCTTGACCTAGTTGCCTGCTCGACTAACACCAACTGATGGAGCTACTCCCCAGCGGCACGGCGCTTGCGCATGGGTCCGTCCCTGCAACACCGACGAACCTGAACGGCTGAGCTCTGGCCGTGGCAGCCCCGCACAACGCCACCTCGTCAAGCCTTCAGTGCCTCGTCACCTCTCCAAAGCAACCCACGGCTGACTGTCGCTTGTCATAGCGGACTCTTGTTCTTTTTATGGTGAGCCTGCAGGATCCCTTCAAGGCGCAGCGCCTTGAGCGAGGCCCTCGCGGCGTCTTCTTCACTCTCGCCTCGCGAACCGCTTACACGTTAAAGGGGGGTACACAGGCATCACGACTCATGGGCTCCTCTTGGCTCTCCGGCCCTCACCCTCGGCCTTGTCCACGGCATCGCGACACAGCATACCAGCGTGGTGAGACCCGCTCGAGGTCGGGACCCGAGGGCGTAGAGCGAAAGGGAGCAAAGGCAAGAGGGAAGAGGCACGCTGGGACCTCGCCAGCAACCCCTCTCCCGGCCGATCTTGCGCGGACCTAGTGCAGCGCCAGAAGCGGTTCCCGACTCTCGAGATAAGTCACCCTCCGGAAACACCAGCCACCGTAGCACCATCCCCGCACCCAATGCAATCCCGTGTTAGCAACGTTGCGCTCCTTTCTCACCGAACGATGGCTGCTTGAGCGCTAAAGGGGACCTCTTGAGCATCGCGACTCAGGGGCTCTTACTGGACCCCGGGCCGCTCACCTCTAGGCCTTGACCACGGCATCGCGACCTAGCATACCAGCGACGGCTGAAGCCTGCCTTGGGATCGGGACCTGTCGGCGCAGAGCACCAAGCCCTCATGAAGTTCGAAAGGAAGAACTAAGCTAAGACGGAATGAGCATCTCGCACTTCTTCATGGCAAGGACTATATTAACAAACAGAACCACAGGCACCTTACAAGCCCCCACGGGGCGTGCTTTTTGATTCCTCGCAGGGAACATATCCTAAAGAACGCTAACTACACGTGCCCCTGCAAGAGACGCCATCATCAACAGTGGGCCGCCGGGCACCAGCGCCAACCTCATCCAGAACAGAGGCGGCGGCGGCCTGACGAGCCGTCCTGCTCCGAGAGCGGCGCAGGCTCGGGGGCTCGTAGTTGTCGTCGCTCGTCTCCGGAGTCGCGAAGAGCTCGGCGGAGTCGCTGGACTCTCCGCCGCCTCCGCCGCCTGAGGAGCCGCTGAGGGAGCGATCGGACAGCCTGGTCCTCGCCGCAGCAGGGCCCCGACCACCTCTCTCAGGGCAGCACTCCAGCCGGCGTCTGTCCGCGTCGAAGACCTTGAAGAGCATCATGGAAGCACTGTCGTACTCCAGGTGGATCGCGAGGGCGCCCCTCGTCCTGCAGACCCGGGCGATCTCGCCCCAGCCTCGAGTCATGAAGACCTTGCCCGGGGCGACGACCGCGACCTCCGCTTCGGTCGCGAGGGTGTTGCAGCCGGCGTGCTGCAACCAGAGCTCCAAGTATCCCCCTTGGGGCATCACGAAGGCGAAGGAGGAAGGAAGGTGGATCCAAGACTGAGGAGGCATGGCGGCATGGAGCACAAACTCTCGGGAGGAGCCCTCGGCATGGACTCCAGGAGGGACAACGCGCACCGCCGTGACACGCCGACGCCGACGGCGGCGTCGGCCATGGCGCTCGGCATCAACTCCTGCAGGCCCACAAGGTGGGCGTACAAAGGGCACGGAACCTGGCGGCCGCTCGCACCAAGGCCTCGACACCTCCTGCCGGGCACCAACATCTCGACAGCATAGGACTAGCCGTTTCTTTGGCGGAAGTGGGTCGGGACCCTCTCGGGGAGCCTTTCCCTTCTCTTCCACGGAGAACCGGCGGATCGGAGCCATTGCGGCAAGGTGGAGCAAGGACGGAGAAGAAGGAGAAGCAAGAAGAGATGGACTGGAAGGGCACGCGTCGTTCCGTACTTATAACCGGAGAAGGCCAACCGCCGACTTCCACGATCGCAGGTAATCATGACCCCCTTTGCATGCAGGGACTTGTCAATTTGTGCAGTCGTCGAGGTGTCGTGGGGGAGCAGGGCCGCCCATGTCCAATCAACCGCCACGCGGCGCCCAAGGCCACAGGTTGTTAGGGCCCGTGGCGCTTCACACTTGCCCCTTCGCTTCTCTGCTCAGCCAAGTCCGCGCGCGCCTTGGGCCCGGGGGCTACTGTCGGCGTTCTGGGAACGGGGGTCCCCAGACTTGCCTGCCTGCGGCCTGCGGCGTGGCTCAAGGGGTGGCCCATCAAGGCCCATCTTCATCAGCACAAGCTCAAGACCCTCGCGAGGGGCCAAGCCTCGCAAGGCGGACGACAGGGAGCTTCCTCAGGCACGGCCTCGTCAGGTTGGCTCGCGAGGAGGCGGAGAGATCAAGGCAGGGTACCTCACGAGGTGCCCATGACGCAAGCCATGATTTACCAAGAGGCGCCAGACGGGCGCCAAGCCAGCAGATGTCCTCCTTTCCTCTTTGGTGCAAAGGGAGCAAGCGCAGGCAAGAGTATCAAGCAAAGGCATCCATTTCGGTGCAACAAGACCAAGACCGTCACAACGGCAGGAAGGAAGTCATTGTGGAGCCCAAGCAGGCGTCACCAGAGCCTTTGACAGGCGAGGACCAACTTTAGTCAGGATTAGTGTACTAGATGTTCCCCTTCAAAATGGCCAATTGTTGGCGCCCTTCCCGCTCAATATTTGGGGAGAGGCCCAGGGTCTTTGCCTATAAATAGGACTAGCCGCCCACAAGGTAGAGGCATCGAGAAATCTAGAGAGAGGATCCAGCATCTGGGATCAGCAGAGAGAGAGAGCAACTGAACTCCTCCTAGCAGTTCATCGCACCAGCAAAGAACAGACCCTTGCGAGGTTGTTCTTCTTTGTATTGTTCATCATCGTCAGCCCAAGAGGCAATCCACCACACCACAAACTAGAGTAGGGTATTACACCACAATGGTGGCCCAAACTAGTATAAACCCTGTGTCTCTTGTGTTGTTCCTTTCATAGCTTAGATCTTAGCGAGGCGGCGAGGTGCAGGAAGGTAGAGGGTGAAATCTCCACGCGCACCCCAGTGTTCGAACCTAGAGGGTCTGCCGGAACCCGAAATCCGAGACCATCCCTCTACTCACCCACGCCTGTTGTTATTCTCCGACGACGGCAGACGAACCAGTAAACCCTCATACAGTCATACTCCCCTCCGCGTGGGAAACAACTGTCGAGTCTTCCCTGCCTCTGTGTCGTCCCCTTCCTAGGCCTCGCTGTCGTCCACCGCCGTGGTGCTTTCGGCGCGGTGTAGTCAATGTGGTCAACGACTGACTTCCATCGGAAGAGTACTGTGCGTGGAGACGCTGACAGCTGAGTCCATGGCCGCAGCAAGGAAGTGCCTCCTTATTACGCGCAAAATAATTATTTCTCCACCTGACAGCAGGGACCCACCGGACGGGCCACCGTATTTCACGAAAAAAACATTTCCCCCTGACTGCTAGGACCCACCAGCTACACCTCCGCACATAAGGAAATGCGTCCGGGCAAAAAAAATGATTCACCCCCCTGATTGCTGGGACCCACCAGCTACATCTTCGCACGCAAGGAAGTGCGTCCGGGCAAAAAAAAATGATTCGCCCCCCTGACTGCTGGGACCCACCAGCTACATCTTCGCAGGCAAGGAAGTGCACGGCGGTGGGGACCCACCTGGTCGAAGCGTGCGTGGCGTTGTCATTCTGGTTCTTGACGATATGCGTACATACCGGTCGTTGTAGAGGCGCGCCGCGTGTCGTAGTAGAGGCGTGCACGTAGCATGTACACATACGCATAACGGCCAGGTGCAAGAAAGAAAATCTGACCACGCGTATGTGTACATACGGGTGGAGTCTCGAAACGCCTACTTTCGCGCATACGTACGCCGGGGCTCGTGTACATGGCTGGGTCGGAACGGAGAAACAAGCGTCGTAAATGCGTGTTCATGGGGAGGCAACGGAGTGCGTCGTGTTCATGGGGAGGCAACGGAATGCATCGTGTTTATAAGGAGGCAATGGAACGCGTGGGAGCCAACCGGCTGGGTCAGAACAGAATGCGTGGTCGTGTTCATCAGGAGGGCTTGGACGGAACAGGCGATGGAAACGAGGCCTGGCGTACCGCACAACGGAGGAAACGGACCTCCTACGTTTGGAACGGGGTCCTGTTGATCGGGAGGGGTGTGGCGTACTGCAAAACGGAGGAAACGGACCTCCTACGGTCGAAACGGGGGTCCTGTTGATCGGGCGGGGTGTGGCGTACCGCAAAACGAACGAAACGGACCTCCTACGGTCGAAACGGAGGTGGAGGGGTGTGGCGTACCACAAAACGGACGAAACGGACCGCCTACGGTCGAACCGGAGGTCCTGTTCATCGGGAGGGGTGTGGCGTACGGCAAAACGGGACTCCACGGGATACTGTTCATCTCCACCGTCGACCTCCTCCAGCCTCCACAGGCTACCGTCGACCTCCTCCAGCCTCCACGGGCTCCTGTTCATCCAGCCTCCACCGCGCGCTACTCCACCGGCTACTGCTCAACCTCCCCTCCACCGTCTACTGTTCATCTAGCCCTCCACACCACGGGGTCCTGTTCAACCACCCCTCCACGGGCACCCCTCCACCGTCTACTGTTCATCCAGCCCTCCACCACACCACGTGGTCCTGTTCATCCAGAGGTAACGCCACCGCTCACTGTTCATCCAAACCCCACGCAACGCTCGCTGTTCATCCCAGAGGCAGCATCGATCAGCGTCAGTTAGCAGCAGTAGCGAAGGAATCGCTCGATCGGGTTCAGTTAACAGCCATCGATCGATCGCTCGGGTTCGATAACGCGTAACTGCAGGTGCAACCGCTTAGGGTTCGATTAGAGCCCAACGCCTCGCTTCGGATTCGATTAGAGCCAATGCCTCGCACACACGCGCATGCGTCGTACGGGAGAACGCATCGCTTCGCCCCGACCTCCCACCGTAACTGGAACTCCCGAAATTTTCCTCCCCTTGCTTCTACCACGGTTTTTCCGTCATGGACGGCCCAAAGAATGTCATGCAAATGCGTCTCCGGCCCGGGACGAAAAGCCCATTTTCTGTCATGATTTTTTGTCATAGAAGTAGGAGCCCACCACATCTATGATGATACCGGGTTTTGTCACAATTATTGTCATAGAAGTGTCATATGTATGACAGAAAAAAAATTCGTTCGGCCCAAAATGTCACGGATGTGTCTTTTTTTGTAGTATTACAAGAGAGCAGAGGGGGAGAAACATCATAAGATCCAACTATAATAGCAAAGATCGCAATACATCAAGATCGTATCACCTCAAGAACACGAGAAAGAGATCAAATACATAGCTACTGGTACATACCCTCAGCCCCGAGGGTGAACTACTCCCTCCTTGTCATGGAGAGCACCGGGATGATGAAGATGGCCACCGGTGAGGGTTCCCCCGTCTGGCAGGGTGCCGGAACAGGGTCCCGATTGGTTTGGCTACAGAGGCTTGCGGCGGCGGAACTCCCGATCTATTATGTTCCCCAAAGGTTTTAGGGTATATGGATATATATAGGCGGAAGAAATACGTCAGGGGAGCCACGAGGGGCCCACGAGGGTGGAGGGCACGCCCAGGGGGTGGGCGCGCCCCCTGCGTCATGACTCCCTCGTTGTTTTCCTGACATGCACTCCAAGTCTCCCGGGTTACTTTCTTTCCAAAAACAACTTCACCAGAAGGTTTCATTCCGTTTCGACTCCGTTAGATATTCCTTTTCTTCGAAACACTGAAACAAGGGGAAAAACAGGAACTGGCACTGGTCTCTGGGTCAATAGGTTAGTCCCAAAAATAATATAAAAGTGTTTAATAAAGCCCATAAACATCCTAGGTGGATAATATAATAGCATGAATACTTCATAAATTATAGATGCGTTGGAGACGTATCAGCATCCCCAAGCTTAATTCCTGGTCGTCCTCGAGTAGGTAAATGATAAAAGAAAGAATTTATGAAGTGTGGATGTTAGCAGGTGCACAAGTTTGATCAATGATAATTTCAATCACCTTTTCTAGCATCATTATATGTCATAATAGTAGCTCATATCATAAAACTTTGCATGATAAAGTAACAAATTATTCACATGTTAAAGTATAGATCATAAACTTTCTTGAAAACTAACAAACTATGTTCTCAGTCATCAAACAATTGCAATTCATCTTATTTTGAGGAAGAGTCTATGTCAGAGCTTTGATTCAGCAAACTTCACATACTCAACTATCATTTAGTCTTCCATGATTGCCCACCACTCAAAGCATATTTTTAGAACAAATAGCATCCATCGAACACAGAGAAAGATAGGGGCTTAATGTTTCGCCTCCCAACCTTTTACCTCAAGGGTAATGTCCACAGTAACAATTCATGCTCAAATATATTTTAATGGCCATATATGCTTAGATATTTCCATCACATGATGCTTGCCAACTAAAGAGTAGGTTGGAATGAGAAGGAATACTATTGACTCTTGCATAAAGTAAAAGATAGGCCCTTCACAAAGGGAAGTAGGGATTTGCAGAGGTGCCAGAGCTCGAAGCAAAAACAGAGATGAAAATAATTTTGAGAGGTATGCTTTCATTGTCAACATAACGCCAAGAGTTCCCAATATCTTCCATACTACATACATTATAGGCGGTTCCGAAACAGAAAGGTAAAGATTTTTACTCCCCCTCCGCCAACAATCATCAATCCATGGCTTGCCCGAAACAACGGGTGCCTCCAACTAACATCAAACCTGGGGGAGTTTTTTTTGCAATTATTTTTTATTTGATTTCGATCTTTTGATCATAGGACTGGCATCCTAGTTACCAGCCATTTTCTCGTGAATGATGAGCAGAGTCCACTCATCTTGAGAATAACCCACCTAGCATGGAAGATACTGCTAACCCGTAGTCACTACATGAGCGATTCGGGCATACAAAACAGATTATTATTTGAAGGTTTAGAGTTTGGCACATGCAAATTTATTTGGAACGGCAGGTAAATACCGCATATAGGTAAATATGGTGGACACTCATGGAATAAACTTGGTTCAAGGAATTTGGATGCACAAGCAGTATTCCCGCTTAGTACAAATATTTTGGCTAGCAAAGGATTCTAAATAGCAAGCACCACATGTTAGAGGATCCATAACAATATAACTTCTATACAAATATACCCAAGCATAACTCATTATGTTGTCTTCCTTGTCCAACTTCAACTAATTTGCTCAGGTTTGAAAATAATTAATGGGGCTCACAATCATAGAAGATGTCCAAGATAGTATATTTATATTTGAAATCTCTCTTCCTTCAATATTCTTTCATGAATTGTTCAAGTGACCAATACAATGTTTGCTAACCTTCAATAAATTTACCACCTCTACTTCTTATATGTGAAGGCATTACTCCCCATGGGAAAAGCATATGAAACATATATAATTTTAGATTTATGACATTCAAATCATTCAACTATTTACTCATAGGATATAAGTGAGGCACACGAGTAAATGACAAGCTACTCCAAAAAGATATAAGTGAAGATCGATGAGTAGTCGAATAATTATGCAACTATGTGAAGACTCTCCCATTTAATAATTTCAGATCTTGATACTTTATTCAAACAGAAAGAAAAACAAAAGAAAATAAAATGACTCTCCAAGCAAAACACATATCATGTGGTGAATAAAAATATAGCTCCAAGTAAAGTTACCGATGAATGAAGACGAAAGAGGGGATGCCATCCGGGGCATCCCCAAGCTTAGGCTCTTGGTTGTCCTTGAATATTACCTTTGGGTGCCTTGGGAATCCCCAATCTTAGTCTATTTCCACTCCTTATTCCATAGTCCATCTAATCTTTACCCAAAACATGAAAACTTCACAACACAAAACTCAACAGAAAACTCATAAGCTCCGTTAGCGAAACAAAACAAAACACCACTTCAAGGTAATGTAATGAACTCATTGTTTATTTATATTGGTGTTAAACCTACTGTATTCCAACTTATCTATGGTTTATAAACTATTTTACTAGCCATAGAGTCATCAAAATAAGCAAACAACACACGAAAAACAGAATCTGTCAAAAACAGAACAGTCTGTAGTAATCTGTATCAAAAGTATAATTATGGAACTCAAAAAATTCAAAAATATATTGGTGGACCTGAGGAATTTGTCTAGTAATCATCTGCAAAAAGAATAAACTAAATATAACTCTCCAGTAAAAAGTTGAAGCAAATCTCGTGAGCGCTAAAGTTTCTGTTTTTTACAGCATGATCATAAAGACTTCACCCGAGTCTTCCCAAAGGTTCTACTTGGAACAAACACTAATCAAAACATAAAACCACATCTAAACAGAAGCTAGATGGATTATTTATTACTAAACAGAACCAAAAAGCAAGAAACTAAAATAAAATTGGGTTGCCTCCCAACAAGCGCTAACGTTTAACGCCCCTAGCTAGGCATGATGATTCCAATGATGCTCACATAAAAGATAAGAATTGAAACATAAAGAGAGCATCATGAATAATATGACTAGCACATTTAAGTCTAACCCACTTCCTATGAATAGGGATTTTGTGATCAAACAATTTATGGGAACAATAATCAACTAGCATAGGAAGGCAAAACAAGCATAACTTCAAGATTTTAAGAACATAGAGAGGAAACTTGAAATTATTGCAATTCCTACAAGCATATGTTCCTCCCTCATAATAATTTTCAGTAGCATCATGAATTAATTCAACAATATAACCAGCACCTAAAGCATTCTTTTCATGATCTACAAGCATAGAATTTTTACTACTCTCCACATAAGCAAATCTATTATCATCAATAGTAGTGGGAGCAAACTCAACAAAATAACTATCATGTGATTGAAAATTAAGATCAAGATGACAAGTTTCATGGTTATCATTATTATTTATAGCATATGTGTCATCACAATAATCATCATAGATAGGAGGCTTGCTTTCATCATAATAAATATTCTCATCAAAACTTGGGGGACTAAACATATCATCTTCATCAAACATAGCATCCCCAAGCTTGTGGCTTTGCATATCATTAGCATCATGGATATTCATAGAATTCATACTAACAACATTGCAATCATGCTCATCATTCAAAGATTTAGTGCCAAACATTCTAATGCATTCTTCCTCTAGCAATTGAGCACAATTATCGGAATCCTTATTTTCACGGAAGACATTAAAAAGATGAAGCATATGAGGCACCCTCAATTCCATTTTTTTAGTTTTATTTTATAAACTAAACTAGTGATAAAACAAGAAAATAAAAGATTCGATTGCAAGATCTAAAGATATACCTTCAAGCACTCACCTCCCCGGCAACGGCGCCAGAAAAGAGCTTGATTGACGGGGTGTGGGTGCCGCTTACCTAGCCTCCCCGGCAACGGCACTAGAAACTTCTTGATGTCTACTACGCAACCTTCTCCTTGTAGACGTTGTTGGGCCTCCAAGTGCAGAGGTTTGTAGGACAGTAGCAAATTTCCCTCAAGTGGATGACCTAAGGTTTATCAATCCGTGGGAGGCGTGGGATGAAGATGGTCTCTCTCAAGCAACCCCTGCAACCAAATAACAAAGAGTCTCTTGTGTCCCCAACACACCCAATACAATGGTAAATTGTATAGGTGAACTAGTTCGGCGAAGAGATGGTGATAAAAGTGCAATATGGATGGTAGATATAGGTTTTTGTAATTTGAAAATATAAAAACAGCAAGGTAGCAAGCGATAAAAGTGAGCGTAAACTGTATTGCAATGCTAGCAAACAAGGCCTAGGGTTCATACTTTCACTAGTGCAAGTTCTCTCAACAATAATAACATAATTGGATCATATAACTATCCCTCAACATGCAACAAAGAGTCACTCCAAAGTCACTAATAGCGAAGAACAAACGAAGAGATTATGGTAGGGTACGAAACCACCTCAAAGTTATTCTTTCTGATTGATCTATTCAAGAGTCCGTAGTAAAATAACATGAAGCTATTCTTTCCGTTCGATCTATCAAAGACTTCGTACTAGAATAACACCTTAAGACACAAATCAACCAAAACCCTAATGTCACCTAGATACTCCATTGTCACCTCAACTATCCATGGGTATGATTATACGATATGCATCACACAATCTCAGATTCATCTATTCAACCAACACAAAGAACTTCAAAGAGTGCCCCAAATTTTCTACCGGAGAGTCAAGACGAAAACGTGTGCCCACCCCTATGCATAGGTTCATGGGCGGAACCTGCAAGTTCAGCACCAAAACATACATCAAGTGGATCACTTGATATCCCATTGTCACCACAGATACGCACGGCAAGACATCATCAAGTGTTCTCAAATCCTGAAAGACTCAATCCGATAAGACAACTTCAAAGGGAAAACTCAATCCATTACAAGAGAGTAGAGGGGGAGAAACATCATAAGATCCAACTATAATAGCAAAGCTCGCGATACATCAAGATCGTATCACCTCAAGAACACGAGAGAGAGATCAAACACATAGCTACTGGTACATACCCTCAGCCCCGAGGGTGAACTACTCCCTCCTTGTCATGGAGAGCGCCGGGATGATGAAGATGGCCACCGGTGAGGGTTCCCCCGTCCGACAGGGTGCCGGAACAGGGTCCCAATTGGTTTTTGGTTGCTACAGAGGCTTGCGGCGGCGGAACTCCCGATCTATTCTGTTCCCCGAAGGTTTTAGTGTATATGGATATACATAGGCGGAAGAAATACGTCAGGGGAGCCACGAGGGGCCCACGAGGGTGGAGGCGCGCCTGTGGGTGGGCGCGCCCTGCCTCGTGCCTCCCTCGCTTCTTTCTGACGTGCACTCCAAGTCTCCGGGTTGCTTTCTTTCCAAAAATAACTTCTCCGTAAGGTTTCATTCCGTTTCGACTCCGTTTGATATTCCTTTTCTTGAAACATCGAAACAAGGGAAAGAACAGAACTTCATACGGCTATGTGTCAATAGGTTAGTCCCAAAAATAATATAGAAGTGTTTAATAAAGCCCATAAACATCCAACATGGATAATATAATAGCATGAATACTTCATAAATTATAGATACGTTGGAGACGTATCAGGGATCGCAGCTAAGCCTCCGAGTGAGAGGGTTGCTCTTCACTCGGAGTATGTTTTGAAACTTAGGCGAGTACGGGATCGCAGCTAAGCCCCCGAGTGAAAGGGTTGCTCTTCACTCGGAGTATGTTTTGAAACTTACACGAGTACAGGATCGCAGCTAAGACTCCGAGTAAGAGGGCTGCTCTTCACTCAAAGTATGTTTTGAAACTTAGGCGAGTACAGGATCGCAGCTAATCCCCCGAGTGAGAGGGTTGCTCTTCACTCGGAGTATGTTTTCAAACTTAGGCGAGTACGGTATCGCAGCTAAGCCCCAGAGTGAGTGGGTTGCTCATCACTCAGAGTATGGTTTGAAACTTAGGCGAGTATGGGATCGCAGCTAAGCCTCCGAGTGAGAGGGTTGCTCTTCACTTGGAATATGTTTTGAAACTTAGGCGAGTACGGGATCGCAGCTAAGCCCCCGAGTGAGAGGGTTGCTCTTCACTTGGATTATGTTTTGAAACTTAGGCGAGTACGGGATCGCAGCTAAGCCCCCAAGTGAGAGGGTTGCTCTTCACTCGGAGTATGTTTTGAAACTTAGGCGAGTACGTGATCGCTGCTAAGCCCCCGAGTGAGAGGGTTGCTCTTCCCTCGGAGTATGTTTTGAAACTTAAGCGAGTACGGGATCACAGCTAAGCCCCCGAGTGAGAGGGTTGCTCTTCACTCTGAGTTTGTTTTGGAACTTAGGCCAGTACGGGATCGCAGCTAAGCCCCCGAGTGAGAGGGTTGCTCTTCATTGGAGTATGTTTTGAAACTTAGGCGGTACAGGATCACAGCTAATTCCCCTGAGTGAGAGGGTTGCTCTTCACTTGGAGTATGTTTTTAAACTTAGGCGAATCGGGTTCGCAACTAAGCCCTGAGTGAGAGGGTTGCTCTTCACTCGGAGTATGTTTTGAAACTTAGGCGAGTACGGGATCGCAGCTAAGCCCCAGAGTAAGTGGGTTGCTCATCACTCAGAGTATGGTTTGAAACTTAGGCGAGTATGGGATCGCAGCTAAGCGTCCGAGTGAGAGGGTTGCTCTTCACTTGGAATATGTTTTGAAACTTAGGCGAGTACGGGATCGCAGCTAAGCCCCCGAGTGAGAGGGTTGCTCTTCACTCAGATTATGTTTTGAAACTTAGGCGAGTACGGGATTGCAGCTAAGCCCCCAAGTGAGAGGGTTGCTCTTCACTTGGAGTATGTTTTGAAACTTAGGCGAGTACGTGATCGCTGCTAAGCCCCTGAGTGAGAGGGTTGCTCTTCCCTCGGAGTATGTTTTGAAACTTAAGCGAGTACGGGATCACAGCTAAGCCCCCGAGTGAGAGGGTTGCTCTTCACTCGGAGTTTGTTTTGAAACTCCGGCCAGTACGGGATCGCAGCTAAGCCACCGAGTGAGAGGGTTGCTCTTCATTGGAGTATGTTTTGAAACTTAGGCGGGTACAGGATCGCAGCTAAGTCCCCCGAGTGAGAGGGTTGCTCTTCACTCGGAGTATGTTTTTAAACTTAGGCGAATCGGGTTCGCAGCTAAGCCCTGAGTGAGAGGGTTGCTCTTCACTCGGAGTATGTTTTGAAACTTAGGCGAGTACGGTATCGTAGCTAAGCCCCCCGAGTGAGAGGGTTGCTCTTCACTCGGAGTATGTTTTGAAACTTAGGCGAATCGGGTTCGCGGCTAAGCCCCCCAGTGAGAGGGTTGCTCTTCACTCGGAGTATGTTCTGAAACTTAGGCGAATCGGGTTCACGGCTAAGCCCCCGAGTGAGAGGGTTGCTCTTCACTCGGAGTATGTTTTGCAACTTAGGTGAATCGGATTCGCGGCTAAGCCCCCTGAGTGAGAGGGTTGCTCTTCACTTGGAGTAAGTTTAGAAACTTAGGACAATCGGGTTCGCGGCTAAGCCCCCGAGTGAGAGGGTTGCTCTTCACTTGGAGTATGTTTTGAAACTTAGGTGAATCGGGTTCGCGGCTAAGCCACCCACTAGGGGATTTGGACACATATGTTTAAGCAAAAACAATCGTTGGGATACTGCAAAAATCATGTCTTTGATAAACAAACTTAAGGATTCTTATTACAACTCGTCAATCCGAGTGTTTAGGTATAAAAGCGGCGGAGCAGATCCGCGTTCACGAGCGTGGCTCGTCCTCTTTCTTAGCTACATTGTAAATATGATACGCTCTGTTATGGATCACCTTGGTGATGATGAAGGGCCCTTTCCATGCTGGAGCGAGCTTCTGAGGTCATTTCTGGTGAATTCGGAGCACGAGATCTCCTTCCTGAAATGCTCGGCCCTTGATATTTCGGGCATGGAATCGACGTAGGTCTTGTTGATAGATGGTCGACCGGATCAGAGCCATTTCTCATTCTTCCTCCAGGAGATCAATGGCGTCCTGACGTGCTTGCTCTGCTTCGGCTTCTGAGAAGAGTTCCACTCGGGGGCATTGTGCAGCAAATCACGCGGAAGCACGGCTTCAGCTCCATATACCATGAATAAAGGGGTTCAGTCAGTCAACCGATTAGGAGTTGTTCTCAATCCCCACAGGACAGATGGTAATTCAGTCACCCATGCTCCAGCTGCATGCTTTAGGTCACGCATCAATCGAGGTTTCGGCCCTTGTAGGATCAAGCCATTCGCTCTTTCAGCCTGCCCATTCGATTGCGGGTGCGCAACGGATGCGTAATCGACCCACGTGCCTTGAGAAGCGCAGAATGCTCTGAACTCATCAAAATAAAAGTTGGAGCTGTTATCTGTGATAATGCTGTGAGGGATTCCATATCATAATATCAACTCTCTGATGAAACTGATGGCAGTGCTTGAGTCAAGATTCTTGATAGGTTTGGCTTCGATCCACTTGGTGAATTTTTCGAATGCTACAAGTAAATGAGTGAAGCCGCTTCTTCCGGTCTTAAGAGGCCCAATCATATCCAATCCCCAAACAGCAAATGGCCAGACGAGTGGAATAGTCTTCAAGGCTGATGCAGGTTTGTGGGACATGTTTGAGTATAATTGGCATCCTTCACACCTGTCTACAATATCTTTTGCCATCACATTCGCCCGTGGCCAGTAGAATCCATCTCGGTATGCTTTAGCCACGATGGTCCGAGAGGATGCATGGTGACTACAGGTCCCCAAGTGAATCTCAATTAAGATAAGTCGACCATCTTCTGGAGAGATACACCGCTGAGCCACGCCAGTGACGCTTTCTTTGAAGAGTTGCCTGTCGGCGTTCTGGGAACGGGAGTCCCCAGACTTGCCTGCCTGCGGCCCACAGCGTGGCCAAGCAGCAGGCCGCATGGCCCATCTTCGTCAACAAGACACCCAAGACCCTCGCGAGGGTCCAAGCCTCGCGAGGCGGATGAAGCAAGACCTCCTCTGGAGTGGCCTAGCCAAGTAGGCTCATGAGGAGCGGAGATATCAAGGCGAGGCAAACCTCACGAGGCTCTCATGACGTGAGCCATGACGAACGGTGCCAGGCGGGTGCTAGGCGGGCGCCAGTGCGCGCGGCGTCTCCATTTCCTCTTTGGTGCTAAGGAGGCCAGCGCAGGTGAAGAGTACCGAGGCATCAGGCAAAGGTTTCCATATTGGTGCAACGAGACCAAGACCAGGAGGACGGCAAGGAGGAGGTCATCGTGGAGCCAAAGACGGCGTCACCCCAGAGATTTTCGCAGGCGAAGACCACTTTTGTCAGGATAGCTTGTACTAGCTGTCCCCCTTCAAATTTGCCCGCCGTTGTTGGCTCCCTTCCCGCTCGATATTTGGGAAGAGGGCCATGGCCTATATAAATAGGACTAGCCACCATAGTAGAGGCAACTTGATTCGATCGACAACTGATCGGACCCTCACTCCACAAGTTCGTACGCACAAGAACACCTCAACCTCAGGAGGTTGTTCCTCCCTTGTACTGTTCATCATCAGCCCAAGAGGCAATCCACCACCACCACACTGGAGTAGGGTATTACACCACAATTGTGGCCCAAACCAGTATAAACCTTTTGTCTTTCTGTGTTGCGAGTTCGTCGAGTTCGTCCGTGAGATCTTAGTGAGCTAGAGCGTAGATTGGTAGGAGGGAAAGACTCCGTGCGCACCCCAGTGTTCGAACCTTAAGGGTTTGCCGCAACCCCACATCCGACATTTGGCGCGCCAGGTAGGGGTGCGCTGTAGTTTCCCTTCCATCGGTTCGTTGCTCCGTCGCTCCATCGTTTCCATGGCGGACGCTCGCCGTGCTCGAGCTGAGCGTCGGGCTGCCCTCTCCGCCCGCGTCGCTCAGACGGCTCCCGTAGGCGGGCCACCTCGTCGTTCTCCGTCTCCCGCCGCCAACGCTGCCACCGGCCCCGCGGGGAACGAGCAGCAGGCGTCCTCGCTGCATCCCTCGGTGCGGCAGGACGGCCGCGCCGCTACTCCATGAATTACCCCTGCCGGTTCTTCGTCTCACGCGCACCGTGATTCCATGGAGGCACGGCCGCGCTCATCGCGGCGAACGAGCTCCTACGCTACCGCCCCGTCGACGACGTCTACGAGGAGTGGCTCAACCGCGTCGCCGAGCTTGTCTGCGCCGCAGGGGGCTCCCTGGCGCCGTCCTACTCTTTGCCTCCCCCTCAACCAGCCGCGGGCGACGGGGCTCATGGCATGCCTCCGCCAAGCACCAAGGCGCGCGCCTCCGCGGCGCGATCCACCGTGCCCAGCGCCCGCGCGTGAAGAGAGAAGCTGCCAAGAAATCCCACGGCCGCGAGAATCTGCACCGGCGCTCCCCGCGCCACCTCGCCAAGACCGCTTGCCGCCTGCAACGGCGCAGCGCGGACCTAGCCAAGACCAAGCTCCGCCTCAGAAACGGGCCCCGGCGACCACGGCCGGCTGCCGCGCCTTCACCCCCGAGCTGCGTAGCGTCGCCTGGCCAGGGAAGTTCAAGCCAGATCTGCCTCCTCGCTACGACGGCACCGCCAACCCCGCGGAGTTCCTGCAGCTCTATGAGCTGAGCATCGAAGCGGCCAACGGCGATGAAAAAGTCATGGCGAACTGGTTTCCCATGGCTCTCAAGGATGGGGCCCGCTCCTGGCTCCTGAACCTGCAGCACGGCTCGATCTCCTCCTGGGACGAGATGCGCGACCGCTTCATTGCAAACTTCCAGGGCACTCGCGACCGCCCATCGGCCGCGGGTGATCTGCGCCGCATCAAGCAACAATCAGGAGAGAACCTCCAGAAGTACATCCAGCACTTCAACAACACCCGCCTCAAGATCCCCAAGGTCACAGACAAAGCCATCATCTCCGCGTTCTCGGATGGTGTCTGTGACGTCAAGATGAAGGAAGAGCTCGCTATCCACGAGGAGCTCTGCACATCTCAGGAGCTATTCAACCTGGCGACCAAGTGCGCAAGAGCTGAGGAGGGGCGCCTCTCTCTCCTTGAGCTGCCAGCTGCAGGAGCGGAGGAAAAGAAGGCCAAGGCCAAGTACGTGAAGCGCAAAGAGGCAGTAGTGCTCGCAGCGGAGCCCAACACCAAGCAAGGCGTAGATAAGCTCGAAGTCATCCAAGAACGGCCGACCGTTCTGCGCCTTCCACAACCTGAACACCCACAACACCAGGCGCCAAGAGCTAAGAGCCATACGGAAGGACGCTACTTCTGACGCCGCGAGCGCAACGACCGGGGCTACGGCCGCGGAGGAGGACGCGGAGGCGGATGCTGGGACGACCATGGCCCGCGCCAGGAGTGGCGCGACCGGCCTCGTGAGGACCGCTGGCAGGACCAACCTCGCGAGGGCGCCTAGAGGGACCCGCCTCGTGAGGATCGCCTGTGGCAACGCGCCGGTCTTCCCCGCTGCCGCCACCAAGAAGGAACGACGACCACCACCAGGACGAGGGGGCTGGGGGCTTCCAGGAGCCGCGTCCGATCGCCTGCATCTTGGGCGGTGCCCAGGCCCCAGCCTCTCAACGCATCTTCAAACAGTTCGCTCGCGAGGTGAACGCGGTGCTCCCCAAGCTCGAGGCCACGCGCCCTTTCAGGTGGTCCCAATGTGCCATCACCTTCAACTCGGCAGATCAGCTCAAGTGCACAGCCACCGCTGGCGCTCTCCCTATGTTGTGCTCCCCAGTCATCAGCAATGTGCAACTCACCAAGACTCTCATCGATGGCGGCGCAGGGCTCAACGTCCTATCCGTTGACACGTTCGACAACCTCCAACTGCCATATGAGCAGCTCCAGCCAACCAAGCCTTTCTCCGGAGTGACTGACAGTTCCACCACACCAATAGGGTAGGTCCGCCAGCCTGTCACCTTCCGGGAGCGCAAGAACTATCGCACCGAGCTCATCGACTTCGACGTCGCGCACATCCGCCTGCCGTAAAATGCCATCCTCGGGTATCCAGCCCTGGCCAAGTTCATGGTGGTTACTCACCACGGCTACAACGTTCTCAAGATGTCAGGAAGCGGAGGGATCATCACGGTCCCGTGTGAAGAGAGGGATGCGGTGTGCTCCCTCGAGCGCGCCTTTCAAGCTGCAGCAATCGACGACCCCGACAGTAGGAGTGAAGGCCCTCCGGAGACCATCCCCAAGAAGAAGTAGTCGCGCTGCGCAGGACCTCAGGAGGATGGTGTCGCGGCAGGAGCCTCGTTAGGATCAGCGCCCGCTCCAGGGGCGCCTCCCTCCATCACATAGGAAAGCGCGCCCGGCGCCCTCCTCAGGCAGGGCTCGGGGGCTCTCTTCTGGAGGGTCTCAGACCTTGCCAACCTCACGAGGGAGGCGCTTGGGCACCACTTGGAAGCGTGCCTCATGGCACACTTTTCTCAGGAGAGAACAGGACAAGGAGTGACCACCACCCAGGAGTTCATCACCAAGACCACCCAGGAACTGCAAGAAGCAAGAGCCATGCGCGGCCACAGCCACAGCTCCCCATCCAGGCGAGGATGTCGGGCTGCGTGTCTGCGTCGATGTCCCAGGGCTCAACAGGGCCGCATCTCAGGAGCGCTTCTGGCCATCGCGTGCGGGCCGCTGCAAGGGCCCACCACACAGCTACATTCGCATGCCCTTCGGCTTGCCGAGCATGGCGTCGGCCTATCAGCGCAACATGCGGCAAGTCCTGGCGGCTCAGGAGGCCAGGTTCCACACCGTCCTGGAGGAGATGTAGACGGTCTTCAGGGAACCTCCTAAACCTCCAGAGCCTCCCGAGGCTCAGGGTCCCGGTGGCTCATGAGGAGCCATTCCTTCAACGCGCGGTTTTAGCTGCACCAACTCTACTTCGTCTACAGAACCAGGTGACATCTTCCAAGTTCGTTTAAGCTGGGAGCGCCCCTCGGGCTGCATTATTCCCAGGCCACATGGGTCCGTCCCTGTGGCATGTATCCCTTTTGCTTATGTCTTTAGCTTACCTTGTTGGGGGCTCCCCTCGGGCTGCATCATCCCCAAGCCGCTCGGGCCGGACCCAGTGGCATGTATCTTCCTGCATTTATCCAAGTTGATCTGCTCTCCATGCTTAACCTGCCAACGGCTATCACCTGCTCGATCATCGCCTCCCCCGGGGCCTCCACACAGGCACGGCGCTGGTGCATGGGTCCGTCCCTGCCACACCGACAAATCTGAGTGGTCGAGCTCGCTCATGCACGCCGCCGCGCACGTCACCTCACCAGGCCCTCAGTGCCTTCACCTCACCCAGAGCAACCAGCGGCAGGCTAACAGCTGTAACGGCAAACCATGTTTCTTCTTGTGCCTATTCACAGGGATCCCGAGGGAAGGATAGCAGGCGGCACCGCGAGTCTCTTTTCTCTCGTGCAATTCTCTTGCGTGTTAAAAGGGGGGCTCCTGAGCATCACGACTCAGGAGCTCTTACTGGCTCTCCAGCCCTCACCCCCTGGACTTGACCACGGCATCGCGACCTGGCATACCAAAGAAGGCCGAGCTCGCCGAGGGCGGGACTCGAGAACGTAGAGCACCAAGGAGAGCATGAGGGGAGAGAAACTCGTATGGGCCGGCCTGCCACGCGAATTGGCGCGCAGCCCTAGCGCAACATCAAGAATCACCGCGAATTCTGCAAGATAAGTTTTGCCCTAGGACCGGCTAAATATCTGGGCCTAATGGTCATTCGCGTCGTGCCGCAGCCCCGTTGCGGCCAAGTCATTTTCCTTTCTTGCCTTACCATGGCTGCTTGAGCGCTAAGGGGGACCTCCTGAGCATCGCGCCTTAGGGGCTCTTACTGGACCTCGGGCCGCACACCTCCTGGCCTTGACCACGGCATGCGACCTGGCATACCAGCGACAGCTGTAGCCTGCCTGGGGACCGGGACCTGTCAGCGTAGAGCAACAAGCCATCGCGAGGAAAGAAAGGGGGGACCAAGCCTTAACGGGACATGCATTCACCAAGTTTTCATAACAAGGAAGATAAGCACCAAAGACATTACGGACCCTTACATGCCCCCACGGGGTGATTCATGATTCTTCGCAGGAAACAAAAGCTGATACTAAGGGGAATCCTATCTACACCCTTCCGTGGCAGACGCCATCATCAACAGTGGGCCACGGGAGGCCGGCGCCAACCCCATCCAGATCAGCGGCGGCGACGGCCGGATGCTGCAGCCCTACTCCGAGCGTGGCGAGAGCTCGGGGGCATGTAGCTACCGTCGCTCGTCTGCAGTCTCGCAAAGCTCAGGAGAGCTGCCGGACTCCCAAGGGCTACTGCTATTGGAGTAGCTGCGGGCGGAGCGTCGTCGATGCAGCGCTCCTCCCTGTGGCAGCATCCTGCAGCGGCCCTTGGCGTCAAGACCTTGAAGAGGAGCGTGGAGCGCCGCCATTACTCGAAGTGGATCGCGAGGGCTCCCTCGCACAGCAGAGACCACAGCGATCTCGCGCCACCATGAAGTCATGAAGATCTTGCCGGTTGGGACCGCTTGATCTCCGCTCGATCGCCGGGCGCTGCTGCGATCGGCGTCTTGCAGCGAGCTCGAGAGGCCCCCTCGGCGGCATGACGTCGGAGAAGAACCGCGGGAAGCGGATCCAGGAGCTTGGAGGCATCAGCGCCCACAGAATCAGCTCACGCGAGGAGTCCATGGCGTGGACCCCAGGGGCGATGGCACGTGGCGCAGTGGCGCGGCGGCCCCGGACGCGGCGCGGGCAGCGCTGCTCGTCGCTCCAACCTCCCAAGCCCTCGGCTCGGGCATACAAGGGTAGCGGGTACCCTGGAGGAGGCCGCTCGCACCAAGGCCTCGTCACCACCTGCATCGCCGCTTCATCACGGCAATGGATCGACCTTTTCTTCGGTGGAAGTGGCCCCGGATCGTTACGGGGAGCTTTTCCTTTCTCTTTGGCGGAAAACCTTCTGATGGGCGCCATTGTTGTCAGCAGTGGAGCAAGGAAGAAGAAGCAAGCGAGCGAGGAAGAGATGGGCAATGGGGGATCCGCCCCCCTCCCCATTTATAGCAAGAGAAGGCCAACCGGCGTCTCCCACGCTCACAGGTAATGATGGTTTTCCTTGCATGTCGTAGGGACTTGTCAAGTCGTGCAGTTGCCGAGGAAGCGTGGAGAAGCGGAGACGCCCACGTCCAATCAACCGCCACGCGCCGACCGAGGCCGCAGGCTTTTGGGCCCCGCGGTGCTCCGAACATGACCCTTGGCTTCGCCGTGAAGCCAAGCCCGAGCGCACCTTGGGCCCGGGTGCTACTGTCGGCATTCTGGGAACGGGGTCCCCAGACTTGCCTGCCTGTGGCCCACAGCGTGGCCAAGCGGCAGGCCATACGGCCCATCTTCGTCAACAAGACACCCAAGACCCTCGCGAGGGTCCAAGCCTCGTGAGGCGGACGATGCAAGACCTCCTCTGGAGTGGCCTAGCCAAGCAGGCTCACGAGGAGCAGAGATATCAAGGCGAGGCAAACCTCACGAGGCTCTCGTGACGTGAGCCATGACGAACGGTGCCAGGCGGGTGCCAGGCGGGCGCCACTGCGCGCAGCGTCCCTATTTCCTCTTTTGTGCTAAGGAGGCCAGCGCAGGTGAAGAGTACCGTGGCATCAGGCAAAGGTTGCCATATTGGTGCAACGAGACCAAGACCGGGAGGACGGCAAGGCGGAGGTCATCGTGGAGCCCAAGACGGCGTCACCCCAGAGCTTTTCGCAGGCGAAGACCACTTTTGTCAGGATAGCTTGTACTAGCTGTCCCCCTTCAAATTTGCCCGCCGTTGTTGGCTCCCTTCCCGCTCGATATTTGGGAAGAGGACCAGGTCCTATATAAATAGGACTAGCCACCACAGTAGAGGCAACTCGATTCGATTGGCAACTGATCGAACCCTCACTCCACAAGTTCATACGCACAAGAACATCTCAACCTCAGGAGGCTGTTCTTCCCTTTGTACTGTTCATCATCAGCCCAAGAGGCAATCCACCACCACCACACTGGAGTAGGGTATTACACCACAATGGTGGCCCGAACCAGTATAAACCTCGTGTCTTTCTGTGTTGCGAGTTCGTCGAGTTCGTCCGCGAGATCTTAGCGAGCTAGAGCGTAGATCGGTAGGAGGGAAAGACTCCGCGCGCACACCAGTGTTCGAACCTTAAGGGTTTGCCGGAACCCCACATCCGACATTGCCCACTTATTATTGTAAAGCCTTTTACCTGCGAACGATCTGACGAGCCTCGTCTTCATCCATCCTCAGTCGGGGGTTATTACCAAAACTTCCATGATCAGGTCGACCACTGCTGGCACTTCAACTTCAGTCAGATTTGTTGAACTTATCGGTTACGGGGCTCCTCTATAAAGGGATCTTCTTGAACTGAAGAGGGGTGGAGATGCTCCAAGAATACATTACTGGAAATAGGCTTCCGAGTGGAACCTATCTTCGCCAGATCATCAGCTGCTTGATTCTTGAGTCGGGGTATGTGATGGGATTCCAACCCTTCAAACTTCTTTTCTAATTTTCTCACTGCATTGCAGTAACCAGCCATGGCAGGGCTCCTAATGTCCCACTCCTTCATTACCTGAGTGACCACCAAATCTGAGTCGTCGTAGACCATCAGGTGACGGACGCCGAGTGAGATGGCCATACACAACCCATACAGAAGTGCCTCATACTCAGCTTTATTGTTTGAGGAGTCGAAGTGAATCTGGAGGACATAACTGAGCTTGTCGCCTCTTGGGGACACCAGGACCACTCCAGCACCAGAACCATTCAACATCTTAGGCCCATCAAAGAACATAGTCCAATGTTCCGAGTGAACCTGAGTCGGTTGCTGCTGTTCAATCCACTCGGCTAGGAAATCTTCTATTGCCTGAGACTTGAGTACCTTCTTTGCTTCGAACTTGAAATCCAAAGGGAGGAGTTCAATCGCCCACTTGTCCACTCGACCGGTTGCATCTCGATTGTTCAAACTTTCTGATAATGGAGCGTCGATGACGACTGAAACTGAGTGGTCTGCGAAGTAGTGTGCAACTTTCTTCGTGGTCAAATAAATCCCATAGACAAGCTTCTAGTAATGTGGATACCTTTGCTTGGACGGAGTCAAGACTTCAGAAATATAGTACACTAGGCGTTGAACTTTGTAGGCTTTGCTTTCTTCTTCCCGCTCGACTGTGAGCACTGTGCTGACAACTTGTCTAGTGGCTGCGATATATAACAATAGAGGCTCTTTGATGATTGGGGCAGCAAGCACCGGCTGGGTGGAAAGCAAGGCTTTGAGCTCTGCAAAAGCTGCTTCAGCTTCAGGAGTCCACTCGAACTTATCATACTTTTTCATCAATCGGTAAAGAGGCAATGCCTTTTCACTGAGACGGGAAATGAATCGAATCAATGCAGCCAAACAACCAGTAAGCTTCTGAACATCATGCACACGCACAGGGCGTTTCATTCGGAGAATTGCTCCAATCTTTTCTAGGTTTACATCGATCCCTCGTTCGGAAACGAGAAAACCGAGTAACTTTCCGCCTGGGACTCCGAATGTGCACTTCGACGGATTGAGCATGATATCATATCTTCTTAGGTTGGCAAATGTTTCTGTGAGGTCAGCCAGTAGGTCGGAACCTTTGCGTGACTTGACCATGATATCATCCATGTAAGCTTCAACGTTCCGACTAATTTGAGTGAGCAGGCACTTCTGAATCATGCACATGAACGTGGCACCAGCATTCTTCAGGTCGAAGGGCATGGTAACATAGCAAAAACACTCGAATGGGGTGATGAAGGCCGTTTTTATTTCATTGGGTCCATACAGTCGGATCTGATGGTACCCACAATACGGGTCCAGAAAGGACAAATGCTCACACCATGCAGTCGAGTCGATGATCTCGTCGATGCGGGGGAGAGGGAAGTGATCTTTCGGGTAGGCCCGATTGATGTGCTTGAAGTCGATACACATACGGAGTGAATCATCTTTCTTGGGGACCATGCCGACATTGGTGAGCCACTCAGAGTGGTATATCTCGCAGATGAACTCAGCTGCTAGGAGCCGAGCCACCTCTTCACCAATTGCCTTCCTCTTCTCTACGGCAGACCGACGGAGGTGTTCCTTGACGGGTTTTGCTTTCGGGTCGACACGCAAACGGTGCTCAGCCAGTCCCCTGGGTACACCTGGCATGTCTGATGGTTTCCATGCGAAGATGTCCCAGTTCTCATCGAGGAACTGGATGAGCGCTTCTTCCTATTTGTTGTCGAGTGTTGTTGTGATGTGAGTCGGGGCAACATTGGGGTCTTCCGGGTGAATGTGGACAGGCTTTGTCTCCCCGGCCGACTGAAATGCGGACTCTAAAGCAGGCTTCTTAGCTCGCAACAAATCACTCAGATCTGCATTTTCTGGTATTCTTTCATCTCCACTACTGCCATCTACTAGTCAGCAATCTTTGAGCCTTTCTGAAGACACTCTTCTGCTCTTTGTCGATTCTCTGTGACCGTGATCACTCCTCTGGGCCCTGGCATCTTCAACTTGAGATATATGTAACATGGTCGAGCCATGAAATGAGCATAAGTGGGCCTGCCCAGAATTGCATGATATGCGCTGTGGAAATCCACCACCTCAAACGTCAACTTCTCCTTGCGGTAATTCTTGGAATCACCGAAAACCACATTGAAAGTGCAACTATCCCTAGGTGGTTTTGGTAATTCATAACAACATATAGCTCATTGAGCTAATGCTATTCCAAGACAAATATTTCAGGAAAGCTCAATGAATGGCATGGCATGGATGATGAAAGTGGATCCCTCAAAATATTAAGGACAAAGGATTGGCTCAAGCTCAACAGCTCAAGACTCTACATTTTACATTTTAGTGATCCAAGATCACATTGAGTCTATAGGAAAAGCCAATACTATCAAGGAGGGATGAGGTGTTGCTTAATGAGCCTCTTGCTTCATGTGCTTAGTTATATGCTCCAAAACCCTCCACTACTTTCTCACATCCACATATGACCTAAACCTAAAGTCAAACTCTGCCCTACCGATTCTTTCTATCCGGCGCCACCGAGTTCAAATGTCATAGCCACTGCCACAAACCCTAGGCCAATCGGTCTCACCGATAGGGATCTCGTCTCACCGAGATGGGATTGTAATCTCTCTGTTTCCCTTCGTAACGTTTCGGTCTAACCGAAGTGAGCGATCGGTCCCACCGAGATTGAAATGTAAACTCTTTGTTTCCCTTTCGTAACTTTTCGGTCTCACCGAAAGAGCGAATCGGTCTCACTGAAAGAGCCAATCGGTCCCACCGAGTTTACCTGACCAACTCTCTGGTTAGCTAATTACCAAATTCGGTCTCACCGAGCTTGTGTAATCGGTCTCACCGAGATTACATTATTCCCTAACCCTAACCATATCGGTCCTACCGAGTTGCATGTCAGTCCCACCGAAAACCCTAACGGTCACTAGGTTTACTAAATCGGTCCGACCGATTTCTATGATTTGGTCCCACCGAGTTTGGTAAATTGTGTGTAACGGTTAGATTTTGTGTGAAGGCTATATATATACCCCTCCACCTCCTCTTCATTCGTGGAGAGAGCCATTAGAACAAACCTACACTTCCAACTTACCAGTTCTGAGAGAGAACCACCTACTCATGTGTTGAGGCCAAGATATTCCATTCCAACCATATGAATCTTGATCTCTAGCCTTCCCAAGTTGCTTTCCACTCAAATCTTCTTTCCACCAAATCCAAATCCTGTGAGAGAGAGTTGAGTGTTGGGGAGACTATCATTTGAAGCACAAGAGCAAGGAGTTCATCATCAACACACCATTTGTTACTTCTTGGAGAGTGGTGTCTCCTAGATTGGCTAGGTGTCACTTGGGAGCCTCCGAAAAGATTGTGGAGTTGAACCAAGGAGTTTGTAAGGGCAAGGAGATCGCCTACTTCGTGAAGATATACCGCTAGTGAGGCAAGTCCTTAGTGAGTGACGGCCATGGTGGGATAGACAAGGTTGCTTCTTCGTGGACCCTTCGTGGGTGGAGCCCTCCGTGGACTCGCGCAACCGTTACCCTTCGTGGGTTGAAGTCTCCATCAACGTCGATGTATGATAGCACCACCTATCGGAACCACGACAAAAACATCCGTGTCTCCAGTTGTGTTTGAATCCTCAAAACCCTTCCCTTTACATTCTTGCAAGTTGCATGCTTTATTTTCCGCTGCCTATATACTCTTTGCATGCTTGCTTGAATTGCGTGAAGATTGCTTGACTTGTTCAAAGATAGCTAAAATCTGCCAGTCTAAAATTGGGAAAAGGTTAAGTTTTTAATTCGTCAAGTAGTCTAATCACCCCCCCCCCCCGCTAGACATACTTCAAGGTCCTACAAGTGGTATCAGAGCTTTGGTCTCCATTTGCTTTGATTTCCATAGCTTTTGGTGGTCATAGCCTTGGTTTCACAACCTAGGAGAGTATGGCGTCTAGCGAGAGAAATTATCACCGTAGAGGTCCTTACTTTGATGGCACTAATTTTGCTAGTTGGAAGCATAAGATGAAAATGCATATTCTCGGACATAACCCCGCCGTTTGGGCTATTGTGTGTATTGGCTTGCAAGGTGAATTCTTTGATGGGAGAGAACCGAACCGTGAAGCTAGCGCGGAAGAGTTGAAGATGTTGCAATACAAAGCTCAAGCTTGTGATATCCTCTTCAATGGCTTGTGTCCTGAAGAATTCAACCAAATCAGCCGTCTTGAGAATGCAAAGGAAATTTGGGATACTTCGATTGATATGCATGAAGGTACTGACTCCGTCAAGGAATCCAAGTTGGATGTGCTCCAAAGTCAGCTTGACAAATTCAAAATGTAGGATGTTGAAGGTGTCGCGGAAATGTACTCTAGGCTTGCTCTTATCACAAATGAGATTGCCGGCTTAGGAAGTGAAGAAATGACTGACAGATTGATCATCAAGAAGATCCTAAGAGCATTGGATGGAAAATATGATACCATGTGCACATTGATCCAAATTATGCCAAATTACAAAGATCTCAAGCCAACGGAAGTCATTGGAAGAATTGTTGCTCATGAGATGTCACTCAAGGATAAGGAGAAACTTCACAACAAGTCAAGTGGTGCTTACAAAGCCTCATGTGAAGCCCCACATCATCAAGTGAGAAACAAACCTTCAATGAAGAATTGAGCTTAATGGTGAAGAACTTCAACAAATTCTACAAGAGTAGAAGCAAAGAAAGAAGCTCCAAGTCAAGGTCCTACAATGACAAAAGATCTTCTAGTCGAGAGAGAAATTGCTACAATTGTGGGAGACCCGGACACTATTCCAATGAGTGTATGGCACCCTACAAAAGAAGAGAAGATTCTCCCAAGAGAAGAAGTAGAAGAGAAGAATCACCACCAAGAGAGAGAAGGAGTAGAGATGATCGTTATGAACGAAGACCCTCACGAAGAAGCAAGGATTCAGAAAGGAAGGAGAAGTCATCAAAGAGCTACACAAAACGAAGACATCAAGCTCATGTTGGTGAATGGGTATCCGACTCCGACAATCACTCCGAGAGAAGCTATCACTCCGACTCCGAATACACTCAAGATGAAGGTGTTGCCGGTTTAGCACTTGTGTCAACCAACTCCTACGACATATTTGAATCACCAAATGAAGGAATTGGAAGATGCTTCATGGACAAAGGTCCTAAGGTAACACACCCCGAGTATGTTGATTTTAATAGTGATGAAGATGACTTGCTGGGTGATGATGATTTACTTATTGACAACTTTAGTGATGAATACTATGATGAAACGTCAATTAATCATGCTAATCAAGATGAAACGAATGAAAATGATAAGGAGAAGATTGAGCTTCTAACTAAAGAACTAAACAATCTTAAGTTAGCTCATGAAACTATCTTCGAAGATCATCGAGAACTTTTACGGGCTCATGAGAAGTTACGCTTTGAAAAGCTCAATCTTGAGCAAGAGCATGAGTTCCTAAAAGCGATCAATGATGATCTCCGTAAGAAAAGTTCTTCTTATATTGCCAAGCGTTTACTCTTATCTACTTACATGCATCAAGTCAAGTCTAGCAACAAGAACAAGAAAGATTCTTCTTCTAGTAGTAACAATAACAATGCTAAATCCAATATTGTTGCTTCTAGTAGCTCTCTTGATTCCACTAATGATTCTCTTAGCCAAGTTACACTTGAGCAAGAAAACAGCTTATTGAAGGGAATTATAGAGAAAGGTGTACAAAAGAGCCTTGCCGGGAGTAAGCAATTCGAGGAAATTGTACGCAAGCAAGGAAGGCACCAGAAGAATCAAGGTGTTGGTTTTGAACGAAAGTTCAATGCCAATGGAGTTGAGTGGGAAGAAGATCAATACCCCAAGATGAAGTTTGTTCCTCAACAAGAGAAGTATGATCCTACTTCCTTCAAGGGAAAACAAGCACAAGATGATATTCCACCACAAGACCATAAGAACAAGGGCAAGGACAAGCTTCAAGAGGAGAGATGCATTTGAAGAAGCACCTAAGGCCCTGGTCAAGTGGGTTCCCAAGACTACGTCAAGTTCTACTTCATCAAGCACAAGTACTACACCAAGGATTCCCATCAAGATGATGTGGATCCCGAAGACGAAGAACTAGAGAGTTCTTGAGGGTGACTCCGCCAACATTTTTTCACTCATATCATTATGGCAAGGACAAGTGCAATCAACTTCCATATCTTGCACTAGTTCAAGGAGTCACAAAACCCTCATGTTGGTAAGGCAAGGGACAAGGTAACCTAAAGTTTTTATGGACATCATTTTGTGTGTGCATCACTCTATGTCTATGGATATTCTTGTTTGTTCCTTATGGGACTAACCCATGTAGGTATTAAAAGTGCAACTCACTCCAAAGGATTGCTCCAAAAGATCTACATCAACATTGAGCATCCACATCTTCAACACCTACATGAAGTCATCATCGACAAAACCCAAGGTTAGTTTATCCCTCTAAGGGGGATCTCACATCTAGGGGGAGCTTAACTCTAAGAATTGAGTCAAAGCAACTCTAATGATGTGAACACGTAAATGCTTTATGTAAAAGTGGTAACCCCACTTGAGCTTAAACGATGAGTATGACCTATGATCAAATGTTCTCATTTGACTCCTAAGTCAATATACTCATATATAGATGACCTAGTCATCGCCAATTGTTTGATAGATGCTAGAATTGGTTGTGCATGCTTTGGCACATATTTCATTTGTCATTTTATTGTGTGAGCATGTTGGTTGCATATTTTACTCATTCGAGGACATCCACTTGTTGTTTTGATTGATTAGTTTCTTTCTCTTTGGCCAAGTGGATGGACAAGAATGCCTAAGAACCTTCTCTAGCTATCTATGCTTTCTCGTCTCAAACTCTATTCATGCTACATCACAAAATTTGATCAAGTCAGATTCGAACCACTGCAGGTGAGGAGCACTTTGAGTCCCCGATTCGTCATAGACTTAAACTTCCAAAACTTCTTTGTGATTTTCGGTCTGACCGATTCCTCCATTTTGGTCATACCGAGATCACTAAGTCGATCTAGGTTGTCAATCTCGGTGCAACCGATTCGAACTTTTCGGTCACACCGAGTTGCTGTAATTGTTAACAGTTATACATCTCGGTGCCACCGAGTTGTTCAACTCGGTCACACCGACAGTGTCGGGCTATATATTCACACGGGCAAATTTTGGAAAACTTTCTCTGAAACTCCTCGTCATGCATAGCTCGCTCTGCCTACTAGGTTCTGAGATCGTCGACTTAAATGCCACCGCCTCCGATCGCTGGTCTCCGCCGCCCGTCACGGAATTCTTCTCCGCCGTTGCCGCCGTAGCGAAGTTCACCGCCGAACTAGGGTATAAACTCGATCACAGTGCTATCCTCGTCTGATTCTCAGCACATTGTGTTCGTAATGCATCTTGCCATGATTGAAACACCTCTATCCAGTCAAAACAATCCTTAGAATAATTGTGATTCAAAAATTTAGGGTTAGGTTTCCGCCGAAACCATCTCGGACCCACCGAGTTGAAAAACTCGGTCCCACCGATTTGGCTAACGCCATTGCACAAATAAGTCTCTTACCGACCGAGAATTACAAATCGGTGTGACCGATTTTAGAACTTTGTGAAACCCTAGCAGTCTCGGTGCCACGAACTATGACTCGGTCGACCGAGTTTACTAGTTTAGGTTCCAAAACTGCTTGGTATCACCGAGTTTAAAAATCGGTAGATCCAAAATGCTTTTACGTGGAAAACTAAAACTAAGTTTTTGAATCATTCTTTTGCAAAAATCTCTGCATTTTGTGATGCTCATCCACTCTACCTCATCTATAACTATTCACAGTGTCAGCGATTAAGTGTGCAGATGTCGCACCAAAGTGACAGCGAGCAGTGTCAAGAGCAAATTCACATGAGTGAGGGCACTAGTCCCTCTAGCAGCTCGAGATGAGGGGAGCGAAGCACTCCCAGACTTGCCCAAGGCTGCCACAAGGACAAGAAAGAAGAAGGCCTCGAGTCCGAGGATGAGGATTATGTGGCGATTGAGGATGAGGCCGATTCAAAGAAGAAAGTGCACAAGAAGGAGTACAGCTCAACAACAGTTAAGCCTGGAATGAAGATCAAAAGGCCAGCAGGTAGACAACCAATGTCCAAAGGCAGAGTCTCCACTCAAGCTTCTTTGGAATCCCAACCCAAAGAATCTGCTGCTGCTGAAGGAAAGAAAAGGAATGAAAGGGTCAAGAAGACCATGGCCAGAGTGATTGGGAAGCCTTCTATGATGGAGGAAGAAGAAGAAGAAGAGGTTGTTGAACCAGCACCCAAGGCACAAAAGCTGATGGGTGATGCCATAAGATCAGGGGCTGCAACTTCAAAGCCCAAAGTTGCCCCTAAGCCCAAGAGTGCACCAAAGAGGAATACCAGGAGTATACCAGCAGCTGAGAAGAACAAGGCCCCAATGCCTGAAGTTGATGCTGAGGAAGATGAAGAAGGGCATGTCCTAAGGAAGCTCAAGCCCAAGATTCCAGACCACAATGATGCTCATCCTGTGGCTGAGAACATGAAGATCAGGAGAGATCAAGGGTTGAGGCTATGGAGAGAGTCAGATCTATATGCCACCAGGAGAAGGACTGCTGTAGATTACGGTGTTCCACACCAAGGAGCAGCAGGACTTCTATGAGACCATCTTATTGGATAAGAAGCCCATAGTTTGTGATATGAGGTGGGTCGACCGGACCTACATTCAGGAGAATGCGTAACACTATCACCTGGAGTGTATGACAGTTTCGTCGTGTGGAGTTGCAGATTTTGTCGGTGAAGCTCACTAACTGGAATGACGAGCTCATTATGCAATTCTACTCCACAACACATTTCTATCCAGATGGCGTGATAGTTTGGATGTCTGAAGGAACAAGATACCACCAACCATAGAGGATTGGGCAAGTCTGATCATTGCCCCAAAGGAAAGTGAAGATGACTTGGACATTTATGCCAAGAAGATGATGGGTCTCAACTCAATGTGACAGATGTACAAGGAGATCCCAGATGATGCACTTGAGACTTTCAAGTTTGGATCAGTTCATTTTCTTCATCAGGCTGCCTACGATCAACTGGATCCTAAGGCACACTCTGTTGCCCAAATCATGTGACCACAACATGATCAGAGGGCAAGCAATCAATTTGCTTCACATATTTGATGTGCCTCAGAAATACAAGTTCATGAGCCTCATAGATGAAACTATCAAGAGGACAAAGAAGCAGACCAGAAGAGGAGCTGTGGATATGCCCCACGATTCAGGAGTTGATTAACTCAAAGATGGGCACAGGAAGTATCATTGGATAAGGAACACATGGTTCTCTATCCCGACTTTGAGGACAATCAAGTTGTCATGACTGAGAATGAACCATCATCGGTACAAGCCCAAGAGAAGAAGGAAAAGGCAAGGAAAGAGAAGGCTGCCAAGATGCCAACTCAAGCGAGAGGCATCTGATTACTTTCAAGAACAAGCGAGGAGCAGATTGGTTACTTGATAGCATCAACTCTGCGGATTGAGAAGGGTTGGCCACCTAACTCAAAACCAGGAGAGCACTGGAAAGAATCATGGAACAAAATTCTATGATCTTGATGTCAAAGTAATCGAGATTCGATCGGTGTGGAGCAGCTACAGGATGATATGTAGGAGAGGAAGGGCAGAACAACAAGCGATGCATTTGCCGAGTGCCACGAGCTCGAGAGATCAGCTGCAGAGCCAGTCACCAGAGTCACTTCATCGGCTCCGGCTACAGCTCCAGTAAGAACCAGCTCCAAAGACCAACTCCTTCAGCTCCTTCCACATCTACCGATGCCTTCGTCCTTGGAGTTCTATCTACACCACCTCCGTAAGACCAAGCACGAGAGACGATATAATCCTATGCATTTTCTTGGAACTTTTTGGTAACTTGTTGCCAAAGGGGGAGAAAAATGTATAGATCATAGGCTTCGAGAGAGAGATAGAGAGAGATTTGCTTTTGTTCTCTCTTGTCTTCTTGGTTGAACTTCGTTTGCTTCGATTGCTTGAGATACTATGCTTTTACCTGTGAGACATTGATGATCATGTGTTTGATCATAAGCTACACTTATGCTTGTTATATGTTATTATCTTACTTATCCTCATATGATCATTCACTGTGCTTGGTGATTAGTGCATGTATTCAATCTTTATTATTTTGAGCGCTCCACCAAGATGTATGTGCCATGGAAGAGTAACCCATGAGCCTAATTCCTTGTGCATTTGCAGTCCAAAGCAAATCTTAAAATATGCACAAATTTAGGGGGAGCTCTTGCTTATCACATACTTCTCAAAGCAACGATGTTTTTCAATCTTATTATCATTTGTCGAAACTTTGATCTATATTTGTCATCAATTACCAAAAAGGGGGAGATTAAAAGTGCAACTATCCCTAGGTGGTTTTGGTAATTCATAACAACATATAGCTCATTGAGCTAATGCTATTCCAAGACAAATATTTCAGGAAAGCTCAATGAATGGCATGGCATGGATGATGAAAGTGGATCAAAATATTAAGGACAAAGGATTGGCTCAAGCTCAAAAGCTCAAGACTCTACATTTTACATTTTAGTGATCCAAGATCACATTGAGTCTATAGGAAAAGCCAATACTATCAAGGAGGGATAAGGTGTTGCTTAATGAGCCTCTTGCTTCATGTGCTTAGTGATATGCTCCAAAACCCTCCACTACTTTCTCACATCCATATATGACCTAAACCTAAAGTCAAACTCGGCCCCATCGATTCTTTCTATACAGCGCCACCGAATTCAAATGTCATAGCCCCTGCCACAAACCCAAGGCAAATCGGTCTCACCGATAGGGATCTCGGTCTCACCGAGATGGGATTGTAATCTCTCTGCTTCCCTTCATAACGTTTCGGTCTAACTGTAGTGAGCGATTGGTCCCACCGAGATTGCAATGTAAACTCTGCTTCCCTTCCGTAACTTTTCGGTCTCACCGAAAGAGCGAATCGGTCCCACCGAGTTTACCTGATCAACTCTCTGGTTAGCTAATTACCAAATTCGGTCTCACCGAGTTTGTGTAATCGGTCTCACCGAGATCACGTTATGCCCTAACCCTAATCATATCGGTCCTACCGAGTTGCATGTCAGTCCCACCGAAAACCCTAACGGTTACTAGGTTTACTAAATCGGTCCGACCGAGTTTTATGATTCGGTCCCACCGAGTTTGGTAAATTGTGTGTAACGGTTAGATTTTGTGGGGAGGCTATATATATACCCCTCCACCTCCTCTTCATTCGTGGAGAGAGCCATCAAAACAAACCTACACTTCCAACTTACCAGTTCTGAGAGAGAACCACCTACTCATGTGTTGAGGCCAAGATATTCCATTCCAATCATATGAATCTTGATCTCTAGCCTTCCCAAGTTGCTTTCCACTCAAATCTTCTTTCCACCAAATCCAAATCCTGTGAGAGAGAGTTGAGTGTTGGGGAGACTATCATTTGAAGCACAAGAGCAAGGAGTTCATCATCAACACACCATTTGTTACTTCTTGGAGAGTGGTGTCTCCTAGATTGGCTAGGTGTCACTTGGGAGCCTCCGACAAGATTGTGGAGTTGAACCAAGGAGTTTGTAAGGGCAAGGAGATCGCCTACTTCGTGAAGATCTACCGCTAGTGAGGCAAGTCCTTCATGGGCGACGGCCATGGTGGGATTGACAAGGTTGCTTCTTCGTGGACCCTTCGTGGGTAGAGCCCTCCTTGGACTCGCAAGAACTGCTACTCTTCGTGGGTTGAAGTCTCCATCAACGTGGATGTACGATAGCACCACCTATCGGAACCACGACAAAATCATCCGTGTCTCCAATTGCGTTTGAATCCTCCAAACCCTTCCCTTTACATTCTTGCAAGTTGCATGCTTTATTTTCCGCTGCCTATATACTCTTTGCATGCTTGCTTGAATTATGTGAAGATTGCTTGACTTGTTCAAATATAGCTAAAATCTGCCAACGTCTAAACTTGGTAAAAGGTTAAGTTTTTAATTGGTCAAGTAGTCTAATCACCCCCCCCCCCTCTAGACATACTTCAAGGTCCTACACACATCAAGAGCGATTTGCTCGAGTGACTTTGCCTTTTTTCCGGGAATGACGCCGTGGAACTGCATGTTACTCTCACTGAGTTTGGACATTGGAATGCCCATCCATTGGAGGGTCTCAACGTACAAAATGTTCAATCCACTGCCGCCATCCATAAGGACCTTAGTCAGTCGGGTGCCCCCTACGATTGGGTCGACCACCAGCGCATGCTGCCCAGGGGTAGCAACGTGCGCTAGGTGATCAGACTGGTCGAATGTAATGGGAGTCTTTGACCACTTCAAGTACGTCATACTTGCGGGAGCAACCATGTTCACTTCTCTGTTGATAACCTTCAGTCGTCTCTTGCTCTCAACGTCAGCAAAAATCACCAAAGTAGCATTTACATTGGGGTAACCATCATCCTATTCTTTCTCTTCCTCCTTATTAGAGCCTTTCTCTAGGGGCTGACCCTCTCGGAACTGCTGAATCAGGAGCCGACACTGTCGAGTGGTATGCTTGGGCAGTATCAAGTTACCCTCCTCATCTTTCTTTGTGTGTATGTGACACGGTAAATCAAGGACGTCGTTGCCGGACTGATCCTTCACCTTTTGGGCGCCCACAGTGCCTTAGGCTTTCCTTTGAATTTTCCTTGATTCAGAACTGCGGCCTCGGCTGGACCCACAGGTTCGGCTTTACGTTTCTGTTTCCAACTAGAATTTCCACCTCCAGTGTCCTGACCTTGACCGACTGGTTTTCCCTTTCCACCATGGAGTCGATCTTCTTCTTCGCCATTGGCATACCGAGTGGCAATTTCCATCATTCAGCCTAGAGACATATCTCCTGAATGACTAAACTTCATACTAAGCTCTCTGTATCGTACGCCCTCTTTGAAAGCGCAAACTGCTTGGTGCTCTCACACATTCTCCACTGTTTGATGAAGGGTAGTCCATCTCTGGATGAAGTCTCTCAGAGTTTCATTCGGTTTCTGGACGCAATGCTGCAATTCAGTCAGCCCAGCAGGTCGCTTGCAAGTGCACTTGAATGTTTTGATGAACACTCGGGCCAACTCATCCCAACAGAAAATATTTCCAGGGGCCAACCGATTCAACCAGGCCCTGGCCGAACCCTCAAGCATCAAGGGGAGGTGCTTCATGGCTATGTCATTGTTGCCTCCACCAATCTGCACAGCCACTCGGTAATCTTCCAACCATGTGTCGGTCTTTGACTCACCGGTGAACTTACTCACTCCCGTTGCCAACCTGAAGTTGGGGGGGGGGGGATTTCAGCAGCTCGGATGGCTCTACTAAAACACTCGGGCCTAGAAACAAATGCTCTGCTTCCACTCGGATGGTCTCTATCTTTTCCTTGTCTGTGCGCCCGGCCCCTGTCGACCAAACCTTGTACGAGGAGTGATCTCGCATCGAACCCAGGCTCTCTTGGGTCGACCTGAGTTCTCCGCTCGTCACCATACGGGTGACTGTCATCATACCGCCGGGCACATACGATCTGCCCCTCGGAGGGGCGTAGGCACTCGACGGTGGTCATCACAGGGATACCGATGATCATATTGCCCGTGACCTCGACCCAGGTACTGATCTTGGTGGTGACCATGATCCTCACACCGGGGAGGCGATCTCAGACTATGTGCCAACTGAATTGTGTCCGCAACCACATATCTGCTATGGATTCTGTTGCGCGACTAAGAAACAGTCGAGTTTTGTTCTCCCGCTGCTCGGAGCAGCGCTCGAATCTGCATCAAACCTCTACCAGCTTCGGAATGACACGTATGAATTAGTTCTGCTATACATGTTGCAGTTGCAAGATTTTGGACCGGAGTGCGGTATACATGAGGTTCAGGCCGAAACAATTATCATGGCCATCGACTCGATCCAGGAATCTGCCGACGAGCGCGTTCGCCGAGTGAATGTTGGAGATTTTCCAGACACGCGCGCTCAGCCAAGGTTGTCAGGCGCTCAGCCTCCAGGGCCCGAGCCTCGGAAGTCTCCCCAACGATGGGGGTCTGGAGCGCCTGCATGTTGCGGCGATGCAGCCCTTCCTTTTGCTCCGAAGTGGGGGCTTGGGGATGATATTCATCATGATCATGCGACGGGCCGCCACTGCCGTCTCCGTCACCGCCGCGACGGAATTCGGGCGGGCTGCGACGAGAGTCGACCATGAGGACTTCTGCCGCAGGGTCGCTGCTTCCGCACTCGGAAAGAGTATCTGCGGACCCAGTCGACAGATCAAATGGTCTGTAAATAGATTAGTCGAGCTCGATTGCCGTGACTTGAGGGGTGGTCGACTAGGGAGCCACCACATGCTTCACCCACCGCTGGAGCCGCGATCGACCAGATCGCTTGCGATGACGAACAGCAGGGAGCGTGGACACCGCGGGAGCTGATCGATACTGGGTCGATGGCTGCCGCAGAAGGACGCCGCGAGCGCACGCGCAAAAGTGTGTCGCCCCGTGGACAGGGAGCGTCTCGACATCGAGGGGGCTTCTTGGAGCCAGGCAGAGTCGTCGGCGATGAAAACGAGCGCTCCAAGGCGGACCTTGTGGCCCAGGGACAAACCACCGCTAAAAACCATGTTGATGGAGATCGAAAAAATTGCAACCTGGTCGGAAGTCGCTAAGACGCCGACCTGAGAGCACAAGTGATCCCTAGGTGATTTTGGTAATTAATGTCAACATATCTCTTGTTGGACTAATGTTTCTACCCAGTATGTTTCAGATAAGTTCAACAACGGAGTGGCATGGACTATAGGATGTGGAACCCCTTCAAAGTGCTAAAGACAAAGGATTGGCTCAAGCTCAAAGCTTAGGACTCTACATTTTCTATTTTAGTGATCCAAGATCACATTGAGTCCATAGGAAAGCCAATACTATTAAGAGGGGATGAGGTTGCTTAATGGCTTGCTTGCTCAAAGTGCTTAGTGATATGCTCCAAAACCCTCCACTACTTTCTCACATCCACATATGTCCCAAACCAAAAGTCCAACTCGGCCCCACCGATTCTTTCTATGCGGAGCCACCGAGTTCAGTTGACATAGCCACTGCCAAAAACCCTAATCAAATCGGTCTCACCGATAGGGATCTCAGTCTCACCGAGATGGGATTGCAAACTCTCTGTTGCCTATTGCAATAATTTCGGTCTCACCAAAATTTGCAATCGGTCGCACCGAGATTGCAATGCAAACACTCTGTTTCCTTTTCGTAACGTCTTGGTCCAACCGAGATGAGCCGAATCAGTCCCATCGAGTTTGCCTGACCAACTCTCTGTTAGTCTATTACCAAAATCGATCTCACCGAGTTTGTGTAATCGGTCTCACCGAGATTACGTTATGCCCTAACCCTAACGAAATCGGTCCCACTGAGTTGATCCATTCAGTCCCACCGAAACACCTAACGGTCACATTATGAACCAAATCGGTCTGACCGAGTTCTTTGAATTGGTCCCACCGAGTTTGGTGATTTGTGTGTAACGGTTAGATTTTGTGTGGAGGCTATATATACCCCTCCACCCACTCTTCATTCGTGGAGAGAGCCATCAGAATATGCCTACACTTGCAACACATATTTTATGAGAGAGAACCACCTACACTTGTGTTGAGGTCAAGATATTCCATTCCAACCACATAAATCCTGATCTCTAGCCTTCCCCAAGTTGCTTTCCACTCAAATCTTCTTTCCACCAAATCCAAATCCTGTGATAGAGAGTTGAGTGTTGGGGAGACTATCATTTGAAGCACAAGAGCAAGGACTTCATCATTAACACACCATTTGTTACTTCTTGGAGAGTGGTGTCTCCTAGATTGGCTAGGTGTCACTTGGGAGCCTCCGACAAGATTGTGGAGTTGAACCAAGGAGTTTGTAAGGGCAAGGAGATCGCCTACTTCGTGAAGATCTACCCTAGTGAGGCTAGTCCTTCGTGGGCGACGGCCATGGTGGAATAGACAAGGTTGCTTCTTCGTGGACCCTTCGTGGGTGGAGCCCTCCGTGGACTCGTGCAACCGTTACCCTTCGTGGGTTGAAGTCTCCATCAACGTGGATGTATGATAGCACCACCTATCAGAACCATGGATAAAAAATCTTTGTGTCTCCAAATTGCGTTTGCACACTCCAATCTCATCCCTTTACATTCTTGCAACTTGCATGCTTTACTTTCCGCTGCTCATATACTCTTTGTCATGCTTGCTTGATATATATTGTGAATGTTTAAACTTGTGCTAAAACTCCACATAAACCTAAAGAATTAAAAACTGCACCTTTTCTTGGTTAGAGTCAATTCACCCCCCCCCCCCCTCTATACACCTCTTCTCGATCCTTTCAATTGGCATCAGAGCTTTGGTCTCCATTGCCTTGGTTTAAACACCTTTGGAGGAAGATGGACTTTGGGGAGTCTTAGACGTAGAGTGCCTATTCTTGATGGAGAGTTCTTCTATGAGTAGAAAAATGAAATGCTTGAGATTTTCAATGAATATCATTTGAACAAGTACATTACTAGCCCTTGTGCACCTAATATTGATCCTTTGCATCCTACACCCGAAGAGGATCTTGACATGATTCGCAATCTATCAATATTATCATTAGAGGATTGCCCAAAAATTTGATTGCTAGTTTGCCTACTCTTGATTGTGCCTATACTATTTGGAGAATTCTTGAGGAACGATTTCCAGATTATTCCTTGAAAAATTTAGACGAAATTCTCCACAAGTCTATTGCCTTGAGTAAGATGAATTCTAGTGATCCTAACTCTGGTGATTGTCTATTTGAGCTTACCAATCTCATGTGTGCCAAAGGAGATGTTGGAATCATTAGAAATATCATTTACGAAGCTATTAGAATTCATAAAGATAACCATAGAAATGATCATTTATCTAATGAATTACCCTCTCTAGGGGTTGATCAATCACAAGATGATGTTGAACATGGATACTATGATGAGAATGATGATAGTGACTATGATCTTGATGATGCGATGAGACACTTTGGTCTTATGGCAAATCTTTGCAGCTACATGGCTGGAGGAAAGGAATGGGTCCTTGATAGTGGATGTACTGATCATATGACCGGAGACAAAGATATGTTCCGTGAGCTTGCTGAAAACAATGGCCCTCGAAAGTATGTCACTTTTGGTGATAACTCAAAGGGTAAGGTGGTTGGCCTAGGTAAGGTGGCCATCTCACATGATAGCTCCATACAAAATGTCATGCTCGTTGAATCTCTTGGGTACAATTTACTTTCAGTATATAGACTTGCTGATTTCGGTTTCAGTGTCCTATTTACTGAGGTAGATTGCCAAGTGTTTCAAAGAGACAATCATAAAATGGTCTTTACCGGTATACGTAGAGGTGATCTTTACATTGTTGATTTCACTAAAAAGGCTTAACCTAGAACTTGCTTAATTGCTAAATCTTCTAAAGGTTGATTGTGGCATAGAAGGCTAGGTCATGTGGGTATGCGAAATCTTGATAAGCTTAATAAAGGTGATCATATCCTTGGAATAAAAGATGTCATATTTGACAAGGATAGACTTTGTAGTGCTTGTCAGGCAGGAAAACAGGTTGGAGGAAGTCATCGCGTGAAGAACATCATGACCACGAGAAGACCACTCGAGCTACTTCACATGGATCTCTTTGGTCCTAATGCCTACAAGAGTCTCGGTGGTAACTCATTTGGTCTAGTCATAGTTGATGATTTTTCAAGATTTACGTGGGTGCTCTTTCTTGATGACAAATCGCAGGTCCAAAAGATCTTCAAAAATTTTGCTAGGAAGGCCCAAAATCAATTTGATGTGAAGATCAAGAAGGTTCAGAGCGACAACGGAACGGAGTTCAAGAATGCAAATGTGGATACCTTTCTTGACGAAGAAGGGGTTTCACACGAGTTCTCGGCTACGTACACGCCTCAACAAATGGAGTTGTTGAGAGAAAGAACCGGACTCTTATTGAGATGGCGAGAACGATGCTTGATGAGTACAAGACTCCAAAACACTTTGGGGCGGAAGCGGTTGAGACAGCTTGTCATGCAACAAATCGCTTGTATCTTCACAAGCTACTCGGCAAGACGGCATACGAGCTCCTCACCGGTAACAAACCCCAAGTTGGATACTTTCAAGTATTTGGCTCAAAGTGCTACATTCTTGATAAGCATCGTCATTCTAAATTTGCTCCTAAATCTCATGAAGGTTTCCTACTTGGTTATGGCTCAAACTCTCACACTTACCGTGTCTACAACAATTTCACCCGAAAGGTTGAAGAGACGGTAGATGTGAAGTTTGATGAATCTAACGGCTCGCAAGTAGAGCAATTGCCAATTGATGTAGGAGACAAAGACCCCTCGGAAGAAATCCAAGACTTGTCTATTGGCAAGATTCGTCCAACGAAGGTGAAGGAGACTACCTCGTCTGTCCAAGTGGAAGCTTCTACCTCACGACAAGGTGAACCAAGAATTGATACGGAAGCATCCACAAGTGGGACACACCAAGAAGAAGAAAACGAGTAAGTACACCAAGATGAACATCAACAACCTCCTTCTCCACCATGACAAGAGAATGACAACGTCAACAATGAAGAAGACCAAGAAGAAGAATAAGATGAAGAGGATGTTCCACCCAGAGCCAAGCCAAAGCTTCCACGAGTTCGAGCAAGAATCGCCAAAGACCATCCCGTCGAACAAATCTACAATGATATCCAAACCGGGAGAATCACTCGCTCTAAAACTCGTTTGGCTAACTTTTGCGAACATTACTCATTCATCTCTAGCATTGAACCTATGAAGGTTGAAGAAGCATTGGAAGATCCGGATTGGATTAACGCTATGCATGAAGAGCTACACAACTTTGAGAGAAACCAAGTGTGGACATTGGTCGAGAAGCCCGACAACAACCACAACATCATTGGTACCAAATGGGTGTTTCGCAACAAGCAAGATGAAGATGATCAAGTCGTTCGAAACAAAGCACGCCTAGTCGCCCAAGGCTACACTCAAGTCGAAGGTACTTGGATGAATCTAAATCCACGAAATTGCAACTCACTCATATCTTGAGAAATTTCTACATCACCAAGTCTCTATACAATGGTGGTTGAAGACAAGGAAGCACAAAACCCTTCAAATATATCCTTTGACAAATTCTATGTTAAACCTTATGATTGTCATTTCGAATACAGAGGTGCTCTTCCTTGCAAAACTAACCTATGTAGGTAGATGAACTCAAATTCCATGTGGTGCTCCCAACTCTTGATGAGCTACATCAACCTTGAGCAACCCACACAAGTTCAACTATATGATCAAGATCAACACCACCACCCAAGGTACATTATTCCATCTTAGAGAAGCTTTACTCCAAATCATGGGTGTCGGTGTCAAAACCGGCGGATCTCGGGTAGGGGGTCCTGAACTGTGCGTCTAGGCGGATGGTAACAGGAGACAAGGGACACGATGTTTTACCCAGGTTCAGGCCCTCTCGATGGAGGTAAAACCCTATGTCCTGCTAGATTAATATTGATGATGTGTGTTACAAGAGTGGATCTACCACGAGATCAAAGAGGCTAAACCCTAGGAGCTAGCCTATGGTATGATTGTTGTTCGTCCTCTGGGACTAAAACCCTCCGGTTTATATAGACACCGGATAGGGTTAGGGTTACACGTAGTCGGTTACAATGGTAGGAGATCTACATATCCAGACGCCAAGCTTGCCTTCCACGCCAAGGAAAGTCCCATCCGGACACGGACGAAGTCTTCAATCTTGTATCTTCATAGTCTTGGAGTCCGGCCGATGATGATAGTTCGGCTATCCGGACACCCCCTAGTCCGGAACTCCCTCAATAGCCCCTGAACCAGGCTTCAATGACGATGAGTCCGGCGCGCATGTTGTCTTCGGCATTTAAAGGCGGGTTCTTCCTCCGAATAATTCATAGAAGATTGTGAACACCAGGATAGTGTCCGGCTCTGCAAAAATAAATTCCACATACCACCGTAGAGAGAATAATATTACACAAGATCAATCTGCTGACATATCTTGTGGCGTGACGTCGCACCACTACCAAGCTTTTTATTCAAATTGTTTTTATTGTTCCACCTCAGCGCATTTAGCGAAGTGGTTTCCTTGGCACGTCTTGTCGAGGCAGAGATCGTGTTCCCCTTATTCCGGGATTCCCATCAATACGGACGTGGGTAACCCAACCGCGCCATTGATTGTGGCGCTTGGGAGATAAGCGAGTTTTACCGGGCGGTGGGGACACATGTTTTTGTCCGCCCATATAAGGGGATAAGGATCCACCCTTTACCTGCGCCTTCTTCCTCCTTGGCTTATCCATCTCCGCTGAATTCGAGCTCCAGCGCCCAAGTCCGCCTCCTCACCTCAACCTTCTCCAACTATGTCCGGAGCGGGAGGCAAGTGGATGGCCTCCTCATCACGGAGGGGCAGATCCGGAAGCTGCGCGACGGATATCTGTCCGGCAACATCGCATCGGCTCCCCGACGAGGGAGAGCTCGTCCCCAACCCTGTGCCCCATGAGAGGGTAGTATTTCTTCCCCATTTCCTCCATGGACCGGGCTTCCCGCTTCATCCCTTTGTCCGGGGCTCATGTTCTACTACGGCCTAGATTTCCATGATCGGCCCCAATTTCATCCTCAACATCTCGGCGTTTATCGTCGTATGCGAAACATTCCTTTGCATCCAGCCCCACTTGACTTGTGGCTCAAGACCTTGATGTCAAGCCGAAGGTTGTGAAGGGCAGCCAAGCGGAGTCTTGAGGCGCCATGGTGGGCAGGATGTCCCATGTTACGTGGTGGAGGGTACTTTCGTGGAAACCATCAAGGGGTGGCAATCGGTGGTTCTACATCACCGAGCCGCGTGACCCTGATTGGGCAGCGGCCCCCGAATTTAGATCTGGTATTCCCACATGGATCTCCTCCTGGAAAGAAAGTGGCTGAATTTGGGGGGATTCGGAGGAGCTGACCGGACTCCAAGCCTGTATCCAGAAGCTGGTGGACAAGAAGCTCAAGCTTGTCAACGTAGTCCAGCTCATGCTCATCCGCCGGATTCTCTCGTGCCAGCAACGGGGCTTTAATATGTGGGAGTTTGATCCGAGCAGCACGGACCACTGGCGGGCTCTTCGACACTACGTACAAAGATGTCCGGAAGGTGCTGTTCAAGGGCCGCTGAAGCTCCCGCATCCGCTACCGAAGATCGCGGATTACGCTTCAAATGTCTTCTTGACGAGGTAAGTGATTTCACCACTTGTTTTCCATAGTTTGGCTCTATGCGGATCTAAACTCCCTTGCCTTTGATAGGAATGGCTGGCGAAGGCGAGCGGATTACCTGTCCGCCCCATTGCCGGAGGACCCAGCGGACGCCCGCCTAACGGAGGTTGGCTCCGGCACCACGTGGTGCCGGAGAAGAAGAAGGCCAAGAAGACGGCCACGGGGACTCGGAAGAGTTCCTGTTTTTCAGGTGCTATCGGATGATGAATCCGAGGCCGACTCCTCCCACCAAGGTGAGGGGAGAAGAAAGCCTCTCCCCGGTGAAGGAGGAAAGAAAGGAAGGCCTCCCCAACAAGGGAGGCCGAAGGGTCCAAGAAGGAAAAACTCTTCCTCCCGGACTACTCCGCCGGGCGCCAAAGGATTTACGCATTTAAGACGGCATCCAAGGGCCAAGTCCCTGGCGAGATCGTAAGTATCCGGACTCCCGAATAACCTCAAGGTTTTTGTTTTTGCCACATAACGTCTTTCTAATGCCGCATACAACCCTGCAGTCCGCCAAGGATGATCTTCCCGTTTCGTCGAGCGGGTCCTTGGGTGCGTCGGATATGGATTCCTTCCGACTGCCTCCACCCCGTGTCATGGACGACACCGAGGTGGGATCCTGCAAAAGGACCCACCAGGAGGGAGGCCCGGAGGTGTCGCAGGACACCCTCCCGGACCGCACCGGACTCAGCCCCGGAGGCCGCGGTGGCTCCGAGTCCCGGCGGGCGACCCCTTCGTAAGAAGGGCAAGACCGAGACGCCGGGCTGCCTCCGGCCCAACCGGAGGTTCCGGATAATTTTCGGAGGCGCCAATGGCGCCTCCATCAGAGGAACACCGCACTGTTATGAGTGCGGTGATTCGAAGGTTCAGCTCGCCAAGAGCGGGCTGACTGAAGCTCGCAATAGCCTTCTAACGGGCTTTGAGGTAAGAAATTTTAATATATGTAAAATGGTACCGCATAGACAAGAGCCCCGATGCTCGGTTCGGTGTTCGGAAAGAAAAGCCGGATGAGGATCTTTAGAAATATAAACGCAGGAGTCATAAAAATATGTCAATATGGGATTGCAAGTTGTCTTTGACCTCCGCCATAGACCGATTGAGGTCAATAATTTGAAGAAAAACCTCGGCGGTCCGAGAACGAGCTCGGTCATGCCAAGAAGCAGCTCGAGGAAAAGAAGGTGAGTAATACCTTATGAAAATTGTACCTTATAGAAAAGGATTTGGTTGCAAGAAAAATGACAAGGATAACGTGGGTATTGTAGGGGCCACTAACGAGGTGGCGACCACAGAAGGAGGTGGTGGCCGCGGCGAGCGTAATCTGACAGCGAACGCACCGAGCGAGAGAAGCAGGAGGCGCGGGTGGCGGAGGTACAGCAAGAGCTCCAGGATCTCGTGAAAAAACATGAGAACTTGGAGCGTGACTCAAAGACTCGAGAGTCTGAGCTTGCAACGGCCCTTGAGAGTGCCAAAGCTGCTAAGGCTGAAGCCTACAAGGCCCTCCAGGAGATTGAAGTGGTGAACAAAATAGCAGCGGGTAAGGCATTTTTCATGCAGAGTAAGCATGTGAGTGTTAATTACCTGTTGCTTACCCGAATTCGGAGCTCTCTAGGGGCGTTCGCAGATCTTCCTCATGATGTGTCCGATCTTGCCGCATTCTACCGGGCCGAGGAGGGAGCTCGACGGAGAAGGTCTTGGTCTCGATATCTTTGAGGCCGGACATCCGGTGCCCTTAGCGATCAACAAGCAGCTGGTCGAGCTCCACAAGGTGGCCGAACAGGCCATGAAGGGCCTCATAGTTGATTTGTGGCCTAAGGAGGCCATGCCTGGGAGCTACTTCGGCCTGGTGCGACGGCTGGTGGATGCGTGCCCGTGGGTTGAAGTTATCAAGCATTCCGCTTGTATCGAGGGTGTCCGTCGGGCCCTTGCCTGTGCAAAGGTGCACTGGGGCAAGATGGATGCCTAGAAGCTCGTGACGGACCCGCCACCAGAGGGCAAGGAGCATCGCACGCCCGAGATGTATTATAAGAGTGTCTTTGAAGGGCACCGCACTATTATGCGGGTGAGTGCTCCAAAGATGTAATATTTGAGTAGACTCGCATTTTGTTATCATGTGCGCTGAAAACTTAGTTCATATGCGCTAAGCAACGCTTGTTAATTTAAAATATTACCTTCTGTGCGGCTGTTTATCAAATCTGAGAGATGGCAAGTCGATTCGACCCGACGAGGGTCGAAGCCACTGATCGAGGGAAGGTGCCCTTCCCATAGAGGCTAAAACTTTAGAAAAACTCTAAATTTTTCTAAATTTTTGGAAACCAGGCTTCAGCCCCCATGCCACGAGTGCTGGGGTGTTCGGGATAAACTTGAGCGCTCTTGTTCCCATTTTTGGGTCCATCTAGGGAGGCGCTCAACACAGCGAACAAGGCAACCGGACTTATAATGCTTGAACACTATCACTTAGCCATAGAATTATATAATTTTAAATTTCGACGAAGCCCCTAGTCTTCGGAAGGCCGAATTTGGGGCGCTATCCATGCCTTGGCCGGAGAGTATCCGGCTCCTCGCTCTAAGCGGCATAAGTCTTTAAGGACTCGCAAAAAACCTCTCGAACAGCGACCGGTCTCTCGCCTCATCATGACGGTCAGTTTTAGCTTTCTCCACTGAGGCGTTAACCCGGTGAGCTGAGGCGGAATCGCGATGGTTCTCCGGTGCTACCTTAGCCGACATAACGGGCGTAAGGTACCAAAACACGGGAGCCGGGCAAACCCAACTATTGACCCAAGACATGATTCGGAGCCGATGCATATAGTGCTATAAGTTCGGGGTGCCGCACTTGTGAAAGTGTTTGGACTCATCACACCATAACGCGGGAAACATAAGCCCCTGGTGTATATTAGTCATACCAAAGTGTACGGATGCAACATGTCGTGAATGAACATATGTATGAAAAAGAAATGCAATTATAAGCAAAAAGGTGCTGCATTGTTTTATTCAATAAGTGCTGCTACGAATGCAGAACGATACAAATAGTGCGATAAGCAAGGTAGGAGACTGTTAAACATGTCCCCCTTAAAGGGGTAGGCTGCAGATTGGTGTATGAAAATGCTCGTAATGGAGACCACCTGTATATTCGTTGTAGCCTTTATCCTTCCCTGGCTATTGCATCGTGAGTTCGGCAGTCTGCCGGACAGGCTTCGACAAACGGAGTCCTGTGGGTAAAAAGTAGAAGGTAAAAGAAAATAAAAAGGAACGACACACTTGAGAGCCCCCGTGTGGTTGAGCCGCAGATGCAGGTTTATCGTGGTCGTGCCCCTCTCCCCATGCCCATGGTATCTTCAGAGTGTAATGGTGTACGCGAAGGACCTGCTTTGACGTTTCGCAGGAGCTGGGGTTGGGGCCGCACTGCTACGCGTGCTCGGAATGTACCAGGTGGTCTTGTTGTAAGTTACTCCGGGCGCGCTTGGCTCTGTCCGGCCGTTTAACGGCCGGATTCGATAATTTCCTTAAGAGGCTGCATTGCACTTCTGCCGCGAGAGCCGCTGTATGTTCCTCCGTGCGGAGAGAACGTTCAGTGTTTCCGTTGACCGTAATGACTCCTCGAGGGCCTGGCATCTTGAGCTTGAGGTATGCATAGTGCGGCACCGCGTTGAACTTTGCAACGCGATGCGTCCGAGCAAGGCATGATAGCCGCCATGAACGGGACTATGTCGAAGATTAACTCCTCGCCGGAAGTTATCCGGATCCGAAGACCACTTCCGATGTAATTGAGCCTGTACAATTGGCTTCTACACCTGGTATGACGCCTTTAAAGGTCGTTTTGGTAGGTTTAATCCTTGAGGGGTCTATGCCCATCTTGCGCCTTGTATCCGGTAAAGCAGGTTCATTTCTTTGCCGCCGGCCCATCGAGGACTCTGGTTAGGTGAAATCCATCGACGATTGGGTCTAAGACCGGTCTGGCCGAATCCCGTGGCGGATGCTGGTGGGGTGGTCCCTTGATCAAAAGTGATCGGGCAGGAGGACCATGGATTGAACTTCGGGCAACTGCTCCATCGCGTAGCCATCCTCGAGTGCACGCTTCCGCTCCCTTTTGGGTATGTGCGTTGCGTATATCATGTTCACCGTCCGCACTTTGTGGGGAAACCCTTCATCCTCTATTGTTCGGCGGTTGGGTCTCGTCCTCGTCATCGCTATGTAGCCCCTTGTCATTGTTTTCGGCAATTAACTTGCCTGCCTGCTTGAATACCCAACAGTCCCTATTAGTGTGGTTAGCTGGCTTTTCGGGGTGTCGTGTATCTCGCACAAGCGGTCGAGTATTCGGTCCAAATTGGACGGACCCGGAGTAGTTCTTTTGAATGGCTTTTTCCGCTGACCGGGTTTAGAGCCTCTGAATCCGGCATTGACTGCCGTATCCTCAATATTGTCGCCGTTAATGCGGCGTTTGTTGTTGTTACGACGCGGCCTGCCATTTCGGTCCTTGAAGTCCGGACCGCCGAAATTTTTCTTTGAGGTTGTTGCTGCGTGCTAGCCAGCTATCCTCACCCGCATGAAGCGGGTCATGAGTGATGTGAGGGCTGCCATGGATTTCGCTTCTCTGTCCTAGGTGCCGCAAGCCACTCGTCATGGATGTTATGCTTGAAGGTCGCGAGGGCCTCCGCATCCGAGACAATCGACAATTTGGTTTTTCTTGGTTAAGAACCGTGTCCGTAATTGTCCGCCGATTCATCCGCTCTTGAATTATGTGGCTTAGGTCATCGGCGTCGGTGGTCGCACATAAGTGCCCAGAAGTTATCGAGGAATGCGGCTTCCAGGTCCTCCAAGCTCCCAATTGACTCTGCTGGCAAGCTGTTGAGCCAATGTCGAGCTGGTCCTTTAAGCTTGAGGGGGAGGTATTTGATGGCGTGAAGATCGTCACCGCGGGCCATGTGGATGTGAAGGAGATAGTCTTCAATCCAAACCGCGGGGTCTGTTGTGCCATCATAGGATTCAATATTGACTGGTTTAAACCCTTGAGGATTTGATGATCCATTACTTCTTCCGTGAAGCATAGTGGGTGTCTTGGCGCCTCTGTCTTTGGGCGATATCACGGCCAGACTCGGAAGAGCTTTGTCTGTTTTGTTCGGCCCGGCCGAACTTACTGTGTCCGGCGCGACGGTTGTCGTCACGTACCGTGGGGCGCCCACGCGATCCATAGATCGATCTTGATTGTCTTGCCTTGTCCTCCAATATATCTCGCGGGTCCGGAGCGTTCCCCTGTGGCCGTGTGCTTTTTGAGCGATGCCGGGGTACGGTTCTAGTGAAGGGCCTAGAGGCCTCTCTGTCGCGGCCACGGTGTGGTCGGTCAGCCGTATTGTCTCCTGGTGATGCGGGTTCATAAGCCTCCTCCTCTAATCGGGGGAGCAGCTTGCGTTTAGGGTAGCTTTTGGAGGGGCGTTCGAGCTCATGCTCTTCGGTCGCGAGGACTTTGGTCCATCTGTCGGCTAGCAGATCCTGATCAGCTCTAAGTTGTTGCTGCTTTTTCTTTAGGTTGTTCGCCGTGGCCATAAGCCTACGTCTAAAACTCTCTTGTTCGACGGGATTCTCAGGCACGGCGAATTCATTGTCGTCGAGGCTTGCTTCGTCTTCGGAGGGAGGCATATAATCCTCTACCTCTTCTTCTGCCGCTCTCTCTTGAGGGCTGGCGTCTTCATCCTCCTGTGATGGATCTTGCTGGAGTGGATTGTCTTCGGCGTTGTCCGGTGTATTGTTATCTGCGGTGCGGAATCTTCATTCTTCTTTGTGGCGGGATTTAGAGCGGCGCGTTGGCCTTGGCGCTTGGGCTGCTTCTTGGAGGGGTCATCCTCCGTTGTTCCATCGTCGTTCCCATCTTTTGGGATGTCCACCATATATATGTCATATGATGAGGTGGCCTTCCAGTGCCCTGTAGGCGCTGGGTCTTGGTCGTCTCCGGCATTGTCGTCCATACCGTCGATGTCTTCGGAGTCGTAGTCTAGCATGTCGGTCTCGTCGACAGTGGCTACCAAGTGGGAGGTGGGTGGGCGTTGAATTTCTTCGTCGTTCGCATCCCAACCTTCCTGACCGTAATCCGGCCAGGGCTCTCCGGATAAAGAGAGAGACTTTAGTGAATTCAGGATGTCGCCAAAGGGCGAGTCTTTGAAAGATGTCGTGACGTGAACTCCATAACGGGCGCCCAATCGGATTCGATCGGCAAGGGCGCGGAGGGCTCGGAGTCCGGAGAGGAGTCCGGCGCCCTGGAGTCTTTGCAAAGGACAGGGATGGAGTTCGGCTCGATCGCCGTAGAGATTGTAGCCCCCGAGGCGGTGTCCAACCACTCGTCCTCGGTCGGGGAATCCGGCTCCGGATTAAGGGCCGGAGCGGATACTGGTGCGGCCTCCAGGCCTTTATTTCGGCTGCAGAGCTAGATCATGCCCATCGAGACAGTGCGGCACGCTTGGCTGCGGCTCAAATCCGTCGAAGATCAAGTCTCCGCGGATATCGGCCGTATAGTTTAAACTTCCAAATCTGACCTGATGGCCAGGGGCGTAGCTTTCGATCTGCTCCAGATGGCCAAGCGAATTGGCCCGCTGTGCAAAGCCGCCGAGCACGAAGTTCTGTCCGGGGAGAAAAGTCTCACCCTGGACCGCGTCGTTGTTGATGATCGAAGGAGCCATCGGGCCTATCGGCGGCGACACGTAGGAACTCTCAATGAAAGCACCAATGTCGGTGTCAAAACCGGCGGATCTCGGGTAGGGGGTCCCGAATGCGTCTAGGCGGATGGTAATAGGAGACAAGGGACACGATGTTTTACCTGTGTTCGTGCCCTCTTGATGGAGGTAAAACCCTACGTCCTGCTAGATTAATATTGATGATGTGTGTTACAAGAGTGGATCTACCACGAGATCAAAGAGGCTAAACCCTAGGAGCTAGCCTATGGTATGATTGTTGTTCGTCCTACGGACTAAAACCCTCCGGTTTATATAGACACCGGATAGGGTTAGGGTTACACAGAGTCGGTTACAATGGTAGGAGATCTACATATCCGTATCGCCAAGCTTGCCTTCCACGCTAAGCAAAGTCCCATCCAGACACGGGACGAAGTCTTCAATCTTGTATCTTCATAGTCTTGGAGTCCGGCCGATGATGATAGTTCGGCTATCCGGACACCCCCTAGTCCGGAACTCCCTCAATGGGGCAAAGCAACTCAACAAGATGTGAATACATCAAGATGCTTAAACAAAAAATGGTAACCCCATTTTGAGCTTAAAGATGAGTATGACCAAAGATCAAGTGACCTCACTTGACTCCTAAGTCAATATACTCTAACATAGGTGACTTTGTCACCGCCCAATTCTAGATGAAGTTCTGTTGTGTTTCCTCTTGCATTTGTCTCATGCATTTGTGTTTCCCCTTTCAAACCAAAAACTTCATCTAGATCTTTTCATTTCTTTTTGTTCTGCATTTTCTGCATCCAATTCATTGCAAATCTTTCAGCTAATTCCTTGCAAATCCTTGTGAGATCTTAATTGCCTAGTGAGCTGAGGTGACAAGTGTTTTCTCTGTAGTGAACTCGGTCACACCGGTTTGTTTTCTTCAGTCCAATCGAGATCTTTCGGCGCCACCGAAGCACACAACTCGGTGCTACCGATTTCATTACAGGAAAGACAGCTTGCCACTTATTCCTGCATTTATTCTGCTCCAGCTCCACTCAATGATTCTTGTCCTCTACCAGCATCATATTCGACTTGCTACTTTGCTTTGAGACTCAAGGACCAAACCCTTTTGAAATAAAAATCCAGAAGAACCCTTCTTGGAAATTGATGTCAAAGGGGGAGAGAGAGATTACATCAAATCTTAAGCTTAATCATTCCTATAAGGGGAGAGAACACTCAGGGGGAGAGTGTAAGAAACCCCAGATGCTTGGTGTTCAAGAGGAGAGAAGTCTCATGTCTTTAAGAGTGGAAAGACATGTTCATATTTGATTGTTTGCATTAGCTCTATTTTCTTTCTTTGCTCTGATTTTCTGTTCCCTATCTTCTCCCAATATCCCATGCAAGATTCAGGGGGAGTAAGACATCTAAGGAAAGAAAATCTTCGAATTCATTGCACATCTTTACCTTTGGGGACATGTCTATATCCAATAGAGTACTCAGTACTCACTCTCTACATGTCATCCCAGTCTTGGTACTCTTGTGGTTTCTTTTGTTTGCTCTGGCTATTAGATGTATTTGTGTTATCTAACCTTGTTTACTCAGGTTCATTCTTTCCTAAGCCAACTCAAAGACCACAAGGTAAGTATATGCATCGCAGTCATGTGTATGAGGATCTCTTGCTGTTGTACATACTGTTTGCAAGAAGGACTCATGAGCATGAAGGTACATTTCCTATATTTACATCATTTGTTCTGATGCATATAGCCAAGATACATGTAACACATGGCTTACTCTGTCATGTTTATGCATTCACATGCTCCTATGTTCCATATTTATATGATTGCATACATGTAGGGGAATCCTATGCATGTTACATGTCTTTCCAAAGCTTTACTTGTTGTTCTCTATATCTTTATCTAAAAGCTTTGATGTATGTTGTCATCAATTACCAAAAAGGGGGAGATTGAAAGCACAAGTGCTCCCTGGGTGATTTTGGTAATTAATGTCAACATATCTCTTGTTGGACTAATGTTTCTACCCAGTATGTTTCAGATAAGTTCAACAATGGAGTGGCATGGACTAGAGGATGTGGAACCCCTTCAAAGTGCTAAAGACAAAGGATTGACTCAAGCTCAAAGCTCAGGACTCTTCATTTTCTATTTTAGTGATCCAAGATCACATTGAGTCCATAGGAAAGCCAATACTATTAAGAGGGGATGAGGTTGCTTAATGGCTTGCTTGCTCAAAGTGCTTAGTGATATGCTCCAAAACCCTCCACTACTTTCTCACATCCACATATGTCCCAAACCAAGAGTCCAACTCGGCCCCACCGATTCTTTCTATCCGGAGCCACCAAGTTCAGTTGACATAGCCACTGCCAGAAACCCTAATCAAATCGGTCTCACCGAGATGGTATTGCAAACTCTCTGTTGCCTATTGCAATAATTTCGGTCTCACCAAAATTTGCAATCGGTCGCACCGAGATTGCAATGCAAACACTTTGTTTCCTTTCCGTAACGTTTCGGTCCAACCGAGATGAGCGAATCGGTTCCACCGAGTTTGCCTGACCAACTCTCTATTAGTCTATTACCAAAATCGGTCTCACCGAGTTTGTGTAATCGGTCTCACCGAGATTACGTTATGCCCTAACCCTAACGAAATCGGTCCCACCGAGTTGATCCATTTGGTCCCATCGAAACACCTAACGGTCACATTATGAACCGAATCGCTCGGACCGAGTTCTTTGAATCGGTCCCACCGAGTTTGGTGATTTGTGTGTAACGGTTAGATTTTGTGTGGAGGCTATATATACCCCTCCACCCACTCTTCATTCGTGGAGAGAGCCATCAGAACATGCCTACACTTCCAACACATATTTTCTGAGAGAGAACCACCTACACTTGTGTTGAGGTCAAGACATTCCATTCCAACCACATAAATCTTGATCTCTAGTCTTCCCCAAGTTGTTTTCCACTCAAATCTTCTTTCCACCAAATCCAAATCCTGTGAGAGAGAGTTGAGTGTTGGGGAGACTATCATTTGAAGCAAAAGAGCAAGGAGTTCATCATCAACACACCATTTGTTACTTCTTGGAGAGTGGTGTCTCCTAGATTGGCTAGGTGCCACTTGGGAGCCTCCAACAAGATTGTGGAGTTGAACCAAGGAGTTTGTAAGGGAAAGGAGATCGCCTACTTCGTGAAGATCTACCCTAGTGAGGCAAGTCCTTCATGGGCGACGGCCATGGTGGAATAGACAAGGTTGCTTCTTCATGGACCCTTCGTGGGTGGAGCCCTCCGTGGACTCGCGCAACCGTTACCCTTCGTGGGTTGAAGTCTCCATCAACGTGGATGTACGATAGCACCACCTATCGGAACCACGGATAAAAAATCTTCGTGTCTCCAAATTGCGTTTGCACACTCCAATCCCATCCCTTTACATTCTTGCAACTTGCATGCTTTACTTTCCGCTGCTCATATACTCTTTGTCATGCTTGCTTGATATGTATTGTGAATGTTTAAACTTGTGCTAAAACTCCACATAAACTTAAAGAATTAAAAATTGTAACTTTTCTTGGTTAGAGTCTATTCACCCCCCACCCCCCCCCCCCTAGACACCTCTTCTTGATCCTTTCACGACCCCACGGTGGGCGCCAACTATCGTGGGAGTGAGTCTGGCAGTAAGAGGGGATAGGGTAAAGGAGCATCATTTATCGAGATGCAAATGGGTGACACGGTGGTTTTAGCGAGTTCGGGCCTCTCACAGTGGAGATAACAACCCTACGTCTCGTGCTCCGGAGAGGCTTTGTTTTATCTGATTATGTATCTATAGATTACAATGTATGTGTGGGAGAGAGAAGAACGGGTCTTCGTGCCTGAACAAGTCCTGAGACTAATGGTGAGAGATAGAACTAGGAGGAGAAGAATGAGGGCCTGCCCCCAAGTCTAGTGGTGGGGGTGGCTTATATAGAGTGCGCCACCCCCTCACCTCCTGTGTTACAAAGTGGGGCATTGATGTCGTAACGTCAAATGATGCTTCGATGCCTTGTCGACTGTTGGTCTTCGCATATCCGAGTGAGCCATAAACTATCGTCCGAGTGAGCCATACGACCGAGTGGTTGACTGTCTTCCGAGTGGACAGTTCGTCGATATGTCCGAGTGGATCATACGTCTGTATGAGATTTATCTGGACCCACATGATGTGTGGACCCCATGCTTTATGATATTTCGACCCTTCGTGGGCCTACTTGTTATGTGTGTCCTCAACAGGAATCTCATAACCAATATTTTCAGTAGGTGCAGTAGGTTAAGGGGAAACTCTTTGTGTTTTCGGTCGAGGTGAAGATACCACGAACAAACCCCTCAAAGGATTGTTTTCCATAGTAACAAGTAACAGTAAATGTCAACACGTTATATAAAATTTTCCTTACCGATTTCCACTTACCAAGATTGCTTCACTCCTCGACAACGGCGCCAGAAAAGAGTCTTGATGACCCACAAGTATAGGGGATCAGTCGTAATCCTTTTGATAAGTAAGAGTGTCGAACCCAACGAGGAGCAGAAGGAAATGACAAGCGGTTTTCAGCAAGGTAATTTCTGCAAGCACTGAAATTGTCGGTAACAGATAGTTTGATAGCAAGATAATTTGTAACAAGTAATAAGTAGCAATACAAACGGTAGGTGCAACAAGATAGCCCAATCATTTTTGTAGCAAAGGACAGGCCAAAAGAATATCTTATAGTAAGAAAGGTGTTCTTGAGGACAGGCGGGTATTTCATCTTGTCATTTTCATCATGTTGGTTTGATTCGCGCTCGCTACCTTGATAATTTGATATGTGGGTGGACCTGTGCTGGGGTGCTGTTCTTACTTGAACATGCATCCCACTTATGATTAACCCCCCTCACAAGCATCCACAACTACGAAAGAAGAATTAAGATAAAATCTAACCATAGCATTAAACATGTTGATCTAAATCAGCCCCTTACGAAATAGTGCATAAACTAGGGTTTAACTTTCTATCATCCTAGCAACCCATCATCTAATAACTACTCCACAATGCATTCCCTTAGGCCCAAAGATGGTGAAGTGTCATGTAGTCGACGTTCACATAACACTACTAAGGGAATCACGACATACATATCATCAAAATATCGAACGAATATCAAATTCACATGATTACTTATGACACGACTTCTCCCATGTCCTCAAGAAAAAAAGTAACTACTCACACAACATATTCATTCTCAAGATCAAAGGGGTATTGAATATCATAATGGATCTGAACATATAATCTTCCACCAAATAACCGGCTAGCATCAACTACAAGATGTAATCAACACTACTGGTCACCCACAGGTACCAATCTGAGGTTTTGATACAAAGATTGAACACAAGAGATGAACTAGGGTTTCGAGATGTGATGGTGCTGGTGGAGATGTTGATGGAGATTGGCCCCCCCACGATGAGAGGGTTGTAGGTGATGACGATGCCTTCGATTGCCCCTTCCCGGGGGGGGGGGAGTATCCCCGGTGGAATCGCTCCGCCGGAGAGAAAAAGTGCTCCTACCAAGTTCCGCCTCGAGACGGCGACGCTTCGTCCCGAAATTCCTCTCTTTAAATTTTCTAGGGCAAATGACCTTATGTACCAGAAGATGGGCATCGGAAGTGGGCCAAGGGGCCACTACCCACCAGGGCTCGTGCCTAGTGGGCACCTGGGTGGCCCCCTCTAATATTTCTTTTCTCCGGTATTTTCTATATATTCCAATATAATTCTCTGTAATATTTCAGCTCATTTGGAGATGTGCAGAATAGGTATCTCTGACATAGCTTTTTCAGGTATAGATTCTAGCTGCCGGCAATCTCCGTCTTTGTGGAAACCTTGCATGTTATGAGAGAAAAGGCATTAGGAATACTCCACAAAAACACTATAAATAACAGTAGGGAAACATGATGCAAAATGGACGTATCAGTCTACCCCCGGATGTCCGGCTCCTCTGTTTTTCTCATATACAGTGTAGTTTCACGGGGCTTTCTATCTTCACCGGATGTCCGGCCCTTGGCCCGGATGTCCGTCCCGACACAGGCACTTACACTATAACGGCCATATTTGCACCACAACTATATATAGCCTTCTTCCCCTCCGGGAAAAAGTTGGCCATTCACTTTGAGCAAACCCTAGAACACATTTCTCTCACACACACAACCTCATACACCAAATCCAAGATCCCGGAGGGATTTGTGAGAGTTCTCAAGAAGTTGTCCAATCAAGTGATAGATACACTCCTTCCCCTTCTCTTGACCAAAGGAATTTATGATTTGAGCAAGTCTTGAGCTTTCCCCCATCGCTCTTGTTACTCTTGGAGGTTGGAGACTCCTAGGCGGTAGGAGTTCTTCGGTGAGGAATCGTTCATTGTGATTACCCCGAAAAGTTTGTGAGGGTTTGGTGACCACCCCAAGGTCTACCACTAGTGGTTGAGAATCGCCTTCCTGGTGATATCTCAAAGAGAGAATAGGGTGAGCCTTCGTGGCGTTGGTGTGCCTTCGTGGTAGCATCCACCTGTATAAACGGTGAGGTAGCTTCCCTCCAAGAAAGTGAACATCGACATACATCCTTGTCTCTGGAGTTGCGGTTATTCCTAACCCTAGCTCCCTACTTGTGGTTATTTTTCTCTTAGTCTTTACTTAAGTTGTATTGTGCTTGTTTATCCTTTTACTAGCTAAACTTGTTATCCTTGCTTAGCTCGTGTATTCCCTTTGCAATTGTTAGACTCATTTTCACATTCCGCATTATTGCCTAAAAGCCTAAAATTACTAAGTAAGAATTAAAATTTGTTATTGTACCTATTCACACCCTCCCCCCTTCTCGGTCCATCTCGATCCTTTCACCTGCGCACGTTGTTTGAATTGCAGGAATGCAATCCATAGGATTTTTCATTATGATTCATTTGTACTAGATTTCGTAGGAAAATTTCATCCACTCTAACATCATGTGAAGATACCTTTGCTTTTCTTGTGCTCAATCAAACGTCCATGCAATCTTGTGGTATCAACGGTGGCATGACATCCTATTCCTCCGATTTTTTTTTTTTTGTCTATTCATGAGTTTTACAAAAATCCTGTAGATCAAAGAGGTCCTTGCCGTGTTAACAAAACAACGCCCTGGTGGGAGAGGAGGACTTCACCAAGAGGATCAAGTTCAGATCGTGCCAAACTTTAGAAGAAAATTAGTGAGATTTATGAAGTTAATCCGGTGGTCTACCTGTACACTGACATATGTTTCGGTATTTAGTCTGACATTTTGGAGTACCGTGCAAGTAGGGTGATCACAAGTAAATCGAGGCTAGACTTTAATATGGCAGGGCAATGAACTAATCGAACATACGTCATCGGAGTTATGATCGTCATAAACACGCATGTGTGACGTGTCCCATATAGTCCGGGCACCTTTCAAGGGACATTTCACCGAAGACACTACACATCTAAAGCACGCCAGCACAGAACATGTATTGGTCGATGATCAAACAAATGACACCCTAATCAACTCTTGTACTGCTACACAAGGATACGGGGGCATGCAACGAACAAGTTTGCCGCATGTGACGGGGCTGTTTGATTTCCAGCCACATATTGTCATACTTTGCCACACCTTACCTTAGGCAAGTTTAACTAAGTTAGATGAGTGTTTGGTTCTAGCAACACCAAAGGCAAAAAAAATTATAAACACCACATGTTATAGACACAAAAAGTATGGCAAGATTCCTTTAGGCAAGCCAAAATGTGGCTAACAATTTAAGTAACTCAAGTTAGGCAAGTTAGGCAAGTGTGGCAAAAAATAATACAACAACATAAGGCAACATAGTCACAATCCAAACAGCTCTGTACTCTCCCTACTTAGCCATCGCCACTCTATGACCACGAGTAAAGACGTTGGGTTTCGGTTACCTCAGCGAATCCCGCCCTGGGCAACGGCTGGATCCTTGGATCCGTCCATAGATCTGATGTGACAGGATGATGACTCGCGCCCTCGTCCCATATGGCTACAACTACCGATGGGTTCCATCAACGAGTCGTGCTATACACACGACATAAACAGACGATTGACGCACGATGAATGAAATCTGGCCGAACATGCTTCTGATGGAAAGAGCACCGGCCGCTGGATTTTCTGTCGTGCATACGTCGGGCACAAGGATCGTGCATGGAGCAGTTTCGTCCATCAACAACTCGCCGTACTTGTTAAATCGGGAGGCGGTGGGCAAGGCTTTCGAGGCCATCAGCCCATCACCCCAACCGGAACGGCAACTCGCCGTGCCGTGCCGTGCCGTGCCCAGGGGTAGCGCGCGCGCGCGACGGCTGAGAGAGGAGGAGTTGAGGGGCAGACTCAGGGACTGGAGGCAGGTGTTGGCACGCGGCACGCCACGGCACTTGCGAGGCAGGCAGACGTGCGCCCTTTTGGACCGTTGGGCGTGGAAAGCGGCAGGCGTCGGGTCCGTTGGGATGGCGGATGCTTTCGGCGAAAGCGCGGCTATGGCTAGCGCGACGCCAAGCCCCGCCCCGCCCCGCCCACATGGGGTGCGGGCGCGCGAGGGAGGCTATCGGCGCGGCTGCTTTTCCTGTGTCTGTCCGCTCGCCCGCGGCTCGGAAAGGTCGCGCGTCCCCGACCCGAAGCGGGAGACGAGAACCCAGCCACAACTGGATCTGGGATCTGGATGGAGCTCGCGGCCAGGCACGGTCACGCTCGCACCCTGGAGGACGCGAGGGCACTACAACACAACACACGGAGCAGGGGCGGTGCACATGGCAAATGGAATTCGATACGGGATCCCGTAAAACCTACTCCTACTACTGATAGGTTTTCTCTCGAAGCAGAAAAAAGAGGCGACAGAGCTCCGACTTCGTATAAAGAAACCTCCAGAGTGCTTGCATAGTTTAGAAGATAGCCACCTACTGATAGATTGGTCCTGCAAATGCTACCTACGCGAGAAGGATGTGTTTGCGTGCTTAGCTTAGGGGTGTGTTGCCGTTCTTCCTAAAAATAAATAAATTATCCATCGTTTACTAAAGCAAAAGCGGGTGCGATAATCATATGCGAGTAGAGAGAATTATGACAATCTAGTGCATGGGCATAATTCCCTTGGTAATCATGAATGCGCATAAATAATCGAACCCCGCGACACTTGAGGATATAAAGGCCTGACATAAACTTGCAGAATGTATTAAGATCCAAGGACACACAAGCATGAGCTGAAGTGAAGCTCTGGCCAAACAACTCGGTAAGCATAATTTGAGAAAAGAAACCGTGGATGCAGTGTGTGATAGCAGTATGTGCAGACTTCAGCGATACGCGGGAAGATATCATGACTGTATAGCCCGCCAGTACCAAAGTAAAATAGGACCAACTTGCTGGGAAGCGCTCTACACTCTGACCACCTCCAAGTTTCTCTAATCATGTTAGTTCCGGCATTTCAGCTCCTAAGGCGACGTCAGCTGACTCCAGGTGCACTATCCACCAACAGTGGGACTATTACGGTTACGAAGAATCAAGCTATATAATTGAGCTAAGGGAACCCTTTTCATTTAGTGTTGATACGGCTCAAGAAACAGCCAACCCATTGTACAAAATACTTTTGGTGATGACTCTAGACAACGAGGATTGCAGAAGTGAGCAGTTGAACCTTCCTTCTAGTTACTGCCTACCAAGGACTGTGAGATGAAACTGGGAAGGAAATATTTTCTCGAGGACACAGGAAATCCAGTTGCACATCAACAGCCAGTGAGAGAGCATCTACCAAGGAGTAGTTCATATCTAAGGTAGGATCAGTGACTACTACTGTTTGTAGGACAGTGGCAGCTATTAACGATTCTTTTGGAAGAAAAGGATGGGGGGTCAGGAGAACCATTAGTACAAGAGCTAGAAAATGGATAATAATATAGAGTGAAAGTAGGTGGAGTAGATCCAAATCGGAACCAATCAATTGCGCAAACTTTCTGTATGACCAGTCCGCCACAAGAAATGAATGAAATGCCGTGTCAGGTCCCACTCACATAATTGCGTGCTTTACACCATAGTGGACTGTTATAATAAGGATGCTTTCTATCCAGCAAAACCTTAATAAACAATGAAAAGGATGTTGGCTCAACCTAAGTAAGATTCTACTCATTTCCGCCCATGACCATAGTGGGTTATTGTGTTAGTCATAATCTTACAGATAATCTGTTAGGATTGTCAAAAGCAGAGTAAATAGGGACATGGAGTTTTGTCTCCCAGATGTTAACAGTAAAAGCCAATAAACTAGCAAAAAAAGAAACAATTCTGAGTTTTTTTGACAATAAACATGGTTGAGTGTTCGAAGTTCTAACTACTGCAAGTTTTCATGAAGAAATGACATACACGATGCTTGGAAAAAAAACGGTGCTCTAGAAGGCCATTTTAAATACATTTCGGAGGTCCCTTTTTTTGCCCAGCGCACCACAGATGTCATTTGTTCACGGAGATTTGCACGTAGATAGAACAGTCAACCATGTTTGTTGCCACAAAAATTCAGAATTTTGGAATTTGTTTGCTATTTTCTCAAATTTGACTGTTCTTCTCGGTTCATCTGAGCTCAGGAGCAGATAAGGACTTCTGAGTAAATAGGGCAAACTACAAGTAAGGTCCAACAAAATGCAGTAAAAGGGAAATTTAACAGAAGACCGCCACCTTTTTAAAAGTATAAGGCTCAGCTTTGGCCAGTGTTATGTCAGGATAAGGCTCAGAAAAGTTATTACAGGTCAAAAGGGAAAACCCTTCTGTGAACTTAAAATGATGGCCTAGCAATTTTCTTCTTGCGTAGCCCATGTGTCCAACAAGGCAACAACCCAAGCATGAAATATAAATCTTGGTGTCATTTTGGTCAATACATCACATCCTTTGTTACAGAGCACACAATTAGTTGGACTACGGCCCACTAGGGTCCTTATGTGGATCCAAAATAGATCCTAGAAAATGATCTGAAGTTTATGGCTGGTCTGGAACTAGAGTTTCAAGACCAGCAGCTAGATGCTAATTTCATTCATGTCCAGGTTGAGCTAGGCCCAGCCCAGAATGCTCTTGGCCTGGTTTTGTTCTAATAGTGCAAAATGCAGCGAGTCAGCCTGAGACTTATAAAACCGGGCCCATGCACACCCCAACCAAATTCTGGTCATAACAGTGTGTATTCTAGCAATTTAACATCAGTTCTTAGAAACGAGGATGTGAAACACTACCAGATTTGCAAATAAATATGTGGTGATTGAAAAACTTAGTGTATCTGAAATATATATGAGAAGAACCGAAAATCTAATATACTGCATCGGTGTGTAACATACATAATCAAATTACAATAAAAGCAAACCAAAAAGGCTTCTTCATTGGAGAGGCAATTCCGAAACTAACAAACAAGAAACACCATTATAATTACCTAGGAAGTGCTGTCTGCCTCAGCCTCTCCAGTCTCATCTGAAAATTGCACAAAATGGACTTCTTAAAAAAAATAGCAAGTACTAATAGAGCAGGCATTAAAGAGTGACAAAACACTGTACCAGAGAATAAATACTTGTCCACTGTAACTACTGCTTAGTTATGTGCAGAGGAATGGGTTTGAGAGGAACATTTGTTCTAAACAGGTTTAGCTCTTATTTTTACTAAACCCAGCATACTCACTATGAGCTGCTTCATTAAAGTGATTCTAAGTACTCCCTCTGTAAAGAAATATAGGCGCGTTTAGATCACTAAAGTAGTGATAAGCGCATTTAGATCACTAAAGTAGTGATCTAAACACTCTTATATTTCTTTACAGAGGGAGTAGTTGTTTTCTACTTCAAGGAACTATGGCAGACGTGCTGCCTCTCATTTTGACAGAGGAACTATGGCAGACGTACGACCACTTGTAGGGAAAAATGAAACTAGTTAACATGATCATGCTATTATGCTTAGAGACCATGCGTTCACTTGCCGCTGCCTGCTGGGTGCGGACTACTCTCATCTTCTCAAGCAAAGGTTCAAGCCTTCAACTGAGACATCCATCTATGTGTTTTCAATTTCTAATACAACAACTTTGAAGTAAATGGTGAGAGCACCAATAACTAACAAAGTTTCAGGTGAACAGCTGATTAGTGGTGGGCAGGTGGCACACCATATTGTGCCACTACAAGGAACGCTTCAGGATTCCTAGAGTTCTAGTTCCATGGATTTATGGATACCATGGTTTCATCCCTTTTATTTGTCGGTTCAATGCTTGAAATTTAAATCTATCTTTGCTATAAAAGATTAAATTCCATCACGTGAGGTCATTTTATATTTATAAATTAGCTTCCCCCCTTCGATCTAAGAGATTAAATTGCTCCAACTACAGAAGTACAGGATTAGCATATTGTTGTACGCAATTCACACAAGAGCTAGATAGACTTTATCAGCATAGGTGGATCTGTAAGCATGCTTCTAAAATAAATCTTCAATTATATCCTTACTCCCTGAGATTTTTGAATTAAAAAAAAAAAGCTCACTCTACACTTGCCACACAGTGTAGACAGTGTAGTGCAGATTAATAAGAGGATCAAGCATGATAGACTTTCTTAAATGGTGCAAAGAATTCTACAGCAGTCAAAAACATAGAATCCTAAACCCACAGCCTTTATCCACCCTTAACAAATAAAATGGTGTTAACATTTCTTTGTCTTGCTGTCTTGATTGGTGTGCCCCTACTTAAGCTAGGACTTTTAACATCAAAGGTGCCTTGATTGGAAACATGTAGGATTTTACTTTCCCTTTAATGCTATCAGTAAGTGCCGCTGCAAGCTATTGATTAACTGGAGGGGACAATCTATCTTGGCATTGCAGTGGATCAACTATATAAACTGTCAAATTTCATTCATCTTTTTTCCATAACCCTTTATGCAATATGCTGCACTAACTGTTTACGGCAATAACAGGCAACTCAATTCATGTCACTAGATAATGTCAAAACCTCAACCGTGGTAATGTTGAGGGTTTGTAACATCAGTGTCCTAACAACCAAATTATTCCTACGTGTTCACCCCACTGCTTGTTTAAACATGTACTACTCCCTCAGTGTCAAAAAACTTCTTACATTATGGGACGGAGGGAGTGGTACATAAAGGATTTCAGCTTCGAATTACTAGTTCTTCCCACATATCTAGCATAGAAATAATCAAACAGCAAGTTGCAATCAGCAGTGCAAAATGTTCATGGATAGCTGTATGTACCTTGGGCAGCTTCCTCTGTGATTTCTTCTCCCTCCTCTTGCTCCTCCACCCCTTCCTCTTCACCGTCGTCCTCGCCATCATCGCCCTCATATTCATCAAAACCGGTGGTACCGTACCTCGAGTTGAGGTAATCAATGGCGGCCGGGGTGAAGAAATGCTTGCGGGCGTCGAGGATGTCGTACAGGTTGAGCGTCCTGGGAGTTAGCATCTTGAGGGTGCCGATGTTCCTGCCGCTCAGCCGCACATTATTATCAAGCTCCGTGGAGAAGAACATGGCCTTCTCCCTCGGGTCGAGCCCCCACCGCTGCAGGGCGGCCACGAAGTCCCTGGTCCGGGGCCCCGTCGCGAACTCCTCGTCGAACTCCTGGACGACGAAGGAGTCGTTGGCGACGGCGGCGCTGGCGAGCGCGGTGGAGATGGCGAGGCGCTTCTCCTTGCGGTTGATCTTGATGGTCCAGTCCCGGGGCTTGGGGCCGAAGATGACTCCACCGCCGGGGCGGAGCGGCGTACGGACCGACCCGCGCCGCGCCTTCCCGGTCTTCTTCTGGCCGTATGGCTTCCTCCCGCCGCCCCGGACCTCCCCGCGGGTGAGGGTGGAGGCCGTGCCCCGGCGCGCGTTCTGGCGGTCGGTGATGAGGGCGCGGTGCACGACGGCGCGCGCGGTGGAGGGCGGCGCGGCCTTGATGTCCAGGGCGACCTCCCCGACCTTCTCCCCGGTGAAGTTGATGACCGGGAGGGTGGTGGCCTCGGCCCGCAGCGCGCGGAGGATGGAGGCGGACGGCCTCCCCCTGACGGAGGCGTGCGGGAAGGAGGAGGAGGAGGAGGGGGAGGGGAGGAAGGAGACAGAGGAGGAGGAGAGGAAGGAGGAGGAAGAGGCGGAGAGCGAGAGCAGGAGGGGCGAGGCCACGGAGGAGACCGGCATTGTGGCGGCTCTACGGCGGCTGCGCTGCGCTGGGGGCGGACGGAGAAGGGGGAGGAGATGTCTCTGCCGCTGCAGCTGCCGCTGCCGCTTCTATCTCTTTATCCACACCACACCCGTTCGGCAGGAGTGTCTCCGTCCGTCGCGCACTGTCGACTGCCTCTTGACCCCGCCAAGTCAGCACTACTTTTTTTTCGAGTAAGTCAGCACTACTCACCACTCCCTGAGCTAGCAGATCCAAAGAACTCGTCCCGCAGAAATATTACGGGCTCATTTGATTCAAAGGAATTTCATAGGATTTCTGAAGGATTAAAATCCTTATAATTATTTCCTATGTTGGTCCTTTGACTCATAGGATTGAATCTCATAGGAATTTTTCTTATGAAATCTTTTGTACTATATTTTATAGAAAATCTAACATTCATCCCAACCTCTTTTTACAATTTTTTTGTTTTTTCTGTGCCATCAAACACTCATTGCTAATCCTATATGATTCTCCTAGTCCTACATTTTCAAAATCCTATGAATCAAAGAGGCCCTACACGGTTCCTCCTAAACCGGATTTACAGTACCGCGAGACATCAGAAATAACAAATCACATAAAAATCGTCAGCGGTTCTGCAAAATAGCGTAAAACACCCTATACAAATAAGATGTACGAGTAGTAGATTGCAATTGGGTCATGCTCGCTCACCTACGAAGTTACTCGGATTGAATAACGTACTCGAAGGTGAACAACCAATAGTGTAGAATATGAAGTATAGGCCGTGTAAACACAATGCATCGATCGGTTCATGAGGGGGGCTACAACTTCAACTATTTAGATAAACTAGGAGGTGGATCCAAGACACAATATACACGTACACATATATTAAACACCCCCCCCCCCCTCCCCCCGCAGTTGAAGCGGCGCCAGAGGTTTTACTGTTCAAGATCAGCTCTAGTTCCTAAAATACCAGGCTGACTGCTCACTCACTGGTGCTGTAGATACTTTCCAATATCGATAAGCTGAAGTAATTGCTGATTTTCAGATATACGCGACATCCTTTCATGAAACAAACACAAGCTAAAGAAAACCAAGAGATCCGAGCACATGAGACAGTTGCAATTCTCACTACCAACTTATTTGATGTTTCAAAATTCCTGAATATATTTTACATTGCATGAATGGCTTAAATATCCTATCCGATGTATATTTTTTCCCAGTACCTACAAGAATCATAGTGGTCACCGTATAATCTCAAGTTTACATCCCCATTATGTCTACCATCTGTAACTTGGTACCTCCCTAACATAGGCGAGCTCTTTTTGCCGACTCTGTTTGCAATTTATGATATAATCAGCAACTAACACTTCTGCGCAGACCTAGATCATCTTGAGGATTTTGAAGGCAACTTCTTTACCAGGCTGGTGTCACCGGTTACCAAGAATCGAGCACCTTTCACTAGCTCCTCCTTGATCATAAAAAGGAGAGCAGAAGCAAAAACACTCTGTACAATTTTTGTGCCCATTCCTTTATAAAGCCCTGACAGGCCTTCATAATGCATCATTTTTGTGATTGCATCAAACGTGCCTGAAAGAAGGATATCACAGAATGACATATTTTATAGGAAAGTAAGTAACAACAGGAAATAATAACCGGAAGAGAAGTAGAGGCTTGCTGGAAGAAATAGGAACTGACACAACAGTACTGACTCAAAACTGAAAGAAAAAAAAAACGAATGATGCCCGATCATGTACCTTCGTAGCGATGCCTCTTGTCATCGTCGATCATTTGCTTCGCCTGAAGTCTTGCCTGCAGCATAAACATGGTTCAGTTCGACATACATGCACAAATATGCAGCGGAAAAGTTGCACTTATATCTGCTGCACCAAATAATCACCTTCACAACTAGAAGAGGATATGTAACAAGAGTTGCACCCAGTTTTGCAACAGCTCCGAGAAGAAAAACCTGAGCATGTGTTTTCACGAACGAGATTAGCTGTTATGAATTTCCGTAACATAGTTAACTAACAAAGAGATGCTAGTATTAGAGGAGCACATCAAAAATGCCAAAGTGCTTTCAACAAATCTTGTTCTCTTTTTATAGACTAGATATATATCATGAATGAACAAACTTTCAGGTATTCAGAAGTAATAGGTCCAGGACCGTCAGGCCCCAGCAACAGACCTCCTAGTAATCACTAAAAATAATTCACCAGAAAAGCTATAGCTTACTTCAATAGCAGTCAGTCCCTGAGCCCCCTTAAAATTAGAGGCACGTCTCTTCTTCAGCTTCTTAAGAAGAGTCTCGTACAGCATGAACTGAATTGCGGGATTGCTGACCTAGTAGCAGGTAAAGCGTGGTGAACAACCCTTGTAAGACCACTGAGCAAAAGAAAGTGTGAAAAACAGAGACTTATACCATAATAAGAGCTGGAATAACCCCTTTCCAGAAGCCAAACACTCCAGCTTCCTTGTAAAGATCCTGAATCTGCAGATAGACTAAGTCAACCAACCATACTCCAAACTAGTTCATAACTGTAGCAGTTGAGAGCGGCTTTGAATTAAGATCACGTGTGAAATAACAGCCTTACATAATAAATAATAAATAAAAGACAACAACAAAAAGAAACATGAACTTCTTGTGTGCCTTCATAAAGTAACATTATTGACCCCATTCTTCTAGTACATTATTTATCTTGGTCCTGTAATGTTGACCGCAAGATGACTCCCAGGTCCTTCCATCCCGTCATATGCAAATTCAAAATAGGAAGATTTTTTTTCCTAAGTTTGACCCAGGTAAGTTATATTCTGTTAAATTATGATCTAAATTCTAGTACCGTATTGGACTAGACGTAGTACATACGGTGTGGGCCTTTGCGTTGACGTCGACGCGTACGAGTACAACTCGTTTACTTGTCCTACAAGGACTCTTATGTGTTGTCCCTCATATATACCCCATGTAGTCGCACCTCAGACGGTCTGTCGTCTCGTGCTTGTAATACTCCTCCTCATAGTGATTGCGCCTTCGTGCGTCCGTGGTTTTCTCCCGCAAGGGTTTCCACGTAAAAATCCGTGTCTCTTTGTCTCGTTTATTTCTCGTTATTATCTAACAAGTGGTATCAGAGCTGAGGTTCCAGATACGAGATTGGAGACGAGAGAAGTTAGGGTTTTCATCTGCGTCTTGCTGCCGCTTGCGTCGTGACCGGCGATCCGACTTGGATCGATTTCGCTTGGCCGAGACCGACAGAGATTCCGCTGCGCAAGTGCGAGATATCCACCGAGCCGTCAAATCGCCAAGTGGACAAGACCGAGATTTTTCCGCTGCAGCGCCTGAAGTTTCGCCGAGTTGCCGCTGCTGTCAGACGGGCGCTGCTACTACACGTCAAATCCTCCGCTTCAAGTCCCCACGCATAAGCGGTGATCTGCTGCTGCTATTTTTTGGTGCCAAGACCAAATTCCATCGAAGCAATCAAGATTACTAGTACTACTTCCTCACGAGAAGCTACGGTGTGGCGTCGATTACTAGTACTGCTAGTTTTTTGTTCTCCGTTAAATACGCTACATCCACCGCCATATACTACGGGTGCTATTTACTACGTTCTATTTGCTCCGCATATTAAATTCTGTTAAGAATTTTTCTACGCTTGTACTACTTTGTGTACACAGTTTTATCGACTCATGGCACCCATGAAGTACGATCTTCCGCCTGGACCATGACACAAGGTTTACCCTATGGCAAGTCAAGATGCAGGCGTTGTTAACACAAATCAGACTATGATGAAGCACCGGATAGTTTTGGGAAGAACAGAATTCAAGATTGGACCGATGAGGAGAAAAGAATTGATTGCAAGGCTTTGTCACAAATTCAACTCCATTTGCATAATAATATTTTGCGAGGAAGTTTTGAGCGAGAAAACTGCCGCCGCTCTATGGTTAAAGTGGAAGGGATTTGCATGACTAAGGATCTCACCAAAGAAGATGCATCTGAAGCAAAAATTATTCCTGCACGGTTACCCGAGGGAGGTAATGTTTTGAATCATATTTCAGAATTTAAAGAGATCATATCTGATCTAGCTGCAATGGAGGTTAAGTATGAAGAGGAAGATACCGCTTTAATGTTACTTTGTTCCTTTGCCAAGTTATTATACCAATTTTAGAGACACCATATTATACAGTCGTGATACTCTCACACTTAATGAAGTTTATGAAGCTTTGAACTCCAAGGAGAAGATGAAATTAATGGTGCCTCATGATGGTTCGAGTTCATCCCAAGCCGAGGGATTATCTGTTCGTGGCGGGACAAAGGAGAAGAACTCCAATAATGGAACAGAGGCACAAGTAAAAACGGCTACAGGGGGGCCGCAATCCGTAGACAAGAAGTATTGCGAGATATTGCAAGAGAGACGGGCATGACATCTCGAGTGTTTCAAGTTGCGTAATAAGGAAAAGAGGAAAGGTAACAAACAAGGTGAAAATTCTGCTAACGTTGCTCGTGATGATAGTTCCGATGATGCTCTTGTCGTTATTCTTTGGATGTCTTTGAGACCAATGATGAGTGGGTACTTGATATTGCATGCACTTTTCATATGTGTCCACATAGAGATTGGTTTAATACTTTTGATCCACTACTTCTGCTGGTTCCGTTTTGGGTTTTGATAATTCACCATGCAAGATTGAAGGCATAGGTTCTATTCGAATCAAGATGTTTGATGGCATAATCGAACTTTGGTGATGTTCGGTATATTCGAAGATGAAGAGAAATCTTATTTCTATGAGTGCCCTTGATGCAAAGGGGTACAAATATTCAGTGGAGATAGTGTTTTGAAGGTCACCAAAGGTTCCCTTGTTGTGATGAAAGGTGACTTAAGTTCGACCAATGGTCTTTATTACCTTCGAGGTTCTACCGTTTGTAACGCTTCTCCAGTTGTTTCAAAGAATTCTGATTGTGATCTTGCTAACCTTTGGCATATGCGTCTTGGACATATGAGTGAACTTGGTTTAGCGAGTTAAATAAAAGAGGTCTTCTTGATGGATATGAACTGGTAAATTGAAATTTTGTGAGCACTTTGTATCTTGGCAAGCACAAGAGGGTGAAGTTCAATACTTGACCCATACAACTAAAGGTATTCTTGATTATGTGCATTACGATTTATGGGGACCATCTCGCAAGAAGTCATTAGGTGGTGCAAGTTATATCTTGACTATTATTGATGATTATTCGAGAAAAGTTTGGCCTTATTTCTTGAAGCATAAATATGAAGCATTCTCGACATTTAAGGAGTGGAAGATTATGATTGAGAGACAAACCGAATGGAAGGTAAAAATACTTCATGACCGATAATGGTATGGAATTACATTCAAAGCAATTTAAGAATTATTGCAAGTCTGAAGGCATTGTCGGACATTACACCGTTCTTATACTCCTCAACAAAAGCGGTGTTCTTTGGCGTATGAACAGGACCATTATTTCCAGAGCCGTTGCATGTTGTCCAATGCGAGGTTTGCATAGGCGTTTTTGGGTGAGGCCGCTTCCTTGCTTGTTATCTCATTAATCGTTCACCATATATTGCTCTTAATAAGAAAACTCCAATTGAGGTATGGTGCCGTTCACTGCCGATTATTCACAGTTGAGAGTTTTTGGTTGCCTTTACTTATGCTCATGTTGATAATGGAAAGTTGGAGCCTAGGGCTGTTAAGTGCATCTTTCTTGGTTATAAGTCCGGTGTTAAAGGTTTTAAATTGTGGAATCCTCGAAACCCGGAAGGTTGTTATTAGCGTAAATGTTATCTTTAATGAATCATGCTATGTTACATGATGTTCCATCTACTAATGTTCCGTTGAGAGTGAACAGCAGCCTATTGTTCAGAGCCTCTTTGTTCGTGTGGAGCATGTTATTGATTCGTGTGATACATCGGTAATGAAATTGTTGATGCACATGATGAACCCGTCGTTAATGATGATCATGTCACTCCTACTCCAAATCAGCATATTGTTCCACCCGGTTGGAATCTCGCACGTGATGAGTTAGGCGGGGTATTAATAAACTGAGTTAATTGAAGAGTGCAATATTGTTTCTTTTGCTTTATACATTGCGAGAAGAAATTGAAGGTAATTCGAGCCTTCTTCATATTCCGAGGCTATTATTTACGGTGATAGTAATAAGTGGATGACCGCTATGCATGATGAGATGGAATCACTTGAAAAGAATGGCACTTGGGATTTAGTAAAATTACCTAGAGAGAAGAAACCTATTTGTTGCAAGTGGGTTTTCAAGAGGAAAGAAGGTGTTTCTCCTAATGATGAGACAAGATATAAAGCAAGGTTAGTTGCTAAAGGTTATAGCCAGATTCCGTGTATTGACTATAACGAAGTCTTTTCTCTGTTGTGAAGCATAGCCCTATTCGCACTTTACTCATTGTTGACATGCATGATCTTGAGCTTGAACAATTGGATGTTAAAACTGCATTCTTACATGGAGAATTAGAAGAGGATATTTATATGGAACAACTTCAAGGTTTTGTTATTCCTGGAAAAGAAAAGCTTGTCTCAGAAGTTAAAGAAATCTCTTTATGGATTGAAGCAATCCCGAGACAAGTGGTACAAGAGATTTGACACCTTTATGCTCTCTCAAGGTTTCAAAAGGTCTAATTATGATAGTTGTGTTTATTTGAAAAGCTGTCAACGGTTCAACTATTTATTTGCTCCTTTATGTTGATGATATGCTTATTCTTTGCAAAGACTATGTCGATATTGATGAACTAAAGAAGCAATTGAGTAATGAATTTGAGATGAAGGATTTGGGTGCGAAAGAAAATACTTGGCATGGAAATATCCGAGATAGACCGTCTGGAAAAGTATATCTAAGTCGGAAGGGATATATTGATAAAGTTCTTCGTCGTTTTAATATGCATAATGCCAAGCGGTGAGTACTCCGTTAGTGCACACTTCAAATTGTCATCGACTTTATGTCCTAAGTCGAGATGCGTATATTGAGTACATGTCTAGAGTTCCCTATTCAAGTGCAGTTGGTTCACTTATGTATGCCATGGTTTGTTCTCGTCACGACTTATCATATGCATTGAGTGTTGTCGGTAGATACATGGCTAATCACGGAAAAGAGCATTGGAAAGCGATTCGGTGGATTTTCGGATACTGCGTGGTACTTCTAATGCTTATTCTACGCTTTGGGAAAGCGGAGATGGACTTGTTGGTTTTGTTGATTACGATTTTCTTTGGTGATTTGGATAAGAGAAGATCACTCCACGAGTTATGTTTTCACCATTGGTGGTTGTCTTTGTGAGTTGGAGAGCAACTTTGCGCCTATTGTGGCTTGTTCCACTCATCGATGCCGAGTATATGGCTATTTCTAAGGCATGCAAAGAAGCTATCTGGTTGAGAGGTTTATACACCGAGCTTTGTGGAGATTCATCTTGCCCTACCGTATTTAGTGACAAATAAAGTGCCATATATCTTACAAAGAATCCAATGTATCATGAGAGGACAAAGCACATTGATGTCGATTTCACTATATTCGAGATGTTGTTCTTTGAAGGTGATTTGAAGGTATGCAATATAAGTACTCATGATAATCCTGGCGATATGATGACAAAGCCGGTTCCGACCAATAAGTTTGAGCTTTGCTCGAGCTTAGTTGGTACTTCTCATTAGTCCTATGGACTTTGGCCGCACAAGGTGTTTATGCTCATTTGGATGGAGTTATTCACTTTCTTCGACTACTGGAGGGAATTTGGATCAAGGTGGAGATTGTTAAATTATGATCTAAATTCTAGTACCGTATTGGACTAGACGTAGTACATACGGTGTGGGCCTTTGCGTTGACGTCTTATGTGTTGTCCCTCATATATACCCCATGTAGTCGCACCTCAGACGGTCTGTCGTCTCGTGCTTGTAATACTCCTCCTCATAGTGATTGCGCCTTCGTGCGTCCGTGGTTTTCTCCCGCAAGGGTTTCCACGTAAAAATCCGTGTCTCTTTGTCTCGTTTATTTCTCGTTATTATCTAACATATTCCTTACATTACAATCATAATTCAACATTTACAAGATTCAAAGAGTCGGCTCAGACCATGTGCCTTTTATCGAGAATACAAACCATATACACTTTGTTGTACGATACGTGCAACAACATAGCAATGATGTGAAGAATATATCATGTATCATTTTAGTGATTACTGTTCAGCTAGTGAATCCTGACACCCTGTGGAACCAGGAACCTGATACTTATAAACAATTTAAGGCATTACCAATTCTCACCAGCTGGACGCCTTCAAATAAAGGGCGGAGAAAGGGTGAATTTATCAGTTTGAAATCTTAGCGATATAAAGATATATGTGCCTTGTTACCAGATGATAACCTTATAGGCTTCTAGCTGATGCCAAAGGTTGTGACTTAGCAAGAAATGACATACTAATGAATTATAATAAAAGAAATGTGGATGTACACGAACTATCTTTTACAAGGTAAACATTCATATCCACGTAAATCCTCAAACAGATATTCAAGATGGACGGAGGGAGTACTATTTATTTTGCATCTTGAGTAGAGTTGGAGTAGCACTGATTGAAGAGAAGCTTGTCCAACATCGTCTGAGATGGTCTGGGTATATTCAGCGCAGGCCTCGAGAAGCTCCAGTGCATAGCGGAAGGCTAAGGTGTGCTGATAATGTCAAGAGAGGTTGGGGTAGACCACCAAACTTGACATGGGAGGAGTCCGTAAAGAGAGATCTGAAGGACTGGAATATCACCAAAGAACTGACCATGGACAGGGGTGTGTGGAAGCTAGCTATCCATGTGCCAGAACCATGAGTTGGTTGCGAGATCTTTTGGGGTTTTCAGCTCTAGCCTACCCCGACTTGTTTTGGACTAAAGGCTTTGTTGCTTTTTTTTTGACAGAGGGAGTACTTAATAGTAACAGAGTCCAGTCACAACCTTATAATCCCACAAACAACTTAATAGTAGTATCACCTTTTCCCAACATGGGTAAGAACAGACGTTAATCAGACATGTAGTAATCAGCAAAATGTAATTGCATCAATAGTGTCTTATCCTAGAGGGAGAATGATCAGAGATACGTACAACATTGATAGTTTTATGAGGGACGTTTTCCACTGGGGCAGGTTGTAGGGCCTTATCAAGAGCAGATGTCAAACCCTGATCCTGAGGGCCTTGCTGTTTGTTTGCCTTTCTGTGAGTCTGCAGACAATAATAAATTAGTATTCAGGATATCAAATGATTTCGACTAAAGGCAGTTGACTGGCATTTCCTTACTTGCATTCGTGTGACAACAACCCAAATTGGGTTCGTGAGAAGTACATTAACGCATCTGCAAAAAGCAAATGTGCAGATTTGGAATCAAATGCACAAAAAGCTCATCATCATAGCCGTAACCTTTTAGAACACACAGTATGAGCTTACAGTAATTAAGTCCAGGAAAAGACAATGCGAAAGCATGAGGTCAACGATATATGCACAAATAATTCGAATTACCCAGAAAGTGCAGCGACAGTGAGTGATTGGAACATCCCGACGGATCCATCCCCAATTCCTCTAATGGATCGCCGAAGGGATGCTGCCTCCGCCCTGCTCCGGAATATTTGGTAGAAGAAGTAGTAGACACCCTAATAGCACATCAATTTCATTCAGAAGCGTGTAGAGCATCTCAAAAACAAGGCCGGACTTATATTCACAGGAAGAAGAAAAACAAGGCAGGCAGGTAGTAGGTGCATCGAGCAAGCAGCGAACGAACCTGAGAGGCCGCGGTGCCGACGAGCGATGGCGCCAGGCCGCCGTAGAGCCGCTCCCACCCCTCGTTCTGCACCACCTACTAGAGCAGAAGAGGAGATCACGGAAGCATTAGACTCGGATCAGGGCAGATTACGCGTCAGCCCGGACGAAGAGGAGAAGGGGGTCGGGGGGAGGAGGAGGACCAGGCACAACTGGCGGACGGCGCCGTCCTTGAACGCCGGCTTGGAGGGGTCCCGCTCCGTCTGCTGCCGCGCGTTCACCTGCCGCGGAAACCCTTCCCCGTTCAGCACGCGGAAGCAACAACAGCAAAAGGCGAGCGAGCGAGCAATCTGGGGCGCGGGGAGGCGAGACGTACGGTCTGGAGCGGGTAGGTGAGGAGCTGGGCGACGATCCCGCCGCCGGCGCCGGCGAGGCCGTTGATCAGCGCGTCCGACATCTCCGCCCCGCCACCCCGGCGGATCGCCGCCGCGGCGTGGTGGGCTGCCCGAAGACCCGAGGCCCCCGCCCCCTCGGTCGCTGGTTGCTTGCCGTGCCTCGCTGGATTGCTGCCGTGGGAGTGGGAGAGACGGAGGAGGCGTGGTCTCCTCGGTTCGGTCCCGTGCTTTACTGGTACTGTCCTGCTTCCCCTTCAAGTTCAGACGTCTGCATAGTAGTACTGCTGCTCGTCAGCTCGTGTCCCTCCGCCCACCTTTTTAAACCGCCAGTTGTTGTTTAATAAACACGTTTTTTTAACCGAATTAAATCGAATTGATCCCGAATTAAATCGAATTGAGCTCTGAAACAGTAGCGGGGATAGGTAAATGGGTTTCGTTTAAAAAATGTATATATTCGGGCATCGTTTTAGTTTTTCCATTTGCATATTCAATTCAATTTAGGTTTCGTTCGGGTTAATTTGAGTTGATTGATGGGGAGTGGCGAGAGGAGTTCGCGCTTTGCACGAGGAGGATATCTCACGCCTTGGCACGTTGCGAGGAAAGCGCAGTCTGTACATTTCACAAGTGAAGGCCGGACAGCGATGCTTTGCTTTGTTTACCACGCCAACGGCCCAACACACAGTCAGATGTTTGATGTTTGTTTCGTCGGCTTCCATTCAGGCATGGATGCCCCATGCCCGAATATACTGCTTCAGTTGACATTTTCCTGTCGTCGTGAGTACATGAGGTGCTAAAACATATTAAAAAATTTAGCAACTAAAGCCCCAATGCATAGGTGACTAATTTGTTGGTGCTAAGACTAACCATGCGAAAGAATGCAAAGAAGAATATCGGATTCAACTCAAAGAAATTTTCTTATGTGCAAGATGAGTTAATGAGGAGAGGTAATCGTAGTAATCTTAATTCTCGTAATATCACGTGTCGTCTGATATGAGTCTATCTTATCTTATCTTATCTTACCTTATATATATATGTACTAATATAAACCAGCGATTGCTTCGTCGTCCGTCATCGGGCTTTTTTGCAAAACAATACCCCCGTTTCTGATAAATTGACCCGCAGTTGTGGATAACATTTCGTTTTTTTGCAAAAAAAACCCTGCCACCACAGCCCGTACGAGAGAACACAAGGGTTACCTCCGCCGCCGCGCCCCCGTCCCTCTGCTCGCCGCCGCGCGCCCCGTCCCTATGCTAGCCCCCTCGACCCATCCCTCCACCGCCGCGCCCCCGTCCATCCTCTCCTCGGTGCCCGTCCTCGCTCCGCCGTTGCCGAATCTGGACGAGATCGGGAGAATCCGCCGGATCTCGCGGAGCTGCTCGTTGGCCATGCGGGGAGGACGAACGAGCTGCTCGTCGGACATACAGGGAGCACGGACGAGCTGCTCATCGGCGTCCGTCCCGCAGCCCCGCTGAAGACGGCGCCCAGCCCCCTCGACAGCGCACTCCTCCTACTTGCCGCCCGGTATACCTCCCCTACTCGACTCCCCCTACTCGCCGGCCCCTGGATCCCACTCCCCCTAGGCAAACATAGTGTTTGATGAAATTTGACTATAGAATTGTTTTCTGTACTGTTATCGTGCTACGTCGTCAATGCAGGGGGTGTAGAAGATGTTGTCCTGGGTCTGTAGAGGATGCGGTGCGTGGCTGCTTTTGTGCATGCATATATGTTAATTGGTGTGTGTGTGTGTGTGTGTGTGTGCGTGTGCGCGTGCGTGTGTGTGTGTGTGTGTGTGTGTGTGTGCAGGATGCAAACAGCGACAGCGAGTAGGCGGCAAGTATACTGCACCGAGAAGCGATACAGGGGCATGAAGCAAGCGAGTAGGAATGCGCGGCGACCTGCTACTGCACTAATAGTAGCCTTGACGGAGTACCGGGGCCAGCTCGATAGGGCACTTGGTTGTGTGAGATGGAGATGAACCTCGCGTCGTCGCCTCTGCCGCCTGGACAGAGCTCCATCGGTGCTGGGGATGAACCCTGCGTCTGTGATGGTGATGACGCTCTCCATCTACTTTCTCCAGTGGCTATAAGTGAGTAAAGATCACATCGTGGATGTGTTTTTCTTCAGAGATGTGGCCCTGTTATTGTTGGCTGTCGAATTTGCGATGTAATCCGTCCCTATGTCGGTGTATTAACCACTTCGCCCTCCCGCACAATGAGCAGAACAGAGCAGCGGCTGAAATTTACCCATTGATTTCTTGGAGTGATTCAAACCTAGGAAGCCTGCTACTTGTGCAAGCGACAGGGTAACAAGTTTCAGTTTTCTTACTGATGCACCTCAATTTGCAAGGTTAGAACAATGTCAGTTTACTTTATATTGGTTTTCTAATTTCTACATATTCCCTCAAGCAAATCTAATTATATAGGTAGTACGGAAAGCAGGCAAATTATGTAACTATTTGGGTGTACTCATGTCAGATTGAGGAGAAAGAATTATTTTATTCACCATCCTATTTTTTATCTATAATGATGATCACTTTTTCCATCTTGTGATCTTCTTTGTGCCAGTTGTGCGAATACTTTGTTTGCACTTTAGTGGGACTGAAATTTTCCTGCTACCATGAGTCATGGTAGTAGGCTGCTGCGGCAAAAAACTGGTAAGCCCCCTAAGGGAAGAAATTTGAAGAAAGTCTCATCCTGCTTACCATGTTTCATCTTAAAATTTTGGCTTGAATTTTTTTTCCTGTGTAACCTATATCTCTGCATGGTTACTTTCTCTAGACATGCTTTAGCTGCAGCATTGGTCAAGTGGCTTGAACACAACTCACATGAGTCATTGCCAAATGGCCCTTTTCTGAAATTCATTCTCTTATGCACTGAGAGAGGAGTTACACCATGACAGTATGTATACATACATATGCAGGCAATGGAGAAACTCGTGCAGATGATGACTGAATAATTTTTCATGAATTTTCCAACCTGAATTGGCTACAGAGGTTGGGAAAAGAGTCCAGGCTCTGATGAACACAGGTTCTTTCGCAGGTGACTAACAGTTGGCACCTCTATCTTTACATTACATTAGGCCAGCGCTACAAAGCCTATGTATGCCTCTGCCTACCTGCTCAATGGACGATCCGATCACAAAAAAGTGAATAAAAATACTCATCAGTTTGTCAAAATACATGTTAGTTATCTTAGGAACGAGTATAGCTATCACCAGAGTACATGTGGATATTTCAATTTTTCTATGAAGCAAACTTATGTTATGATTATCACATTTTGATCTTGGAGTAATGATTGACGAAACTAGATGGTTACTGCAGTCTGCACCAGTCCAGTATTTCTTATTACAAGTTTGAGCTCCATAGGGATAATCTGATTAGTGTATCACAAGCTTGCTGTTTCTAATTGTGCAAATTCTGTAGTTATTTTTGTGTTTTGCAGAATGCATAGATTTTCCATAACAGAAAGAAGTGGATGTATAACCTGATTTTGCTTTATTATTTGGTGCCAGTTGGCTTTGGAAATCCCAGTTTCTCCAGTATTGTAACTCTCTGTCAAATCGTCAAATTAAACTGATCTTTCTATTTGGACAACTTGTAATTTGTAATATTATGATTTTCCTTTTCGGAAACCAATTCAACTAGACCAGGACTATGTTTATTGGTCCTCCAGTGTTTGTTGGAATGAGATGACACATGGTATGCCAGCTAACAAGCAACTGAAGCAAGACGATTTTTGTAATTTCTTGGAAAGAATGAGCCCCTGAACCCAGGATGGCAAAGGATCCAATATGTCAGGACCAGTGAGGGAATTGCAGAGCTTCATATTCAGTTTATTTTAGGTCCTTGCCTACTTCAAGTGCCTAGATTACAGGAAACATGTTTCTTCAAGTGTCTACTTCAAGTAAGTTTCTTATAGAAGTAGTCAGTTTGATTCCTTCAAAATAGTTGTTGCCTGATAATTTGTGTATGACTAAATAGTAGTACCTCAAATTTGCTTCAGCTTCTTAAAACAGAGTAATTTTGTAAATCCTAACAGAACTCTATCAGTCTGAACCAATTTCTTGTAAATCTGCAATACAGCATAGCCTCATCTGATCGCATCATTCGTTTCAGATCAATACATCCTTGTGCATTCCTATAAGATCAATAAAATTCAGTTTGATTGTGTCAAAAACTTGCTGCTTGACAATCTGTTTGACTAGATAGCAATACCTTAAAATTGCTTTTGGTTTTAAACTGAACTGAACTCAGTTGGGGCTGAACTGAACTCAGTTTGGTTCGACAAAATATAGGGTTGTATTCATTCTATAAAAACTGAACTGAAGCTAAACGTTCGGTGGGCAAAATAATTTGATGGACTGTAGTTTCTTTGTATTTTTTTGTTAACTCTAAACTGGACTCAACTCAGTTTGATTCTGTAAAAAAGATTGTGACAGACTTATATATATGCAGCAGTCTTTCGCCCACACTCAAATTAGATGGGCATGATATTTAAAAGAAATCGACATACTGTACTTTATGAGAATTTGGCAAGAAACTCGGAACCGATGGACTTGACTTGTGAAAAAATGTAATCAATGGACGACTACAGTTTATATCAAACACAGAATCGATGGACTTTCGCAATGCAGGCTTGCCCTTACCATTTACCAGGTGGCGACTTGCCGGAGGAGCCGGTGGTGCTGCTGCGACCTTCTCCAGGCGATGGTCAATGATGCAAGCTAAAACCGGGGATGGGATAGCGGCTCCGGGCGACAATCAGAGGCGAGGCAGCGCTGCAGACCGAGGACAAAGTGCTGCACCAGGGCGACGGCGCGGGGCGAGGAAGGGCGACGGCGCGGGGCGAGGAAGAAGCGGCGGATGGGGCTGCGCATGGGGGAGTTGGGGCGACGGCTCGGTTCAGCGCACGGGATCGTATTAACTCTGTTTTCTCCTAGGTACCTACGCTGGTATAGTTTCTCCGTGGGGTTACCAAACGATTCTCTCTCCTCCTTGATTAAGATGTTACATCAGTTTTCTGCTTACATGGCAGGCTTAGCATCCGTCCAGGGTGGAGCACTGGGAGCAGCCTTATAGAAGTAATGCAATATATTCTCTCTTATGCCTACTTGAAATACTGTTGTGGGTCTGTACTTTGCCTCTCATATTGCAAGGATAACACATTGTATGCCAATTCTCTTAACTGTAGTAAGGATGAAGCAGGAAAGTGTGCTGGACCTTCTAACATGAACATTGTACATGTACGAGCTACGGGCCACTATTTTTTATCATTTGGATTGTAAATGTAGTGACACCGAAGTTTGTAACATATCCTTAAATTTCTTTATTGTAACGTTATGTTAACTAAAAATCTGGTAGCCGTGACCTTGATATTCCCTGTAGAGCCAGCAAAAAATAGAATAAAAAGTTTCATTACAATTGATGATTGAATGTCAAATGGCAGTGATTTTATATCAATGTGTGGGAGGTTGATGAAAGATTGCGTGCAGAGTATACCAGTGAAAAACATCATTTATTTAGATGAGCTATTACCAAAGCAGATATACTATATTTCTAGCTGAAGTTAACATTGCTAAAATATTTCACCGGGCGGCAACATGAGGGCAAGCAACATATATATAAGCCTATTCTGAAATGTCCGAAAATATTGAAGCTTCAGCACGGCGCTCCAACATCTGTGGAGGAGCTGCACCGTTTTGGACGTGTTGGTCAACTTCTGTTGCTTGAGGGGTTGATCACGAGCATAGCATAGGCCGACGGCGGGGAGGTGGTCTGTGTCAGGGAAGAGGGTGACGCTGGGGAGGGGGCCAATGATGTGGAAGAGGGTGATGAAGGGAGGAGGATGGCAGTAGGAGAGGGAGGCAATGGCGTGGTGGCGAGCTAAATAGAGTGAGGTGGAGGGTTGGTGGTTTGGCGGTGGCGAGCTTGTGAGAAGGGAACAATGGCGGCGTCATGAATAGCACTTCGACTGGGTTCGTCAGAAGGGGAATTCAGAACTAAGATATATGCCACTTGGCGATGGCATTCTCGTCGTAAATATATTAAGCTATGTGATTCGACTTCACAAAGCTAAGCTTCGGTAACTTCACCAAATTATACTATGAGAGGCCTCCGATCCGCGTAGTTGGTGAAGCACGGAGTTGAAGGAGATCCGAACAATCCCTGAACTAAAATTCTGCTGTTGGACATCAACATATCAAACTGAAACAAGACTGGTTGATGAGCCTACCCTACCGGTGGTTGAATAATTGTAGGTCTTAGTGTCACCTCATGATACTATCCATGCTTTCCATCCTCAAGAAGACATTCGTTTAACTGCACTGTCACCCGTAGCAACGCACAGGCCTTTGTGCTAGTAACCTAATAAATGAAGCTATGCATGTTACCACAATTATGTTACTACTCCCTCCGTCCAGGTGTATTGAGCGCCTAAGGAGCTGCACCATGATCTAGGTGTGATTGGATTGGCCGTAATATTAGATATAATTAGCATTAAAAATCTTGTAAGCTGAGCTAATTGATCGCAATTCCTTCGCCTTACCAATCAACATGCAGCACGAAACGCATGCAACCAGAGTTATTGCCCATAAGATTGAAAACTTGTGCATGAGGGTGAAGCGAACGAGGCACGGGAGTGATACGAGGCTGATTTAATTCCTTCGCGTCTTACTCATTTGGAAATTCTAAAATCGCTAAGATGCCCAATACACCTGGACGGAGGGAGTACCTACTATGAAGGTAGTAACATAGTCTAGGGATATGTGTATGTTACTAGTATATGTTACTCTCCATTGTGGCTAGTCTAAGCATCCTTCATTCAATGATTTTGCAACTAAAGTTCTTCATGCATTGGTGGTCTTTTTTCATTTAAGTGTTTTGCCTAGTTTCTCGCGCTTGGCATTGTTTTTTCCTGAGATCACCATACTCATCTCTCTCCTCTTAATTATCTTGTCACGTAAGATTTTTTTGCCTATATGGCAGCCTTAGCACCTGTACAAGGTGGATCGTTAGGAGAGGCCTAACAAAAGAGACGGTCAGTTAATCACACAGTTCATCATGGACAACAAAAGAGATGGCTAGCTCGTCGTCGTACAACTAGATATACTACGAATTTGACTAAGAATGAGGACATCTAGGCTAAGGACTGCCTTGCTCTTCCCCTTATCATCTCCGTGCCGAGGGTACTACATGGGAAAACGACATAGGGGGCGAGGGAAGATGGCGTAGGGGTCTGTTAGAGTCGGAGGAGCTGTCGTCGGAGGAGTAAGAAGAGCATGGGACCCCGGCGAGACGTCTCGTGACGGGACCTGCTATGTAGCGAGGCGACGGGCTTTGGCGGCGGACGCCACTTTCTCAACCACGCCCTGCTTGGACACCTCGATCCCCTTCAGCGATGCCTTCTCGTTCTTGCGACGACGTGTGTCCGTCTTCACGGAGGTCAACAACTAGCAAGAGACCTCGCGAAGGACCTGGTGGTCGTCAGAGTCGAGCAATAGGCAGGTGTTGTGCGAACGTGGACTGCATAACACCTCACCTATATGCGCCTAGAGGAGAGCTTGTGTTATAATAGGTTTACGATGTGAGGCCGAGTGATAGAAATTACCGATTCATAAGTTTGTAAGTTTTGACATGAGGGGTGAATAAGGACCCTAGAAAAAGATATGCCTATGGCTGGGTGTTTACCTTAGTAAATCTTAGTTGTTGCAGCTTACTCACTAAGAGTACAATCATAAGTATGTGTGATTCAATGGGGTTGCAACACATAAATTTAGGCTTTATCCCTGCAAAACTGAATACCCAACAATAATCAATGCAAGTCGTGCATGGAGTTGACATCTATGTTATTATCCCGCAATCCTCAAGAACGTTTCATCATCATACTCCCCATTCCACAATGTAGTGCATATAGTTTTTTTTTCAAAATCAAACTTAGCAAACTTTGACCAAGTTTATAAAAAAAACTAGCTATATCTACAATACCAAACATGTACATTATGAAAATATAACTCATGATGTATCCGACAATATGTATGTAGTACTCTAGATGTACCTTTTTTTTCTATAGGTCAAAGTTTGTAAAGTTTGACTTTTGATAAAATTTATATGCACTACATTATGGAACAGAGAGAGTATGTAACATAACCGACTTATCCTTAACATTACTAGGGATTGGGCCACTTGTTGCACTCTTTTATATTTTGTTGATACTCACATACGGTTACCGTTTCACCATCACAAATCACAACACTGTCACATCATTTAGCATTGGAATTGAATCCTTGCTATTTTTTGCACTTATCATTTCCGTCAACTCCTCATGGGATCGATACTTTTACTTAAAAGATCTACAATTGCCCCCCTGCACTTGTGGGGCATCAGGGGCTACTAACGACGTAACATATCGGGTGTATCCAACCTCCTAGGAAGTCGGCCAATCAGGTCGGGAAGTTGGCCCATCAGGAGGCTCAACTTGTACTCCAAGACAAATACTAGTAGATCTAATAGGACTCTACAATGCAAACTGACTTGGGTCCATGTAACACTACCCCTTGTTCACCTATATAAGGGGAGGTAGGGGCCTGCCAAGTCAGCATCTAGTCTATCGACATGATCTCTCATACGAGACACCTATCAATACAATCAAACATGCAAGATGCAGGGTATTACTAAACCCGGCAAACACCGGGCAGGGCTGTGCTGGGCATGTAAAAGCCCAACCTTCCGTTCTCAAGCCCGACCACGACCCGAAGCCTGAAATACACTGTTTTCAAGTCCAAGCCCTGCATGAAATGAAGGCCGAAGCCCGGCCGAAACGTTGTTTTCTAGTGTACACACGTGCAAGCCTCGCCCGTGATATAGAAAAAGAGAAGCCCGAAGCCCGACCCAAACATTGTTTTCTAGTGTACACACGTGCAAGGCTGGCCCGTGATATAGAAAAAGAGAAGCCCGAGCCCGACCCGAACTACCTTCTGGGCTGTTAAACAAGGCCCGAACCCTGCACGAACGACAAGGTAGGCCCGGCTCAGGCCGGGTGTCGGTGCTAAAACTGGTTGATCTCGGGTAGGCGGTCCCAAGCTGGTGATCTAAGCACGATGGTAGCAGGGAAAGTAGGGACATGATATTTTACCCAGGTTCGGGCCCTCTTAAGAAGGTAAAACCCTACGTCCCACTCTGATATATTGATTGTGACGGGGTACAGAGTACAGTATGATCTACCTCGAAATCATATGAAGGAGTTCTAAGCTCTAAACCTTGTAATCGTGCCTCTACAGACTAAATCCTACGTCTTGTATAGGCATCGGGGGTATCTACGGTTTACACATGGTCGGATACAATATAGGGATAAACATGCCGATAGTTACACGCCTTGAAGTGTATGCCAAGTCTTTGGAGATTTTCATCTTGATTATGCCAAGGGCCAGGGCGTGCATGGCCCATTCATCAGCTATTGACGGGTCCTCGATCCGGCCCACAAGTGGCGGGCCGATGTGGTAAGTACCCCTAGTGTAGGACACGAACACCGGGTTTTCCGGGCTGGTCGTCGGGCTGGGCTGTCCATGCCCGGGTCTAGGTATTACCTCCACCATGAGAACCTAAACCTAGGTAAACCTCGTCCATTGTGTACCTTATCTTGATTCTCTATGTGCGCTTCGTTCCGTGAGCAACACTATCAAGGGCTCTACCAGTTTTCTGTGTCATCATCATACTTGAATTGTTTCTTTTTTGGCATAAAGATGATGCCAAAACTTGGCATAACAATTTAAGGTCAAGGAGTGGGCTGGATGTACCGTCGTCCCGGAGAAGCACCACATGGAAGTAAGTGATCACCGCCCGCTGTTCTTACCATGTTTTCAATCCCCTTCGGGGCTGAATTTGACCACGAATCTGTTCTCTCCCACATCTGTGCAGGGCCATGCAGCCCCGTGCACGATGCATTGCCCATTCCGCGGGCACTGTTCGTCACTGTTAGACTCTGTATATAATGGGCCCCACTTATAATTATGTTGTACATCATTATGTATCTCTCTATATAATGAAAAGGTCACCCCACGTTTGGAGGTGTGCCACAAACCCTAAAACCCTTGTCTAATATGGTATCCGACCTAACGATCTAATGTCTTCCGCTCCGCCTTCGCCACCAGCCGCCGCCGTCGCCTCAAGCGCCGCCGGCACCGCGGTTTCCTTCCCCACCCTTCTGCCGCCGGTCCCCGTCCACATGGACCACTCGTTCCTCCCGCCGTCCCTCGCGCGTCTCCTCAACATCGGGACTGCGCCCTACACGGCGGACGGATCGCTCGGCCCCCTGCAGACCCAATCGGCGGGGTCTCTCTTCGCCGGCCCGGCGTCTTCGCTCTACGCCGGCGTCTCATCTTCATCGCCTGCTGCATCGGCCCGGTCCCAACAACCGTCGTCGCCGCCGGCTGCCGTGCAATCCTTTGTGCCCGCGCCGCCACCACCTACTGCGTCGCACCAGTTGCGTGCGATCGCGCCTGCTCCGGCTGCCTCCATCTACACCGCAGCCGGCCCTACTGTTGCCGATGCCGCCCATGCCAATCACGGCGGCTACCCACTGTACGCGGCCTCGTACGGTCCATCGCCACCTGCGCGTCCCTCCTATGGCGCGTACCATGGCCAGGGCGCGTATCCGGCTCCGCCGCCCTATGGGGCGCCCTACCCGTACGATCCCTCGTACCCGTACACACCGGCTGCGGCGCCATCTGCACCGATGCCCTCTCCGACGCCCTATGTGGATGCTGAAGCTGCTCTGGCCGCGATCTCCTCGCCGCCGTTTTTATTCTCGCACCTCCTTCCGGTGAAGCTTAAACCGGACAATTATCTATACTGGCGTGCTCAGATGCTTCCTCCCCTTCGCAGCCATTATTTGGAGGGGTTCGTCAACGGTACCCTGCCATGTCCACCGCCACATCATCCGATGTTCTGTGCGTGGATCGCTCAGGACCAAGCCATCCTCTCAGCCATCCAGTCTTCTCTGGGTGAGGGTGTGGCTGGGCTCGTCCTCTTTGCTTCGTCCTCTCATGAGGTGTGGGACATCCTGGAGTCGAGTTTTTCGTCTCAGTCTACTGCTCAATCCATGGCCATCCGTGCCAAGCTTGGTGAAACCCGCAAGGACAATGGTACGGTGACCACCTTCTACAACAAGATCAAGAAGTTGTTCGACACTCTTGCTTCCATTGGAGAGCCCCTTCGTGACAGCGAGTTCACATCCTTCATCCTAGCCGGCCTCGACAGCGACTACGACTCGCTTGCCGAGGTGATTAATGAACGCAAGGAGCCTCTACAGCTGTCTCTTATCTACGAAGCAACGACTCAACGCGCGCCGCCCCGACATCTCCACCGACTCCTCCGTCAACGCCGTGTACCGCGGCAAAGGCGGTGGCCGTGGCCCCTCGGCAACTTCCTCCTCGGGAGGAGGGGGCAAGTCCGGTGGTGGTGCACCCTCGGCATAACAGCAGCAGGCCCCGCGTCCTGGCGCCCCGGTCGTTGTCGTTGACGGCCGCGCCTGCGCCTGCTGTACCACCTGTGGTGTTGCTCAGCCATGTCAGCTCTGTGGCCTGCCTCGCCATGTCGCCTCTCGCTGTCATCGCCGTTTAAAGACGGACTTCCTTGGCCTCGGCAATAGTGGCAAGGGCAACGAGCGCCAAGTTAACATGGCGCAACAGAGTCACACTCCTTCTTATCCTGTTGATCCTTCTTGGTACATGGATATTGGAGCAACCACGCACGTCACGAACGAGCTGGGCAAGCTAGCTGTTCAGCAGCCTTACCGCGGGCATGACAAGGTTCACAGCTAACGGGGCAGGTATGCACATTTCGCATGTTGGTCAGGCATCACTTCTCACAAACACCTCTAGGACATTGCATCTTAGAAATATTCTTCGTGTTCCCACAGTTGCACGTAACTTACTCTCTGTTCCTAAACTTACACAGGATAATAATGTTTTCTGTGAGTTTCATCCGTTTCATCTCTTTGTTAAGGATCGTGCTACGAGGAACATACTTCTTAGAGGTCGCTACCGCCATGGTTTATATGCTCTTGACGCCCCCATCGACGTTCCTGCTCCTGCTGCTGCGTTCCAAGTCTTCAGTGGCGTTTGAGTGTCTCCATCACTATGGCACTCTCGTCTTGGTCACCCAGCATCTCCCATTGTTCGCCATGTCCTCCATCGTCATGAGCTACCGTCCGAGTCTAGCAATAAAGATGCCGCCGTCTGTGATGCCTGCCAGCAATGCAAGAGTCATCAGTTACCTTTTTCTGTTTCCGCACATATAGTCAAAACTCCTCTTGAGCTTGTGTTTTCAGATGTATGGGGTCCTGCCCAGCTATCCGTTAGTGGGCACGAATATTATGTCAGTTTCATTGATGCTTATAGTCGCTTTACCTGGATTTATCTTCTTAAGCATAAGTCTGATGTGTTTAATGTGTTTCTACAATTTCAAGCACATGTTGAGAGACTCCTAAATCATAAAATCATTCATGTACAGTCATACTGGAGGGGTGAGTACCGCAACCTCAGTACTTTCTTTGAAAAACTTGGAATTGCTCATCGTGTTTCTTGCCCACATACACATCAGCAGAATGGTTCAATTTGAGCGTAAGCACCGTCATATTGTTGAAACTGGGTTAACCTTGCTTGCTCATGCATCTGCCCCGTTTCATTTTTGGAGTGATGCTTTTACTACAGCCTGTTTTCTTATAAATAGGCTTCCTTCGCGGCTCCTTCATATGAAAACTCCACTTGAACTCTTGCTTGGTCAGACCCCTGATTACACGTTTCTTAAAGTGTTCGGTTGTGCGTGTTGGCCGCATCTCCGTCCGTACAATAATTGCAAGCCTGAGTTCCGTTCAAAAAAGTGTGTCTTTCTGGGGTATAGTTCTGTTCACAAAGGGTATAAGTGCCTTCACGTCCCATCTAATCGTGTGTATATCTCCCGAGATGTTGTTTTTGATGAGCACGTTTTTCCCTTTGCTGCTCTTCCCTCATCGGACACAAGCTCCACACCGCCAGTGCACCCATCCACTATATTGCCTGATCAATTTGTAGATGCTGCACACTCACCCTCTTTGTTGTCTAACCATGGTGCAGGTATTGGGAGATGTGCGCGGCTGGAGCTCCTGGATGAGGTTGACACTCCGGCTCCCTCGTCCTCGACGGCTACGTCATCCCCGCCTGCTCACGTTGATCGACTGGCTTCGTGCATGTCCCATGCAACAAGCCCGCATGCGCCCGTGATCGCGGCTGCTGCACCGCGCGTCACCACTCCGGCCCAGCCGCCGCTTCTGCTGACTGGCGCGTCGGCCCGGTGAACGTCTCGTCTCTGTTGGCGTCCCGCCCCGGCCTGGGCAGTCCTCGCTGGGCCGTCCTCGCTTTGGGAGTCCCCGCCGCTGGGCGTCACCTGCACCGACGCATGGGCCGTCCCCGCCTGGGAGTCCCCCGTCCTCCTCGTCGCCTGTGCGGCACTTGTCCTGCTCGCGTGGATCGGCGTCGCCCTCGAGTGGGTCGGCGTCTCCTGCTGCGTCTTCCTCGTCACCGCCACCGACTGCATCAGCCTCTGCCATGACGGAGGCTGCGTCCACTTCATCATCCTCACCGTCGGTTTCGCCACCTGCCGCTTCGTGTTGCGTCCTCATACACGCAATAAGTGGGTGTTTCGTCCTAAGGAACGCAAGGATGGCACGGTGGCCTAGCTTGCGACTTGCATGGCGCAGGCCCAGTCCGACCCTACTGCTGAGCCTCGGCATTTTCAGGCTGCCCTGAGTATCCCTCACTGGCATACTGCCATGGAACAAGAATACCACGCTCTCCTTAAGAATGAAACGTGGCGACTGGTTCCTGCCAAGGCTGGTGTCAACATCATTGATTCGAAGTGGGTCTTCAAGGTAAAGAAACATGCTGATGGTTCTATCGAGAGATACAAGGCTCGACTAGTTGCTAAAGGATTCAAACAACGCCATGGCCTTGATTATGAGGACACCTTCAGTCCCGTGGTCAAACCTACCACGATCCGGCTTCTGCTCTCACTGGCACTTACACGTGGATGGTCTCTTCGTCAGCTTGATGTTCAGAATGCTTTTCTTCATGGTGTCCTTGAGGAGGAGGTTTACATGCGTCAGCCTCCCGGTTTTGTTGATCCAGCTCGTCCGCAGCATCTGTGTCGTCTTGTTAAGGCACTCTATGGTCTGAAGCAGGCTCCGCATGCTTGGCATGCGCGTCTTGGCACCACTCTTCGGGCTCATGGATTTGTTCCCTCTCTGGCCGATACCTCGTTATTTCTTCTTCAGCGACCTACAGTTACTATGTACCTACTGGTCTATGTTGACGATATCATCTTGATCAGTTCCTCGGACTATGCTGCGTATCGCTTGGTTTCTGCTTTGAGTGCTGACTTTGCAGTTAAGGATCTTGGGCAGCTTCACTATTTCCTTGGCCTCGAAGTTTTGTCCTCTGGTTCTGGCTTGACTCTCACTCAGCAGAAGTATTCTCTCGCTATTCTTCGGCGGTCTGGTATGCTCCAGTGCAAGACAGCTACTACACCTATGTCCTCCACTGACCGACTATCTGCTCTCGATGGTTCTCTCCTCTTTGCTGATGAGGCTACTGAGTATCGCAGTATTGTTGGTGGCTTGCAATACTTGACTATCACTCGTCCTGATATCTCCTATGCTGTCAACCGTGTCTGCCAGTTTCTTCATGCTTCTAGAGACTCTCACTGGGCTGCGGTTAAGCGCATCTTGCGCTACATCCGGTTCACTTCTTCTTATGGCTTGCATCTGCAACCGGCCCCCTTTGGAGTTCTCTGCGTTCTCTGATGCAGATCACTGGGAGTCCGGATGACAGATGATCAACGGGGGGATATGCAGTGTTCCTTGGTTCGAACTTGATCGCCTGGAGTGCTCGTAAACAAGCAACGATGTCCCGAAGTAGCACTGAAGCTGAGTACAAAGCAGTTGCAAATGCCACCGCAGAGCTTATTTGGATACAATTTTTGCTCAGAGAGTTGAAGATTCCTCAGAAGCAGCCACCGGTACTTTGGTGTGATAACATTGGGGCGACGTACTTATCTTCAAATCCAGTCTTTCATGCTCGCACCAAACACATCGAAGTTGATTACCATTTTGTCAGGGAACGTGTTGCCCAGAAACTGCTTCTTATCAAGTTCATCTTCTCGAAAGATCAACTTGCTGACATCTTCACGAAGCCACTGCCTCTTCCTCAGTTTGAGGGGTGTAGGCGCAATCTCAACCTGGTGAATTCTTCTGAGCACGGTTAAGATTGAGGGAGGGTGTTAGACTCTATACTGGACCCCACTTGTAATTGTGTTGTACATCATTATGTACCTCTTTATATAATGAAAAGGTCACCCCACGTTTGGAGGTGTGCCACAAACCCTAAAACCCTTGTCTAATAGTCACTAGTTGTCGATACATTCATAGGTACGTACCGTTCACCCATTTTGCAGCCTTCTGTTCCACCAAACATAATAAAGACTTGCTAGTTGTGCGCGTGAATCATGAAGTCGTAACTGATAGCCTAATGCTGGTAATAAATATTTTGGTCTTGTCAATTTCCCTATTGTTGTCACAAATTGCTGCTGAGGTGATTTGGAAGAGAGAGAGAGAGAGAGAGAGAGAGAGAGAGAGAGAGAGAGAGAGAGAGAGAGAGAGAGAGAGCACATAGCCATGCCGAACTGAACCGGACGTTATTGCTGAAAATCTTGTTAGACTCCTCTATCATTTGGAAGGCCCAACCACACTGCATTAATCGGGAACAAGAAAGTAGCTAGACCGGCATCCATGATCATCGAAATGGGGTTTCTTGCTTGTTATTCGAACAAATTGAAGGCTGGTAGCTGGCGTGCCTTCATGACTAGTGGACAGTCATATGTACACGGACAGTAGCTACTGCTATAACACTGGCACCAACAACGTCGAGGGTGAGGAGACAAGCGAGTCGAAAATGGCTTACCTCCAGCAAGCGCCGGCATGGTTCCTCTGGCTGGCCTCCCTCGGCGCCCTATACGTCTCGGCATTCTTGCCCCGCCTCCTCGTCTACCTCACGCACTGCCTGCGCCGGCCCGAGGACCTCCGCCTGCGCTACGGCACGTGGGCCGTCGTCACCGGCCCGACGTCTGGCATCGGCCAGTCCGTCGCCCTGGAGCTCGCACGCCGGGGCCTCAACCTTGTTCTGGTTGACCTCGACGCCGCCAATCTTCACGAAGTCGCCGGCACGATCATGTCTCGCCACGCCGTGCAGACCATGGCCGTGGTATTCGACCTCTCGCACGTCTCCACTCCTAAAGGTACCATGCATATACATCTACTCAAGCATGATTTAACGCATGATATAGGACTAGGAGCGCATAGAAACAAACACTTGAACTTGATTGCCGCCGTCGTCATCGACCGGTGGCATGCATACATGCAGGTGACGCGGCGTTGCGGCGGCTCCGGGATGCCGTGAAGAAACTGGATGTGGGGATTCTGGTGAACAACGCCGGGATAGCGAAGCCGGGTGCGGTGTTCCTGCACGAGGCCGACGTGGAGGCGTGGGTGAGGATGATTCGCGTGAACCTGTGGGCGGTGACGGAGGTGACCGCCGCGGTGCTGCCCGGGATGCTGCGGCGGGGCAGGGGCGCCATCGTCAACATGGGATCGGCGTCGTCCGAGGGCATCAACTCCTTCCCCCTCCACACCATGTATTCCGCCACCAAACGGTACGTACGTGATATGAAGCATGCATCAAATCTTTATCTCCAACTCCAACACGCTCTATGCTCGTGAGACTTGCGTTTTCCACATGTTGAAAATTTGATGCATTTCGATGGAGCAGGTACGTCGCTCAGTTCTCCAGGAGCCTTTACGTTGAGTACAAAAGCAACGGGATAGATGTCCAATGCCAGGTACGTACAGTACTCCAGAATCTGAATTTCTCACCGGCTCCAGAAACGATTCCACCGGAACGTCGTGGGGCTGGTTTAAATGCCGTGTCCTCAACACTGCACATCCAAGCGTTCTTGCAAGTGGCCTGCAGTCGAATCAATTCAATGCATATATGGTACTACTACGACCCTTAGATTTTGATAATAGACGGTCCATATCTATTAGGGGGTACAATAAAAGAGCTCTTTCACGAGGAGTAAAAGAGGTCGTGTAATCTCGTGCAGGCGCCGTTCTTCGTGGGGACTACGATGGCTTCCGGCTTCGCCGCGGCCTGGCGGTCGTCGGCGTTGGTGCCCACAGCCGACACGTATGCGCGCGCGGCTGTGGGCTGGATCGGGAAGGGCGGCCCGCTCTGCGTGCCCAACCTCAGGCACCGGCTCCTGGGGTGGTATTTGGCCGCCGTGCCAGGCGGCGTGCAAGACTGGTTCTGCCTGCGCGAGAACCTGCGGCACAGAAAGATGCTCCGGAGAGCGACATCGCCGAGGGCGTCAGCGTGCAGGCCGCATGGACATGGGATGCCATCGATTGAGTAGGCGCTCTGCATTGGTTTCGAAACTCTCTGGATTGTAATGCATGCCAGTTATTTTTTCGGAAAAAGATGAGTATCGGACATCACGAATATGTTTCTTATATGTTACCCTAGATTTCGTTACTAAAGAGTAAAGATATGAGAAAACAAAAAGAAGTGCGTCCCACTTTGCCAGCTCAGTTGCAAAACCTCAGTTGCTGCATGGAAAGCCCGAGCTTGATGCAAGTTGTAGACATGCACCACCGGGGCAATGGCAAGGAGAGAGGAGCTTGCCATTAGGACATTTGTGGCCTCGGTTTAATTTGTAATCTAGTCACTTAGTGTGCTCCTCTACTCCCACCCCACCCCAACTATACATGTAATTCCTTTGTACTCGTTTGATGTCTTAATTTAAAAGTCAGTAGGGGGCTCCCCTATTGTCCAAAAGCTTCAAAAAGAAAAGGAGAGAGGAGCTTGCGATGCTTTTGAGAACTTTTGTTCAGAGAAGACTTGTTCGAAAAATCGAAGGCGGTCCGGATCCTCTGTGGCATCTCCAACATAGACCCTGAAACCACCAGCATATGTCCGGACAGCATGGTCCGGATATATTGTGTCATCAATGTGGAGTCGTAACGGTCCATCGAGCGATCTGGATGCATTCTTTCCCGCAAAACGGAGACAAATAGGGGCTTTGTAAAAGTCCGAACCGCTGCCACGCCAGCGTCTGACCATCCTGGCCCATCCAAAATCCATCTCGGTCCCATTTTCTTTCAATCCTCCTCTTCTTCCCCCTTGTTCTACTTCCCCGCCATCCTCCTCCGCCACCACCATGGTTCTTCTCTGGCCGGTACACGTGCATTGCCGGACCTCCGCAACCAACATCGAGCGCCCCCTCGCCTTTTACGACGGCGTCGTCCACCCAGGACCCGTTCGTAGGCAGGTAGACTCTATCCCCCTGCTGAATTCGTCCATGGCAGTCACCACGTCCGGCATGTGTTCGGTCAAATGCCATTGAGCTTATTCTCCAACTTCGTTTCGTTTATTTAGAGTTCAGCGGATGGCGGGGTACTCATTCTTGAAAGATGAGTTGTTGTGCGATGTGTGGCTGACCGCATCCGCGGATTTCGTAGGCATGAGCAGAGGGGGTCCCTTCTTGCAACGCGTGCATGATTCGTTTCACGTGCGAAAGCACATTGCGCCCTACGACATGCATATCATCCAACAACGCAATGTGAGATCGTTGGCGTATCGATGGTACGCCATCCAGACCTCCGTCACCAAGTTTTGTGACGCAGTTGGTCGATTGGAGGTAAGGTGGCCATTGCTCGCGGTAGAGGAGGAAATCGTAAGTTTTGCTTCTTCTTGCTCCACTTGTTTATTGAATCATTCATTCACTCAATATTCCTTTACACATTGTGTAGCCCGTACACGCTGCCGTGATGTACCACAAAAAAGAGAGATGACCTTTTATGTACATACACTATTAAATGAAGCTAAAGGGGCGGTATGTGTGGGACGACAGGATTCGTTTGTGAAAAATCTGTTAAACAACCGGTTAATCTCGTTGAATTTGAAGTACTATTGTACTAGACTTATTTGCATGCTATTTATGAATGATTTGTGTTCTTTTCTATCTAAACTTTGATAAAATCCACCGTATTTACATGAATTTCATTCCAGTAGTTTAAATAGTTGTTGAAACATATGTGAACAACGTTACGTCACCGGCATTCATGTGCATCGACTGGTCCACTCTGACCACGTACGGATGTCGGAAATTTGCTGATCAGCGTTTATCAACCGATCGAGCCGGAGAGAGACCGACCGGCCTACGTACGTGTCACGCCCAATATGCGATACTATCCTAAAGAGACTCGAAGGTCCCACCAAGGATAGAACCGCATATTGAAACGCTTTTGCAAGGTGGATATCATTACATCAACATTACATAATATATGAGGATACATACAAGAGGCATACAATGCCACATGAATACAACATCACAATACATGAGAACTATTGGGGAACGTAGTAATTTCAAAAAAATTCCTACGCACACGCAAGATCATGGTGATGCATAGCAACGAGAGGGGAGAGTGTTGTCTACGTACCCTCGTAGACCGAAGCGGAAGCGATCACAACGTAGAGGAAGTAGTCGTCGTTCTCCTCGCGATCCAACCGATCCCAGCGCCGTTACTCCGGCGCCTCCGAGTTCTTGGCACACGTTCAGCTCGGTGGCGCTCCTCAGCTCCGATCCGGCAAAGCTCCGGGGAGAGAGAGTTCCGTCGACCTGACGGCGTGGTGGCGATCTTGATGTTCTACCGACGCAGGGCTTCGCCTAAGCACCGCTACGATATGACCGAGGTGGAATATGGTGGAGGGGGCACCGCACACGGCTAAGAGATCCAAGAGATCAATTGTTGTGTCTTTGGTGCTAGCCCTGCCCCTCTATTTATATGTTGAGCCCCGGGGTCGAAACTTGGAGCAAAAGCCTCCTCAAAGTCGGTTTTGCCCGAAAGGCAAGAGTCCCACTCAGACTCCAGGACCAAACGCCACAATCCTTGGCGTCTGGCCCAGACGCCATGGGCCTCGGCGTCTGGCCCAGGGCGAACGCCCGAGGTCTCGGCGTTTGGCCCCAACCTCCATAAAACTCCTTTTGCACTGACCTAAAGCCTCATGGGCTTGACCCCTTGGCCTAAACATATCATCCAATATATGAATCTTTACCGACCATTTCGAGACTCCTCGTCATGTCCCCGATCTCATCCGGGACTCCGAACTCCTTCGGTACATCAAAACATGTAAACTCATAATATAACCGCATCGAAACCTTAAGCGTGCGGACCCTACGGTTCGAGAACAATGTAGACATGACCGAGACACGTCTCCGGTCAATAACCAATAAGCGGGACCTGGATGCCCATATTGGCTCCTACATATTCTACGAAGATCTTAATCGGTCGAGACCGCATAACAACATCGTTGTTCCCTTTGTCACCGGTATGTTACTTGCCGAGATTCGATCGTCGGTATCCAATACCTAGTTCAATCTAAATTCTTGGCAAGTCTCTTTACTCGTTCCGTAATACATCATCTCACAGCTAACTCATTAGTTGTAATGCTTGCAAGGCTTAGTGATGTGTATTACCGAGAGGGCCCAAAGATACCTCTCCGAGCAATCGGAGTGACAAATCCTAATCTCGAAATCGCCAACCCAACATCTGCCTTTGGAGACACTGTAGTACTCCTTTATAATCACCCGATTCGTTGTGACGTTTGGTAGTACCAAAGTGTTCCTCCGTAAGCGGGAGTTGCATATTCTCATAGTTATAGGAACATGCATAAGTCATGGATAAAAGCAATAGCAACATACTAAGCGATCGGGTGCTAAGCTAATGGAATGGGTCATGTCAATCAGATCATTCAACCAATGATGTGACCTTGTTAATCAAATGACAACTCCTTTGTCTATGGTTAGGAAACATGACCATCTTTGATTAACAAGCTAGTCTAGTAGAGGCATACTAGTGACACTCTGTTTGTCTATGTATTCACACATGTATTATGTTTCCGGTAAATACAATTCTAGCATGAACAATAAACATTTATCATGAAATAGGAAATAAATAATAACTTTATTATTGCCTCTAGGGCATATTTCCTTCAGTCTCCCACTTGCACTAGAGTCAATAATCTAGATCACATCACCATGTGATTAACATCGATAGTTCACATCATCATGTGATTAACACCCATAGTTCACATCGCCATGTGACCAACACCCAAAGGGTTTACTAGATTCAGTAATCTAGTTCACATCGCTATGTGATCAACACCCAAAGAGTACTAAGGTGTGATCATGTTTTGCTTGTGAGAGAATCTTAGTCAATGGGTCTTTCATATTCAGATCCGTTATGTATTTTGCAATTTTCTATGTCTACAATGCTCTCCACGGAGCTACTCTAGCTAATTGCTCCCACTTTCAATATGTATCTAGATCGAGACTTAGAGTCATCCAGATCGGTGTCAAAACTTGCATCGACGTAACCCTTTACGGCGAACCTTTTGTCACTTCCATAATTGAGAAACATATCCTTATTCCACTAAGGATAATTTTGACCGCTGTCGATGATCTACTCCTAGATCACTATTGTACTCCCTTGCCAAACTTCGATTGTAGGGTATACAATAGATCTGGTACACAGCATGGCATACTTTATAGAACCTATGGCCAAGGCATAGGGAATGACTTTCATTCTCTTTCTATCTTCTGCCGTGGTCGGGTTTTGAGTCTTACTCAATTTCACACCTTGTAACACAGGCAAGAACTCTTTCTTTGACTGTTCCATTTTGAACTACTTCAAAATCTTGTCAAGGTATGTACTCATTGAAAAAACTTATCAAGCGTCTTGATCTATCTCTATAGATCTTGATGCTCAATATGTAAGTAGCTTCACCGAGGTCTTTCTTTGAAAAAACTCCTTCCAAACACTCCTTTATGCTTTGCAGAATAATTCTACATTATTTCCGATCAACAATATGTCATTCACATATACTTTATCGAGAAAAGGCTGTAGTGCTCCCACTCACTTTCTTGTAAATACAGGCCTTTCCAAAAGTCTGTATAAAATCATATGCTTTGATCAACACATCAAAGCGTATATTCCAACTCCGAGATGCTTGCACCAGTCCATTGATGGATCGCTGGAGCTTGCACATTTTGTTAGCTCCTTTAGGATTGACAAAACCTTCTGGTTGCATCATATACAACTCTTCTTTAATAAATCCATTAAAGAATGTAGTTTTGACATCCATTTGCAGATTTCATAAAATGTGGCAATTGCTAACATGATTCGGACAGACTTAAGCATCGCTTCTGGTGAGAAGGTCTCATCGTAGTCAATCCCTTGAACTTGTCGAAAACCCTTTGCGACAAGTCGAGCTTTAATAAACGATAATATTACCGTCGTCGTCAGTCTTCTTCTTGAAGATCCACTTGTTTTCTATTGCTTGCCGACCCTCGGGCAAGTCAACCAAAATCCACACTTTGTTTTCATACATGGATCCTATCTCAGATTTCATGGCCTCAAGCCATTTTGCGAATTTGGGATCACCATCGCTTCTTCATAGTTCGTAGGTTCATCATGATCTAGTAGCATGACTTCCGAACAGGATTACCGTACCACTCACAGTGCGGATCTTACTCTGGTTGATCTACGAGGTTCTGTAGTAACTTGATCTGAAGTTTCATGATCAACATCATCAACTTCCTCACTATTTGGTGTAGGAATCACTGGAACTGATTTCTGTGATGAACTACTTTCCAATAAGGGAGAAGGTATAATTACCTCATCAAGTTCTACTTTCCTCCCACTCACTTCTTTCGAGAGAAACTTCTTCTCTAGAAAGGATCCATCTTAGCAACGAAAAACTTGCCTTCGGATCTGTGATAGAAGGTGTACCCAATAGTTACCTTTGGGTATTCTATGAAGACGCACTTCTCCGATTTGGGTTTGAGCTTATCGGTGAAAACTTTTTCACATAAGCATCACAACTCCAAACTTTTAAGAAACGACGACTTAGGTTTCTTTGTTAAACCATAGTTCATATGGTGTCGTCTCAGCGGATTTAGATGGTGCCCTATTAAGCGTGAATGCAGCTGTCTCTAATGCATAACCCCAAAATGATAGTGGTAAACCGATAAGAGACATCATAGATCGCACCATATCAAATAAAGTGCGATTCTGACGTTCGGACACACCATAACATTGTGGTGTTCCGGTGGCGTGAGCTGTGAAACTATTCCACATTATTTTAATTGAAGACCAAACTCATAACTCAATTATTCGTCTTTGCGATTAGATCGCAGAAACTTTATTTTCTTGTTACGATGATTTTTCCACTTCAATCTGAAATTCTTTGAACCTTTCAACTATTTCAGACTTATGTTTCATCAAGTAGATATACCCATATCTGCTCAAATCATCTTGTGAAAGTCGAGAAAATAACGATACTTGCCACGAGCATCAACACTCATTGAATCGCATACATCGGTATGTATTATTTCCAATCAGTCGGTAGCTTGTTCCATTGTTCCGGAGAACGGAGTTTTAGTCATCTTGCCCAAAAGGCACGGTTCGCAAGCATCAAATGATTCATAATCAAGTGATTCCAAAAGTCCATCGACATGGAGTTTTCTTCAAGCGCTTTACACCAATATGACCTAAGCGGCGATTACCACAAATCAGTTGCACTATCATTATTAACTTTGCATCTTTTGGTTTCAATATTATGAATATGTGTATCACTATGATCGAGATCCAATGAACCATTTTCATTGGGTGTGTAACCATATAATGTTTTATTCATGTAAACAGAACAACTATTTATTCTCTTACTTAAATGAATAACCGTATTGCAATAAACATGATCAAATCATATTTATGCTCAACACCAAATAACACTTATTTAGGTTCCACACTAATCCCGAAAGTATAGGGAGTGTGCGATGATGATCATATCAATCTTGGAACTACTTCCAACACTCATCGTCACTTCCCTTCAACTAGTTTCTGTTCATTCTCGTAACTCCCGTTTCAAGTTACTACTCTTAGCAACTATACCGATTATCAAATACCGAGGGGTTGCTATGAACACTAGTAAAATACACATCAATAATCTGTATATCAAATATACCTTTGTTCACTTTGCCATCCTTCTTATCCACCAAATATTCAGGGGTAGTTCCGCTTCCGGTGACCAGGTCCATTGCAGCAAAAGTACTTAGTCTCGTGCTTAGGTCCGGACTTGGGCTTCTTCACTCAAGCAGCAACTTGCTTGCCGTTCCTTTGAAGTTCCCCTTCTTCCCTTTGCCCTTTTCCTTGAGACTAGTGGTCTTGTCAATCATCAACACTTGATGCTCTTTCTTGATTTCTACCTTCGTTGATTTCAACATCACGAAGAGCTCGGGAATCGTTTTCGTCATCCCTTGCATACTATAGTTCATCACGAAGTTCTAGTAACTTAGTGATGGTGACTAGAGAATTCTGTCAATCACTATCTTATCTGGAAGATTAACTCCCACTTGATTCAAGCGATTGAAGTATTAAGACAATCTGAGCACATGCTCACTAGTTGAGCGATTCTCCTCCATCTTTTAGCTATAGAACTTGTTGGAGACTTCATATCTCTCAACTCGGGTATTTGCTTGAAATATTAACTTCAATTCCTGGAACATCTCATATGGTCCATGACGTTCAAAACGTCTTTGAAGTCCCGATTCTAAGCCGTTAAGTATGGTGCACTAAACTATCAAGTAGTCATCATATTGAGCTAGCCAAACGTTCATAACGCGTGCATCTGCTCTGCAATAGGTCATCACCTAGCGGTGCATTAAGGACATAATTCTTACGTGCAGCAATGAGGATAAACCTCAGATCACGGATCCAATCCGCATCATTGCTACTAACATTTTTCAATACAATTTTCTCTAGGAACACATATAAAAACATAGGGAAGCAACAACGCGAGCTATTGATCTACAACATAATTTGCAAAATACTACCAGGACTAAGTTCATGATAAATTAAAGTTCAATTAATCATATTACTTAAGAACTCCCACTTAGACAGACATCTCTCTAGTCATCTAAGTGATCACGTGATCCAAATCAACTAAACCATAACCGATCATCACGTGAGATGGAGTAGTTTTCAATGGTGAACATCTTATGTTGATCATATCTACTATATGATTCACGCCGACCTTTCGGTCTCCGTGTTCCGAGGCCATATCTGCATATGCTAGGCTCGTCAAGTATAACCTGAGTATTCTGCGGCGTGCAAAACTGGCTTGCACCCGTTGTAGATGGACGTGAAGCTTATCACACCCGATCATCACGTGGTGTCTCGGCACGATTTAACTTTGGCAGCGGTGCATACTCGGGGAGAACACTACTTGATAATTTTAGTGAGAGATCATCTTAAAATGCTACCGTCAATCAAAGCAAAATAAGATGCATAAAGGATAAACATCACATGCAATCAATATAAGTGATATGATATGGCCATCATCATCTTGTGCTTGTGATCTCCATCTCCAAGCACCGTCGTGATCACCATCGTCACCGGTAGCGACACCTTGATCTCCATCGTAGCATCGTTGTCGTTTACGCCATCTATTGCTTCTACGACTATCGCTACCGCTTAGTGATAAAGTAAAGCAATTACAGAGCGTTGCATTTCATACAATAAGCGACAACCATATGGCTCCAGCCGATTGCCGATAACTTCGGTTACAAAACATGATCATCTCATACAATAAAATATAGCATCACGTCTTGACCATATCACATCACAACATGCCCTGCAAAAACAAGTTAGGCGTCCTCTACTTTGTTGTTGCAAGTTTTACGTGGCTGCTACGGGCTTAAGCAAGAACCAATCTCACCTACGCATCAAGACCACAACGATACTTGTCAAATAGACTCCGTTTAACCTTCTCAAGGACCGGGCGTAGCCACACTCGGTTCAACTAAAGTGAGAGACAGACACCCGCCAGCCACCTTTAAGCACGAGTGCTCGTAGCAGTGAAACCAGTCTCGCGTAAGCGTCTGGCGTAATGTCGGTCCGGCCGCTTCATCTCTCACAATACCGCTGAACCAAAGTATGACATGCTTTGGTAGGCGGTATGACTTGTATCGCCCACAACTCACTTGTGTTCTACTCGTGCAAAACATCAAACCATAAAAACCTAGGCTCGGATGCCACTGTTGGGGAGCGTAGTAATTTCAAAAATTTCCTACGCACACGCAAGATCATGGTGATGCATAGCAACGAGAGGGAGAGTGTTGTCTCGTACCCTCGTGAACCCGAAGCGGAAGCGATCTGGCGTAGAGGAAGTAGTCGTCGTTCTCCTCGCGATCCAACCGATCCAGCGCTGTTACTCGGCGCCTCCGAGTTCTTGGCACACGTTCAGCTCGGTGGCGCTCCTCAGCTCCGATCCAGCAAAGCTCCGGGAGAGAGTTCGTCGGCCTGACGGCGTGGTGGCGATCTTGATGTTCTACCGGCGCAGGCTTCGCCTAAGCACCGCTACGATATGACCGAGGTGGAATATGGTGGAGGGGCACCGCTGCACGGCTAAGAGATCCAAGAGATCAATTGTTGTGTCTTTGGTGCTAGCCCCTGCCCCTCTATTTATATGTTGAGCCCCGGTCGAAACTTGGAGCAAAAGCCTCCTCAAAGTCGGTTTTGCCCGAAAGGCAAGAGTCCCACTCGACTCCAGGACCAAACGCCACAATCCTTGGCGTCTGGCCCCAGACGCCATGGGCCTCGGCGTCGGCCCGAGGCGAGACGCCCGGGGTCTCCGGCGTTTGGCCCCCAGCCTCATAAAACTCCTTTTGCACCGACCTAAAGCCTCATGGGCTTGACCCCTTAGCCTAAACATATCATCCAATATATGAATCTTTACGTCTCGACCATTTCGAGACTCCTCGTCATGTCCCCGATCTCATCCGGGACTCGAACTCCTTCGGTACATCAAAACATGTAAACTCATAATATAAGCATCGCCGAAACCTTAAGCGTGCGGACCCTACGGTTCGAGAACAATGTAGACATGACCGAGACACATCTCGGTCAATAACCAATAGCGGGACCTGGATGCCCATATTGGCTCCTACATATTCTCTGAAGGTCTTAATCGGTCGGACCGCGCATAACAACATACGTTGTTCCCTTTGTCATCGGTATGTTACTTGCCCGAGATTCGATCGTCGGTATCCAATACCTAGTTCAATCTCGTTCTTGGCAAGTCTCTTTACTCGTTCCGTAATACATCATCTCACAGCTAACTCATTAGTTGTAATGCTTGCAAGGCTTAGTGATGTGTATTACCGAGAGGGCCCAGAGATACCTCTCCGACAATCGGAGTGACAAATCCTAATCTCGAAATCGCCAACCCAACATCTGCCTTTGGAGACACCTGTAGTACTCCTTTATAATCACCCGATTCACGTTGTGACGTTTGGTAGTACCAAAGTGTTCCTCCAGTAAACGGAGTTGCATATTCTCATAGTTATAGGAACATGCATAAGTCATGGATAAAAGCAATAGCAACATACTAAGCGATCGGGTGCTAAGCTAATGGAATGGGTCATGTCAATCAGATCATTCAACCAATGATGTGACCTTGTTAATCAAATGAAAACTCCTTTGTCTATGGTTAGGAAACATAACCATCTTTGATTAACAAGCTAGTCTAGTAGAGGCATACTAGTGACACTCTGTTTGTCTATGTATTCACACATGTATTATGTTTCCGGTTAATACAATTCTAGCATGAACAATAAACATTTATCATGAAATAAGGAAATAAATAATAACTTTATTATTGCCTCTAGGGCATATTTCCTTCAAGAACAACATTCGACTACGGATGAAACACAAACAGAAGCTCAAACGACATCCACCCTGCTAGCCCAGGCTGCCGACCTGGAACCTATCCCCTGATCGAAGAAGAAGCAGAAGGAGAACTCCAAAACAAGCAAACATCGCTCTCGCGTCATGATCATCGCATAACCTGTACACTGCAACTGTTGTTGTAGTAATCATGAGCCACGAGGACTCAGCAATCCCATTACCATGGGTATCAAGACTAGCAAAGCTTAATGGGAAGGGAAGGGGTAAAGTGGTGAGGTTGCAGCAGCGACTAAGCATGATATGGTGGCTAACATACGCAAATAAGAGCAAGAAGAGAGCAAACGGAACGGTCGTGAAGCTAGCAATGATCAAGAAGTGATCCTGAACTCCTACTTACGTCAAGCATAACCCAAAACCGTGTTCACTTCCTGGACTCCGCTGAAAAGAGACCATCACGGCTACACACGCGGTTGATGCGTTTTAATTCTGATCTGGTGTCAAGTTATCTACAACCAGACATTAACAAAATCCCATCTGCCCATAACCGCGGGCACGGCTTTCAAAAGTTTATACCCTGCAGGGGTGTCCCAACTTAGCCCATGATAAGCTCTCGCGATCAACGAAGGATATACCTTCTCCCAGGAAGACCCGATCAGACTCGGAATCCCGGTTTACAAGACATTTCGATGATGGTAAAACAAGACCAGCAAAGCCGCCCGATGTGCCGACAAATCCCGATAGGAGCTGCACATATCTCGTTCTCAGGGCAACACCGGATGAGACTAGCTACGATTAAAACCAGACTTCGAGTTTCCCCGAGGTGGCCCCTTGGTGACTCGGTTCGGACCAACACTCGAAGGAGCACCGCCCGGGGGCTAAAATAAAGATGACCCTCGGGCTCCGAAACCCAAGGGAAAAAGGGCTAGGTGAGGCAAATGGTAAAACCAAGGTTGGGCCTTCTTTGGAGGAGTTTTATTCAAAGCGAACTGTCAAGGGGTCCCATAAATCACCCAACCGCGTAAGGAACACAAAATCCGGGAACATAACACGGTATGATGGCCGGAAACTAGGGCGGCAAGAGTGGAACAAAACACCAGGCATAAGGCCGAGTCTTCCACCCTTTACCAAGTATATAGATGCATTAATTAAATAAGAGATATTGTGATATCCCAACATAATCCTGTCCATCATGGAGCAGTCTTCAACTTCACCTGCAACTCACAACGCTATAAGAGGGGCTGAGCAAAGCGGTAACATAGCCAAGCAATGGTTTGCTAGGAAGGGTGAAAAGGTTAGAGGCTGACATGGCAATTTGGGAGGCTTAAAGAGCAAAAGATAGGTAGCGCAACAAAGCGATAGAACGAAGCAACTAGCATAGCAATGATAGTAGTGAGATCCAGGGTAACGGTCATCTTGCTTGAAATCCCGCTAGGAAGAAGAACGAGTACATGAAGAAGACGAACGGATGAAGCCACGAAGATGAACCAAGCGTAGACGAACGAATCCTCACGATCGCAACGAAACGGGAACTATCGAGAAGAAGCATACAACATGGTAAACACACCACACATGAACAAAGCATGATGCTCAACCAAGTATGATGCATGATAAGACTACATAAAGCTACTCATGGCAAGAGATGATGCATACAAGAGCAACACATCAAAGCAAGTTTAAATGAGGCCGGAAACAACATATAACAATTCCGGTAAGTCCTCATATGCAAATTTAGAAATTGGTCCAGATCTGAATAAACCTTATGTTCAAGTTGTTAAACAGTAAGTTAAGATGCACCAAGATGATCTACACGAGATTCTAGTCAAGTTACATATAAAGTTCATTTAATTCGGAGCTACGGCCTAAAAGATATGAGCAAAACAAGTTAATCATGGCATTGATGCAAAATGCATACAAACATCAAGCAAACACTCTCAAAACAAGGAGGCAACATGATAATATGAAACTACATGCAATTGTAAGCAAGTTTCATATAGAGCACACTCAAAACGAAGCAACGGTTCAACACACACATGAAACAAGTTTAAAGGACAAGCTGTCTAAAACAGCAACTAGGCATATTGCAAGCATCAAAACAACATGCTACAGTACCAAAATGTGAAAAACAAAGGCATGGACATGATTTACAGGTACAGCATGACAAAATATGAACACTGAGCTATCTCCATAAATCACTAGAACATGCTCAAACACACATGGCAAGATTGCAAACAATAACAGTTTCAGACTTTGCAGAAATAACATCAGGTTGCAATGTTTAGAGCTATCAAACAACATGCTACAGGAACATATAATGGAAACCAAAGGCATGGCATGAATCTACTAATTTCATATAACCAAAGTCCTTTACTGACCATGAGCCAAAAATGCACAGAAGATATGAAGGCACCCATGTAAACATGGCAAATGATATGACAGATTCAAACATGGCAGGAACAACAATACGTAGGCATGTTGGTGAGCTTGTACCACTCACCACATAGAAACACATGGCATGACAACGCAACCAAAAGTAAGAATACATGTTTATGAAGCTAAGCATGGAAAGAGAAAGTTCATAGGGTACATGGATCACTAGCAAATCACATGGCAAAACTGATCTTAATGTTAACAGGCTGACCGCAACATTATTTAGCAATTTGTGAGAAAGATTAAGACAATCTACATCAGGCTATAAATGCAACCAGGGGCATGGATGGATAGAGCATGACATGTATAACAAAACATCCTTAGTGAACCTCTCCAGATTATGCATATAATGACTTGTGGCAGCAGGTTTACATAGCATCATGAAATAACAGATTCAGCCTAGCAAAACAGTAACAGCAAGTACCCTACTTAACAAGCTTGATGCACTCAGTAAAAGGCTCACAAAAATACATAGAAAGCACCCCTGTAATGATGGCATGATGTATTTAAAAACACATGTATAGCTCATGCTCATAGGATGCACACATCAAATGCAACAAAAATGACAAATCACCAAGTTATAACAGTTTCAGCAGATTAACATCATATAGCACTCTTGCAACGACGATTCAGGCATCAAGATGAACTCAAACAAGCATGGCACAATGGAATGAAATGAAGAGCATCTCATGATGAACATTTCTATATATAGCACGCACAAAACGGAGCAATATGCAAAGAGTTGTGATGCGATGAACAGGGGACCGAAATGCAAATATTACGGGGACTTAGTGAAAATCGGGGTCAACCTCAGATCTTCTCGGATCCAGATCCGGGGCGCGGAAACCGAAGACGGCCGGAGATGGGGCGGCGGCTCGCCGGATCTGGAGGCCGCGGAGGGCGCCGGAGATGGCCAGGGCACCGGCGAGGAGGTGCCCGGAGGGGAGGGGCGCGACGCCGGTTGCCGGAGATGCGGGCGGCGGCGCGGAGGCCGGGCGGCGAGGGAGGGCAAGGCGGCGCTGATTTCGGGCGGCGGCGAGGCGGGCGCAAGGGGCGCGGGCGTGATAGGACGGCGGCGACGGGAGACGGGCTGGAGGCGGGCGGCGCATGTGGCGGCTCCGGGAGAGGCTGAGCTGGGTCAAGGGGACGGCGGACATGTCCGCCCGGTCCGGACGAAACCAAGGGCGCGGAGGGAGGAAGGAGCTAGGGTTAGGGGATTCATCCGCGAAAAAATGGAGGGGAGGACCTATTTATAGATAGAGGGAGCTAGGAGTGTCCAAATGGGGAGCGGTTTTCGCCCACACGATCGTGATCGAACGACCGAGAGCATGGAGGGGGTTTGGATGGGTTTTGGGCCACTTTGGAGGGGTGTTGGGCTGCAACACAAAAGAGGCTTTTACGGTTACCCGGTTAAACGTTCGAGTACCAAACGACCTCCAAATGGCATGAAACCTGACAGGCGGTCTACCGGTGCTATACCAAGGCCGCTTGGCAAACCTCTGGCCATTCTGAGAAAGTTTAACACCCGCTCACAACAGGAGACAAAAGGGGAACGCCGGAGGGCATAGGAGTGCCGGATTGCAACACGGACAACGGGGAAAATGCTCGGATGCAAGAAACGAACACGTATGCAAAATGAAATGCACATGATGACATGGCAATATGCAACACGCAAGCAAATGACATGGCAACGATGGCGAATAACTGGCGGACACCTGGAGCATCGAATCCGGGGCGTTACAACACTTCTCCACTAACAAGAGATCTCGTCCCGAGATCTTAGGACCAAGACGGAAGGGAAAAGGGATGAGGTGAAGCAAGAACTCAAGAGAAAAAGCAACGAATCGAGAGCACTCGAGAAGAAGAGAGGAACGACGAGAATGACGATAATCGACAGCTCACAGAATCAGATAGACTATGACACCTCTCCGGTTAGAACGAGATAAGAAACGAATAAGACTGAAAGGATTTAGGCAGCACTCCGGCTAAAACATGAAGGAATAGAACACGAGTTTGAGTGGATGGAATGATACTTGATAAGACATGACACAAAACCTTCGGAAAGAATTGAAAGAGTTGAATGAAAGAACGGAGAAGAAAATGACAGCTTGTGCCACGAATGAAATAGAAAGCATCTTTAGACGGAAGGTTTAAACGGAGTTGTTGAGAAAATCAACAACGAAAAGAATAAGCTTGTTGTGGTCTTATGGTAAGATCTCAAGATCATAAGGTGTTAACCGGCCACAAATGGAAAATTATTGGATAGCTTAGAAGAACGAAGAAATGCAAAACTCCACTTCAATTCATGAACATGTTTATTTTAATTTTACATTATTTTCATTGTTTTGAAAAAGAAATGGCATATGAACACGCACAAATATAGTGAGATTTAGCCTAATACAACTCAAAAAAGAAAAAAAGAGTTTATGTGTACCGCGTTGGCCTAGCCAGGCCCATAACACAACACTCGTCTGTCATGTTCTTTCTTCACCCGATCCCCTTTCTTACGGCTCTCGCCCTTCAGTCATTTAGCACATGCCCTATGTTTCCAGGCAACTAATTTTGGTAGAGCACATTCCGTGCTTAATGTTTCTATTATTTTGTCCAGCTCTGACATTTCCACCAACTTTGTTTCCTCACCAACAGCCTACATTTGAAAATCCACGCATCAAGGAGCAAACAATCCACTACCATAGGAAAAAAATAAAGGAAAAATATCATCTATTGTGATCGTCCTTGGTGACACCAATGCCGATGAATTGAATGACGCCCAGGGAGTGCATTGACTCCCAGCGGTCTCACCCACCGTCGCGGTCGTCACCAGCATTGCTCCTGCCTCCCGGCTCCTCGGAAATACAACTGTATCTATTGACACACCAAAAACAATAGAAAGATCAATCAGTCACATTCGCTAAGCACAAAGGAAATAAAGAGAACATGATTAATAATCGTGCCAATTATTCTTACAATTTCCAAGAAGGTAGCATGCTTCAAGGTTGCTGATGTCCACACATAGTCTGACAAGATTTTGGCCTGGACGGCGATGCGCAACAGTGATAGCCTCTAGAACAACCCAACTTTCTGAATTTCTTGCATCTGCACGCACATTTGAGCAACTACACATGAGAACTCCATCCCAGTGTCAAGCCAGAGGTAGCATGACAATGATGATGGCATGGTGGTAGACTCCCAGCAGGGTGAGCAAGCGAGGATCAGAGGATGAGCAAACTATCACCAAGCACGTAAATCTTGGAGAGGTAACGCATGTGCGCAAGAAGAAGACCGGCCCCGGCCGCTGCCATCACCTAAGCAGCTGTCAGCGGCCCGGTGTACTCCCAAGAGCCCAGGGTGGTGTCAGCTGGAGGTGGTGTTGATGGTTCAAGATACCCGTTAGTTGCACTTGAGAAATCTCTAGGGACAAGAACTTTATCAAATAGCTTATGTATGTGAAATAAACTATTCATAATAGCAATTTTGAGCTGATCCAAGTCAGGTGTGTTACCTCAAATGACTTCCCTAATTAATCTCTTCCCCGTTGTAACGACTTTCTAAATTCAAGGATCCTTATTAAGTATCTAATCTTTTGGTTTACATCAAGTGTAGTAAATTTTAGCCAAATTCTTTAAATAGATGCATCACATTACGGAAGCTGGACATAAATAACTTCCCTAATCTCTTCTCCATTGTAATGACTTTCTAAATTCAAGGATCCTTATTAAGTATCTAATAGTTGGTTCTACAGCAAGTGCAGTAAATTTTAGCCAAATTATTTAAATAGATGCGTCACATTACGGATGCCGCCGGACACAGACATATATATAATAAACAATCTCATTACAGGTTAACACATGCATGAGTAGCAAATAAATTGAGAAAATAACTAAACACTGGTAGAGAAATTTTAGTTTGCCAAATGTCTGAAAGAAAGGACACAAAGTGTATATGCATGGCCTCGTAAAAGTACCTAAATTAGCTTAACAGGAGAGAGACCTGAAAAATGCCGAAGTAAACTTGAACTGACATAGATTTTGCTGGACCAAACATGATACATGTTAATTTAAGCATCTACTAAATGCACACAGAAAAGGGGATAATCTGAAACTAACAGTAAAAAATTAGTACATGCAAACCGTGCTTCCTTCATCTCTAGTACTATTAAACAAGCAAACATATTCATCGCTAAGTGCACCCAGTCTAATCTACACAGAACTGTACGGACCAATTGCAGCCTTAGATTAAGATCATTTAATTTAATCTAACGGTTAAGATTACACTAAGCCTCGCCCCAAACTGCGTTTAGCGATTTTCGTGGGCGGACGAAAGCTCTGCCGCCCGCATTTGTTCAGCCATACGAGTCTCTACTACTATTAAACAAGCAAACATATTCATCGCTAAGTGCACCTAGTCTAATCTACACAGAACTGTACGGACCAATTGCAGCCTTAGATTAAGATCATTTAATTTAATCTGACGGTTAAGATTACACTAAGCCTCGCCCCAAACTGCGTTTAGCGATTTTCATGGGCGGACGAAAACTCTGTCCCCCGCATTTGTTCAGCCATACGACGAAGAAAAAGGCAAGATACGATACAGGGGTAACAACACGATTGGGGCGACGGTGCATCTTCCGGGGAGGATAAGAGGACAGGGGAGGAGAAGGAGAGGCCTGGTGGCGGCTAAGGTGCTCGCCGGTGAGCGGGCTCCGTGGCCTCCTAAGCGCACGGAGTTGGATCGGGCGCATCCCAGCGGCCATGGCTGTACTCGCTCGCCCACCTGCCCAAAGAACCGGGCGCTCCCGCCCGCCTCTCCTACCCACGGGAAGCTACTGCTCCCTTCCTCCTCCGCGCCAGCCCAAGAGCGCCCACCCGTTGTCCGTCGGCTGCACCAGCGCCTGTCGGTTGGCTGCACCAGCGCCCTCCGTCGGCCCCGCGTCGTACTGCCGTCTCCTCAATCTGTAGCCAGGGACATGCAGCGCCCTCCCGGTGGCCCTCGCTGGCGTCATCGTGTCGTACTCTCGCCATCTCCCCAATCCGCAGCCAGGACACGCCAAGAAGCTTCGATCATGAGGCCGCCCGCGCCGGAGGTCTTCCATCTCAGATTTGCTTTCTTTACGGTATTTCCTCAGTGATGTGATACTTCAACTTTTATTCAAGTGATTCCCAAATTGATGTAACCAAGAGTATGTCGTGGATCACCATTTTAGATTCTGAAGTTTATTGTCATCTACCTTCTGAACTTTATTTGTCATTTTTCAGCGATGCACATCTTTACTATCAAGTTTATAGTAATCAAGTAGTCCTAAATTTGAAGGTATATCAAACATTTATATTCCTGATTATAGGGTGCTGTCAAGAATTTCATCATTGCCACTGCTTTCCCACCGAGGTATTTGCCGCATGCAGCCATGCACAAGTGTAAATCACTTGCATCTTCTCTGTGCGTTCCCGTCACTCCATGCCGCACGAGGATGCAGTTACCACACCCTTGAGTAGGTAATTCATCAATTGATAGCTTTTGTCCCTGCCGTGACTTGCATCTTTCTACCTTGCTTCAAATTTAATTTGACTGAATGCCAAATAAAGATCAACTTTATCTCTGATTGATTCATGGAAGTGCAATCTGAATTATATTCGGGATACTCTGATTATTACTTGCAAGTTATATTCTAACAGAATGTCTTTGGTTTAACAACTTACAAGTGTTTCTTGTACTGATGTTAACCCCATAAAAAGGACTCCCAGGTGGACATTTGCTATAAATAATTAGGTACTTCTTTCTCATTATCAGATTCAAATGCTCAGTGAAACTATCCAATGGATGGACTGGTTGTTTAACACTGTATCATCAACACTTTATTCTTATCTTATCTCCTCTTCCATTCACTGAAATCTCTACTACTATTAAACAAGCAAACATATTCATCGCTAAGTGCACCCAGTCTAATCTACACAGAACTGTACGGACCAATTGCAGCCTTAGATTAAGATCATTTAATTTAATCTAACGGTTAAGATTACAATAAGCCTCGCCCCAAACTGCGTTTAGTGATTTTCGTGGGCGGACGAAAGCTCTGCCGCCCGCATTTGTTCAGCCATACGAGTCTCTACTACTATTAAACAAGCAAACATATTCATCGCTAAGTGCACCCAGTCTAATCAACACAGAACTATGCGGACCAATTGCAGCCTTAGATTAAGATCATTTAATTTAATCGACGGTTAAGATTACACTAAGCCTCGCCCCAAACTGCGTTTAGCGATTTTTCGTGGTAGACGAAAACTCTGCAGCCCGCATTTGTTCAGCCATACGAGGAAAAAAGGCAAGATACTATACAGGGGTAACAACACGATTGGGGCGACGGTGCATCTTCCGGGGAGGATAAGAGGACAGGGGAGGAGAAGGAGAGGCCTGGTGGCGGCTAAGGTGCTCGCCGGCGGCGGGCTCCGCGGCCGCCTAGCGCCGCGGAGTTGGATCGGGCGCATCCCGCGGCCATGGCTGTACTCGCTCGCCACCTGCCCAAAGAACCGGCGCTCCCGCCGCTGCCTCTCCTACCCACGGAAACTACTGCTCCCTTCCTCCTCCGCCAGCCCAAGAGCGCCCACCCGTTGTCCGTTCGGCTGCACAGCGCCTGCTGGTCGGCTGCACCAGCGCCCTCGCGCCCGGCCCCAGTCGTACCTGCCGTCTCCTCAATCAGTAGCTGGACATGCCAGCGCCCTCCCAGCGGCCCTCGCCGGCGTCATCGTGTCATATCCGCCATCTCCCCAATCCGCAGCCAGGGGACACGCCAAGAAGCTTCAGTCATGAGGCCGCCGCGCCGGAGGTCTTCCATCTCAGATTTGTTTTCTTTATGGTATTTCCTCAGTGATGTGATGCTTCAACTTTTCTTCCAGTGCTTCCCAAATTGATGTAACCAAGAGTATGTCGTGTATCACCATTTTAGATTCTGAAGTTTATTGTCATCTACCTTCTGAACTTTATTTGTCATTTTTCAGCGATGCACATCTTTAGTATCAAGTTTATAGTAATCAAGTAGTCCTAAATTTTAAGTTATATCAAACATTTATATTCCTGATTATAGGGTGTTGTCAAGAATTTCATCATTGCCACTGCTTTCCCACCAAGGTATTTGCCGCATGCAGCCATGCACAAGTTACTAAACTTGCATCTCCTCTGTGCGTTCCCGTCACTCCATGCCGCACGAGGATGCAGTCACCACACCCTTGAGTAGGTAATTCATCAATTGATAGCTTTTGTCCCTACCATGACTTGCATCTTTCTACCTTGCTTCAAATTTAATTTGACTGAATGCCAAATAAAGATCAACTTTATCTCTGATTGATTCATGGAAGTGCAAGCTGAATTATATTCGGGATACTCTGATTATTACTTGCAAGTTATATTCTAACAGAATGTCTTTGGTTTAACAACTTACAAGTGTTTCTTGTACTGATGTTAACCCCATAAAAAAGACTCCCAGGTGGACATCTGCTATAAATAATCAGGTACTTCTTTCTCATTATCAAATTCAAATGCTCAGTGGAACTATCCAATGGATGGACTGGTTGTTTAACACAGTATCATCAACACTTTATTCTTATCTTATCTCCTCTTCCATTCACTGAAACATCTTTAGTGCATGCTTGTTACTTCTTTGAGTGCTTGAACATAAATATTGAGAAAACCCAATTTTCTATGGGCATGAATAATCTTTCGATTCATACATAAAATCAAAATGTGGTTCCAATTCCAGGAGGTATGGCATGATTTCTCTGCTGGCGTGTGTGTGTGTTGCTTGTTTGTCCGTTGCCGGGTGGATTGCACGGCGGCGATGCCGGGAGCCAGGGGCCATTGGAAAAGTGAGATGCCGACGTCACTCAAAACGATCCTTGCCTGGTATTGACAAAATCATCCACAAATTAATTGATGGCATTGATCCTTGCTTGGCATGTGCTTGGCATTGACTGAATCCTACATTGGCGAGCTTGTCTCTCGACCAACCTCTTCGTCTTGATTTTTTTAGAAGCTAACTCACTTGAAAAGGAGGCCTGAATTACCTTATATTCAGCATTGATCACATAGACTAGATATTTTTTTACGGTGAAAAAGTTGGACAATTGAAAACCTATCCGAGAATCTTGCTGGTTTGTGCGCTCCAATTTGCATATAGAGAGGTTCAGATGTCTGGCCAGCTAGGCACTGCCTATTTGTCTAAACCTGAAAATTCAAAAATCACTTTTGTTTTCACTAACACGGCTAGGGCCAAAACCCACTATCAAAAGAGCCTCAACAGCGGACGGGGTGGTGGAGTAGTCACATACTCACAATACAGTAACTGCTAGCTATACTTCTGGAGCAAATTCTTTGTCGTAGTCATCAGGCCGCAGATGGCGTTGCCGGGATACACGCCAAGGTCTCCGGCCATATAGGCCCGTGAGGGATCCAGGGTGTTGCTCTATGCAGCATCATGACCACAATGGTGTCTTTGTTTTGAAAATACTATTTGAATGGCATCACAACATTGAGTACACATGTTTTTTCAACAGTTGCTTTATTTTTATACAATGTGAATCTCCCTGGGTTAGCGCTTGTTACGTGCGTTACACACGGTTAATTTTTTTCACGATTTATTGTTGTTGCTGTTTCCCACGAGGTACTTGATAAAAAGTGCTCGGCGTGTGGCGCTCTTCAATGACTTGTTCTCTTTTGAAGAGCAAGCAGTAGAGCATGAGAGCGCCGTGATCCTCCAAATTCCTGCTCGCTTCTATACCCGTATGTCTGTTATTTTTGACTTATTTTATTCCCTTGAGTGCTACATAAGAGGTGTCTTTGCAGAGCTTAAGAACAATTTATTTGGTTGGAGCAAACTAATACTGTATTGCAAAGGACCGGACAGGCAACCAACCAACTACAAATGGACTGCCCGTTATCCATGTGTTGGAATAGATGATATTTGATGATTTGAACCTTGCAACAGTAGGGTTTCCACATGTATGATCTAAACAATGGCTGAAAATTTTTGTTGCAGCATTGTATTCAAACAAATTTGTTGAAAGATATTTCTAATATTTTAGTGCATGTGATATATTATTTTAGATAGTAGTACTACTTTAATGTGGTGTGGTACATTTTAGCTGACAAATGGGTTAAATTCATGTACACATCAGGTCATCGGCACTCAGTATCTCTGTGTTCTTGACATACAAAAACTATACATGTGTGAACTCTTGAAATAAAATACCATATTGTTTGCTTGATTGTTATTGTAGTTAACAAAATATTTAAAAACTTAGCAAAATATACAATATCCAATAATATAGTACGTATTGGCATCTATAGTGATTATCAACATTTATATTTGTAAGACATGTGTTTCACATGCACGTTTATACTGTTTTAAGTTTTCAACTGCAGGGGTGTGAGACTTCAGCATACTCTGTACATAAGCAGGGAGTTCAGAGGCAGAACTGAAGGTAGACTTGGGTGCAGTTATCCACTCCTACTTGCTTTCAGTAGAACAGCATATTACACTGCTATGCATTGGCATCGGTTTTATTACTCCACAAATGTGGGTCATCACACTGTGAAAGCAAGATCATGCACTGGCATCGGTTTTATTACTCCACAAATGTGGGTCATCGGCCATGACAAAATATGAGATAGCAAATATTATGGATACAAGATGGCAGCATAAACTTCGCAATTTTATGATTTGCGATCCTGTAGATTTTTGCCATGTGGAGGACCAATGATTCTGGCTATATGCAATGGAGTTTAATCCATGTATGTTAACTAATTATTAGATATCTATCTATGTGAATTTGGAGAAACATATGTGTTTGAGATGATTTAAGAGTGCCCTTACCGGTCGTGTAGGTCCACGGTAATTCGATTGTTCTGATTTGTGTTCCTTTTTGACTTAACGGAGATGTATTTTCACTATTAAGTGTAATAATTAATAACTATTGGATGTGTTCCGCAACGCGGTACACGATGAGTGGAACTTTCCTTGAATGAGGAGAAATGCCTTCGAATTACTAAGTTTTATTTGGTTTTCTGTTTCATGTGTTAGTTCTGTATTGTACCAATGTTCATTCAAATGAAAATGCAGGAAGAAAAAATAGGTACTACAATGATGAATTTATGATACTATTTCCATAAAATCAATAAAATATAGGATATTGAAATGTAGGGGGGGTTGAGGTTTAGAGGTCTGCTGGAGTTAAACAAATTGTAAGTGAGGATCTTTATAGGTGAGTCCCTATGTGTCTATGTGTTGATTGATGGGAAATGTTTTAGGGGATTTATGGGAGTTTCTCTGACTCCGGTACATGACTCCTTGGAAATCCTCCCAACCATTCCCGTTTACGCTAAACAACATATTTTCTTACCCTTTTAATTATTATTATTATTCAAATTTTCTTTAGTGAATTCAACTTCATCATAAAATTGAGTTTTGCTTCGAGCACGCCCATGACGGCCACACGACAAGAGCCGGCAAGGAGGCAGAGTTCATAAAGTACATGTTCGACCGCGACAACCCCAAGCATGTGTCCGCGTACCTGATGACGAGGTGACCAGGTGAATACGACTCATGAGAGTGCGAGCTTTGAAAAAGTATAAGTAGAACACATATTAGTCGCAAGGGGGCGCAAGAATTTTATTTCTCCTGTTGCAACGCACGAACACATTTACTCCATCAAACATAAATAAAATTAATAAGACTTTTTTTATATTTGAGAGACGTGCGTTGCACGTACATCTTACTAGTCTAGGGAAAACAGTTCAAACAACACATTTGGCCGTTAACGAAGAAGTACGTAATAGGTAAATGTTCTCTACCACAACACTGAAATATTGATAAGGAAACAATTAATAGTAAAAGTAGAGTAACACCAAATCTTGTCTGAATCTTAACCAAAAAAGAAATCAAGCCCAGTTCAAACTGTTAATGTAATCCTTGTTGGAATCTAGACACTGTATAGACCATGCTCGTGTGTAGTAGCATGGGGAGATGACAGTTGGCTGTTGTGTGTGTCCCTGCACTGTAGCAACGTCTGTGGGTGCTGAGTATGCTTGAGCATGGTTACAGGCCGTACATGTATGTGTTTGTGTAACTTCACACAAAAGAGAAGGAGCCGGCTATGTTGCTGGCCAGAGCAAAAGAGAAAAAGGAATTCATTGCCTGAAGAGAAAACTGAACCCGTGTCTCATCTCTACTTTTTCTCTCGCTTTGCATTTCGTCAAACACCTCATCAGCGTAGTGAGATCCATCAAAACAGAGCGTGAACTAGAGTTCCTACCAACACAAACCAAAGGCATGTCAAAACCTGCATATAGTGGCATTGAGAGACACAAGAGAGGAAGCAAGAAGGATTGGTAGGGAGAGAGAAGAAAAGAACGATCTGGAGAATCTCATTGTCGGTGTCAAAACCGGCGGATCTCGGGTAGGGGGTCCCGAACTGTGCATCTAGGCGGATGGTAACAGGAGACAAGGGACACGATGTTTTTACCCATGTTCGGGCCCTCTCGATGGAGGTAAAACCCTACTCCTGCTTGATTAATATTGATGATATGGGTAGTACAAGAGTGGATCTACCACGAGATCAAAGAGGCTAAACCCTAGAAGGTAGCCTATGATATGATTGTTGTTCGTCTCTGGACTAAAACCCTCCGGTTTATATAGACACCGGATAGGGTTAGGGTTACACAGAGTCGGTTACAATGGTAGGAGATCTACATATCCGTATCGCCAAGCTTGCCTTCCACGCCAAGGAAAGTCCCATCCGGACACGGGACGAAGTCTTCAATCTTGTATCTTCATAGTCCAGAGTCCGCCAACGGTGATAGTTCGGCTATCGGACACCCCCTAATCCAGGACTCCTTCAGTAGCCCCTGAACCAGGCTTCAATGACGACGAGTCCGGCGCACATATTGTCTTCGGCATTGCAAGACGGATTCCTCCTCCGAATACTTCATAGAAGATTTTGAACACAAGGATTGTGTCCGCTCGCAAAACAAGTTCCACATACCACCGTGAGAGAGAATAACCTTTGCATGATCTCATCGACGTATTCCGCGGCATGACATCACACCATGGCCATGCCTTTATACGAATCGTTTTTACTGTTCCACCTCAGCGCGTTTAGCGAGGCGGTTTCCTTGGCACGTCTTATCAAAGTGGAGATCGTGCCCCCTTATTTCGGGATTCCCATCAATACGGACGTGGGTAACCCAACCGCGCCATTGATTATGGCGCTTGGGAGATAAGCGAGTTTTACCAGGCTGGCGGGGGACGCATAGCTTCGTCCGCCCATATAAGGGGATAAGGATCCACCTTTTAACCTATGCCTTCTTCCTCCTTTGCTCATCCATTTCCGCCTTTTCGAGCTCCAGCGCCCAAGTCCGCACATCCCTCCTCAACCTTCTCCAGCCATGTCCGGAGCGGGAGGCAAGTGGATGGTCTCCTCCGTCACGGAGGGACAAGTCAAAAAGCTGCGGAAGGCCGGATACTTGTCCAGCGACATCGCACACCGGCTCCCCGACGAGGGGCATCCCATTCCCACCCCCAGGCCCCATGAGAGGGTGGTGTTCCTCACCCACTTCCTCCGTGGACTAGGTTTTCCACTTCACCCATTTGTCCGGGGGCTCATGTTCTACTACGGCCTGGATTTCCACGATCTGGCCCCGAACTTCATCCTCAACATCTCGGCGTTTATCATCGTGTGCGAGGCCTTTCTCTGCATCCAGCCCCACTTCGGCTTATGGCTGAAGACCTTCAATGTCAAGCCGAAGGTAGTGGGCGGCCGCCAAGCAGAGTGCGGAGGTGCCATGGTTGGCAAGATGGCCAAAGTCCTATGGCTCGAGGGCTCCTTTATGGAGACCATAAAGGGGTGGCAATCGGGGTGGTTCTACATCACCGAGCATGCGACTCTCAATGGGCGGCGGCCCCGAATTCGATCTGGCTTCCCCACACGGCTCACATCATGGAAAGAGATGGGCCCGACGTGGGGTGATTCGGAAGAGCTGTCTGGACTCCAAACCTGCGTCCGAAACCCGTGGACAAGAATCTCAAGCTTGTCAACGTAATCCAGTGATGCTCATCCGCCGGATTCTCCCATGCCAGAACGGGCCTTCAATTTGTGGGAGTTTGATCCGCACAACACTGAACCTTGAGCCGGCTCTTGACACTACGTGCGAAGATGCCCGGAAGGTGCTGTTCAAGGGCGAAGCTCCCGCATCCGCATCTGCTACCGAAGATTGCGGATTCAGCTCGCAGCGTCAAGCCAGCGAGGTAACTTATTTTACCCTTTATGGGATTCTTTTTCATAGTTTGACTCTATGCGGGATCTAAAACTCCCTAACCTTTGACAGGACTGGCTGAAGACGTCCGGACAGATTAACTGTCCGGCCCCCTTGCCAGAAGACCTAGCGGACGCCCGATTGACGGGGCTGCTGGCTCCGGCACCTCACGTGGTGCCGGAGAAGAAGGCCAAGAAGAAGGCCACGGCAACTCGAAGGATCTCCCGGCGCCAGGTGCTGTCGGACTCATCGTCCGACGACTCTGAGGCGGAATCCTCTCCTAAGAACGAGGAGGAGGAAAAAGAAGCCTCTCCCCCAGCGGGGGGAGAGAAGAAAAGGAAGGCCGCCCGATCGGGAGGCCGGAGGGTCCAAGAAAGGAAGGACCCTTCCTCCGAACTTCTCCACCAACGCCGACAACGACGAGGAGGAGTGGCCTCAAGGGCCAAGCCTGGCGAGATCGTAAGTGTCCGGACTCGGAATAGCTCATGACTTTTTATTTGTCGCATAGTGTCTTCTAACGCCGATATAACCATGTAGCCCGCCTAAGGATTTGTGCTCGCCGCTTGCCGAAGCGGCTCCCTGGATTCGTCGGATGTGAATAGCACTTCACTTCCGACCACCTCCTCTCTTCGTGACGCAGACGACACCGCGGTGGAGTCCCAAAAGGGGCCCAGCTAGGAGGAGGTGGTCCTGGAGGCGCCGCAAGGCGACCTCCCGGACTCTGGGTGCAAAGGGGGCGAGACCCAAGAGGGCTCTAAGTCCGGCCCTGTGCCGGACTCCGTACCACAACCTTCAGTGGTTCCGAAGTCCGGCAAGCGGCCCCTTCGTAAGAAGGGCAAGACTGCGACACCGGTGACCTCCGTCCATCCGGAGGCACCGGATAGTCAGCTGGAGGCGCTTAACGGCGCCTCCATCGACGAGGAGCACCGCACTGTTATGAGTGTGGTGATCCAGAAAGTTCAGTCCGCCATGAGCGGGCTGGTTGCCTGTACCAGCCTTCTAACAGGCTTTGAGGTAAGTTTAGTATATGTAAAAATATTACCGCATAGACAGTAGCCCCTGATGCTTAGTTCGGTGTTCAGAAAGAAAAGTCGGACTGAGGATCTAAAAATATATACGTAGGAGTCTAACATAAGTATGTCAATATGCGAATGCAGGCTGCGCTGCTGACCTCTGCCGAACTGACTGCGGAGGCCAATGCATTGAAGCAGAGCCTCGAGCAGTCCGAGAATGAGCTCGGCCTTGCCAAGAAGCAGCTCGAGGACAAGGAAGGTAAGTAATATATTATTAAAGTAATACCTTATAGAAAGGATTTGGTTGCAAAAATGACAGGACTAACGTGGGTATTGTAGGGGCCACGAACGAGGTGGCGACCCTGAAGGAAGCGGTGTCCTCGGCCGAAAGCAAAGCGGGCCATGAGCGCACCGAGCGAGAGAAGCAGGAGGCACGGGTGGCGGAGGTGCGGCAAGAGCTCCTGTGCTCTCGTGGAAAAACACGAGTTTGGAGCGTGACTCGAAGACTCGAGAGTCTGAGCTCGCCTCGGCTCTTGAGAGTGCCAAAGCCGCTAAGGCCGAAGCCCAAAAAGCCCTTCAAGAAATTGAATCATTAAAGAAGATAGCGACGGGTAAGGCATTCTTTATGCAAAGGAAGCATGTGAAAGTGAATTATCTATTACTTACCCGAATCCGGAGCTCTCCAGGAGCATTCGCAGATCTGCCTCAGAGTGTGTCTGATGCTGCCGCGTTCTACCGCGCCGAGGAGGGGAGCTCGACGGAAAAGGTGTTCTGGTCTCAGTATGCCGAGGCAGGACATCCGGTGCCCCTGAGCGACCAGCTGAAGCAGCTGGTCGAGCTCCACAAGGTCGCAGAACAGGCCATGAAGGGCCTCATAATTCAGCTGTGGCCTAAGGAAGCCATGCCTGGGAGCTACTTCGGGCTAATGCGGCGGCTGGTGGACGCTTGTCCGTGGATTGAAGTCATCAAGCGCTCTGTCTGCATTGAAGGTGCCCGTCGGGCCCTTGCCCGTGCTAAAGTGCACCGGGGCAAGCTGGATGCTAAGAAGCTTGTGATGGACGGGCCACCGCTGGGCAAGGAGCATCGCAAGCCCGAAATGTACTATGAGGGCGTCCTGAAGGGTGCCCGCCTTACATCGGGTGAATGCTCCAAAGATGTAATTTTTAATAGACTCGCATTTGTTATCCTGTACGCTTAAAACTTGTTCATATGCGCTAAGCAACACTTGTGAATTTAAAATATTACCTTCTGTGCGGCCGTGTATTAAATTTGAGAGATGGCGAGTCGTCGGCTTCAGCCCCCATGCCACGAAAGTGCTTTGGGGTGTTCGATAAACTTGAGCGCTCTTGTTCCCATCCTTTGGTCCTTCGAGGAGGCGCTCAACGCATAACGAACAAGGCAACCGGACTATAGTGCTTGAACACTCTCACTTAGCCATAGAATTCTATAATTTTAAATTTCGCAAAGCCCCTAGTATTCGAAGACCGAGTTCGGGCGCTATCCACGCCTTGGCTGGACAATGCCGAATCCTCGCTCTAAGCGGCATAAGTCTTTAGGGACCCGAAAAAACCTCTCGAACAGCGACCGACTCTCGCCCTATCATGACAGTCAGTTTTAGCTTTCTCTACTGAGGTGCTCAACCTAGCTCAACCGGGGCACAATCGCAGTGGTTCTCCCAGCGCTACCTTAACCGATATAACGGAACGTAAGGTACCAAAACATGGGAGCCGGGCAAACCCAATTATTGACCCAAGACATGATTCGAGCCGATGCATATAATGCTATAAGTTCGGGTGCCGCACTTGTGAAAGTGTTCGGACTTATCACACCATATTTTTGGGGTACTTAAGCCCCTGGTGTATTGGCCGTACCAAAGTGTACGGGTGCAACATGTCATGAATGAACATATATATAGATAAATAAAGGAGTGCAATAATAGGCAAAAGCTATGTATTGTTTATTCAAAAATGTACTGCAATGAAAGCAGAACGATACAAATAGTGCGATAAGCAAGGGATGGGAATATTTAACATGTCCCCCTCCAGGGGTAAGCTACGGGATGGTTTGTAAAACATGTATAATGCTCGTAGTAGAGACCACCGGACACTCGACGTAACTACGCTTCCCTGGCTGCTGCATCGTGAGTTCGGCAATTCTAGTGCCGGACAGGGCTTCTGGAAAACGGAGTCCTGAAAATAAGAGAAAAGAAGAAAGAAAAAGAATGACACAATCGGGAGCCCCTGGTGCGGTTGAGCCGCATTCTGGGCGTGCCGTGGTCGTGCCCCTCCCCTTATGCCCATGGTATCTCCAGAGCATAGTTATGTACGCGTAGTACTGGCTTCGCAATTTTGCGAGGGCTGGGGTTGGGGCCGGATTGCTACGCGTGCTCGGATCGTGCCAGGCGGTCTTGTTGCAGGTTACTCCGGGCGCGCTTGACGGTGTCCGTATGTTTAATAGCCGGACTCGAGAATTGCTGAGAGAGGCTGCTTTGCACCTCCGCCGTGAGGGCCGCCGTGTGCTCCTCCGTTCGGAGAGAGTGTTCGGTGTTTCCATTGACCGTGATTACTCCTCGAGGGCCTGGCATCTTGAGCTTGAGGTACGCGTAGTGTGGCACCGCATTGAACTTTGCAAATGCGGTTCGCCCAAGCAGTGCCTGATAGCCACTGCGGAACGGGACTATGTCCAAGATTAACTCTTCGCTTCAGAAGTTATCTGGGGATCCGAAGACCACTTCGAGTGTAACTGAGCCTGTACAATTGGCCTCTACACCTGGTGTCGGTGTCAAAACCGGCGGATCTCGGGTAGGGGGTCCCGAACTGTGCATCTAGGCGGATGGTAACAGGAGACAAGGGACACGATGTTTTTACCCAGGTTCGGGCCCTCTCGATGGAGGTAATACCCTACTCCTGCTTGATTAATATTGATGATATGGGTAGTACAAGAGTAGATCTACCACGAGATCAAGGAGGCTAAACCCTAGAAGCTAGCCTATGGTATGATTGTTGTTCGTCCTACGGACTAAAACCCTCCGGTTTATATAGACACCGGATAGGTTAGGGTTACACAGAGTCTGTTACAATGGTAGGAGATCTACATATCCGTATCCCCAAGCTTGCCTTCCATGCCAAGGAAAGTCCCATCCGGACACGGGACGAAGTCTTCAATCTTGTATCTTCATAGTCTTGGATTCCGGCCCTGACGATAGTCCGGCTATCCGGACACCCCGTAGTCCAGGACTCCCTCAGTAGCCCCTGAACCAGGCTTCAATGACGATGAATCCGGCGCGTTGATTGTCTTCGGCATTGCGAGGCGGGTTCCTCCTCCGAATACTTCATGGAAGGTTTTGAACACAAGGATAGTGTCCGGCTTTGCAAAACAAGTTCCACATAACACCGCAGAGAGAATAATTTTTGCACAGATCTGCTGACGTATTCCGCGGCGTGACATCACACCACGGCCAGGCCTTTATATGAATCGTTTTTTATTGTTCCACCTCAGCGTGTTTAGCGAGGCGGTTTCCTTGGCACGTCTTATCAAAGCGTAGATCGTGCCCCCTTATTCCAGGATTCTCATCAATATGGACGTGGGTAACCCAGCCGTGCCCGTTAGCCCGCCTTCTCTATCAAAGGCGAGTCCTAATCGACCACGGGGTGGGCTCTTGGTATTCAACCTCTTTATAATGAGACCAAGGCCCTCTTCTTCTTTAGACCCTCCATCGAGTTCGCATCGCTTCCGAGTTCCAACACCCAAAGCTTCAGATTCAGCGCTTCGGACTTTCGACGATGTCCGCTCCGACCAAGACGGCCGATGGATGTCTTCCTCCGTCACGTAAGAAGATGTGCTAAAGCTGCGAGACGCCAGTATCTAACCGGCGAGATCTCGCATAGGCTGCCTGCTCGGGGCAGGTCATTCCCACTCTGAGCCCGGCGAGAACATGGTGTTCGTGTCCCACTTCCTTGAGGTTTAGGCTTCCCACGGATCCCTTTGTGCGGGGGCTCATGTTTTATTATGGGCTTGATTTCCATGACTTGAATCCGAGTCCATCCTCCATATCTCGTCATTCATTGTCGTATGTGAGGCCTTCCTCCATATTACCCCCCACTTTGGATTGTGGCTCAAGACCTTCAAGGTGGAGCCAAAGATGATCAAGGGGCAGCAAGCGGAGTGCGGAGGGGTGGTCATAAGCAAATGTGCTGATGCTCCGTGGCCCGAGGGCTCTTTTCAAGAGGAGCTTGGTTTGTGGCAACGGGAGTGGTTTTATATCATCGCTCCCAGGGGCACCAAATGGGCGGCGCTCCCTGCCTTCCGCTCAGGTCCACCACAGTGGCTGGCATCATGGGTCAACAAGGGGCTCGATTGTGGGCCGTCCAAGGACGTTCCCCTGCTGCAGGGCCGTATTCGAGATCTCCAGGAAAGAGGGATCAATCTGGTTGCGATGGCGCAGTTATGGTGATCCGCGCCTTCAGCCTGCAAACGCCGCCCCTCCGCCTGTGGGAATTCAATCCAGAGGGACCACGAGCTCTCCAAAATTTTATGGGCACGACGCCTGTGGAGATGTATAAACTGTTCTTGGATCACAAGAGAAGTGTCCGGACTTGACTGAGGACGCAGGACTAAGCTGCAATCGCCCACATACTCAAGTAAGTAGTCCTGTAACCGGACAAGCTGTTCATTCATTTATCATATATATATATATATATATATATATATATATGCCCTTTAAAGGAGCTGTTTCTTGAACAGGAGTGGATAGCCAATGCAAAGTTAATAAGGTGTCCGGCTCCCCTCCAGAGACCACGCCGGATCCCATGTTGACCAAGATGTTGAAGGTCGCGCCTTTTGAAGAAGGCGAAGGGGGGAGCGGGGAAGCAACCGGCTCTGCGAAGGAGGCTATCAAGGAAGGAGGGATTAAGAGTCCCACCTTCCGAGGAGGGAAGAGGACCGCTTCAGAAGATCCGGAGGTCAAGGCCTCAAAGAGGGGGAAGGAATCTTCGGCAGAGAGTCCGGCGCTAGGAAGTAACCCAGCCGCATTATTTCCCCAAGGGGATCAGCCCTCCAGCGAGCCGTAAGTAAAAAGAAGGGGTCTTGTAAATAAGGAACATCCCTGTATTTATTCATGAGGATAACCGAAATTGTACCTTGTAGTTCGGACTTCAGCCCTTCTCAGCAGAGCTCGTCTTCGGGGGATCTTCTTCCGGAGATGATGGAGAGCGAAACGCCTCCACCTGTCGCACCCTCATGTGAGGCGGATGACCCGGAGGTGTCGTCGCGGAGGGTTCCCCCAAGTCCGGCGGGGCCGGAAGGTCCCGCCAAGTGGCGTCGGTCGGAGGAGTCAAGGATCTGCTCGGGCGGCGGCTATTTGAGAGGATCACCGTGCTCTAATGGGTACGGTGATTGAAAGAATTGCATCCGCGGAGAGCGGATTGCATGAAGCCGTCGAAGCTTCTTGTGACGGGTTTGAAAGGTAACGCAAAAATGATGTACCTTCCAGCGATTATGCATATAAAATGCGCCCTGTATAGATAGTAGCCCCTGAGACTCGGCATGTTGTCAAAATTGACAATGTGCCGAGGATCAAATTCTCAGTTATAACATATCGCCGCTCCTGGACAGGTGGCGGGGCGTCCGGAGGCCGGTCGGACTGCTGAATATGCCGAACTAAAGCGGCAACTTGACGAGGCGGATGCAGACATCGCGCTGGTCAATAAACGGTTTGACGAGTCACAAGGTATAGACCTCTATGCGGACACCTTGTAAGGGAGCTTGACGCCCATGTCTTCTTGTTCGTATGCTTAATGCAGATGGTGCCGCTGCCGTGGAGGAGCTGCGGCAGAACTCGCCGAGCGAAAGAGCAAGCCAGATTTAATGTCTGCGGCCGCTTTAAAGGCGGCCGAAGAGCTAGAAGCTGAACGGGCTGCTCATTGCCGAAGCAAAGAGGAGATGGCCGATATGGCCAAAAAGTTAAGGAATACTACCGATCGCTGCGAGGTTCTTGAAAAGGAACGTCAAGCGGAACAAGAGGGCCTAAAGAAGGCCGCCGCCGAATCCAAGAAAGCCCAATCGGCTTTGAGAGCTGCCAAGGAGGAGCTGAGTCAGGCCGGGGCAATTGCGGTTGGAAAACCATTTCTGCTGCGGAGGAAATATACAGATCCAAAGTATGCTCAGTTGGGTAAGTTGTGGAGTTCAGAGGATGCTTATCTGGACTTGGCGGCGAGCGTTGTGGACGTGGTTGAGCACTTCCGGGGCCAGAAGGGGCACAGAAGGGAAGAGCTATATCGGTCGCAATTCCATAGTCCGGAGCGTCCTTTGCCGCTAACCGATCGGTTGGCCGAATGGGCCGAGCTGAATCGATTGTCCGGATTTGCCATGAAGCATGTCTTGACTCACTTGTGGCCGGACGGACCCCGGCCGAAGAGCTATTTTGGTTTAGTGCAGCAGTTTCTTGGTGCGGTGCCACGACGTGTCGCCAATGAAGCGATCGGCGTGTATTGAGGGAGCACGGATGGCTCTTGCCCATGTCAAGACGTCTTTGGGCGGAGATGAAGGCCACCGACGTTGCATCCCAAGATTCGACGAAGCCGAGTACCTGCCGAGCACTACTTTGAAGAAGTCCTGCCGGGCGCTCGTTTAATAGAGACGCAGTGCTCGAAGGATATTATGTTTAAATGACATGTATGATTTGTGAAAACAATGTTTCAATGTAATATAAGGGCTTTTTATACTTGTGCGTTCAAGTAGTAAACTACTCCCTGTGCGGCCGTTTATGTATATGTGTATATAACCTGAAAGATGGCAGTCCTTGGCTTCAGCCCCCACGCACATAGTGCGGGGGTGTTTGCAAAAAAAGCGCCTTTTCACACTTAATCCAACGTCTTGGTCCTGTTAAGGAGGTGATAGCGTACCAAACCAGGCAACCGAACTATAATGCTTTATCACTTTCACTTAGCCATAGGAGTTCGAGGGTGGGGCTACTATATAGCCACAGGGGCACCGCACTCCCGAATTCGGGGTGCGTATGTGCCTGACCGAAAACTGGTCCTTCGTTAATGCGGAGGAATCCTAAACATTCCTGTGAGTCATTGAGTGGTTGACCAGTCTCTCGCTATATCATGACAGTCAGTTTTCGGCTTTCTCTACTGAGGTGCTCGCCCGGCCGAACCGGGGCACAATCGCAGAGGTTCTCCCGGTGCCGCGGTAGCCATGAAAACGGGCGTAAGGCAGCAAAACACAGGAGCCGGGCAACCCAACATTTGACCAAAGACATGATTCGAGCTGATGCATATAAGGCCTAACTCGAGACGCCAATACTCCCTAAGGTATTCGGTCTTTATGAAAATGGGCAGAATAATGCCCTAAGCCCTGGTGTCCAGTGCAGCATAAAAATTCTGGTGCGGCCAATGCCAAAGCACCAGCGTCCTCCTTGGTTATATTAAGGAACCGGGGATGTATATCAACAAGAGACAAAGTGAAAAAGGTTTACGCAGGTCTTAATCTGAAAAGAATCCTTGCAACGGGTCCCTACTGCGTCTGCGCTGTGTCTCCGTTGTGCCGTATCACGGACGGGTGTAGCACGTTGTTCATCTGTAAAAGAGAGGAACTTAGTTTGAAAGAAAAAGGATCGTGCAAAAGGTGTACTTAATATTAAATAAACAGAGTATGGTTCGAAGAATTGAATAAAATTGAGCTTTATTGTCTCTTGTTATACATGTGTGCGGCCCCTCGTATGGGGGTATGCCACTAGTAGGCGCCGGACTCGTCTAACCGTGTCCGGGGTTTGAATGACCGATTCAGGTTCTTTGCCTAGCAGAGCCGGATAGCTGTGGGGTTGTCAAGGCAGTCTCCCGTTCTTCCATGCTCAAGTGACACTTAATACTTCCTTTTAACGAGATGATGCCGCGTGGACCGGGCATTTTAAGTGTTAGAGATGCATAATGCGGTATTGCGTTAAAGCGGGCGAAAGCTTCGCGTCCCAATAGTGCTTGATGGCTACTTTTAAGCAGGCGACATGGAAGAGTAACCTTCGCGACGGAAGTTGTCGGATGAACCAAACACAACTTCTAGCAAGATGAAGCCCGTGCAAAGGGCATATGGGCCTGGCATTACTCCTTTAAAGGAGGTGTTGCTACGGCGAATTTTGGTTGGGTTTATCCCCATCCTGCGGATTGTGTCCTGATATATCAGGTTTATGTCACTGCCGCCATCCATGATGAAGGAAATATGCCCTAGAGGCAATAATAAAGTTATTATTTATTTCCTTATATCATGATAAATGTTTATTATTAATGCTAGAATTGTATTAACCGGAAACATAATACATGTGTGAATACGTAGACAAACAGAGTGTCACTAGTATGCCTCTACTTTACTAGCTCGTTAAATCAAAGATGGTTATGTTTCCTAACCATAGACATGAGTTGTCATTTGATTAACGGGATCACATCATTAGGAGAATGATGTGATTGACTTGACCCATTCCGTTAGCTTAGCACTTGATCGCTTAGTATGTTGCTTATGCTTTCTTCATGACTTATACAAAGTTCCTGCAACTATGAGATTATGCAACTCCCATTTACCGGAGGAACACTTTGTGTTCTACCAAACGTCACAACGAATCGGGTGATTATAAAGGTACTCTCTGAGATGTCTCCAAAAGTATATGTTGAGTTGGCATGAATCGAGATTAGGTTTTGTCACTCCGATTGTCGGAGAGGTATCTCTGGGCCTTCTCGGTAATACACATCACATAAGCCTTGCAAGCATTGCAACTAATGAGTTAGTTGTGAGATGATGTATTACAAAAGCAGTAAAGAGACTTACCGGTAACGAGATTGAACTAGGTATTGGATACCGACGATCGAATCTCGTAAGTAACATACCGATGACAAAGGGAACAACGTATGTCGTTATGCGGTTTGACCGATAAAGATCTTCGTAGAATATGTAGGAACCAATATGGGCATCCAGGTTCCGCTATTGGTTATTGACCGAGAATGGTTCTAGGTCATGTCTACATGATTCTCGAACCCGTAGGGTCCGCACGCTTAACGCTTCGATGCGATGCTCATTATGAGTTTATAAGTATTGATGTACCGAAGGTTATTCGGAGTCCCGGATGTGATCACAGACATGACGAGGAGTCTCAAAATGGTCGAGACATAAAGATTGATATATTGGAAGCCTATGTTTGGACTTCGGAAAGGTTCCAGATGAAAACAGGAAGTTACCGGAACACCGGGGGGTTACCGGAACCTCCCGGGGGGGTCTATGGGCCTTGATGGGCCATAGGGAGAAGAGGAAAAGGGCCGGCCAGGCAGGCCGCGCGCCCCCCTCCCCCTCTAGTCCGAATAGGACAAGGAGAGGGGGGCGCCTCTTCCCTCTTCCCTCCCCCAATCCTAATCCAACTAGGAAAGGGAGTCCTACTCCCGGTGGGAGTAGGACTCCTCAGCGCCTTCTTGGGCTGGCCGCACCCCCTTTCTCCTTTATATACGGGGCAGGGGCACCCCATGACACACAAGTTGATCTACGGATCGTTCCTTAGCCGTGTGCGGTGCCCCCTCCACCATATTCCACTTGGTCATATCGTCATGAGCTTAGGCAAAGCCTGCGCCGGTGAAGTCATATCATCGCGGAGCTTAGGCGAAGCCCTGCGTCGGTGGAGCATCATCGCCGTCACTGCGCCGTCGTCTTGTGGAACTCATCCCCGACGCTTTGCTTGATCGGAGCCCGGGATCATCATCGAGCTGAGCGTGTCTGAACACGGAGGTGCCGTCGTTCGGTACTTTGATCGTTCGGATCGTGAAGACGTACGACTACATCAACCGCGTTGTTATAACGCTTCCGCTTACGGTCTACGAGGGTACGTGGATAGACACTCTCCCCTCTCGTTGCTATGCCATCACCATGGTCTTGCGTGTGCGTAGGAAATTTTTTGAAATTACTACGTTCCCCAACAGTGGCATCCGAGCCTGGTTTTATGCGTTGATGTCATATGCACGAGTAGAACACAAGTGAGTTGTGGGCGATATAAGTCATACCGCTTACCAGCATGTCATACTTTGGTTCAGCGGTATTGTGAGATGAAGCGGCCCGGACCGACATTACGCAGCGTGCGCTTCTGCGAGACTGGTTTCACCGCTTGAGCACTAGTTGCTTAAAGGTGACCGGCGGGTGTCGGTTTCTCTCACTTTAGTTGAACTGAGTGTGGCTACGCCCGGTCCTTGCGAAGGTTAAAACAGCACCAACTTGACAAACTATCGTTGTGGTTTTGATGCGTAGGTAAGAACGGTTCTTGCTCAGCCCGTAGCAGCCACGTAAAACTTGCAACAACAAAGTAGAGGACTTCTAACTTGTTTTTGCAGGCATGTTGTGATGTGATGTGGTCAAGACGTGATGCTATATTTTATTGTATGAGATGATCATGTTTTTAACCGAAGTTATCGGCAATGGCGGTGAGCCATATGGTTGTCGCTTTATTGTATGAAATGCAACGCCATGTAATTGCTTTACTTTATCACTAAGCGAGCGATAGTCGTAGAAGCAATAGTTGGCGAGGACGACAAAGATGCTACGATGGAGATCAAGGTGTCGCGCCGGTGACGATGGTGATCATGACGGTGCTTGACAATGGAGATCACAAGCACAAGATGATGATGACCATATCATATCACTTATATTGATTGCATGTGATGTTTATCCTTTATGCATCTTATCTTGCTTTGATTGACGGTAGCATTATAAGATGATCTCTCACTAAAATTATCAAGAAGTGTTCTCCACGAGTATGCACCGTTGCTAAAAGTTCAGAGTACCCGGACACCACGTGATGATCGGGTGTGATAAGTTCTACGTCCATCTACAACGGGTGCAAGCCAGTTTTGCACACGCAGAATACTCAGGTTAAACTTGACGAGCCTAGCATATGCAGATATGGCCTCGGAACACGGAGACCGAAGGTCGGCGTGAATCATATAGTAGATGTGATCAACATAGTGATGTTCACCATTGAAAACTACTCCATCTCACGTGATGATCGGTTATGGTTTAGTTGATTTGGATCACGTAATCACTTAGATGACTAGAGAGATATCTGTCTAAGTGGGAGTTATTTAATATGATTAATTGAACTTAAATTTATCATGAACTTAGTACCTGATAGTATTTTGCTTGTCTATGTTTCTTTGTAGATAGATGGCTCGTCTTTGTTGTTCCGTTGAATTTTAATGCGTTCCTTGAGAAAGCAAAGTTGAAAGATGATGGTAGCAATTACGGACGGGTCCGTAACTTGAGGATTATCCTCATTGCTGCCGCGAAGAATTACGCCCTGGAAGCACCGTGGGTGCCGAACTCTTTGCGAGCAACGCCGAGAAGTTGTGAACGTCTGGCGAGCAAAGTCGATGACTACTCTATAGTTCGATGTGCCATGCTTTACGGCTTAGAACCGGGTCTTCAACGACGTTTTGAGCGTCATGGAGCATATGAGATGTTCCAAGAGTTGAAGTTAATATTTCAAGCAAATGCCCGGATTGAGAGATATGAAGTCTCCAATAAGTTCTATAGCTGCAAGATGGAGGAGAATAGTTACATCGGTGAGCACATACTCAAAATGTCGGGTATAATAATCACTTAATTCAGCTGGGAGTTAATCTTCCGGATGATAGTGTCATTGATGTAATTCTCCAATCATCGCCACCAAGCTACAAGAGCTTCGTGATGAACTATAATATGCAAGGGATGACTAAGACAATTCCTGAGCTCTTCGCAATGCTAAAAGCCATGGAGGTAGAAATCAAGAAAGAGCATCAAGTGTTGATGGTCAACAAGACCACTAGTTTCAAGAAAAGGGCAAAGGGAAGAAGAAGGAAACTTCAAAAAGAACAGCAAGAAAGTTGCTGCTCAAGAGAAGAAACCCAAGTCTGGACCTAAGCCTGAAATCGAGTGTTTTACCGCAAGCGAGACTAGACACCTTTGAAGCGGAACTGCCCCAAGTATTTGGCGGATAAGAAGGATGGCAAGGTGAACAAAGGTATATGTGATATACATGTTATTGATGTGTACCTTACTAGAGCTCGTAGTAGCACCTGGTATTTGATACTGGTTCATTGCTAATATTTGCAACTCAAAGCAGGACTACGGAATAGACGAGCACCGCAAAGGACGAGGTGACGATGCGCGCGTGTGAAAGCGGTTCCAAAGTCAATGTGATCGCGGTCGGCACGCTACCTCTACATCTACCTTCGGGATTAGTTTTAGACCTAAATAATTGTTATTTGGTGCGGCGTTGAGCATGAACATTATATCTGGATCTTGTTTGATGCGAGACGGTTATTCATTTAAATCGAGAATAATGGTTGTTCTATTTATATGAGTAATATCTTTTATGGTCATGCACCCTTGAAGAATGGTCTATTCTTGTTGAATCTCGACAATAGTGATACACATATTCATAATGTCGAAGCCAAAAGATGCAGAGTTGATAATGATAGTGCAACTTATTTGTGGCACTGCCGTTTAGGTCATATCGGTGTAAAACGCATGAAGAAACTCCATACAGATGGACTTTTGGAATCACTTGATTATGAATCACTTGGTACTTATGTAACCGTGCCTCATGGGCAAGATGACTAAAACACCGTTCTCCGGTTGTATGGAGAGAGCAACAGATTTATTGGAAATCATACATACAGATGTATGTGGTCCGATGAATGTTGAAGCTCGTGGAGGATATCGTTATTTTCTCACCTTCACAGATGATTCAAGCAGATACGGGTATATCTACTTGATGAAACATAAATCTGAAACATTTGAAAAGTTCAAAGAATTTCAGAGTGAAGTTGAAAATCATCGTAACAAGAAAATAAAGTTTCTACGATCTGATCGTGGAGGAGAATATTTGAGTTCTGAGTTTGGTCTACATTTGAAGCAATGCGGAATAGTTTCGCAACTCACGCCACCGGAACACCACAGCGTAATGGTGTGTCCGAACGTCGTAATCGTGCTTTACTAGATATGGTGCGATCTATGATGTCTATTTCCGATTTACCGCTATCGCTTTTGGGGTTATGCTTTAGAGACGGCCGCATTCACGATAAATAGGACACCGTCAAAATCCGTTGAGACGACACCTTATGAACTATGGTTTAGCAAGAAACCAAAGTTGTCGCTTCTGAAAGTTTGGGGTTGCGATGCTTATGTGAAAAACTTCAACCTGATAAGCTTGAACCCAAATCGGAAAAATGTGTCTTCATAGGATACCCAAAGGAGACAATTGGGTATACCTTCTATCACAGATCCGAAGGCAAGACATTCGTTGCTAAGAATGGATCCTTTCTAGAGAAGGAGTTTCTCTCGAAAGAAGTGAGTGGGAGGAAAGTGGAACTTGATGAGGTAATAGTACCAGCTCCCTTATTGGAAAGTAGTTCATCACGAAATCGGTTTCGTGACACCTACACCGATTAGCGAGGAAGATAATGATAATGATCATGAAACTTCGCATCAAGTTGTCACCGAACTTCAGAGATCAACCAGAATAAAATCCGCACTGCAGTGGTACGGTAATCCTATTCTGGAAGTCATGCTACTAGATCATGGTGAACCTACGAACTATGAAGAAGCAATGGTGAGCCCAGATTCCACAAAATGGCTTGAAGCCATGAAATCTGAGATAGGATCCATGTATGAGAACAAAGTATGGACTTTGGTTGACTTGCCCGATGATCGGCAAGCCATTGAGAATAAATGGATCTTTAAGAAGAAGACTGACGCTGATGGTAATATAACTGTCTATAAAGCTTGACTTGTTGCGAAAGATTTTCGACAAGTTCAAGGGGTTGACTACGATGAGACTTTCTCACCCGTAGCGATGCTTAAAGTCTGTCCGAATCATGTTAGCAATTGCTGCATTTTATGATTATGAAATTTGGCAAATGGATGTAAAACTGCATTCTTGAATGTATTTCTAGAAGAAGAGTTGTATATGATGCAACCAGAAGGTTTTGTTGATCCAAAAGGTGCTAACAAAGTGTGCAAGCTCCAATGATCAATTTATGGTCCGTGCAAGCCTCTCGGAGTTGGAATAAACGCTTTGATAGTGTGATCAAAGCATATGGTTTTATATGAGACTTTTGGAGAAGCCTGTATTTACAAGAAAGTGAGTGGGAGCTCAGCAGCATTTCTAATATTATATGTGGACGACATATTGTTAATTGGAAATGATATAGAATTTCTGGATAGCATAAAAGGATACTTGAATAAAAGTTTTTCAATGAAAGACCTCGGTGAAGCTGCTTACATATTGGGCATCAAGATCTATAAAGATAGATCAAAACGCTTAATTGGACTTTCACAAAACACATACCTTGATAAAGTTTTGAAAAAGTTCAAAATGGATCAGGCAAAGAAAGGTCTTTTACCTGTGTTACAAGGTGTGAAATTGAGTCGGACTCAATGCCCGACCACAGCGGAAGATAGAGAGAAAATGAAAAATGTTCCCTATGCTTCAGCCATAGGCTCTATCATGTATGCAATGTCTGTGTACCAGACTGACGTATGCTTAGCAATAAGCTTGGCAGGAAGGTACCAAAGTAATCCAGAGTGGATCATCGACAGCGGTCAAGAACATCCTGAAATACCCGAAAAGGACTAAGGATATGTTTCTCGTATATGGAGGTGACAAAGAGCTAATCGTAAATGGTTACGTCGATGCAAGCTTTGACGATCCGGACGATTCTAAATCGCAAACCGGATACGTATTTTTATTAAACGGTGGAGCTGTCAGTTGGTGCAGTTCTAAACAAAGCGTCGTGGCGGGATCTACATGTGAAGCGGAGTACATAGCTGCTTCGGAAGCGGCAAATGAAGGAGTCTGGATGAAAGAGTTCATTTCCGATCTAGGTGTCATACCTAGTGCATCGGGACCAATGAAGATCTTCTGTGACAATCTTGGTGCAATTGCCTTGGCAAAGGAATCCAGATTTCACAAGAGGACCAAGCATATCAAGAGACGCTTCAATTCCATTCGGGACCAAGTCCAAGTGGGAGACATAGAGATTTGCAAGATACATACGGATCTGAATGTTGCGGAACCCGTTGACTAAGCCTCTTCCACGAGCAAAACATGATCAACACCAATACTCCATGGGTGTTAGAATCATTCTTGTGTAATCTAGATTATTGACTCTAGTGCAAGTGGGAGATCAAGGAAATATGCCCTAGAGGCAATAATAAAGTTATTATTTATTTCCTCATATCATGATAAATGTTTATTATTCATGCTAGAATTGTATTAACGGAAACATAATACATGTGTGAATACGTAGACAAACAGAGTGTCACTAGTATGCCTCTACTTTACTAGCTCGTTAAATCAAAGATGGTTATGTTTCCTAACCATAGACATGAGTTGTCATTTGATTAACGGGATCACATCATTAGGAGAATGATGTGATTGACTTGACCCATTCCGTTAGCTTAGCACTTGATCGGTTAGTATGTTGCTTATGCTTTCTTCATGACTTATACAAAGTTCCTGCAACTATGAGATTATGCAACTCCTGCCATCGGAGGAACACTTTGTGTGCTACCAAACGTCACAACGTGAATCGGGTGATTATAAAGGTACTCTACAGATGTCTCCAAAAGTATATGTTGAGTTGGCATGAATCGAGATTAGGTTTTGTCACTCCGATTGTCGGAGAGGTATCTCTGGGCCTTCTCGGTAATACACATCACATAAGCCTTGCAAGCATTGCAACTAATGAGTTAGTTGTGAGATGATGTATTACGTAACGAGTAAAGAGACTTAACGGTAACGAGATTGAACTAGGTATTGGAAACCGACGATCGAATCTCGTAAGTAACATACCGATGACAAAGGGAACAACGATGTCGTTATGCGGTTTGACCGATAAAGATCTTGAAGAATATGTAGGAACCAATATGGGCATCCAGGTTCCGCTATTGGTTATTGACCGAGAATGGTTCTAGGTCATGTCTACATGATTCTCGAACCCGTAGGGTCCGCACGCTTAACGTTTCGATGACAGTTCATTATGAGTTTATAAGTATTGATGTACCGAAGGTTATTCGGAGTCCCGGATGTGATCACAGACATGACGAGGAGTCTCAAGTGGTCGAGACATAAAGATTGATATATTGGAAGCCTATGTTTGGACTTCGGAAAGGTTCCGGATGAAAACAGGAAGTTACCGGAACACCGGGGGGTTACCGGAACCCCCCGGGGGGTCTATGGGCCTTGATGGGCCATAGGGAGAAGAGGAAAGGGCCGGCCAGGCAGGCCGCACGCCCCCCTCCCCCTCTAGTCCGAATAGGACAAGGAGAGGGGGGGGCGGCGCCCCCCTTCCTCTTCCCCCTCCCCCAATCCTAATCCAACTAGGAAAGGGGGGGGGGAGTCCCATCACGGTGGGAGTAGGACTCCTCCAGCGCGCCGCTTCTTGGCTGGCCGCACTTCTTGCTCCTTTATATACGGGGCAGGGGGCACCCCATGACACACAAGTTGATCTACGGATCGTTCCTTAGCCGCAGCGGTGCCCCTCCACCATTCCACTTCGGTCATATCGTCATGAGCTTAGGCGAAGCCCTGCGCCGTGAAGTCATATCGCTATGGAGCTTAGGCGAAGCCCCGCGTCGGTGGAGCATCATCATCGCCACCACGCCCGTCGTCGACGGAACTCATCCCCGACGCTTTGCTGGATCGGAGCCCGGGATCGCCATCGAGCTGAACGTGTCGAACACGGAGGTGCCGTCGTTCGGTACTTGGATCGGTCGGATCGTGAAGACGTCTGACTACATCACATCAACCGCGTTGTTATAACGCTTCCGCTACGGTCTCACGAGTGCGTGGACGTACACTCTCCCCTCTCGTTGCTATGCCATCACCATGGTCTTGCGTGTGCGTAGGAAATTTTTTGAAATTACTACGTTCCCCAACACATGAGGACATGTGTAAATTGGAATTTGTCGATTATAGGATCCAATATCAAGGCAGTCCATCCCGCGTTCCGGATATTATCGGAATAGTCCTGATGGTCGAAGGTGATTGGTTTTGACAACCAGTGTGCGGCGCGCCTTTTAGGGGGCGCCGCTTTGTTTTTCCTTTTGATCACGTGAAGTGAGTTTACTGTTTTGACCTCCTGTGGGAAAGTTTTTTGATTTCCGAGGCTCTGCTTGTGGTGCTCGTCGTCATCTTCACTTGGTGTGTCGAGCCCCTTGTGTTCGGCGTTCATCACGGACTGTTTGAAGACCCAACAATTTCTGTGGGTATGGTTTGCAGGCCTCCCAGGAGTACTGTGGATTTGACATATCTTGTCCAAGATTTTGTTGAAGTTGGATAACTCATCGCTACTGTCCTTAAGGGGCAGTTTTTTGTTGTTCTACCGTGAGCTTTTGAATCCGGCGTTGACTGTCATGCTCTTTGGACTGTTCTTTTTAATCCGGCGCTGGTCCTTGTTGCGTCGTGGTTTCCTGTTTCCATCCCTGATTTCGGATGTATTTGGGTCGCTGGTGCTGCATCTTGCTAGCCAGCTATCCTCTCCCGCACAAAAGCGGGTTATGAGGCTTGTTAATGCGGCCATTGTTCTTGGCTTTTCTTGGCCGAGGTGTCTGGCGAGCCATTCGTCTCGGACGTTGTGTTTGAAAGCTGCTAAGGCTTCGTCGTCCGGACAGTCGACTATTTGGTTCTTTTTAGTAAGGAACCTGTTCTAGAATTTCCGGGCTGACTCTCCGGGCTGTTGAGTTATGTGACTTAGATCGTCTGCGTTCGGAGGGTGGACATAGGTCCCCTGAAAATTTGCCCGAAATGCATCCTCGAGCTCTTCCCAGCTTCCAATGGTATTTTCGGGGAGGCTCTTAAGCCAATGCCGAGCTGGCCCTTTGAGTTTAAGGGGTAAGTATTTTATGACGTGGAGATCATCTCCTCTAGCCATGTGTATGTGGAGGATGTAATCCTCAATCCGCACTCTGTGGTCTGTTGTTCCGTCAGATGCCTCTATGTTTACGGGTTTGAATCACTGGAAATTCATGATCCAAAGACCTCATCGGTGAAACATAGGGGTGTGCGGCGCCCTATATTTGGGTGTGCCGTGGTTTTCGGAATTTTTGCGTGTTGCATTGCTTTGACGAGCGAGCTTTCTTGGCCCATAGATGGACCTAATTGGGCCATCCTTTTGATGTGAATCCTTAGGCGGATCGTATATTGGCTTGTGTGCAGCACCATTCGCCGCTCTCTTTTGCCGTGAGGTCGCCCATCCGACCGGGTGGCCTTCTTGCTTTTTAATTGTGGGGGCTCTAAGGCCTCCTCGTCAATTCGGCAGTAGCTTTCTTTCGGGTAGCTCTTTGTTCGGCGATCGTCAGCCAGACTTATTCATGTGCTGAATACTTTGCTCCATCTAACTCGAAGTGCATCTTCCGCTGTTTTGAGCTTCCACTGCTTTTTCAGGCTACGCAGCGGGCGACGCAGCCTTTTCTGGAGGTCATTTTGCTCCAATGGTTTGTCCGGCGTGAGATCGTCCGGACTGTTGTCTTCGCCGGGACAGATTGTTTATCCAAGTTGTCTTGTTCGGACGATTGCTCGATAGCTTGTTCGTTGTCCACCGGTTCGCCTGCTCTATGGCTGGGTCTTTGTTGAGGCGGGACTTTGTTCGGCGTTTACGCTTCCGCTTTTGACTGCTTTTCGAGGGATTTATCCTTCGTGGCGCCCCGTTGTTCTTCGCCTTCATTTCCTTTAGGTGTATCCACCATGTATACATCATGGGATGAGGTTGTCCAGATCCTATAGGTGCTTTGGTTCATTGTTGTCTCCTACATCGCCGTCCATACCGTCGATGTCTTCGGAGTCGAAATCGAGCACGTCGTGTAAGCTTTCCATAGTGGCTATGAAGTGGGTGGTGGGTGGGCATTGAGTTTCTTCATCGTCTGCATCCCAACCTTCCTGTCCGTAGTCCGGCCAGGGCTCTCCGGATAAAGAGAGAGACTTTAGTGAATCCAGGATGTCGCCAAAGGGCGAGTGCTGAAAGATGTCCGCGGCCGTTAACTCCATAACGGGCGCCCAATCGGATTCGATTGGCAAGGGCGCGGAGGGTTCAGAGTCCGGAGAGGAGTCTGGCACCCTGGAGTCGAGGTCTTTGCAAAGGACAGGGATGGAGTTCGGCTCGATCGCTGTAGAGATTGTAGCCCCCGAGGCGGAGTCCAACCACTCGTCCTCGATCGGGGAATCCGGCTCCGGATTAAGGGTCCGAGCGGATTCTGGTGCGGCCTGTGGCAATCGCTCGGCTGCAGAGCTAGATCATGCCCATCGAGACAAAGGCGACACGCTATTGGCTGCGGCTCGAATCCGTCGAAGATCAAGTCCCCGGATATCGGCCGTATAGTTTAAACTTCCAAATCTGACCTGATGGCGGGCGTAGCTTTCGATCTGCTCCAGATGGCTGCTTAATTGGCCCGTAGTGCAAAGCCGCCGAACACAAAGATCTGTCCAGGGAGAAAAGTCTCACCCCGGACTGCGTTGTTGTTGATGATCGAAGGAGCCATCGGGCCTATCGGTGACGACATAGAGGAACTCTCAATGAAAGCACCAATGTCGGTGTCAAAACCGGCGGATCTCGGGTAGGGGGTCCCGAACGTGGCGTCTAGGCGGATGGTAACAGGAGACAAGGGACACGATGTTTTTACCTGTGTTCGGGCCCTCTCGATGGAGGTAATACCCTACTCTGCTTGATTAATATTGATGATATGGGTAGTACAAGAGTAGATCTACCACGAGATCAAGGAGGCTAAACCCTAGAAGCTAGCCTATGATATGATTGTTGTTCGCCCCACGGACTAAAACCCTCCGGTTTATATAGACACCGGATAGGTTAGGGTTACAGAGTCGGTTACAATGGTAGGAGATCTACATATCCAGATCGCCAAGCTTGCCTTCCACGCCAAGGAAAGTCCCATCCGGACACGGGACGAAGTCTTCAATCTTGTATCTTCATAGTCCAGGAGTCCGGCCAACGGTGATAGTTCGGCTATCCGGACACCCCCTAATCCAGGACTCCCTCACTCATCTATGCACGTTCACTCCCCAGCCGTACCCATGGTTTGACCACTGCTCCCGCTGTTGTACCGCCTGTTGCGCCATTCTCGTCGTGGCGACGCATCGGTCGAGCCGCCGCCAGTCGGCGTTCCCCGCCATTGCACTGAATCGCCAGATGCGCGGAATAGGGGAATGGGATGAGGGACTGGGGGCTGCGGCAGAAGTGCTGCGAATTAAAGATGGAGGAGCAGGGCCATGCGTGGGTAGCGGCGGGTGGCGCGGTTGCCTTGTGGAGGAACTCCCGGGGAGCTCGCGGGGGAGGAGGCAGGATTCCCTGGCGATTTTGTCTCCCGTGATCAGAGGAAATGATGATGGGATAGGTGTGTTGTAGTTGGGAAATTTTGTTGGCTCCGCAGAGTTTCGTCCGCCAACAGTAATTGCTACATGTAATTGTGGTCTCACATCAGATATATCTAAGCTATTAGATGTCATTAAGCGGCATAATCTGACGGCACAAATCAGCCTAGGTACACTTAACGGGGTGATTTTAGAAAAGAAAATGTTCTCTTGTTTAATAGTAGTATATAGATTATATATACTCGCAACGCAACTACATACCTTGGAGTCTTGGAGATCACGCGCGCAGAATCGAGCCCCGACAAAACAAAATTGAGATTTTTTCCAACCGGGCTCGCATTCCTTTCCATTAATTTTTGCAATCAACGGAAATACAATGTTCCAATAGTTGTTGAGACCTTTTACGGTACCTCAATTAAACTGGAGCCGTTTATTTCTATGGTTCAAGGGTTCAGACGAGGCAATACTACATCAAATTTTCGGTAGTATATTAAGTAATTAGGGGCGTTTTGGGTAGTTTACTGTTAACCAAATCATGTAGGCAGATCCCCTTCAGAATCAAGGGGACGGCAGAGCTGGAATTTCACAGAGTCGCCAGCGTTCATTTGGCTGCTCTGTAGCCATCGTGATCGGCTACCGCGCGTAGTGTAGATTTCAGGGCGCCGGCCATCGTTAGCCCGCCCTGCGCCATCGCCCACGTCCAGCCTGCCCCGCGCCGGCCCACTGCACCACGACTGCACGGACACCACCTCGAGGAGGCTTCCACCGGGCGGTGCGTCTGACGAACTAAGATGGCATCCTATTGTCATTAATTACTAGTCCCGAACTCTAATTGTTAATTACCAAAATGTCCTGAAGCAAAAAATTGAGGAATTAATAATAACCGTCGGATCAATTATATACTACCCACTATTTCCGGTAGTATGATGTATCATAAAAACTCCTTAGTTTTTCAGGCATCAAACCCAAAATAAGACTGAAAGGGGAGGAGCGAGCTGGAGCATCGATAGGAAACCCACCGCATGAAGACCCTAAAACGGATCAACCGCCATGGGACAAAAACCTGACGACACTGACTAGCCACTACCCTAACCACGAAGTAGAGTACGAAAACCTGAGAGGCTACACGCCTACTCAGGGACAGAAAGAGATACTCTCCCAACATCACAGAACTTCTAGAACGGGCATCAAACCCCAGTGGACTGATAAGCGAGCAGGTTAGCCGATCTGGATCCCATCTCCATCCCTCAAGAGCATCACACCTCGCGAGTGAGACCTGTCCGCCAGAGCTGCTGCCGCATAAGCCAACCTCTTCACGCCCGCCTGAAACTTTGACCTATCTTCTTCTTTCAGCAGTCCTGTCCAATACAACATAAAAGAGCACGCACTGAAAACAGTCTCCAGCGGAGTACGAGCATTATATTTGTCGAACGTGACTTTGTTTCGAAGACACCAGATCCCCCAGCACATAGAAGCAATAATCATCATATATAATATTATTCCTCCTGGAAAAAATTTATATAACCATGCCCAACACTGCCACAGGGACCGAGGGCAACAAGAAGCTCCAGCCGTAATACCCAGGGTCCCCCAGACCGTTCGAGCAAGTGAACATGTAAAGAATAGATGATTTGCAGTTTCCATATTAGTGCAGAAAGAGCAAACAGGATTCCCGGGCCAATTCCTCTTCCGTAAATTATCCTGAGTAAGCATAACATTTTGAAATAGCTGCCACAGAAATATTTTGATTTTCAATGGGATACTAGCTTTCCAGATCCACTTATAGTTAGGACCAGCTAAATCCCTCTCCAACCATTCATATACAGATTTAGTAGTAAATCTTTTTTTCTTATTGAGATTCCAAAACACAGTGTCAGGGATTGTGTTCAAAGCAAAAAATTTGCCTCAGATACCACCCACTCCCACTGATCATTAACCTCCCCAAACAGCCCCAAACAGCCTTTGTCTAAAACCCATCTTGTACTCTTTTGCCACAAAATCGGCAAAAGTGCCATCCTGATCCTGACATATGCTGAACAGGATAGGGAAATTTTCACGCAAGGGAGCAACATCTAACCATGGATCATGCCAAACCCTAGCCAAGTTACCACTGTTAATCTTGACAGCCCTCCCTGCCGTATATGTCTCCTTGACTTTCATAATCGCTTTCCAACAAGGGGAGTCCGAAAAACAACTACGAATATTAGCTACAGTTTTGTTTTTGAAATATCTGGCACGAATAATTCGCTGCCACAACCCATCGCTAGTTTCAAGCTTCCACCACCACTTAGTCAACAGACTAATGTTCTACTTATGGAGATCCTTGATCCCCAGCCCACCTATTCTTTTGGAACGGCAAACCCTAGTCCATTTAACCATATGGTAAGCACGCTTCTTGTCTTTTCTCTTCCAGAAAAATCTTCTCCGATGTTTGTCCATTTTATCAATAAAAGTCTTGTTGAACAAGAACATAAACATAAGATAAGGTATGAAGGGATCCCATCCAAACTCGAACCCAACAAGGTGAGTCTAGCCCCAGATGAAGCTGCATAGGCTATCTAGGCATCTAATTTTTTTATCATCTTAGCATCTAGGAAATCCAACTCTATATTTTTCAAAGTGGAGTAAGAGATCGGTGTACCCAGGTATTTCATAGGTAAAGAACCCACCTAACACCCAAACATCTTAGCATAGACTGCATCAGTCTCATTATCCTCTCCTATAACAATAATTTCACTCTTGTCAAAGTTAATTTTCAATCCAGACATGAGTTCAAACAAATAAAGCAATAGTTTGACATTAATAGCTTTATCTACATCATGCTCGAAGCAAATGACAGTATCATCTGCATATTGCAGAATCCCCACTTCATCCTCTATAAGATCAGAGGCCAACCCTTTGACCCGGCCATTTTTCTGGGCTGAGGTCATCATCTTAGTTAGGCATTCTGCTGCAAGGTTAAAAAGGAACGGAGAGTGCGAATCACCTTGCCTGACCCTTTTAGCACTCTGTATATATGGTCCTAGCTCATCATTGATCTTAACACTAACCGTCCCATTCCTAAGGATATGTTTTACCCATCCGCACCATCTTTGATTAAAACCATGTTTAACATGGCATTCTAGCAAAAAGTCCCAATTGACTTTGTCATAAGCTTTCTCAAAATCAAGCTTGAGAACCACTCCTTTTTGTTTTTTGACATGAGTGTAGTGTATAATCTCATGGAGGGATAAAATGCCATCTACTATATGTCTCCCTTTGATAAAAGCATTTTGTTGTATGCTGAACAGTTTATGTGCATATTTCCCAACCCTAAGGTCCATGACCTTGGTAATAAGCTTGTACAGACAACGCAATAAAAAAATTGGTCTGTATTGCTGTATTTTACTATCATCAGTTGACTTGGGCAGTAAGGTAATAATGCCATAGTTCAACCTTTGCACATCCAGTTTCCCCTCATAGAACCATTCAAACAGACCAAATAAGTCCGGAGCTACGACCTCCCAGCAATGTTGATAAAATTCAACCGGAATATTATCAGGCCCAGGTGCCCGGTTAGATTTCATATCGAACAAGGCCTTTTTAATTTCATCAATAGAGAAAGGTCTAGTCAGGTCATCATTGTCTTCGGAGGAGATCTTCTCCTCATGAGACCAAAGATTTTCGTCTATACGGCAAAGATTACCAGGTGCTGGTCCGAAGAGGTTCTTATAGTACTCAGTAGCATGAGCCAGGAGGTTTTTAGTCCCTTCAATAATGATCGCACCACATTCAAGTGAGATCATGGAATGTTTCCTCCGGCGACCATTTGCTACTTTATGGAAAAAGCCAGTATTGTTATCTCCTTTCAGGAGCCATCTCTGAGTGGAGAATTGATGCCAATACAGCTCTTCCTCCACATACATGTTATTTAGCTCTAGCAAAATTTCCAGTTTTCTGGTATTGGCTTGCCCACATAACCAAACAGTCTCCTCAAGCCCTTTCAATTCTGCAGTTCGAGCTTAATAATGTTTCTTCTAATTTTGTTGTGTCCAAAAATATTGAAGCCCCACCCCTTAAAGAATTTTTTAATTCTCTTCAGTTTTATATTTAGAGTGTCAATAGGATCATCGGTATACACAGATTTTGACCAAATGTCAGCAACCAGAGGCAAAAAGTCTGGATTATTAAGCCAGTTGTTATCGAACCTAAAGCACCTATTACCTGGTGCTCTAGATGAGGCCAGACCCCATTCAACAGCAAAGGGTTATGGTCTGATAATTCCCTCACCAGCTTACTAACCGAAACAAGAGGATACAAGTCCTCCCAGTCAGAGGACATTAATACCCTATCCAACTTCTCCAAGGTAGGATTTTCCTGTTTGTTGGACCAAGTGTAACACCCTCCTGACATGCAAATCTCTCTAAGTCCCAGCAGGTGGATGACTGAATTGAACGCCTCAGAAAAATGAGACATGGGTTTTTTTTGTTCTTCTCCCCACTTTGTCTAAGGATATTGAAATCTCCTCCCACCAAATAAGGAATGTGGGTACTATTACACATATTAGATAGCTCAGCAATAAATTCTGGTTTACTTTCATCATGAGCTGCTCCATATACCACTAGCATGTCCCAATTGCATTTCTTACCCTTATCAAAAAGGTCCATTTGAAGGACATATTTACCATGTTTAACATTGATGAGATCGAATTTGTCTTTATTGATACCACCTAAAATACCTCCAGATTTCTCCCTGGAAGGAATCCACTCCCAATTAAATTTTTGCCCAGGGTCCAACTTCCTAAAAAAGGAAGGATTATAAGATTTTTTCATAGTCTCTTGAAGACCAATAAAATCCACATCATTGGCATTAATAATATCAGTGAGGCAGGTAAACATGCCTTTCTTACCTGCCCCCTACAGTTCCAGAAAAGTCATATCGTTTATATCTTGCAGGTTTCCCCCTCTCCCTAGTAGGTCTGCCAGGATTCAAGGCAGCCTTACCATCCCCATTTTTCATCTGACTCCTAGTTACAGGTCTGTCCATTGCATTAGGATACAGGACCTTCACTTTTTTTTCCTATTTTGAGCTTTTTTTCTTTTTTGTCTAGACTGTACCAGGATATAAGGCTCCTCATCATCTATGCTTTCATTATCCCAAGTTAATAATAAGGGAATATCATTACCCAGTCCATCATTGATAGTGATAGGAGGAGGGTTAGCTTCAACCCTCTTATCATGTAACAGGCTCCTAGATATTTCTAATTCACGCAGAATATCTATCATATAAAAGTTATCATTAGGAATTTGCACCCCCATCATAGCAGCCCGAGCAACAATAGCACTATCAACCAACACAGAAAATTGATTATTCAAGTGGGATATTTTTTTACCTTCAGCATCGCGCTTCTTCAGTCTGTTGGTAGCCGTCTCCTCCACATGCTCCAGTTTCTGGAACTGCCTGCGCGAATCCCGCCCTTCAGGAGCCATAGTTTCATGTATCAGAGACCCTAATGGCGATTCAACAGTGTAAACACTGTGGTTGTCACCCCTTCTGTAGACCCTTCCTCAAGGGGTACAATATGGGGCAGATATGGACACACCACATAATCTGACAAGGGAGGAAACTTTTCTCCATAAGAGTCATCAACATAGTCCATAAACATCGGAGATGGAGGAATAGGAGTTTGGATAATATCCCAAGCACCTTTTTTCATGTTGCCAACAGCATTAGGAGACCTTTCCATATCATCACCTGATATCTCATCAGATTTTTTTCTCATATGAATTTTCTGTTGGTGATTCAGGATAAGAAATTTTATCAGCTGCATATTCTCTGGCCATAGATTCGAGCAAAAGCTCAGTATGATTCCCCTCATCACTTTCCCCCTCCTCCTCACTTTCAGCCACTGCAGATAGTCTTTGTGACCCCTTATCATAGTTTTGAGAGGAGAAATTTCCAACCATAGATGCACTAGTTTCCCCCCGCCCATCAGAAGAAGTAGGATATGAGTTCATCCTGGCTTTCTTTCAGAAAGAAGGGGATGCACCGCTGTCCACAGTGACAGAAGCCTGATTTTTCTCTCCTCCAGCCGTCACAATTTTCTCAACCTCATAGTAAAAGTCATAGAACTGTTCCCCCAACATGCCCTCTGCAGTGGGGGGGATTTTTTTAACCTCTCTACATCCTAGAAGAATTCTAACATACTCAGGCTTATGCAGAGTAGATTCATCCACCTCTAGAGTGATACCCACCAACCCCCCTGCATATGCAACATGTTCAGAACATATTTTCTCTAAAGGAATATTACTAACTCTAACCCAGGCTTTTTCCATCTCCCCTTTAGCACCCACTGAAGCTGACTAGGGCTTTAAATTAACCACAGCAGCCCCATGTTTCACAGGTAGGCGTTTCCCATAGCAACAGGCCCTCTCCACCTCACTAGCATTAGGAAACCTCATCACAAATTGATTATGACCAATTGGACGAGCAGTACAACTCCATTTCTTCTTGCCGGGCTTATGAGCAAAGAAGCCACTAAAATCAGACTCAATTTCTTCAGTTGTAGCACTCCCCTCCACAATAGAAATCACAACATTGTTCGTTTTCTCATTCTTTTTAAGAAAATCGAGATTTGACATCGAGAACCCCTTCTTACTCAGACGATCACTTGACGAAGTTTCTCTCAGATGTTGGTATATCTCTTGATCACATTGTTGGCTCCCTCTCTTCTCTTCTTGCGTTGATTAGAGCTAACGAGGTGGCCCATGCTACTATTGCCAAAGCAAAAGAGCTTGCTCCGGCTCCTCCCACCCCTTCGGTTGTGGCCGAAGTGGGTTCGTGGGGGGGGGGGCAGACAGGAATGCTGACCCCCGTGTCTCTGTGAAGAAGGGTGCCCCTAAACACGCTAAACCCTGCTTCGCACCCTGCAGGTCGAGTCTCCATATTAAAAATCTTTCTTTCAAATGAGAGCCTTATTTTGGAATGTGAGGGGATTCGGAGCTCGGGGGCGCCGGGATCAACTCAAAGATGTGGTGAGGGGCGATAATATTGATCTGGTGGGCCTTGTCAAGACCTTCAAGACTTCTTTCTCTCATCACAAGCTTGCTGGTATTGCGGGAGCTGATAAATTTGATTGGAATCATCTCCCTTCCTCGGGCCATTCAGGTGGCATCCTTATCGGTTCGAAATGTGAAGTTTTTTACTTTGTAGCTTTCAATCATGGGATTTTTTGGGCCAGCACTGTTCGGTATCACCTCAATTAAATTTCCTTTGGGAGGCCATGGTGGTGTATGGCCCGGCCGATCATTCCCTCCCCCTGTTCCTGGATGAGATTTCTATTAAGGTTGAATCTTGTACTCTTCCCCTCCTCGTGGGTGGTGATTTTAATTTGCTTCGCTGCCCAACCGATAAGAACACCAACAACTCCTCCTGGCCGCTAGCAGACGCTTTCAATGACTTCATTAGTAGCTGCACTCTTCATGAGATACCCAGGGTGGGATCTAGATTCACATGGACTAACCATCAAGTCTCCCCTATTCGCTCTGTCCTGGACCGTGTTTTTGTGTGCCCTAATTGGGACTCCCTTTTTCCGTTATCTATTATTAAGGCTAAGGCCATTGTGGGCTCGGACCACACCCCGCTCATTCTTGATGCTGGGCTTCAGCGCTTTCCCACCCCTCCTCGGTTCCAGTTTGACGCTTCCTGGATGTTGATTGATGGCTTTTGCGACCTCCTCTTGTCTAAAATTTCGGATACTCTCTCGACGGTTCGTTGCTCCTTCGGTCCTATGGATGACTGGCATCACTATTCCTATTCCTTACGTAAATTCCTGTGTGGCTGGTCTCATAATCACGCGGCACAGGAGCGCAGGGATAAGGCCCTGCTTACGTCTCAAATTAATGCTTTAGACCTACGTGTTGATACTTCCGGGCTCTTTGATTCAGAATGGGTGCTGCGTTTCTCTCTTGAGGAGACCTTGGTGCAGTTGCATCGACATGCTGAAATCTATTGGCGCCAGAAGGGCACTATCAATTGGTTGCTTAAGGGAGATTCTCCCACTGCCTACTTCTTTGCTATTGCCAATGGGAGGCGTCGAAGATGCACGATTGACAGCCTGATGATCAATGGGTTAAAAGTCTTAGACCAAGGCATTACCATGGACCATGTGGTCGAATTCTTCTCTTTCCTTCTCTGTGCCAAACCAGATCTGGGCTTTAGAATTTCCTCTTCTTTCTGGAACAACTGCGACCGGGTCTCTTCGGATGAAAATGCTGCTCTTATGCTTCCTTTCTCTGAAGAGGAAATCTTCATTTCTATCAATAAAGCTAATGCTAACTCTGCTTCTGGCCTGGATGGCTTCTCAATTCCTTTCTTCAAGAAATTTTGGCCTCAACTTAAAGCGCTTATTTGTGCGATTATCCAAGGGTTCTGTTTGGGGACGGTGGACACTTCTAGACTCAACTATGTTGTTATTTCCCTCATTCCTAAAGTCAAGGGCGCGGAGCTCATTTCCCAGTTTAGGCCTATTGCCTTGATCAATAACTTTGCCAAATTTCCTGCCAAATGTTTGGCCACTCGCCTCACACCAGTTGCTCATTGCACCCTTTCTTCTACTCAATTCGCCTTTGTCAAAGGCCGCTTTATCCTTGATGGGGTCCTTTGCCTGCATGAGATCATCCATGATATCCATAAATCTAGCAGGAAGGCTGTTATCCTTAAGTTGGATTCTGAGACGGCTTACTATTTCGTGAGCTGGGGCTTCTTAAGGCAAGTTATTCTGTCCAAGGGGTTTGATGGTGGCGTTGTCCATAGAATTATGCAGATGGTCTCGGGGGGGAGGCACACTGCTATCTCTGTCAATGGGAGGGTTAGTAACTTCTTCAAGAATTCTAGAGGACTCAGGCAAGGAGACCCGGCCTCTCCCATCCTTTTAACTTCGTAGCAGATGCTCTCTCTAATATTCTGAGCCGTGGTGGCTGGACACATTTCTCCGATGAGCTCGCATCTCATCCCTGAAGGTATCACTCATCTACAGTATGTCGATGATACGATTATTATGGTGGAACTTAATGATGCTTGCCTCTCCCATCTCAAGTTTCTTCTTCTCTGCTTCGAGGCACTTTCGGGCTTGAAAATTAATTTTTCCAAAAGTGAAGTTATCATCACCGGTGTTTCGGAGACTGAGGCCTTGTGTGTAGCCCACTTGCTTAACTGCTCTCTAGGCTCCTTCCCCCTCAAGTACCTTGGCCTTCCTATTTCTTCCGACAAACTTCTGGCCAAAGACTTCGCACCCACGGTGGCCAAAGTTGGCAATCGTGTCATGCCTTGGAGGGGCAGATACAATACCCAAGCTGGAAAAGTTGCTCTGATTAACGATTGTCTCTCATCCCTCCCTATGTTTGTGATGGGTTTTTATCTTCTCACTAATGGCACACACGCTGGGTTTGATAAACACAGAGGTTCCTTCTATTAGAACGCGGCTGATAACAAGCGAAAATACCGCATGGTCAAATGGGAACACATTTGCAGCCCCAAGAGCCTTGGGGGGCTGGGCATTATCAATATTCTAGTCATGAACAAGTGCCTGGTCATCAATTGGTGGTGGAAGATCATGTCCACCACCACGGACAAGCCCCTTTGGTACAACATTCTCAAAGCCAAATACTTCCCTTCCTCTAGCCCCATGTTTACCCATGCCACGGGCGCCTCTCAGTTTTGGAAAGACCTTGTCAAACTTAGGCCTGTTTTCCAAGGCCTAGTCAAATTTGTTGTGCATAATGGCAGATCCACTAGATTCTGGCTCGACTGGTGGTGCGGTATGACCACGCTTGCAGCTTCTTTCCCAGTACTTTTCTCTTACTGCCCTAACCCTGAGATCTCGATCTCCGAGCTCTCTGCCAATAACTGGGACCTTCAGCTGTGGCGTTCTCTATCTCCTAAAGAGTTGGTCGACTGGCAGCGTCTCATTGCCTTCTTCCCTACGCTCTCAGAGGAGGAGGACTCGGTGGCTTGGCCCCACTCCTCATCTGGTCGATTCTCTGTTAAATCCCTATACGTCAAGCTGATCTCTGGATTGAACACTTCCAAATTCAAGTGGATATGGAGGTCCCGCATTCCTCCAAAGATCAAGATTTTCTTATGGCAGGCCTCCCGTGGGTAGTTGCCGGCTGGTGACCAGATTCACAAAAGTAATGGTCCTGGCTCTGGCTGCGCTATGTGGGCTGCGAGAGGACACGACCCATATCTTCTTTAACTGTATCAGATCGTGGTTGCATGTTTCTTGGAGACCCACTTCCTTCTCAGACCTTCCTTTTGGCCTCTAACCTAGTTGGGGCCCAGAGAAGATTGTTCTGGGTGGGATTGGCAGCGGTGTGCTGGACTCTGTGGATGACTAGGAACAAGTTTACCATTGAACATGTCTTTCCTGTTAAACCTGCCGATTGCTTATTTAAAAATTGCATATTCTTGTGGTAGTGGAGATTATTGACTAAGGAGGAGGACCGGGATGCTTTTGATGTCATGATGTCCAAGATTCGGGCAACTGCTACCTCCCTTCCTCGAGCTCCAAATGGGCGCTAGGAGTTGTTGGCCCCGATTTCGCTTGTTTTTGAGTCTCCGCCTGCTCGCCGTGTAATCGGCTCGGGAGCCATGTACGTTATACTTTAGCTTGGTTTGGTTGTCGTTGATACTCTGGTCATGATGTGTTGTTCGCTCGTGTGGTTTGTTATAACTCTGCCTGGTGGCTTTATTTATAAAGTCGGGCTCTGGCCTTTTCTCTAGAAAAAAGAACCCCGATCCTGATGGCTGCGTCGTGGCGGAGCCCTGCCGGAACACCTTCAGAATTCCTAAAGGTGCCGGTGGCGACGCCGGCACCGTCGCGGCCGGGAAGGCTGTCCAGTTTCAGTGTGGCTGCCCCAGTAATGTGTTATACGTCTGCACCGCCATCGTCTTCCTCGTTGCCCTTGGATCCATGACCCCCACATACGTGACGTCGCATACGGGCTCAAAACACAGAGCACCTTGTTGTGGCTTGCATTGGTGTTTCTCTTGGAACCCCTTTGTCACTCTCTCTGTGTTTCGTCGCGCTATATGTAGCAGATTATATAGGTTAGTCGCTCCGGTATATATATGTTATGTATCCAAGTCTTATGTTTTTCCGACCGTGTACATCCTGATCATTAAGTGAGCAACATTTGCGTTGTGTTTTGTATTAATTGTTCTCAAATTTAACCTGCGTCACCGATATCTTGTCTTATAATTCGTACCGATTGATTTGGCCATTCTTTTTTTGTGGGGAGGGGGTTCTCAAATTTAACCCGTGTAACCGGTATCCTATCGTTATAGTCTGTACCGATTGATTTGGCCATTATTTGGGGGGGGGGGGGGGGGTCCCGAGCAGCCACCTTAATGCATCAAGGAGTTGAGAGGTTGGAGATGCAACGAGAGAGGTTCTCCTTCCAATCCTAATTCGACCGCGGCCTTCATCTATGTTTCGTGTTCTGCCGAGCGGATATATATAGGGTTTTTTGGGTCAACACGGCTCCTCATTCCAAGGGTGGCATAATTGGGTAATCAGTGGGCCCCATGGCACGGTGAAGGGGTAGCCACACCAGTGGGCCCCATGGTCCACCATGTCGGTCTCTAGTTCTTCTCCGCGTCCTCTTTGTTCGAATAAATATCCATGTTTCCTGGTCAATTCGGATTCTACAATGTTAATGAAACGTAAAAATACGAAAAAAGAATTTCATGTCTTCCATTGTTAAATAACAAAATAATGTGTTCATGTAAATCTAAATGAAATCAGTACAAACATAACAATCATGGCAGATAATAGATAATCAATATAATAAGCTTTAGAAATCATAGATACATTTGGATCGTATAGATGCATGTGGATGTCTTCGAAGATGATGTTTCATCACAGCAAGCTATCCTGTTTGTAGGGACTAGCACTTGGGGCGTGGCCCATGGCACGCCGCCTGAGTGGTAGCTCGGCGGTGCCAGGTGGGAAAGCACCCTTTCAACTAGTCTATTCAGCTTTTGTTAGCACATACACATGCAAAAGTATATTATGAACTTAATTACAAAGTCATTTGAAGAACTTCAAATATCACTGATGCAAAACTCAAGTAGGATTACAATCTAGAAGTCATGGCAAGAAAATGTCGGTTCTAAATTCTAATTGAACTGACACCCACGCTTCCAAGAAGGCAAGACGGTGAAGCAACAGATGCAGCAACTACCAACCTTTGCACCATCCCTACCTTGAATCTGAGCGCGCCCCTGCCTTGAATCAGAACACCGGTATGGTTGCCAGCGCCGCCTTGTCGAGCCTCCCTCCACTAGTCCTCTTCCTCGTCGGTCCGGCCATCGTGCCCGATCCATCCTGCATGGCGCACAGGTACACCGCGCACTCCTCCCCAACCTTGTTGCCACTACCGCGTGCCCCCGCGTTGAGTCTGAACACCAGTATGGCTGCCAGCGCCACCTTGTTGAGCCCCCCTCCGCCAGTCCTCTTCCTTGTCGGCCTACCCACCGTGCCAAATCCTGTCCGGCACATACCGTCCCTCCCTCTCCATCGCACATACAGGTAGTTGAGGTACAGTACAATGCACACTGCCGTGAACGCTGCCATGAGCTCCAGCATCTAGCCAGAGCTGCAGCAGGTGTACTATCGCCGGCGAGCATGCCGATGAGATGAAAAAGTCCATTGCAGGAGGTGTATCCTCCATCGTTGATGTCGCTGATGCCGATGACTTGATGTCGTTGTGCTTGTTACCTGCCTTTGTTAGTCATCATGTTAATACCAAACAAGCAACGGAAAATGAAACCTTGAACAAATTATTTTGTGATTAATTCTAATGGATTACTCGAACAGACATGTGTATAAACGAAGCGGAAAGCAACAACAATTATGAGCTGAATATGTGGGCACCATGACCTTTATTTTGAAAGTATGAACTAGAACATACCTGCAAAATGTAAATGTGTTCCCTGGCACTGCACATTGACCGATGGAATTGCAAGTTCTCTTTCATATTCTCAATGCTTACTTTGCATAGCATCAGATCTAAGTGTTCAACAATTGTATTAGTGCTGGCTCGAATTCTTTGTTGCGGTTAAATTGTAAGTAGAGAGGAAGTTAACTTTGAATCATGACCATCAACCTGAAAGTGACATCAATAAATTTGAGTCTCCATGCAAAGAAACAACTAATGTGAACCTGAGACTAAAACAAATAGGATGAGTTGTGTGCTAATTGATTGTCAACATAAATAAAACTTTAACCAAATGACCCATGGCATTACAATATCATTAAAGTGGTACATTGAAATTTTGTAAGGTACTAAGTGCAGAGGATAAGCTCGCATAAAAAAAGATTAAGGTTATGGCTTTCTTCAATCTCAACAAAGTAATTGGAATTCCAAACATATGAAGTCTTAGTTATCACATAGATTTAAGATAGACATGGAAACACTGTAAAATTTTGATGCTAGTAAGTACCTTGAAAATCTTTGTATCCGCAAAGCATACTGCAGATAAGATGACCATATGCAGCAAAGTTAGTGCCACTAGATAGGGGAAGTTGAACTCTTTCGAGGATAACACCCACTGCAAATGAGGACAAACAAAGCACCTAACAATGATACAAAATCAAAGCACTTGCAATTACAAGTCAGTATGGGCAAACATTCATTGTGGCCAAACATGAAGAAAAGGGAAGTTCAGTTAACCAAGAAGACTGAAAGAACATGTATCATTTCATTTTTTTAGGTCACTAAATTGCAGAAATGAGAAAATAAAAGTTCAGTTAACCAAGAAGAATGCAATGTAAAAAAACGGAAATTGGAGCTTTGTTCAGTTCCATAGTAAGAGCCTATTCGGGACTGCTCTGCTCCTTAAAATTCAACTCCGATCTAGAAAACACAAGCCAAACAGGGTAGCTCCATGATATGTCACTCCACAAGAAAACTAGAATCTGGGGCACAGCTCTCAGTCTTTTATGAAGCTCTTCGGAGGGTGCTCCACGAAACTCTAGAAGCTGGAGTTGGGTGAAAATTACCCACCACTGCCACCAGTAAGTGGATACCCCTTCGTTTCTCCCCCCTCGACCAATCAAATAGATCCTTCCACCAAATTTCTCATTATTGAAGCTGGAGCTAGATGGAAGCCAAACATTCTCTTTGGTAGTGCTACAACTTCTGGATGAAACTGCTCCAAAGTGAATTTAGTGGAGCGAAACTGATTTTGGTGAAGAGGAGCAGTCCCAAACAGGCCCTAAGGGACAATGCTATAGAATTGTGTGCATTGCTAATTAGGTTGATGTTCTTGTTCAAACAGTGTCATGATAATAATGATGGGCTTTATAAAGTTCTTGTTCATACATCAGCTCAGAAACAAATGGTTCGTTCTCACCCACATGAGAAACAGTATGAGATAAATAAAAATATGCAGGTAACTGGTGAGTGTCATATAGTATAAATGTGATGATATGTATATCTAAATCAAGTTAACTACACGCCTTTGAGTAATACACAAAAGTTGCACCGATTATAGGGTTTGAGTAATACACAAAAGTTGCATAGATTATAGGGTGCTCAGTGCTCACTCTCCAAGGATCCAAAGCCGATGGCGAGCATTCCCACCTTCAACTCCCAGACGCCTAAATCCAGACTGTGCCATACACACGACTTATCGATCCCAGAGTGCTCCTGCATCTTCATCGTGGCCACACCTGCACACCATATCAAGATGTAAGAAAACCCCAACTATCTAATCTGCAAATCAAAATCACCATAAAAGATTATCCCCGAAAAAAGGACAAGTAAATAAGTACCAAGGTGATTGGCGCAGATCTTGAGGCTCTTGGCCTGTCGCATGATGAGGTCGACCTTGAGATCCGTCTAGGTCCCACAAAGCTAACAGAGATTCATCTGGGATATCAAATCATGTAACCACATGATCAGGTGCAAAGGAGCTAGATGGAAGCCAACTGATTTTGGTGAAGAGGAGCAGTCCCAAACAGGCCCTAAGGGACAATGCTATAGAATTGTGTGCATTGCTAATTAGGTTGATGTTCTTGTTCAAACAGTGTCATGATAATAATGATGGGCTTTATAAAGTTCTTGTTCATACATCAGCTCAGAAACAAATGGTGAAGAGGAGCAGTCCCAAGGCAATGGGTGCAAAGGAGCTAATGGTGATCATATTAAAAAATGTATCGGAAGGACCAAGACACTCGTATTATAGTCCTGACATATACGAGGATACCACAAATTACATACGAAATAGCAATGGATGATAACATAGTTTCTACAGTCACCTTCAAAGATAACAAAATGGTACGATGAACAATGAGTTTCCCATCTTTCTTTACAAAATTTAAGCTTTGACCCGAACCTCTAGATAGAAGTAGATAGTCCAAAAAGATCAAGATTATTTTTTGTAACACTGAGATCAGTATGACCATGGGCATCCAAATGCAAGAGTAGGAGGGACAAGATATGCCGCTCCACCAACAACAACCTCACTGAGCAGTATCACAAACTGAACAGCTGAGAGATTCAGCAAAATAAATCCCATGTCCTTTTCTAATAAATCTAAATCTTCCCACATCTCAAGACAAGGATATCTGAGGAAAGTTACATTTATTGAATCATCAAATATCTTAGGGAGCATAGCAATCTGATAGTCACGTCAAAGAGATTTGCATGGTGATGGCACAATTGCAGGGACGGTAGGAATGATACATGTTAATATAGAGCAGCAAATGATTTTAAAAATACAGTTGATTTTTTAAAAAATACAATGAACAACGAATATGTCAAGAACAAATCAACCATATTTGCCAAAAATGCCTACTCCTGCTGGTAACCAACTAAGACTCTGAAACATGCTATTACTTCCCAATGGCACAACACGCAGTATAGCATAACACTTGCATAGGTGGAAAGTATCAAGAGTCTATATCTGATTATTCTCAAGTGCAGGTAGTTGCTTCTCTGCTGGAACAAATTTTCTTTCATCCATGTTTACAATCAATTCTACAAAGAACACAAACAAACTGCAGTAAGCAATAAATAGAAGAGTGGCTAAACAAAAAAATAGAGGAAAGCATGGCTAAGCCAATAAATAATCTAGAAGTTAACCAAGCTCTATTGAGGGAGTGAAAATAGTTGGTTGCCGAAACTGGAGCTTCATAACTGAGTAACTTCAAAATTTGCATAACCAATGGCTAGTATATTAACAAGTCTATAGAGTATAGTAGTCAAGAAAACCTGAAGTTCCGGTGCCCTATGAGCATGGCTACTCGGTTTTGATCTCCTGAATCTGTTCGCATAGTGAGCATCAGTTTTACACGATATCAAAAAGGTCCTACCTTGGCGTAACATCAGACATCTTGTATGCAAAACACTTGCCTTGGCTTACCCTTAACATGATTGTAAACTATGCTATTAAACATGATGCTTATTTCTGAAGCATACATGCTCGCTCCTAGCAAGATTAGCTCTCTAGTATTAAATAGTAGAAGCTAGATTGCACAGACCAAGCATCCTATACATGTAAGGTAACAGAAATCCAGATATTTGCAGGTATATAACCATTTAGATCAGTCACTAATCTACCACACAAGGTTCGGGCAAATAAAAAATCAGAGTGGGAAGAGAGGGGAGGAGGCAAATCAGAAGGGACTGGAGCAGAGGACATGTCGTTCCATACAAGCTCGGCAACATTGGCGACATGTGCTTCTCCTCTTGACCATGGGGCCACCTTAGAGTCAGGTAGTCTTCACCATAGCGGCCCCGTGGGGAAAGAGACAGCGTAGCTGAGGTGGTGAAGATCTGGTCGGTGGTTGTCGCGCCAAATATTGGGAGCAGGAGGAGGTAAATCGTCGCCCTTGTCCTTGTCCCACTGGAAAACCTCATCGGCGCACTTGCCCTCGTCTAGTCGGCGATTTCCTTGCAGCTTTCCAGCAGCCATTGGCTGCATGGTGACCGCACCGAGAAATGGGAGTAGGAGGAGGGAGATCGATGCCCTCGCTCGACTGAGGAAACCCTAGCCGTTGCTCGGGAGGAGAAAATGAGAGAGGGGCGGAACGAGGACAGGATGGACGCGTTTTCACCAAGGGGCAAGGGCAGTCTCTCCCCTTTTCTTTCGGCCAATACGCTTGCGCTTACGAGGGTTGTGGCGATCATGTTTTTTTGTCATACCTGTGATGACATGTCTATCTCGAGAGGCCGCCTGAGGGAGTTCCGGACTAGGGGGTGTCCGGATGGCCGAACTATCATCATCGGCCGGACTCCAAGACTATGAAGATATATGATTGAAGACTTCGTCCCGTGTTCGGATGAGACTTTCCTTGGCGTGGAAGGCAAGCTTGGCGATACGGATATGTAGATCTCCTACCATTGTAACCGACTCTGTGTAACTCTAACCCTATCCGGTGTCTATATAAACCGGAGAGTTTTAGTCCGTAGGACGAACAATAATCATACCATAGGCTAACTCCTAGGGTTTAGCCTCTTTGATCTCGTGGTAGATCCACTCTTGTAACACACATCATCAATATTAATCTAGCAGGACGTAAGGTTTTACCTCCATCAAGAGGGCCCGAACCTGGGTAAAACATCGTGTCCCTTGTCTCATGTTACCATCCGCCTAGACGCACAGTTCGGGACCCCCTACCCGAGATCCGCCGGTTTTGACACCGACATTGGTGCTTTCATTGAGAGTTCCTCTGTGTCGTCACCGATAGGCTCGATGGCTCATTCGATCATCAACAACGACGCAGTCCAGGGTGAGACCTTTCTCCCCGGACAGATCTTCGTATTCGGCGGCTTTGTACTGCGGGCCAATTCGCTTGGCCATCTGGAGCAGATCGAAAACTACGCCCCTGGCATCAGGACAGATTTGGAAGTTTGAACTATACGGCCGATATCCGCGGAGACTTGATCTTCGACGGATTCGGGACGCAGCCGAGCGTGCCGCACTGTTTCGATGGGCATGATCTAGCTCTGCAGCCGAACAGTGCCCTCGACGCCGCACCTGAATCCGCTCCGACCCTTAATCCGGAGCCGGATCCCCCAACGAGGACGAGTGGTTGGACACCGCCTCGGGGGCTTTAATCTCTACGGCGATCGAGCCGAACTCTATCCCTGTCCTTTGCGAAGACCTCGACTCCAGGGTGCCGGACTCCTCTCTAGACTCCGAACCCTCCGCGCCCTTGCCAATCGAATCCGATTGGGCGCCCGTCATGGAGTTCACTGCCACGGACATCTTTCAGCACTCGCCCTTTAGCGACATCCTGAATTCAGTAAAGTCTCTCTCTTTATCCGGAGAGCCCTGGCCGGATTACGGTCAGGAAGGTTGGGATGCGGACGACGAAGAAATTCAACGCCCACCCACCACCCACTTGGTAGCCGCTGTCGACGATCTAACCGACATGCTAGACTACGACTCCAAGACATCGATCAGTATGGACGGCGATGCCGGAGACGACCAAGACCCAGCGCCTACGAGAATCGGAAGGCCACCTCGTCATACAACATATACATGGTGGACATCCCAAAAGATGGGAACGACGATGGAACAACGGAGGATGACCCCTCCAAGAAGCAGCCCAAGCGCCGGTGTCAGCGGCGCCGCTCTAAATCCCGCCACAGCAAGAATGAAAATTCCGACACCGGAGATAACAATACACCGGACAGTGCCTAAGACAATCCACTCCAGCAAGATCCAGCGCAGGAGGATGGAGACGCCAGCCCTCAAGAGAGAGCGGCAGAAGAAGAGGTAGAGGATTATATGCCTCCCTCCAAAGACGAAGCAAGCCTCGACGACAATGAATTCGTCGTGCCCGAGGATCCCGTCGAACAAGAGCGTTTTAGACGCGGGCTTATGGCCACGGGAACAGCCTCAAGAAAAAGCAGAACAGCTTCGAGCTGATCAGGATCTCGCTAGCCGACGGATGGATCAAGTCCTCGCGTCAAGAGCATGAGCTCGAACGCCTCCAAAAGCTACCCTAAACGCAAGCTGCTCCCCGATTAGAGGAGGAGGCTTATGAACCCGCATCACCAGGAGACAATACGGTGACCGACCACCCCGTGATCGCGACAGAGGCCTCTAGGCCCTTCATAGAACCGCACTCGGCATTGCTCAAAAAGCACACGGCCAAAGGGGAACGCCCGACCTGCGAGATATATTGGAGGACAAGGCAAGACAATCAAGATCGATCTATGGATCGCGTGGCGCCCCATGCGTGGCGACAACCGTCGCGCTGACCTGATAAGTCCGCCGGGCCGAACAAAAGCAGACAAAGCTCTTTTGAGCTCCGTCGTGATATCGCCAAAGACAGAGGCGCCGCACACCCGCTATGCTTCATGACGAAGTAATGGATCATCAAATCCCGAAGGGTTTAAACCCGTCAATATTGAATCCTATGATGGCACAACAGACCCAGCGGTTTGGATCAAGACTATCTCCTTCACATCCACATGGCCCGGTGACGATCTTCACGCCATCAAATACCTTCCCCTCAAGCTTAAAGGACCAGCCCGACATTGGCTCAACAGCTTGCCAGCAGAGTCAATTGGGAGCTGGGAGGACCTGGAAGCCGCATTCCTCGATAACTTCCAGGGCACTTATGTGCGACCACCAGACGCTGATGACCTAAGCCACATAATTCAGCAGCCAGACGAACCGGCTAGACAATTCTGGACACGGTTCTTAACCAAGAAAAACCAAATCGTTGACTGTCCGGATGCGGAGGCCCTCGCGGCCTTCAAGCATAACATCCGCGACGAGTGGCTTGCCCGGCACCTAGGACAGGAAAAGCCGAAATCCATGGCAGCCCTCACATCACTCATGACCCGCTTCTGCGGGTGAGGACAGCTGGCTAGCAAGCAGCAACAACCTCGGCAAAAATTCGCGGTCCGGACTTCAAGGACCGAAATGGCAGGCCGCGTCGTAACAAAACAAACGCCGCGTTAACGGCGACAATATTGAGGATCTGACGGTCAATGCCGGATTCAGAGGCTCTAAACCCGGTCAGCGGAAAAAGCCATTCAAAAGAACTACTCCGGTCCGTCAATTTGGACCGAATACTCGCCGCTTGTGCCAAATACACGGCACCCCGAAAAGCCAGCTAACCACACCAACAGGGACTGTTGGGTATTCAACGAGCAGGCAAGTTAATGGCCGAAAGCAATGACAAGGGCTGCATAGCGATGACGAGGACGAGACCCAACCGCCCGAACAATAGAGGATGTAAGGTTTCCCCAGCAGTGCGGACGGTGAACATGATATATGCAACGCACATACCCAAAAGGGAGCGGAAGCGTGCACTCAGGGATGTCTACGCGATGGAGCCAGTTGGTCCTCCTGCCCGATCACTTTTGACCGAAGGGACCACCCCACCAGCATCCGCCACGGCGGATTCGGCCAGACCGGTCTTAGACCCAATCGTCGATGGATTTCACCTAACCAGAGTCCCGATGGACGGCGGCACCAACTGAACCTGCTTTACCAGGATACAAGGTCGCAAAATGGGCATAGACCCTCAAGGATTAAACCTACCAAAACGACCTTTAAAGGCGTCATACCAGTGTAGAAGCCAATTGTACAGGCTCAATTACACTGGAAGTGGTCTTCGGATCCCGGGATAACTTCCGAAGCGAGGAGTTAATCTTCGACATAGTCCCGTTCCACAGCGGCTATCATGCCTTGCTCGGACGTACCGCGTTTACAAAGTTCATCGCGGTGCCGCACTACGCATACCTCAAGCTCAAGATGCCAGGCCCTCGAGGAGTCATCACGGTCAATGGAAACACTGAACGTTCTCTCCGCACGGAGGAAGATACAGCGGCTCTCGCGGTAGAAGCGCAATGTAGCCTCTTAAGGCAATTATCGAGTCCGGCCGTTAAGCGGCCGGACATAGCGGCCGGACATAGCCAAGCGCACCCGGAGCAACTTACAATAAGACCACCTGGCACGTTCTGAGCACGCGTAGCAGTGCGGCCCCAACCCCAGCTCCAGCGAAACGTCAAAGCAGGTCCTTCGCGTACACCATTACGCTCTGAAGATACATGGGCATGGGGAGAGGGGCACGACCACGATAAACCTGCATCGCGGCTCAACCACACCAGGGGCTATCAAGTGTGTCGTTCCTTTTTATTTTCTTTTTACCTTTTACTTTTTACCCACAGGACTCCGTTTGTCAGAAGCCCTATACGGCAGCAGACCTGCCGAACTCACGATGCAACAGCCAGGGAAGGATAAAGGCTACAACGAATATACAGGTGGTCTCCATTACGAGCATTTTCATACACCAATCTGCAGCCTACCCACGGAGGGACATGTTTAATCGCATACCTTGCTTATCGCACTATTTGTATCGTTCTGCATTCGCAGCAGCACTTATTGAATAACACAATGCAGCACCTTTTTTTTATAATTGCATTTCTTTTTCATACATATGTTCATTCACGACATGTTGCATCCGTACACTTTGGTACGGCTAATATACACCGAGGGCTTATGTTTCAAGCATTATGGTATAATGAGTCCGAACACTTTCACAAGTGCGGCACCCCGAACTTATAGCACTATATGCATCATCTCCGAATCATGTCTTGGGCCAATAGTTGGGTTTGCCCGGCTCCCGTGTTTTGGTACCTTACGTTACGTTATATCGGCTAAGGTAGCACCAGGAGAAACCACTGCGATTCCGCCCCAGTTCGGCTGGGTTAACGCCTCAGTGGAGAAAGCTAAAACTGACCGTCATGATGAGGCGAGAACCGGTCGCTATTCGAGAGGTTTTTTGCGAGTCCTTAAAGACTTATGCCGCTTAGAGCGAGGAGCCGGATACTGTCCGGCAAAGGCATGGATAGCGCCCCAAATTCGGACTTCCGAAGACTAGGGGCTTCGTCGAAATTTAAAATTATAGAATTCTATGGCTAAGTGAGAGTGTTCAAGCATTATAAGTCAGGTTGCCTTGTTCGCTGTGTTGAGCGCCTCCCTAGATGGACCACAAAATGGGAACAAGAGCGCTCAAGTTTATCCCGAACACCCCAAAGACTGCGTGGCATGGGGGCTGAAGCCGACGACTTGCCATCTCTCGATTTGATAAACAGCCGCATGTAAGGTAATATTTTAAATTAACAAGCATTGCTTAAGCGCATATGAACTAAGTTTTCAGCAAGACAGATAACAAAATGTGAGTCTACTCAAATATTACATCTTTGGAGCACTCACTGCAATAGTTATGCGCGCCCTTCAACACACTCTTATAATACATCTCGGCGCAAGCGATGCTCCTTGCCCTCACGGGTGGCGGGTCCGTCACAAGCTTCGGGCATCCATCTTGCCCCAGTGCACCTTGCGCGCAAGGCCCGACGGGCACCCTCAATACAAGCGGAATGCTTGATCTATTCAACCCACGGGCACGCATCCGTCACCGCCAAGACCAGGCGAAGTAGCTCCTGTGCATGGCCTCCTTAGGCCACACCGAACTATGAGGCCCTTCATGGCCTGTTCGGCCGCCTTGTGGAGCTCGACCAGCTGCTTCACTGGTCGCTAAGGGCACCGGATGTCCGACCTCAAAGATACCGAGACCGAAGACCTTCTCCGTCGAGCTCCCCTCCTCGGCCCGGTAGAATGCGGCAACATCGGACACGCTGCGAGGAAGATCTGAACGCCCCTGGAGAACTCCGAATTCGGGTAAGCAACATGTAATTAACACTCACATGCTTACTCTGCATGAAAAATGCCTTACCCGCTGCTATTTTCTTCACCGCCTCAATCTCCTGGAGGGCCTTGTAGGCTTCGGCCTTAGCGGCTTTGGCACTCTCAAGAGCCGTTGCAAGCTCGAGACTCTCGAGTCTTGAGTCACGCCCAAGCTCTCATGTTTTTTCACGAGATCCTGAGCTCTTGTCAGACCTCCGCCACCGCGCCTCCTGCTTCTCTCGCTCGGTGCGCTTCAGCGACCGCGTGCGTTCGGGCTGACCACCGCCTCCTTCAGGGTCGCCACCTCGTTAGTGGCCCCTACAATACCCACGTTATCCTTGTCATTTTTCTTGCAGCCAAATCCTTTTCTTTAAGGTACAATTTTCATAAGGTATTACTCACCTTCTTTTTCCTCGAGCTGCTTCTTGGCATGGCCGAGCTCGTTCTTGGACCGCTCGAGGTTTTCCTTCAAAGTATTGACCTCCGCAAGGCGGGCGGAGGTCAAGAAAGACACCGCAATCCCATATTGACATATTTTTTTATGACTCCTGCGTTTATCTTTCTAAAGATCCTCAGTCCGGCTTTTCTTTCCGAACACCGAACCGAGCATCAGGGGCTACTGTCTATGCGGTACCATTTTACATATATTGAAATTCTTACCTCAAAGCCTGTTAGAAGGCTACTGCAGGCTTCGGTCAGCCTGCTCTTGGCGAGCTGAACCTTCTGAATCACCGCACTCATAACAATGCGGTGTTCCTCTTTGATGGAGGTGCCGTTGAGCGCCTCCAGCAAATTATCCGGCACCTCCGGTTGGACGGAGGCAGCCGGCATCTCGGTCTTGCCTTTCTTACGAAGGGTTGCCGCCCGGACTCACGGAGCCACCGTGGCCTCCGGGCTGAGTCCGTGCACAGTCCGGGAGGGTGTCTGTGACACCTCCGGCCTCCTCCTCTGGTGGGTCCTTTTCCGGGATCCCACCTCAAGGCGTCGTCCGTAGTAGCACGGGGTGGAGGCAGTCGGAAGGAATCCATATCCGACGCACCCAAGGACCCGCCGATTTAAACGGGAAGATCATCCTTGGGCGGACTGCAGGGTTGTATGCGGCATTAGAAAGACATTATGTGGAGAAAATAAAAACCTTGAAGTTATTCGGGAGTCCGGATACTTACGATCTCGCCAGGGGCTTGGCCCTTGGATGCCGATCTTAAATCACCGTCCTTTGGCGTTGGCGGAGCAGTCCGGAGGAAGAGTTTTTCCTTCTTGGACCCTTCGCCTCCCTTGTTGGGAGGCCTTCCTTTCTTTCCTCCTTCACCGGGAGAGGCTTTCTTCTTCTCCTCCTCACCTTGGTGGGAGGAGTCGGCCTCGGATTCATCATCCGATAGCATTTCAAAACGGAACTCTTCCGAGTCCCCGTGGCCGTCTTCTTGGCCTTCTTCTCCGGCACCACGTGGGGTGCCGAAGCCAGCAGCCCCATTAGGCGGGCGTCCGCTAGGTCCTCTGGCAATGGGGCTGGACAGGTAATTCGTTCAGCCTTCGCCAGCCATTCCTGTCAAAGGTAAAGGGAGTTTAGATCCCGCATAGAGCCAAACTATGGAAAACAAGTGGTGAAATCACTTACCTCGTCGGTGAACGCTGCTGAGCGAATCCGCGATCTTGATGGCGGATGCGGGAGCTTCGGCGCCCTTGAACAGCACCTTCCGGACATCTTCGTAAGTAGTGTCAAGAGCCCGCCAGTGGTCCGGTGCTGCGCGGATCAAACTCCCACATATTAAAGCCCTGCTGCCAGACGGGAGAATCCGCGGATGAGCATGACACGGACTACGTTGACAAGCTTGAGCTTCTTGTCCACCAGCTTCTGGATACAGGCTTGGAGTCCGGTCAGCTCCTCCGAATCCCCCCAAATTCGACCACTCTCTTTCCAGGAGGTGAGCCGTGTGGGGATGCCAGATCTGAATTCGGGGGCCGCTGCTCATTCAGGGTCACGCGGCTCGGTGATGTAGAACCACCCCGATTCCCACCCCTTGATGGTTTCCACGAAAGTGCCCTCCAGCCACGTAACGTGGGACATCCTGCCCACCATGGCGCCTCCGCACTCCGCTTGGCTGCCCTTCACAACCTTCGGCTTGACATCAAGATCTTGAGCCACAAGCGAAGTGGGTCTGGATGCAGAGGAACGCCGCATTACCCACGATAAACGCCGAGATGTTGAGGATGAAATTCGGGCCGATCATGGAAATCTAGGCTGTAGTAGAACATGAGCCCCCGGACAAAGGGATGAAGCGGGAAGCCCAGTCCGTGGAGGAAATGGGGAAGAAATACTACCCTCTCATGGGGCCTGGGGTTGGGGACGAGCTCTCCCTCGTCGGGGAGCCGATGCGCGATGTTGCTGGACAGATATCCGGCGTCACGCAGCTTCTGGATCTGCCCCTCCGTGACGGAGGAGGCCATCCACTTGCCTCCCGCTCCGGACATAGTTGGAGAAGGTTGAGGTGAGAAGTGCGGACTTGGGCGCTAGAGCTCGAGTGCACGGGAATGGATGAGAAAAGGAGGAAGAAGGCATAGGTAAAAGGGTGGATCCTTATCCCCTTATATGGGCGGACAAAAACATGTGTCCCCACCGGCCTAGTAAAACTCGCTTATCTCCCAAGCGTCACAATCAATGGCGCGGTTGGGTTACCCACGTCCGTATTGATGGGAATCCGGAATAAGGGGAACACGATCTCTGCCTCGACAAGACGCGTGCCAAGGAAACCGCTTAACGCTCACCGAGGTGGAACAGTAAAAACAATTTGAATAAAGGCTTGGTAGTGGTGTGACGTCACGCCACAAAATACGTCAATGATTGATCTTGTGTAATATTATTCTCTACGGTGGTATGTGGAATTTATTTTTGCAGAGCGGACACTATCCTAGTGTTCACAATCTTCTATAAATTATTCGAGGAAGAACCCGCCTTTGCAATGCCGAAGACAACATGCGCCCGGACTCGTCATTGAAGCCTGGTTCAGGGGCTACTGAGGGAGTTCCGGACTAGGGGGTGTCTGGATGGCCGAGCTATCATCATCGGCCGGACTCCAAGACTATGAAGATACAAGATTGAAGACTTTGTCCCGTGTCCGGATGGGACTTTCCTTGGCGTGGAAGGCAAGCTTGGCGATACGGATATGTAGATCTCCTACCATTGTAACCGACTCTGTGTAACCCTAACCCTCTTCGGTGTCTATATAAACCGGAGGGTTTTAGTCCCAGAGACTAACAACAATCGTACCATAGGCTAGCTCCTAGGGTTTAGCCTCTTTGATCTCGTGGTAGATCCACTCTTGTAACACACATCATCAATATTAATCTAGCAGGACGTAAGGTTTTACCTCCATCAAGAGGGCCCGAACCTGGGTAAAACATCGTGTCCCTTGTCTCCTGTTACCATCCGCCTAGACGCACAGTTCGGGACCCCCTACCCGAGATCCGCCGGTTTTGACACCGACACCACCCTTCTATCGATGCTTATTGGGTTTGATGAATTTTGACAAGGTAGATGATGCTTAGAAGTTTTAAGATTAATACGCTTTCAAGATGAGTTTTGGACACGGGTTGCTCTCTTGAGAAGCCTGTGACGTTGATCAAGAGGGGGTTTGAGTGTGTCTGATGTCTGCTAGAACTATGTCGGTATTTCCCCCAAAGAGGAAGGGATGGTGCAGCACAACAATGGTAGGTATTTCCCTTAGTGATGAGACTGAGGTTATCGAACCAATAGGAGAATCACGCAACACTACGTGAATGGCACCTGCACACAAATAACAAATACTCGCAGCCCGATGTGTTAAAGGGGTTGTCAATCCCTTTCGGGCAACGGCGTCAGAAATTGGCAAACGGATATGAGAAAATTGTAATAATTTGATAGATGGATCTCACGGGAACGCGAGGTAAAATAAATTGCAGCAAGGTATTTTTTGTATTTTTGGTTTAATAAATCTGAAAATAAAACCAAATAAAAATAGATCGCAAAGGCAAATATAATAAAGAAGAGACCCGGGGGCCGTAGATTTAACTAGTGGCTTCTCTCGAGAAAAATAGCAAATGGTGGGTAAACGAATTACTGTTGGGCAATTGATAAAACTTCAAATAATCATGACGATATCCAGGCAATGATCATTATATAGGCATCACGTCCAAGATTAGTAGACTGACTCCTCCCTACATCTACTACTATTACTCCACACATCGCCCGCTATCCAACATGCATCTACTGTATTAAGTTCATGGAGAAACGGAGTAATGCAATAAGAACGATGACATGATGTAGACAAGATCTATTTATGTAGAAATAGACCCCATCTTGGTATCCTTAATAGCAATAATACATATGTGTCGGTTCCCCTTCTGTCACTAGGATCAAGCATCATAAGATCGAACCCATTGCAAGGCACCTCTTCCCATTGCAAGATAAATAGATCAAGTTGTCCAAACAAAACCCAAATATCAAAGAAGAAATACGAGGCTGTAAGCAATCATGCATATAAGAGATCAAAGAAGACTCAAATAACTTTCATGGATAAAAAGATAGATCTGATCATAAACGCAAAGTTCATCGGATCCCAACAAACACATCGCAAAAAGAGTTACATCATATGGATCTCCAAGAGAACATTGTATTGAGAATCAGAATAGAGAGAGGAAGCCATCTAGCTACTAACTACGGACCCGTAGGTCTACAAAGAACTACTCACACATCATCGAAGAGGCACCAATGGACATGATGAACCCCTCCATGATGGCGTCTAGATTGGATCTGGTGGTTCTGGAACTTGCGGATGGAATTTATTTTCGTCGACTCCTTTAGGGTTTCTGGAATATTGGGGTATTTATAGAGTAAAGAGGCGGTTCGGGAGGCAACCAAGGTGGGCACAACCCACTGTATGCCGCTGGGCCTCAGGCGCTACAGTGGGTTGTGCTCTCGAGCACCCCCAGTGCTTCTTTGGCCCCATTTGGTTGTCTTACGGTCCAAAAAATCCACAAAAAGTTTCGCTGCGTTTGGACTCCGTTTGGTATTGATTTCCTGCGATGTAAAAAACATGCAAAAACAGCAACTCACAATTGGCACTATGTCAATAGGTTAGTACCAAAAAATGATATAAAATGATTATAAAACATCCCAGAATAATAATATAACAACATGGAACAATAAAAATTATAGATACGTTGAAGACGTATCAGTGTCCACTCAAGAAATATAATTGAAACACGAAGAAAGAAAGCACATCCAAGAGCAGCCAACCAGCATCACAAAAGCTAGCAAACAAAATCGATGATGACACATAGGCTTGCACTTTCCTCAACTTACATTTAGCAAAACCGCCCGCTTCTGTTTTTCTTCATCCATATGGATTGTTTGAGAGCCATCAGCGATTGCACGCTTCTTCGTTGGATTTTCATCATGTTGGGTCACGCCGGGTGCAACGATTGCACACAAAAACTTACCCGTAGCGCCGCCACACCAAGATCCAACCTTGGGAGTACAATCCTTGTACCTCATCGCGTTTAGTGGTAGAGATTGCGGAACTTGATGATGCGTGTCGGGGCAATATAGTCCTTGTACCTCATCTCAGAAACCTCCGCCTAACTCACGGACAAGGCTGTCGCGGCCCTCCGGCGTCGTATCACCGCTGGAGGGACCATGACAACGACGACGACACGGAGTGCGACGGCGGTGTGGCGGGGCAGGGCGGCCACGCGTACGAGGTGGTCGTCGAGTGTAGGGTTTAGGTTTTTAGTTGAATGGTCGAAATATCGACCTTTTAATGTAAATTATGTCTGAATTTTAATGAAATCCGTCATGTTTGAAGGAATTTCATCCATCTGGTTTGGATTCTTGTTGAAATGTATGCGGGCAGCATTGGATGGTGGTTTCCCGCATCCATGTCCTCAAACTAGTTCAACGAATGCGGAGAAAATTTGCGGGTCGCCGTTGCAATGCGGGAGAAAATTGTACACCCCCTAGTAACACTATATACAAAATCTAGTAAAATGTGTATAAAATATAGTAATTCAAAAACAATTACTACCCAAGTTTGTAATTTATTGCATTTTACAAAAATTACTATATTTTACATAGTGTGTTACTATATTTTCCAGTTACAAACCCTAACTCTAGCCAGTTGTCCAACATGTCCCTTGTCAACTGGAGTCTCACTCGATCGCACCACTATCAGTCAAAAATCCTTCCAGCTAGCTCCAATTCTCTCAAGTGTGTGACCTTGCAGGTTTACTTTGAGTCGGACACAACAAGAGTCACTCCTCCGACTCATGTCATGGCATCGAATCGCCAAACTCATTTGGCCGACTCGGGCCCATGATCAGTCGATCACAAGATGATAGTCAGTAGCAGCTTCTAGCAAAGTGTGTTGACTCCCTATCAAAGTAAACTCGTCAATGAATGCACATATGGCCATTCCCTTTGCCTGACGTTGTACCTTGTCAGAGTTATGGGCAATGTTGAGTATATTAATTATTAGGAAAGATGGGATATACTAGGATTTGTTCTGGCTTGTCTTGTACTGCAAGTAGATCATTGTACTCCTATATACATGTCCACGAGACACAAGCAATACAACGAACTATTAAACCAATACTCTCTCTCCCTTCTAACAGCCTAATCACGATTCAAACCCTAGCCGCCGCCATTTCCGCACCCGCGTGCCGCCCCCGAGGCGGTCGGCCTCCATGATCGCCGCCGGGGGCCACACCGCCCGTAACTAGGGTTCGTCCACCGGCCGTATTGGCCGGCTGCCCTAGAGAGTCTTTTTACCGAGCCCTTGCTCCGGGTTTTTTCGCTCTCTCGCCGGTCATTTTGATCGGCATTTTTTGTTTTGGTTTTCCAATCTCTTCTTGATCGGTTTGCGTCACTCGCCGCCGCCGTCGACCCCCGTGCGCCTCTACTCTGACCCCGGCGCGACCAGTCGGCCTCTCCTCCGACCAGGTGGCCGCGCGCGCCGAGGCGGCCCGTCAGGACCAACCGCCATCCGCGCGTCGGTCCGCCCGTCACCGCTCTGCTCCGACCGGGACACCTGCATCGCCTCGACCCGACGGCCTCGCGCCATGGGACGGCCAATCATAGCCGTCGCTCGCGCGCCGGCCCGCCCATCGATCCATGTCACCCACCTCCGCCGCGTCTACACGGTGACCCGGCGGTCTACCTCGCCGGCCTCGTTCTCGGCTGCGTGGGGACGGCTACTTCAGGCTCGTCGGCCGCCTCAACTCGGACGCCTCTGCTCGGTTGGTCGTTCGGGCCTCGCTGCCCGGGCGCCGGCACTGCTTTGGCAGTCCGAGTGCTGGTGACAAGCTCGTCCGCACGACATCCCACGTCGTCCATTGTCGCCGGCCTCATCGCGGACTCCGCCGCCACCCCGCCTTCACCGAGCGGCGTCCCCGACCTCGCGCGCGATCGGCTTGATCACCGCTCATCGCCGCGATCCGCCTCATCTACGCCGCGCAATCGATCTGGCCTGTCGGTTACGCGTGCCTCCGCAGGTCCCGTGAAGATTGTCCCGAGTATCGCGCACCTCTCTGCCGATCGAGCATCGGGCTGCCGCTGCGTCGCCCATCGGGCCGCAGCGCCGCCGCCCCGTGGTTCTCCTCGTAGCTGCATCGACTCGTGCGTCGCCGCTGCGTCGTCCCTTCGGGCCGTAGTGCCATGATACACAGTCCCGTTCACCGCTCCGAGGCCGTCCCCGCGGTTACACCGACTCGCAAACCGCCGTTGCGTCGCCCCTTCGGGCCACAGCGTCGCGGCCTGCGGTCCTCGCCGCTGCTCCGAGGTCTTCCCGCCGTCGCCCCGACCCGCCTGCCGCCGATGCGTCGCCCCTTCGGGACGTAAAGCCGCGGCCCGCGGTCCACTCCGCCGTCATCGCGCGTCAACCTCCCGTGGTATGTGCCGCGTCTTCTCCCTTGGCGCGGGAATGCCACCATCCGCGTCGGTCTTCGTCACGCTGTCAGGGTTCTTCACCTACTTCGAGCACCACCGTTGCACTCCTATCCTAGCCGTCCCCGCCGCCGTCAGGCCGCCGCCGCCGCTCTTCTTTGGCCGCCGCGGCCGCTACCTTCGTAGCCGCCACCGTCGCCCATCCACCCCCTTAGTCTTTGTCCAAGCACCAGCCCGTCACCAGCGTCGCCGTCATCTACCCCGACCACCGTTGGTGACATCGGCCCCGCGCCGATGGACGCCGCAATCATCGTCGAGTTCTTCTCTGCTGTCCCCTTAGACATCTCCGACATGGCGTACAGCTCGTGCAGGTCCCTCGTCTACGCATGCCCAGTGCTGGCAACACCGATGCCTTCCTTCATCCACGACGTGTCCCCGGGCCTGGCAAGCCTGGTCGGCGCTTTGTCAACTTCGTCTTCGTTCGTCTACGCATGCCCAGTGCTGGCAACACCGGTGCGTGCCTTCATCCACGATGTGTCCCCGGGCTTGGCAAACCCGCCGCGACGCGTCGTCAACAACATTTTCTTCCCGGTGCACCCCTACTTCGACACCACTGCGCCCATGCTAACTCGGCGCCCTCTTGCGCCCGCGGCTCCATGGCGACTTCCTCGACACCGGCCACCCTGACTCGACCTCGACCACGGCATTCTTCGCACAGCAACCTCGACCACGGCTCCACCACCCATGCTCTTGGCTACATCGACAAACGGCACAAAGGGCTACCGCTTGCTTGAGCAACCTCGTTGGTTTCCACTCCAGCCACGACTCCGTGATGCGTCGATCGTTACGACTGTGGGGGGGTGTCTGTCGGCTTGCCTTCGGATTCTTCTCCAGTCTTGTCGGAGTAATGGACCACGTATAGCCTAACCTGAGTCCCTGAACCTTTCAAGACATCGGGGCCGGCTGCGCCCCTCAGGACTTCAAGATGAAGCGCCTCCTTCTGATGGCCGGCTAGCCCAAGCGGCCGGCTGCCAGAAGGCGGCGCCAAGACGGGCCGACTCCTTGCAGGCGGCCTCCAGAGAGGCCGGCTTCTAGCAGGCGGCCCACGGCGCCCTCAGAGTCTGCGTCCCCATTAAGAAGACAAGACAGGGTGAGGCTACAGTACAGCCCATCACCGAGTATCCAGGGCCGGGCGTGGCCACAGTGCTCCGTACAAGCAGAGATCTCCGCCCGGCGCGGCACTGTTGCCACTCCACCCCTGACGTCACTGCTGGCAGGCGGAGCCCTGTTCCCACGACGGCCTGTCGGTACGGCCTGCAGGCGGCGGGCCCTACCAGGCAGCGAGAGCCCGGAAGACGGCGGAAGCCTGACCAGTTGGACCTAAGGGAAGTCGGCTTCTAGCAGGCGCCCCGTTCCTTCCTCGGGGCCCGTGCACCATTAACCAGATGAGACACGGTGTGGCTACAGTGATCTCCCACCAAAGCGACGGACTGTATCCACGCCTCCCGACCAAGCTCAAGGCTATTAGTCATCACGCCCAAGATGCGACTCCAAGGTCCCACCAAGGATAGAAGCGCATCTTGAAGACGCTTTTGCAAGGTGGATATCATTACATCAACATTACATAATAGCTGGGGATACATCCGATACATACAAAGCCACATGGATACAACAGTACAACATACAAGAACAACATCCGACTACGGATGAAACATAAACAGAAACTCAAATGACATCCACCCTGCTAGCCCAGGCTGCCGACCTGGAACTTATCCCCTGATCGAAGAAGAAGCAGAAGAAGAACTCCAAAACAAGCAAACATCGCTCTCGCGTTATGATCATCGCATAATCCTGTACCTGCAACTGTTGGTGTAGTAATCTGTGAGCCACGAGGACTCAGCAATCCCATTACCATGGGTATCAAGACTAGCAAAGCTTAATGGGAAAGGAAGGGGTAAAGTGGTGAGGTTGCAGCAGCGACTAAGCATGTATGGTGGCTAACATACGCAAATAAGAGCGAGAAGAGAAACAAAGGAGCGGTCGTCAACTAGTAATGATCAAGAAGTGATCCTGAACTCCTACTTACGTCAGACATAACCCAGAAACCGTGTTCTCCTCTCGATCAACCCGAAAAGAGACACTCACGCATTACGCACACGGTTGGTGTATTTTAGAAGAGTTTACTTCAAGTTTACTACACTCGGATATTAACAAATTCCCATCTGCCACATAACCGCGGGCACGGCTCTCAAAAAGTTTATACCCTGCGGGGTGTCCCAACTTAGCCCATGATAAGCTCTCGCGATCAATCGAAGGATATTCCTTCTCCCGGAAGACCCGATCAGTCTCGGAATCCGGCTACAAGAATTTCGACAAAGAATAAAACAAGACCAGCAAGACCGCCTGATGCGTCGACAATCCCGATAGGAGCTGCACATATCTCGTTCTCGTGGCAACACCGGATGAGACTAGCTACGAGTAAAACCAGCCCTCGTGTTGCCTCAAGGTGGCCCTTGAGTAGCTCCGGTTCGGACCAGCAATTAGAGAAGCACCGTCTGGGGCTAAATAAAGATGACCCTCGAGAGAGCGACTCCCAAGGGAAAAGTAGGTGGTGGTGAGGCAAATGGTAAAACCAAGGTTGTGCCTTGCTGGAGGAGTCTTATTCAAAGCGAACTGTCAAGGGGGTCTCATAAACCACCCAACCGCGTTAGGGACGCAAAAATCCGGGAACATAATACCGATATGACGGAAACTAGGGCGGCAAGAGTGGAACAAAACACCAGGCATAAGGCCGAGCCTTCCACCCTTTACCAAGTGTATAGATGCATTAATGATATAAGAGATATTGTGATATACCAACATAAACATAATCCAACATGGAGCAATCTTCATCTTCACCTGCAACTAGCAACGCTATAAGAGGGGCTGAGCAAAAGCGGTAACATAGCCAAACGACGGTTTGCTAGGAAGGGTGACAAAAGTCAGGGGTTCATGGCAATTTGGGAGGCTTGAGCAGCAAGTGGTAGGTAAAGCAGCATAGCGATAGAACGAAGCAACTAGCATAGCAATGATAGTAGTGAGATCCAGGGTAGCGGTCATCTTGCCTGAAATCCCGCAAGGAAGAAGAACGAGTCCACGAAGAAGATGAAGCCACGAAGACGAACCAAGCGTAGATGAACGAATCCTCACGATCGCAACGAAACAGGAACTAACAAGAAGAAGCACACAACATAGTAAACACACCACACATGAACAAGGCATGATGCACAACAAGCATGATGCATGACAAAGCTACATGAAGCTACTCATGGCAAGAGATGATGCAAACAAGAACAACACATCAAGGCAAGTTTAAATGAGGCCGGGAACAACATATAGCAATTCCGGTAAGTCCTCATGCATATTTTGAAATTGGTCCAGATCTGAATAAACCTTATTTTCAAGTTGTTAAACAGCAAGTTAAGATGTACCAAGATGATCTACACGAAATTCTAGTCAAGTTACATATAAAGTTCATTTAATTCGGAGCTACGGCCTAGAAGATATGAGCAAAACAAGTTAAACATGGCATTGATGCAAAATGCATACAAACATCAAGCAAACACCTCAAAACATGGATGCAACATGATAATATTAAGCTACATGCAAAATCAAGCAAGTTTCATATAGAGCACACTCAAAACGGAGCAACGGTTCAACACAGGCACACTATACAAGTTTAAAGGACAAGCTGTCCAAAACAGCAACTAGGCATATTGCATGCATCAAAACAATATGCTACAGGACCTCAACAAGAAAACAAAAGGCATGGGCATGATTTATAGGTAAAGCGTAACAAAACATGAACACTGAGCTATCTCTAGAAATCACTATAACATGCTCAAACACACATGGAAAGATTGCAAATAATAACAAATTCAGACTTTGCAGAAAACAACATCAGGTTGCAATGTTTAGAGCTATCAAACAACATGTTACAGGAACTTATCATGGCAAACAAAGGCATGACATGAATCTACTAAATGCTTAGAACAAAAGTCCCTTACTGACCATAAACCAAAAAGGATCAGACAATATGATGGCACCCACGTAAAACATAGCAAATTATATTACAGATTCATACATGGCAGGAACAGAATTATGAAGGCATGTAAATGAGCTTGAACCACTCACCACAGAGCAATACATGGCATGGAAAGGCAACCAACAGTAAGAATACATGTTTATGAAGCTAATCATGGCAATAGCAAGTTCATAGAGTGCATGGATCACTAACAACAATCATGGCAACATTGAACTTAATGATAACAGGCTGACAGCAACATTATTTAGCAACTTGAGAGCAAGATAACAACAAGTTACAGCAGACTATAATTTCAACAAAGGGCATGCATGGATAGAGCAAGACATATATAACAAAACATCCTTAGTGAACATCTCCAGATTATGCATAGAATGACTTGTAGAAGCAGGTTAACATAGCATCATGATATAGCAGATTCAGACATGCAAAACAGCAACAGCAAGTACCCTACTTAACAAGCTTGATGCACTCAGTACAAGACTCACAAAAATACATGGATAGCACCCTTGTAAATATGGCATGATGTAGCACAAAACACATGTAGAGCTCATGCTCATAGGAGGCACACATTAAACATGGCAAAAATGACAAAAGAGCATGTTATAACAGTTTCAGCAGGTTAACAGCAACATGCACTCTTGCAACAATGATTAGGGCATCAAGATAAACTCAAATGAACATGGTGCAATGGAATGAAATGAAGTACTCATCGAGAAGAACAATTTGGCATATTACATGCACGAAACGGAGCTACGAATGCAGAGATACGATGCGATGAACATGGCATGATAATGTAAATATTTCGGGGACTTGTCAAATTTCGGGGAAGGGGAAAGTCAACCTTCGTGGATCAGATCTGGAGTTCGCCGGAGCTGCGGGAGGAGGAGGAGGCCGGCCGGGGTTGGAGGGGCGCGAGGAAGGGCGCGGCCTCCGGCGAGGGGCCGGCCGGCGGAGCTCGCCCGAGGCGCTGGGCGGACGGGGCCACGGAGGCGGATCGGGCGCCGGGCGAGGCGGCCGGCTCGACGGGCGGCAGGCGGAGGCGGCGAAGCGGAGCTGGCCGGCGGCAGGGTTGCGCGACGAGGCGGCGGAGATGCGCTGGGGCATGACGGGCGCGACGGGCGGGCGGCATGGCGGGAATGCGCGGTCGCCCGGCAGAGCGCCGGGCGAAGCGGGCGCGCGGAGGCTCAGGCGGCCGCTGGTGCTGGCCACTGGCCGGGCCGCGGGCGGGGAGGAGGCCGGAGGCCAGGTGGCGGCGTCTGATTGGGCGGGCGGCGGAGGCGGACATGTCCGGCGGGGTCCGAACGTGTCCGGCTGCGGGAGGAGGAAGAAGGCTAGGGTTTGCACCGGGAATTTCGGGGGAGGTCACATATTTATAGGTAGAGGGAGCTTGGAGACTCCAAATGGAGAGCGGTTTTCGCCCACACGATCGTGATCGAACGACCGAGACCATGAAGGGGAGTTTGCTGGGTTTTGGGCCACTTTGGAAGGGTGTTGGGCTGCACACAAAAGAGGCTTTACGGTTACCCGGTTAACTGTTGAGTATCAACGACCTCCAAATGGCACGAAACTTGACAGCGGTCTACGGTGGTATACCAAGGCCACTTGACAAGCCTCGGTCCATTCCGAGAACGCTTAACACCCGCCACAACGAGAGACGAAAGGGGAACGCCGGAGGGCATAGGAGCGCCGGATTGCAAAACGGACAACGGGGAAAAGGCTCGGATGCATGAGACAAACACGTATGCAAAATGAAATGCACATGATGACAAGACAAAATGCAACACGCAAGCAAATGACATGGCAACGACGGCGAATAACTGGCAGACACCTGGTGCATCGAATCCGGGGCGTTACATTAGCATTGCGGCTACAGTAATCAGCAGCCGGCAAGACCCCTGAGCGGCGGGAGTGGCCTATCGGCTCCGTACCAGACTAGGCGGCGGGGCCCACCAGGCGGCGGGCCCCAGCTGCCGGCGAAGAAGCCGACGACCAGAGTCACTGACAGCCGGGTCCTACACCCGGTCGGATTGCCATTGTACCCCTATGGGGTAGGCCTATATAAACCCCTCAGGGCACCCATGCAAAGGGTTCCCAACCTGTTAGAACTAGACTCATACCTAGAGGAAGGAGAGAGCGTGCCTGCCTTCTTCTACCTCTAGCATACAGCTCGAGGAGCACCATTGTATCCACTAGTGCCTTAATGATCATGCGGAGACCCCGCAGAGCAGGACTAGGGGTGTTATCTCCAAGGAGAGCCCCGAACCTGGGTAAAGTACGCCGGCGTCGTGTCTACGCCTCATCCCGCTTCCAGGCACCAGCGATGTTCTACTCGCTCCCACCATGATAAGCCATGCATTGGCATATGTCGCACCCAACCCTCGACATTTGGCGCCCACCGTGGGGCGAGGTGCACCGTCTCCCGGAGACCTGTTCTGGACGGGAACCTTGTTCCTTCCCGACGAGCGCAGCCAGCCCGGCACGCCAGACGGCGTCTGCACCGACACGCTGCATAGCATGGAGGTCGCCTGTGCAGCGAGCTGCCTCACTGATCTTGTTGGCGAGATTCGCCTCTCTGACGAGCCCGCGTCTGATGTGGGCACAGAGGGACCCGAGTGCCGCCTCGTCAGCCTCCTCGATCAGCTCCACGTCGCCAGCGAGCCTGCTGTGGACTTGGAGTCGGTTGGCTCCACCGACCCGATGCTTGTCGACTCCGACACGACGTCGCTTGACGCGTTCCCCACCAATGTGGTGGTCTACGACGAACCGCTCCCTCGCGCGGACAGCGACGGCAGCACCGTCACGGAGGTGCTCGTCATCAGCCACGACGAGCACTCTGGCGGAGGTGGCCATGATCCGTTGCAGGCGGCGCTGCAAGACCTGACTGCGCCCATCCCGGAAGACGCCGACGCTGAGACGCTGGAGGCACGCCGTGTCCAGCTTGTCGAAAGCGCCAACCGGGCGGCCGGCATGAGATGCCTTTTGGAGGCCTACCAGCGTGAGATGGACCATGCCGTCGGCGGCACGCCGACTCCTGGTGGGCCTAGCTACATTGGCCTGATTCGGCAGCGTGGCGCGACCATCGCCAGCATGTTCGGGACAGATCGTCACGTCTACGCCACGCCCGCAGAGAACATACGATCTGCCCGGGCGGCAGCAGACGAGCTAAACAAGCTCGAGGGCGACGAGCATTGCCACATGACGGAGCGCGTCCAGCAGCTCCCTGACGCGGCTGCTGAGCAGCAAGAGGCCGGGTGCCGCGCTGAAGCGCCCAACCGGCAAAACGACGACCCGCCTCCTCGCCGAGACCAATACGCGACATCCCGGACACCGACTGGTGGCGTCCGCGGTAGAAGAGACAAGGAGTTGGCTGCCAGCCGCAGCCGGACTCGCATCACCATCGAGCACGACCAAGACGGCCGCCCAAGAGCAGTGGAACGACGGGACGACTGTCTACCTCCTCCTCCCCTCGCAGGGAGAGACGCGCTTCCCTGCCACCTGTTGATCACCCTACAGTTGGCGACCGCCTTGGCCGCTGTAGGATCTTGAGAAAAGGTGTCTAGAGGGGGGGTGATTAGACACTAAGTACCAAAGTTGCAGTTTTTAACTTCTTTTGGTTTAAATGGAGTTTAGGCACAAGTTTAACTTTTTCAATACATAACAAGCAAGCAAGCATGCAAAGAGTATGTGAGCAGCGGAAAGTAAAGCATGCAACTTGCAAGAAAGTAAAGGGAAGGGTTTGGAGATTTCAAACGCAATTGGAGACACGGATGTTTTTGTCGTGGTTCCGATAGGTGGTGCTATCGTACATCCACGTTGATGGAGACTTAAACCCACGAAGGGTAACGGTTCTTGTGAGTCCACGGAGGGCTCCACCCACGAAGGGTCCACGAAGAAGCAACCTTGTCTATCCCACCATGGCTGTTGCCCATGAAGGACTTGCCTCACTAGCAGTAGATCTTCACGAAGTAGGCGATCTCCTTGCCCTTACAAACTCCTTGGTTCAACTCCACAATCTTATCGGAGGCTTCCAAGTGACACCTAGCCAATCTAGGAGACACCACTCTCCAAGAAGTAACAAATGGTGTGTTGATGATGAACTCCTTGCTCTTGTGCTTCAAATGATAGTCTCTCCAACACTCAACTCTCTCTCATAGGATTTGGATCTGGTGGAAAAAAGATTTGAGTGGAAAGCAACTTGGGGAAGGCTAGAGATCAAGATTCATATGGTTGGAATGGAATATCTTGGCCTCAACACATGAGTAGGTAGTTCTCTCTCAGAAATAGGATGCTGGAAGTGTAGGCTTGTTTTGATGGCTCTCTCCACAAATGAAGAGGAGGTGGAGGGGTATATAGCCTCCACACAAAATCTAACTGCTACACAGAATTTACCAAACTCGTGGGACCGAATCATCAAACTTCGGTCGGACCGATTTAGTAAACCTAGTGACTGTTAGGGTTTTCGTGGGACTGATATGCAACTCGGTAGGACCGATATGGTTAGGGTTAGGCATAACATAATCTCGGTGAGACTGACATACAAACTTCGGTGAGACCGATTTTGGTAATTAGCTAACCAGAGAGTTGGTCAGGTAAACTCAGTGGGACCGGTTTGCTCTTTCGGTGAGACCGAAAAGTTACAAAAAGGAAACAGAGAGTTTACATTGTAATCTCGGTGGTACCGATTGCACAAACTCGGTGAGACCGATTTTGGCAATGGACATACACAGAGAGATTACAATCCCATCTCGGTGAGACGGAGATCCCTATCGGTGAAACCGATTTGCCTAGGGTTTGTGGCAGTGGCTATGACATATGAACTCGGTGGCGCCGGATAGAAAGAATTGGTAGGGATGAGTTTGACTTTAGGTTTAGGTCATATGTGTGGAAGTGGGAAAGTAGTTGAGGGTTTTGGAGCATATCACTAAGCACATGAAGCAAAAGGCTCATTAAGCAACACCTCATCCCTCCTTGATAGTATTGGCTTTTCCTATAGACTCAATGTGATCTTGGATCACTAAAATGTAAAATGAAGAGTCTTGAGCTTGAGGCTTGAGCCAATCCTTTGTCCTTAGCATCTTGAAGGAGTTCCCACATCCTTTAGTCCATGCCACTCCATTGTTGAAGTTATCTAAAACATACTAGATAAAAGTGTTAGTCCAACAAGAGATATGTTGACATTAATTACCAAAACCACCTAGGGAGCACTTGTGCTTTCAGCCGCCGAGAAGGAGTTGGAGAGAACGATGCCCGCCACCGGATCGACCGCCTCAACCGATCCCTAGCGCTAGAAGAAGAAGACGAGCTGGGTCCGCCTTGTTTTGGCCCCCGCATCCGAGATGAGCCCTTTCCCAAAGGGTTCACACTTCCAAGAGATACGCCCAAGTACACCGGCTCCGCCAAACCGGTGGACTGGCTGATCGACTACTCCACAGCCGTCAGCATCGCGAACGGCAACAAACGCGTTGCCATGAAGTACGTTCCGCTCATGCTCCAGGGCACAGCCCGGACATGGCTGAATAGCCTGAAGCCCTGCAGCATCAACAGCTGGGTTGATTTCACCGAAGCCTTCATCCGCAACTTCACCAGCACGTACAAGCGGCCGCACAAGCCTCGCCAACTCTCCTTGTGCATCCAAGGCCCCAACGAGTCAACTCGCGACTACCTCACGCGCTGGGCCGAGCTGCGTAACTCTTGCGAGGGCGTGCACGAGGTGCAGGCCATCGAGTACTTCACTGCCGGGTGCCGAGAAGGCACCCTCCTCAAGCACCGGCTTCTCTGCGACGAGCCGGCGACCCTCGATGAACTGCTGATCATAGCAGACAAGTACGCCACGGCTGACTCCTCCATGAAGGCAAAAATCCATGTTGACGCATCTGGCAAAGTGGCTCCTCAAGCTCCTCGGACTCCGGCTGGCGACACCAATCGGTGTTAGCAACCAAATGACAACAAGCGCAAGGCCATGCGGCCAGCTTCCACAAGCCGGCAGGTGGCGACAGTCGAAGATCAACAGCCAGAAGGGCAGCCTCCACCCAAGCGTCAGAAGGGCGGCAAGCCCAACTGGTTGCCCACCTTCTCATACGAGCAGACTCTTGGTGCACCCTACAAGTTCCACAGCGGCGCGAAGCCGTCCAACCACACCACTGGGAAATGCCACTGGCTCACCAGGATCGCTAAGGGTGATGGACTCCTGCCTCCTCCGCCTGTCGGCCCGCCGCCTCCCCCTCCCCAGCAGCCGGTGGTTCGGCCAGTCGGTGCAATACAAGATGAATACCCTGAAGAGGATGGAGCTTATGTCGTGTTCACCAGTGTGGCCGACGATAGGCACGGCAGACGGCAGCGACAACAAGAAGTAAATGCAGTAGCATCAGAGACCGCCGAGTTCATGCATTGGTTTGAGAAGCCCATCAGCTGGAGCAGAGCTGACCACCCGGAGGTGATGCCCAAACCCGGTTCTTATGCCCTGGTTCTGGATGCCACTTTCGCCATAGAGAGGCGAGTTGCTCGCTTCTCCCGAGTCTTGATACATGGCGGTAGCAGCATCAACATCCTGTACCGAGACACTTTGGAGAAGTTAGGGATCAAGCAGAGGCAGCTTCAGCCAGTCGGACTGTATTCCATGGCATAGTTTCTGGTCTTTCTTGCTCACCAATCGGCAAGACTCGAATTGACGTCCTCTTTGGAGACAAAGAACACTTTCACCGAGAGCCAGTCTGGTTTGAGGTAGTGGACCTTGAGAGCCCTTATCATGCACTGCTAGGCCGGCCTTCTCTGGCTAAGTTCATGGAGGTCCCCCACTATGCCTACCTCAAGATGAAGATGCCAAGCACCAAGGGAATCCTAGCCATAGCAGGGGACTACAAGAAGTCGTCCGCTCACAAGCAGCAGACAAGAATGGCTAGCCGAGTCCCTTGTGACCGCGGCTGAGAAGCGGCTCCTTGACCGGGTTGTGGCGATGGCAGGCAAGCAGCCGGAAATGTCGCCCAACCCCAAGGAGTCGGAAGCTGAGGGCTCGTTCAAGCCGGTGAAAGAAACAAAGAAGATACCCTTGGCTCCGGAGCACCCGGAGAGGCGATATGTCTCCAACGTATCTATGATTTTTTATTGCTCCATGCTATATTATCTACTGTTTTGCACAATATTGGGCTTTATTTTCCACTTTTATATTATTTTTGGGACTAACCTATTAACCGAAGGCCCAGCCCAGAATTGCTGTGTTTTGCCTATTTCATAGTTTCGAAGAAACAGAATATCAAACGGAGTCCAAACGAAATGAAACCTTCGGGAACGTGATTTTCTCACCGAACATGATCCAGGAGACTTGGACCCTACGTCAAGAAACAAGGGAGGAGGCCACAAGGTAGGGGGCGCGCCCACCCCCCAGGGCGCGCCCTCCACCCTCATGGGCCCCACCTTGCTCCACCGACGTACTTCTTCCTCCTATATATACCTACGTACCCCCAAATGATCAGATACGGAGCCAAAAACCTAACTCCACCGCCGCAACCTTCTGTACCCACGAGATCCCATCTTGGGGCCTGTTCCGGAGCTCCACCGGAGAGGGCATCCACCACGGAGGGCTTCTACATCAACATCATAGCCTCTCCGATGAAGTGTGAGTAGTTTACCTAAGACCTTCGGGTCCATAGTTAGTAGCTAGATGGCTTCTTCTCTCTTTTTGGATCTCAATACAATGTTCTCCCCCTCTCGTGGATATCTATTCGATGTAATCTTCTTTTTGCGGTGTGTTTGTTGAGACCGATGAATTGTGGGTTTATGATCAAGATTATCTATGAACAATATTTGAATCTTCTCTAAATTCTTTTATGTATGATTGGTTATCTTTGCAAGTCTCTTCAATTATCAGTTTGGTTTGGCCTACTAGATTGGTTTTTCTTGCAATGGGAGAAGTGCTTAGCTTTGGGTTCAATCTTGCGGTGTCCTTTCCCAAAGGATGAGGGGCAGCAAGGCACGTATTGTATTGTTGCCATCGAGGATAACAAGATGGGGTTTTTATCATATTGCATGAATTTATCCCTCTACATCATGTCATCTTGCTTAAGGCATTACTGCTTTTCTTGAACTTAATACTCTAGACGCATGTGGATAGCGGTCGATGAGTGGAGTAATAGTAGTAGATGCACGCAGGAGTCGGTCTACTTGTCTTGACGTGATGCCTATATACATGATCATACCTAGATACTCTCATAACTATGCTGAATTCTGTCAATTGCTCAACAAGAATTGCTCACCCACCGTAAAATACTTATGCTCTTGAGAGAAGCCACTAGTGAAATCTATGGCCCCCGGGTCTATCTTCATCATATTAATCTTCCTACACTTTATTATTGCCTTTGCTTTTTTTACTTTGCTTTTATTTTACTTTGCATCTTTATCACAAAATACCAAAAATATTATCTATCATCTCTATCATATCTCACTCTCGTAAGTGACCGTGAAGGGATTGACAACCCCTAATCGCGTTGGTTGCGAGGAGTTATTTCCTTTGTGTAGGTACGAGGGACTCGCGCGTAGTCTCCTACTGGATTGATACCTTGGTTCTAAAAAACCGAGGGAAATACTTATGCTACTATGTTGCATCACCTTTCCTCTTCAAGGAAATCCAACGCAGTGCTCAAGAGGTAGCAAGAGGCACGTTGTCATAGGTGCAAACCTCGACAGCAAATATGAAAGCGAGCTTGTCGATTTCCTCCGTGAGAATTGGGACATCTTTGCATGGTCTCCCAAGGACATGCCGATGTTCCGACGGATTTCGCCGAGCACAAGCTACATGTCCAACCTGATGCCAAGCCAGTCAGGCAGCCCTTGCGCTACCTGTCAGAAGAGAAGAGAAGAGTTGTTGGAGAAGAAATAGCCCGGCTTCTAGCAGCCGGCTTCATCATGGAGGTGTTCTTTCCTGAATGGTTGGCCAACCCAGTCCTTGTGCTGAAAAAGAATAAGCTTGCCCCAAAGACCCATTTGCTTTGCCAAGAATCAACCAAGTGATTGACTCCACAGCCGGATGCGAGTTGTTGAGCTTTTCGGATGCATACTCAGGGTATCATCAGATCAAACTAAACCCAGCCGACAGGCTGAAAACCGCCTTCATCACGCCATTCGGAGCCTTCTGCTACCTGACTATGACGTTCGGCTTGAGAAATGCCGGTGCCACGTTTCAGCATTGCATGGAGAAGTGTCTCCTCAAGCAACTCGGCAGAAACACCCACGTCTATGTGGACGATGTCGTGGTGAAGACGGAGAAGTGCGGCACGCTGCTAGAAGACCTCAAGGAGACCTTTGTAAACTTGCGCCGATTTCAGATCAAGCTCAACACGGAGAAATGCGTCTTTGGAGTACCAGCCGGCCAGCTTCTTGGCTTCCTGGTCTCAGAGCGCGGCATAGAGTGCAACCCTGTGAAGATCAAGGCCATCGAGAGGATGGAGGTGCCCACCCGACTACTGGACGTGCAGAAATTCATCGGCTGCTTGGCATCCATCAGTCGTTTCATCAGTCGGCTAGGCGAGAAGGCTCTTCCCCTGTACCAGCTCATGAAGAAGACCACTTTTTTCAAGTGGAACGATAAGGCGGATGAGGCTTTTCTCCAGCTCAAGAAGATGTTAACCACCCCGCCTGTCCTGGCGGCTCCGACTGCTAAGGAGCCCATGCTTCTCTACATCGCTGCCACCAGTCGGGTGGTCAGCACAGTCATAGTTGTGGAACGCAAGGAAGAAGGCAAAGCACTACCAGTCCAGAGGCCGGAGTATTACCTGAGTGAAGTGTTGTCCGCCTCCAAGCAGAACTACCCCCACTATGAGAAGATGTGCTACGGTGTGCACTTCGCCGCCAAGAAGCTGAAGCCATACTTTCAAGAGCACCCAATCACTATGGTCTGCACTGCTCCACTTGCCGAGATCATTGGAAGCAGAGATGCTTCAGACCGAGTGGCCAAATGGGCCATAGATTTGGCCCCCTACACCATCTACTGCCAGCCTTGCACCGCCATCAAGTCGCAAGCACTGGCCAACTTCCTCGTCGACTAGGCCGAGACCCAGTACCTACCGCCAGCTCCAGACTCCACCCATTGGCGGATGCACTTTGATGGTTCCAAGATGTGCACCGGTTTGGGAGCCGGCATTGTCCTCACCTCTCCCAAAGGCGACAAGCTCAGATGTGTGCTGCAAATCCACTTTGCCGCCTCCAACAACGTTGCGGAACACGAAGCACTCATTCACGGGCTCCGGCTTGCCAAGGAACTTGGCATTCGCCGAATCCTGTGCTATGGTGATTCCGACTTGGTGGTCCAGCAGTCGTCAGGCGACTGGGACACCAAGGATGCAAATATGGCGGGCTACCGCTTCCTCGTCCAGCAACTTAGTGGATACTTCGAGGGGTGCGAGTTCCTCCATGTGCCAAGAAATGACAACGAGCAACCAGATGCCTTGGCACGAATCGGCTCCACCCGGCAAGCAATACCAGCCGGCGTCACCCTGCAACGCCTCCTCAAGCCGTCACCAGAAACAGACTCCATCTTCGTGCCGGCTCCTCCTGAAGCAGTCAGATCCGACTTGAGGACCCCAACAGCCGGCGCGGGAACTTCGGCAGGCGGCTCAGGGATTGCAGCAGTTGCACCCGGCCCAGGGACTTCAGAACCCGGCCCGGGGACTGCAGCAGTCGGCTCGGGGACTTCGTCGACTCATCAAGCGGCAGCCGACTCCAACCCGCCGCCTCCCGGCCCAACCGCCCTTGTACAAATTGCAGTCCTGGCAGTCGAATAAATAGAAGCACCTTCACGGGCTCAGCCTATCCTCAACTTTTTGGTGAAAAAAGAGCTGCCGGCTGATGAGATATCGACCCGACAAGTGCAACACCGGGTGGCTGCGTACACCATTGTCAACAGAGAACTTGTGAGGCACAGCATCACTGGGGTGTACCAGCGTTGCGTGGAGCCAGAGCAAGGCCAAGCAATCCTCAAAGATATCCACCAAGGCGAGTGTGGCCACCATGCGGCTTCAAGAGTACTTGTTGCCAAAGCTTTCCGCCATGGGTTTTTCTGGCCGACTACTCTAGAAGACGCCAAAGACTTGGTCCAGAAATGCAAAGGGTGCCAGAAGTTCTGCTCCAAGCCACATCAACCAGCTTCTGCACTCAAGACCATCCCCATTGCTCGCCCTTTTGTCAGTTCTGGGCTGGACATGGTGGGACCATTCAAAGCAAAGACGCGCGGCATGACTCATCTGCTTGTCGTGGTGGACAAGTTCACCAAGTGGATAGAAGCAAAACCAATCAAGAAGTTGAATGGTCCGACTGCTGTGACTTTCATCGCCGACTTCACCATCCGGTATGGCATACCACACAACATCATCACCAACAACGGCACAAACTTTGCCAAAGGCACTCTGGCCCGTTTCTGCGTGACGCAGGGCATCCGACTAGACCTAGCGTATGTTGCCCATCCGCAGTCAAACGGCCAGGTGGAGCAAGCAAACGACCTCATTTTGTCTGGCATCAAGCCCCGATTGGTTGAGCCCCTGGAGCGTTCGGCCGGCTATTGGCTCGATGAGCTGCCAGCCGTTCTCTGGAGCCTGCGCACAACTCCAAACAAGTCAACCGGCTTCACGCCCTTCTTCCTCGTTTACGGTGCCGAAGATGTCATCCCGATAGATATAGAATTCGACTCCCCTCGAGTCACCATGTACACCGAAGAGGAGGCAAAAGAAGCACGAGAAGACAGCGTTGATCTGCTGCAAGAGGGCCGGCTGTTGGCACTCAGTCGGTCCACCATCTACCAGCAGAGCCTGCGCCGATACTACAATCGGAAGGTCAAGCCAAGATCCTTCCAAGAGGGAGACCTTGTGCTCCGGCTGATCCAGCGAACAGCCGGCCAGCACAAGCTCTGAGCACCTTGGGAAGGCCCCTTCATCATCAACAAGGTGTTGGGCAATGACTCCTACTACCTGATCGACGCTCAGAAGCCTCGAGCATGCAAAAGAGATTGACTCCGGCAAGGAGACGGAGCGACCATGGAATGCAAACCTCCTCCGAAGGTTTTATAGTTGATGCAGTATGTACCACGCCAACTTTTGTATTAAGTACGAAGACTCCGGGTCCCCCAAGAAGAGCTCGGGGACTGCCCTCTTTTATCTATATGATAAGTATTATGCCTATGAATGTGTTATTTCATTATTCTGCCTGGCACCGGGTTCGACCAGTCGGCCCAGGGGCTCGCCGCCTTGTACTATGTAGCGCTTCCTGCAGCCGGACAAGTAGTGTGTTGGCACTTAAACCTTCTCCTACCAAGGCCGCAACTCGCGGAGCGACTTTCTGGCAGGCAGGGGTCAAAGGCAGAAAAGGGTGCCCACATGAAAAATGGCTAAGTACCAAAAAACATGTACATAGTTCAAGCCGGCTTCTCGCCTCACCGGCCGGCTGCCGAGCAGCCGGTCAGCCGGCTTCTACTTAACTTGCTAAACACTCTAATCGGCTAAGTACTTGCCTTCCTGAAAGTGGCTAAGTACTTGACCCAGCGACAGTCCGCAGAGCGGCTGTTCGGCTGGCAAGACGGCAACTGAGGGAGGGCGGCAAAGGAAAAAGGCCAAGGAGCAGAAGGCAAGAAGAGATAGAACTCGGCAAAAATATTTACATATCAAAAGGCCCTCGGCCAACATTCAACAGAAGTTTGAAATACACCCCGCGGGTGGAATTGTGCGAAGTTAACAAAGTTTGTCGAGACTGATAAGCGGGTAAAAACAAAAGATAAGTTGGCAGCCTAGGGAGCAGCAGACAGGTTCGGCAGAACGGTGGAGTCGGTGGTGCCGGTTGGTGGAGCAGCCGGCTGGTCAGTCTCCGCTTGGTCGCCTTCAGTAGCAGTCGGCTCGCTCGGGCGTGGCTTGTTGCTGGAGGCGCAGTCGAGCTGAGGCTGGCCGTCCGCTTCAACCTCTCGCGCTTCCTCTTGACCTTCCTCGTCCTCCTCGTCTTCTCCCTCGTCGCTGGAGTCGATCACTTCGGCCGAGTCCTCGCCATCCTCCGGGTTCAGCCCGAACCACTCTGGTGGCGCCTCAGCACCATTCTCAGCTAGCTCCGGGACGAAGATGCTGGTGTTGGTGTACTCGGCGATCGCCACCGCCCGCTTGACAAGATCACGCTCCACCGCCACCAGCTCCTCCTGGGCCTCTTGTCGGAACTTGGTCAACTAGGCTAGATTTAGCCCAGGGTACCATGCCTTGACGAACTCCAAGGCCCGGCATGCTCCAGCCCGGGCCGAGGAACCCTTCCAAGCCTCAAGACGGCCGGCCGCCACCTCCAGCCAGTCGGCAGTCCGACTGGGAGTGCGCGGAGCCGGCATGTCTGGCCACAGGGCGGAGATCGCCTGGGCGCCGACACGCTGAAGACGGCGCAACATCCGATGAGCCGGCCGAAGACGGGCCTGGATGCTGAGAAGCTGTTCACTAAGGGTCCGGGGGCGTTGGCAGCAATCTGCGCGCCTTCCGCCCTTTGCTCTTCGCGATCAGCCTCGATGACCTAATTGGCAGTGTCAGAGTGACCAGGGAAGAAGTCTGCTCAAACAGAAAGCAAAAGAGGCAACGTTAGAGACAAGAAGCCGGTTCGATCAGCAGCCGACAGCTCGAAGAAAGAAAAAAGAGGGAAGCTTACCCCGTCAACCATGTCTTCAATCTTGCCGAAGCAGGCAGTCAACAAAGCCTCCTTATCGGTCCAGGAGGAGTGTTCGGTCTCGAACTCAGCAAGGAGACCGGCCTCCTTTTCCTCTGCCTCCTTCTGGGCTTTCTTGAGAAGCTCCGCCTGCTCCGCCAGTTGCGTGATCAGCCGGTCATGCTCCTCGGCCAGCTTGCTGCAGTCTGCCTCCTTGGCACGCAGCGCGGTGTTGGCTTCGCCCAGCTGCTGCTGCAGGGCAACGTTGGCTTCTGCAAGAAGGGAGAAACAAAAAGGCGTCAGCAGCTAACAGAGAAGAAGTACAGTCGCCAGGGAGATCTGGCCCGACTGATCAGCAGTCGGCCCGAATCTCGGGGACTATAGCCCGCGGGTGCGCCAGCGCGCCCCCGCAGAGAAAGAAGTTATCAATATCAAAGAAGAAGAACAGTTGCCGGGGAGATCCGGTCCGACTGCTCAGCAGTCGGCCCGAATCTCGGGGACTTATGACCAGCAGGTGCGCTTAGCGCCTCATGAGAAAGAAAAGAAAGACTTACTCTGGCTTTCTCACAAGTCGGCAGCCCGTCGGTCCAGCTTTCGGATGTTAGAGTTGAAGGCGACTGCGCGGAGGTTGTGATAGTCCTATAATGAAGATAGCAGATGAAGTTAAAACTTCGAGCTCGCCAATTAAAGTTCCGAGCCGCCTGCTCAGCAGCCGGCCCGAGAATCGGGGACTACACCCAGTGGGTGCACTGGCGCACCCCCACAGAAAAGTATAAGAAATACAAGAATCAAAGATGAAGAAGCATACCCAGATGGCTGCTTGCGACTCCAGGAACGCCTGGTTGCACTGAAGGAAATATGCCCTAGAGGCAATAATAAAGTTATTTTTTATTTCCTTATATCATGATAAATGTTTATTATTCATGCTAGAATTGTATTAACCGGAAACATGATACATGTGTGAATACATAGACAAACAGAGTGTCACTAGTATGCCTCTACTTGACTAGCTCATTGATCAAAGATGGTTATGTTTCCTAGCCATAGACATGAGTTGCCATTTGATTAATCTGGATCACATCATTAGGAGAATGATGTGATTGACATGACCCATTCCGTTAGCTTAGCACCCGATCGTTTAGTATGTTGCTATTGCTTTCTTCATGACTTATACATGTTCCTATGACTATGAGATTATGCAACTCCCGTTTATTGGAGGAACACATTGTGTGCTACCAAACGTCACAACGTAACTGGGTGATTATAAAGGTGCTCTACAGGTGTCTCCAAAGGTACTTGTTGGGTTGGCGTATTTCGAGATAAGTATTTGTCACTCCGATTGTCTAAGAGGTATCTCTGGGCCCTCTCGGTAATGCACATCACTTAAGCCTTTACAAAGATTGCAACTAATGAGTTAGTTATGGATGATGTCTTACAGAGCGAGTAAAGAGACTTGCCGGTAACGAGATTGAACTAGGTATTGAGATACCGATGATCGAATCTCGGCAAGTAACATACCGATGACAAAGGGAACAACGTATGTTGTTATGCGGTCGACCGATAAAGATCTTCGTAGAATATGTGGGAGCCAATATAAGCATCCGTGTTCCGCTTATTGGTTATTGACCGGAGATGTGTCTCGGTCATGTCTACATAGTTCTCGAACCCGTAGGGTCCGCATGCTTAACGTTTCGATGACAATTATATTATGAGTTTATATGTTTTGATGTACCGAAGGTTGTTCGGAGTCCCGGATGTGATCACGGAAAAACGAGGAGTCTCGAAATGGTCGAGACAAGAAGATTGATATATTGGAAGCCTATGTTTGGACATCGGAAGTGTTCCGGGTGAAATAGGGATTTTACCGGAGTACCAGGAGGTTACCGGAACCCCCCGGGGACTTAATGGGCCTTAGTGGGCCTTGGTGGAAGAGAGGAGAGGCGGCCAGGGCAAGGGCCGTGCGCCCCTCCCCCCTAGTCTGAATAGGACAAGGAGAGGGGGCGGCGCCCCCCCTCCTTCTTCTCCTCCACCGCGTTCCCCCGCTCTCGCCGAGGCCCACAAGGAAAGGGGGGAGTCCTACTCCCGGTAGGAGTAGGACACCTCCTGGCGCGCCTCTCTCCTGCCGGCCGCACTTCTTGCTCCTTTATATACGGGGCAGGGGCACCCTAGAGACACAACAATTGTTCGTTTGATCTTTCAGCCGTGTGCGGTGCCCCCCTCCACCATAGTCCACCTCGATAATACTGTAGCGGTGCTTAGGCGAAGCCCTGCGTCAGTAGAACATCAACAGCGTCACCACCTTTGTCGTCTTGTGAAACTCTCCCTCAACACTCGGCTGGATCGGAGTTCGAGGGACGCCATCGGGCTGAACGTGTGCTGAACTTGGAGGTGTCGTATGCTCGGTACTTGATCGGTCGGATCGTGAATACGTGACGACTACATCAACCGTTGTGCTAACGCCGCTTTCGGTCTCACGAGGGTACATGGACACACTCTCCCTCTCGTTGCTATGCATCACCATGATCTTCTGCGTGTGCGTAGGAATTTTTTGAAATTACCTCGTTCCCCAAAAGTGGCATCTGAGCCAGGTTTTATGCGTAGATGTCATATGCACGAGTAGAACACAAGTGAGTTGTGGGCTATATAAGTCATACTGCTTACCAGCATGTCATACTTCGGTTCGGCGGTATTGTTGGATGAAGCGGCCTGGACCGACATTACGCGTACGCTTACACGAGACTGGTTCTACCGACGTGCTTTGCACACAGGTGGCTGGCGGGTGTCAGTTTCTCCATCTTTATTTGAATCGAGTGTGGCTACGCCCGGTCCTTGCGAAGGTTAAAACAGCACAAACTTAACAAACTATCATTGTGGTTTTGATGCGTAGGTAAGGACGGTTCTTGCTAAGCCCGTAGCAGCCACGTAAAAATTGCAACAACAAAGTAGAGGACGTCTAACTTGTTTTTGCAGGGCATGTTGTGATATGATATGGTCAAGGCATGACGCTATATTTTATTGTATGAGATGATCATGTTTTGTAACCGAGTTATCGGCAACTGGCAGGAGCCATATAATTGTCGCTTTATTGTATGCAATGCAATCGCCCTGTAATGCTTTATTTATCACTAAGCGGTAGCGATAGTCGTAGAAGCATAAGATTGGCGAGACGACAACGATGCTACGATGGAGATCAAGGTGTCATGCCGGTGACGACGGCGATCATGGAGGTGCTTCGGAGATGGAGATCACAAGCACAAGATGATGATGGCCATATCATATCACTTATATTGATTGCATGTGATGTTTATCTTTTATACATCTTTTCTTGCTTTGATTGACGGTAGCATTATAAGATGATCTCTCACTAAATTTCAAGATAAAAGTGTTCTCCCTGAGTATGCACCGTTGCCAAATTTCGCCGTGCCCAGACACCACGTGATGATCGGGTGTGATAAGCTCTGTGTCCATCTACAACGGGTGCAAGCCAGTTTTGCACACGCAGAATACTCGGGTTAAACTTGACGAGCCTAGCATATGCAGATATGGCCTCGGAACACTGAGACCGAAAGGTCGAGCGTGAATCATATAGTAGATATGATCAATATAGTGATGTTCACCATTGAAAGCTACTCCATTTCACGTGATGAGCGGTTATGGTTTAGTTGATTTGGATCACGTGATCACTTAGAGGATTAGAGAGATGTCTTTCTAAGTGGGAGTTCTTAAGTAATATGATTAATTGAACTAAAATTTATCATGAACTTAGTACCTGATAGTATCTTGCTTGTCTATGTTTGATTGTAGATAGATGGCCCGTGCTGTTGTTCCGTTGAATTTTAATGCGTTCCTTGAGAAAGCAAAGTTGAAAGATGATGGTAGTAATTACACGGATCACGTCCAGAATTTGAGGATTATCCTCATTGCTGCACGTAAGAGTTACGTCACGAAGCACCGCTAGGTGTACCATTTGCGCTAGCAATCGCAGACATTGTGAATGCACCGCGCCGCTTGTTGATGACTACTCGATAGTTCAGTGTGCCATGCTTTACGGCTTAGAACCGGGACTTCAACGACGTTTTGAACGTCATGGAGCATATGAGATGTTCCAGGTGTTGAAGTTAATATTTCAAGCAAATGCCCGGATTAAGAGATATGAAGTCTCCAATAAGTTCTACAGCTGTAAGATGGAGGAGAATAGTTCTATCAGTGAGCATATACTCAGAATGTCTGGGTATAACAATCACTTGATTCAACTTGGAGTTAATCTTCCGGATGATAGCGTCATTGACATAATTCTTCAATCACTGCCACCAAGCTACAAGACCTTCATGATGAACTATAACATGCAAGGGATGGATATATAAGACGATTCCCGAGCTCTTCGCAAAGCTAAAGGCTGCGGAGGTATAAATCAAGAAGGAGCATCAAGTGTTGATGATCAATAAGACCACCAGTTTCAAGAAAAAGGGCAAAGGGAAGAAGAAGGGGAACTTCAAAAAGAAAAACAAACAAGTTGCTGCCCAGGAGAAGAAACCCAAGTCTGGACCTAAGCCTGAGACTGGGTGCTACTACTGCAAACAGACTGGTCACTGGAAGCGGAACTGCCCCAAGTATTTGGCGGATAAGAAAAATGGCAAGGTGAACAAAGGTATATGTGATATACATGTTATTTATGTGTACCTTACTAATGCTCGCAGTAGCACCTAGGTACTTGATACTGGTTCTGTTGCTAATATTAGCAACTCGAAACATGGACTACAGATTAAGTGAAGATTGGCTAAGGACGAGGTGACGATGCGCGTGGGAAATGGTTCCAAAGTCGATGTGATCACGGTCGGCACGCTACCTCTACATCTACCTTCGGGATTAGTTTTAGACCTAAATAATTGTTATTTGGAGCCAGCGTTGAGCATGAACGTTATATCTGGATCTTGTTTGATGAGAAACGGTTATTCATTTAAATCAGAGAATAATGGTTGTTCTATTTATATGAGTAATATCTTTTATGGTCATGCACCCTTGAAGAGTGATCTATTTTTGATGAATCTCGATAGTAGTGATACACATATTCATAATGTTGAAGCCAAAAGATGCAGAGTTGATAATGAAAGTGCAACTTATTTGTGGCAATCGCCGCTTAGGTCATATCGGTGTAAAGCGCATGAAGAAACTCCATACTGATGGACATTTGGAACCACTTGATTATGAATCACTTGGTACTTGTGAACCGTGCCTTATGGGCAAGATGACCAAAATGCCGTTCTCTGGTACTATGGAGAGAGCAACAGATTTGTTGGAAATCATACATACAGATGTATGTGGTCCGATGAATATTGATGCTCGTGGTGGATGTCGTTGTTTTCTCACCTTCACAGATGATTTAAGCAGATATGGGTATATCTACTTAATGAAACATAAGTCTGAAACATTTGAAAAGTTCAAAGAATTTCAGAGTGAAGTTGAAAATCATCGTAACAAGAAAATAAAGTTTCTACGATCTGATCGTGGAGGAGAATATTTGAGTTACGAAGTTTGGTCTACATTTGAAACAATGCGGAATAGTTTTCGCAACTCACGCCACCCGAACACCACAGCGTAATGGTGTGTCCGAACGTCGTAATCGTACTTTACTAGATATGGTGCGATCTATGATGTCTATTACTGATTTACCGCTATCGTTTTGGGGTTATGCTTTAGAGACGGTCGCATTCACGTTAAATAGGGCACCATCAAAATCCATTGAGACAACGCCTTATGAACTGTGGTTTGGCAAGAAACCAAAGTTGTCGTTTCTTAAAGTTTGGGGTTGCGATGCTTATGTGAAAAAGCTTCAACCTGATAAGCTCGAACCCAAATCGGAAAAATGTGTCTTCATAGGATACCCAAAGGAGATGTTGGGTACACCTTCTATCACAGATCCGAAGGCAAGACATTTGTTGCTAAGAATGGATCCTTTCTAGAGAAGGAGTTTCTCTCGAAAGAAGTGAGTGGAAGGAAAGTAGAACCCGATGAGGTAATTGTACCTGCTCCCTTATTGGAAAGTAGCTCATCACAGAAATCTGTTCCTGTGACGCCTACACCAATTAGTGAGGAAGTTAATGATGATGATCATGGAACTTCAGATCAAATTGTTACTGAACCTTAGATCAACCAGAGTAAGATCCGCACCAGAGTGGTACGGAAATCATGTTCTGGAAGTCATGTTACTAGACCATGATGAACCTACGAACTATGAAGAAGCGATGGTGAGCCCAGATTCTGCAAAATGGCTTGAGGCCATGAAATCTGAGATGGGATCCATGTATGAGAACAAAGGGTGGACTTTGGTTGACTTGCCCGATGATCGGCAAGCAATTGAGAATAAATGGATCTTCAAGAAGAAGACTGACGCTGACGGTAATGTTACTATCTACAAAGCTCGACTTGTTGCGAAAGGTTTTCGACAAGTTCAAGGGATTGACTACGATGAGACCTTCTCACCCGTAGCGATGCTTAAGTCTGTCCGAATCATGTTAGCAATTGCCGCATTTTATGATTATGAAATATGGCAGATGGATGTCAAAACTGCATTCCTGAATGGATTTCTGGAACAAGAGTTGTATATGATGCAACCGGAAGGTTTCGTCTATCCAAAGGGAGCTAACAAAGCGTCCAAGCTCCAGCAATCCATTTATGGACTGGTGCAAGCCTCTCGGAGTTGGAATAAACGCTTTGATAGTGTGATCAAAGCATTTGGTTTTGTACAGACTTTTGGAGAAGCATGTATTTACAAGAAAGTGAGTGGGAGCTCTATAGCATTTCTGAAATTATATGTGGATGACATATAACTGATTGGAAATGATATAGAATTTCTGGATAGCATAAAGGGATACTTGAATAAGAGTTTTTCAATGAAAGACCTCGGTGAAGCTGCTTACATATTGGGCATTAAGATCTATAGAGATAGATCAAGACACTTAATTGGACTTTCACAAAGCACATACCTTGACAAAGTTTTGAAGAAGTTCAAAATGGATCAAGCAAAGAAAGGGTTCTTGCGTGTGTTGCAAGGTGTGAAGTTGAGTAAGACTCAATACCCGACCACTGCAGAAGATAGAGAGAAAATGAAAGATGTTCCCTATGCTTCAGCCATAGGCTCTATCATGTATGAAATGCTGTGTACCAGACCTGATGTGTGCCTTGCTATAAGTTTAGCAGGGAGGTACCAAAGTAATCCAGGGATCACTTTGGGCGACGGTCAAGAACATCCGGAAATACGTGAAAAGGACTAAGAATATGTTTCTCGTTTATGGAGGTGACAAAGAGCTCATCATAAATGGTTACGTTGATGCAAGCTTTGACACTGATCCGGACGATTCTATATCGCAAACCGGATACGTGTTTACATTGAACAGTGGAGCTGTCAGTTGGTGCAGTTCTAAACAAAGCGTCGTGGCAGGATCGACGTGTGAAGCGGAGTACATAGCTGCTTCAGAAGCAGCAAATGAAGGAGTCTGGATGAAGGAGTTCATATCCGATCTAGGTGTCATACCTAGTGCATCGGGGCCAATGAAAATCTTTTGTGACAATACTGGTGCAATTGCCTTGGCGAAGGAATCCAGATTTCACAAGAGAACCAAGCACATCAAGAGACGCTTCAAATCCATCCGGGATTTAGTCCAGGCGGGAGACATAGAAATATGCAAGATACATACGGATCTGAATGTTGTAGACCCGTTGACTAAGCCTCTTCCATGAGCAAAACATGATCAACTCAACACCAAGGCTCCATGGGTGTTAGAATCATTACAGTGTAATCTAGATTATTGACTCTAGTGCAAGTGGGAGACTGAAGGAAATATGCCCTAGAGGCTATAATAAAGTTATTATTTATTTCCTTAGATCATGATAAATGTTTATTATTCATGCTAGAATTGTATTAACCGGAAACATGATACATGTGTGAATACATAGACAAACAGAGTGTCACTAGTATGCCTCTACTTGACTACCTCGTTGATCAAAGATGGTTATGTTTCCAATCCATAGACATGAGTTGTCATTTGATTAACGGGATCACATCATTAGGAGAATGATGTGATTTACATGACCCATTCTGTTAGCTTAGCACCCGATCGTTTAGTATGTTGCTATTCCTTTCTTCATGACTTATACATGTTCCTATGACTATGAGATTATGCAACTCCCGTTTATCAGAGGAACACTTTGTGTGCTACCAAACGTCACAACGAATCGGGTGATTATAAAGGTGCTCTATATGTGTCTCCAAAGGTACTTGTTGGGTTGGCGTATTTCGAGATTAGGATTTGTCACTCCGATTGTCGGAGATGTATCTCTGGGCCCTCTCGGTAATGCACATCACTTAAGCCTTGCAAGCATTGCAACTAATGAGTTAGTTGCGGGATGATGTCTTACGGAACGAGTAAAGAGACTTGTCGGTAACGAGACTGAACTAGGTATTGAGATACCGACGATCGAATCTCGGGCAAGTAACATACCGATGACAAAGGGAACAACGTATGTTGTTATGCGGTCAGACCGATAAAGATCTTCGTAGAATATGTGGGATCCAATATAAGCATCCAGGTTCCGCTATTGGTTGTTGACCGGAGACGTGTCTCGGTCATGTCTACATAGTTCTCGAACCCGTAGGGTCCGCACGCTTAATGTTTCGATGACAATTATATTATGAGTTTATATGTTTTGATGTACCGAAGGTTGTTCGGAGTCCCGGATGTGATCACGGAAATGACGAGGAGTCTCGAAATGGTCGAGACATGAAGATTGATATATTGGAAGCCTATGTTTGGATATCGGAAGTGTTCCAGGTGAAATAGGGATTTTACCGGAGTACCGGGAGGTTACCGGAACCCCCCGGGGACTTAATGGGCCTTAGTGGGCCTTGGTGGAAGAGAGGAGAGGCAGCTGCTACCTCTTGAGCACTGCGTTGGATTTCCCCGAAGAGGAGAGGATGATGCAGCAAAGTAGCGTAAGTATTTCCCTCAGTTTTTGAGAACCAAGGTATCAATCCAGTAGGAGGCTACGCGCAAGTCCCTCGTACCTGCACAAAACGGTAGCTACTCGCAACCAACGCGATTAGGGGTTGTCAATCCCTTCACGGTCACTTACGAGAGTGAGATCTGATAGAGATAATATTTTTGGTACTTTTGGTATAAAGATGCAAAGTGAAAAGTAAAAGCAAAGCAAGTAAATAAAGTGATGGAGATTAATATGATGAGAATAGACCCGGGGGCCATAGGTTTCACTAGTGGCTTCTCTCAAGAGCATAGATATTCTACGGTGGGTGAACAAATTACTGTTGAGCAATTGATGTAATTGAGCATAGTTATGAGGTTATCCGTGCAATGATCATGTATATAGGCATCACGTCCGTGACAAGTAGACCGAAACGATTCTCATCTACTACTATTACTCCACTCATCGACCGCTATCCAAAGATGCATCTAGTGTATTAAGTTAAAAACAGAGTAGCGCCTTAAGCAAGATGACATGATGTAGAGGAATAAATTCATGCAATATGATAAATACCCCATCTTGTTATCCTCGATGGCAACAATACAATACGTGCCTTGCAACCCCTTCGTCACTAGGTAAGGACACCGCAAGATTGAACCCAAAGCTAAGCACTTCTCCCATTGCAAGAACTACCAATCTAGTTGGCCAAACCAAACCGATAATTCAAGAGACTTGCAAAGATAACTTAATCATACATAAAAGAATTCAGGAAGAATCAAATATTTTCCATAGATAAGCTGGATCATAAACCCACAATTCATTGGTCTCAACAAACACACCGCAAAAGAAGATTACATCGAATAGATCTCCACGAGAGAGGGGGAGAACATTGTATTGAGATCCAAAAAGAGAGAAGAAGCCATCTAGCTACTAACTATGGACCCAAGGTCCAAGTAAACTACTCACACTTCATCGGAGGGGCTACGGTGTTGATTTAGAAGCCCTCCGTGGTGGATGCCCCCTCCGGCGGAGCTCCGGAACAGGCCCCAAGATGGGATCTCGTGGATACAGGAAGGTACGGCGGTGGAATTAGATTTTTGGCTCCTTCCCCGATCTGTTGGGGGTACGTAGGTATATATAGGAGGAAGGAGTACGTCGGTGGAGCGTCAGGGGGCCCACGAGGCAGGGGGCGCGCCCCCACCCTCGTGACCGCCTCTGGCACTCCTTGGAGTAGGGTCCAAGTCTCCTGGATCACGTTCGTGAGAAGATCACGTTCCCGAAGGTTTCATTCCGCTTGGACTCCGTTTGATATTCCGCTTCTTCAAACACTAAAATAGGCAAAAAAACAGCAATTAAGCTGGGCCTCCGGTTAATAGGTTAGTTCCAAAAATAATATAAAAGTGGAAAATAAAGCCCATTATAGTCCAAAACAATAGATAAAGTAGCATGGAGCAATCAAAATTATAGATACGTTGGAGACGACGCATCCCCAAGCTTAATTCCTGCTCGTCCTCGAGTAGGTAAATGATAAAAAGAGAAATTTTGATGCGGAGTGATACTTTGGCATAATTTCAATGTAAATCTTCTTAATTGTGATATGAATATTCAGATCCGAAAGATTCAAGACAAAAGTTCATATTGACATAAAAATAATAATACTTCAAGCATACTAATCAAAATAATTATGTCATCTCAAAATGACATGGCCAAAGAAAGTTCATCCCTACAAAATCATATTGTTAGGCTATGCTTCATTTTCGTCACACAAAGATGTTCCCAACTTCTATACCCCCGATGACAAGCCAAGCAATTGTTTCATACTTAAATAATCTCAAACTTTTTCAACCTTCACGCAATACATGAGCGTGAGCCATGGATATATCACTATGGGTGGAATAGAATATGATGATGGGGATTGCGTGGAGAAGACAAAAAAAGAGAAAGTCTCACATTGACGATTATAATCAACGGGCTATGGAGATGCCCATCAATTGATGTCAACATGAGGAGTAGGGATTGCCATGCAACGGACGCACTAGAGCTATGAATGCTCAACAAAAGAAAACTAGTGGGTGTGCATCCAACTTGCTTGCTCATGAAGACCTAGGGCATTTGAGGAAGCCCATCGTAGGAATATACAAGCCAAGTTCTACAATGAAAAATTCCCACTAGTATAAAAAGGACAACTTATGAGACTCACTATATGAAAAACATGGTGCTACTTTGAAGCACAATATATGAGACTCACTACATGAAGAACGAGGTGCTACTTTGAAGCACAAAATATGAGACTCATTACATGAAGAACATGGTGCTACTTTGAAGCACAAGTGTGGAAAAAGAGATAGTAGCATTGCCCTTTTCTTTTCTTTTTTTGGGCCTTTTTTTATTTTATTTTGGCCTTTCTCTTTTTTTTGGGCAATGCTCTAATAATGATCATCACACTTCTATTGATTACAACATGAGGATTACAACTCAAAACTAGAACAAGGTATGACTATATGAATGCCTCCGGCGGTGTACGGGGATGGTGCAATGAATCAAGAGTGACATGTATGAAAATAAGCATGGTGGCTTTGCCACAAATACGATGTCAACTACATGATCATGCAATGGCAATATGACAAAAGTAATGTATGTCATGATAATGATGAACAGAACGGTGGAAAGTTGCATGGCAATATATCTCGGAATGGCTATGGAAATGCCATAATAGGTAGGTATGGTGGCTGTTTTGAGGAAGATATAAGGAGGTTTATGTGTGATAGAGCATATCGTATCACGGGTTTGGATGCACCGCCAAGTTTGCGCCAACTCTCAATGTGAGAAAGGGCAATGCACGGTACCAAGAGGCTAGCAATGGCGGAAAGGTAAGAGTGCGTATAATCCATGGACTCAACATTAGTCAAAAGAACTCATATACTTATTGCAAAAATTTAGAAGTCATCAAAATCAATTACTACGCGCATGCTCCTAGGGGGATAGATTGGTAGGAAAAGACCATCGCTCGTCCCCGACCGCCACTCATAAGGATGCACAAGCCAGGTACACTTCATGCTTCAAATTTGTTACACGACTTTAACCATACGTGCATGCTACGGGATTTACTAACTTCAACACAAGAATTTCTCAAATTCACAACTACTCAACTAGCATGACTTTGATATTATCACCTCCATATCTCAAAACAATTATCAAGCATCAAACTTATCTTAGTATTCAATGCACTCAAAAGAAAGTTTCACATATCTTGAACACCAAGTATATTAACATTAAGCAAATTACCATGCTATTAACGACTCTCAAAATAATATAAGTGAACCATGAGAGATCAAGTTTCTTTAAAACAAATCCACCACCGTGCTCTAAAATATTTAAGTGAAGCACTAGAGCAAAAATTATCAAGCTCAAAAAGATATAAGTGAAGCACTATGAGCAAACTATCAAGCTCAAAAGATATAAGTGAAGCACATAGAGTATTCTATCAAATTCTAATTCATATATGGCTCTCTCAAAAGGTGTGTACAGAAAGGATGATTGTGGTAACTAACAAGCAAAGACTCAAATAATAAAAGACGCTCCAAGCAAAACATATATCATGTTGGTGAATAAAAATATAGCTCCAAGTAAATTACCGATGGAAGTAGATTTAAAGAGGGATGCCTTCCGGCATCCCCAAGCTTTGACTTTTGGTGTCCTTGGATTATCTTGGGGTGCCATGGGCATCCCCAAGCTTAGGCTCTTGCCACTCCTTGTTCCATAATCCATCAAAATAATTCACCCAAAACTTGAAAACTTCACAACACAAAACTCAATAGAAATCTCGTGAGCTCCTTTAGAGAAAGAAAACAAAATACTAATTTAAGGTACTGTAATGAACTCATTCTTTATTTATATTGGTGTTAAACCTACTGTATTCCAACTTCTCTATGGACCATAAACTATTTTATTAGCCATAGATTCATCAAAATAAGCAAACAACACACGCAAAACGGAATCTGTCAAAAACAGAACAGTCTGTAGTAATCTGTAACTAAAACAAACTTCTGGAACCCAAAAAATTATACCAAAATTAGACGACCTGGAAATTTTTTTTATTGATCAGCAGCAATTGGAATAAGTATTTTATCACGTTCTGGTGATTTTTAACAATTCGGGCACTGAGCACAAACATTCTGGAAATTACAGCAAGATCAAATAACTATCATCCAAGAAGATCCAATAGGTCCAACTTGGCACAAACACTAATTAAAACATAAAACCACATATAAACAGAGGCTATATGGATTATTTATTCTTAAACAGAAGCAAAAACAAAAAACTAAAAATAAAATTGGGTTGCCTCCCAACAAGCGCTATCGTTTAACGCCCCTAGCTAGGCATTGAGATTTCAATGATGCTCACATAAAAGACAAGAATTGAAGCATAAAAAGAGCATCATAAAACATGTGACAATCACATCTAAGTCTAACATACTTCCTACGCATAGGCATCTTATAGGTAAATAAATCAAGGCACGCAAAAACTAGCATATGCAAGGAAGCGGAAAGAGACAATAGCAATCTCAACATAACGAGAGGTAATTTAGTAGCATGAAAGTTTCTACAACCATATTTTCCTCTCTCATAATAATTACATGTAGGCTCATAGGCAAATTCAACAAAATAGCTATCACAAAGTATATTCTCAACACGATCCACATGCATGCAAAGTTGACACTCTTCCGAAATAGTGGGATTACCATTAACTAAAGTCATGACCTCTCCAAACCCACTTTTATCAAAAATTTCATAAGATTGAATATTCTCCAAATATGTGGGATCTAAAGTTGACACTCTTCCAAACCCACTTTCAATATTATTGCAAAAAATATTATCAATCTCATATTCATCATGGGGATTAAATAAATTTTCAAGATCATAAGAAGAATCATCCCAATCATGATCATTGCAACAAGTAGTAGACATAGCAAAACTAGCATCCCCAAGCTTAGGGTTTTGCATATTATTAGCACAACTGACATCAAGAGAATTTATAGTAAAATCATTGAAATCATGCTTTTCATCGAGGGAACTATCAAGCACGGGTGCAATAGCAACAATCTCATTTTTAGCATAAGGAACTATAGCAAATTCATCTTCATAAATATTGGCATCATGGCCACAAGAATAGCAAGCATCATGTTCATCAAGGGATATTTCAACCAAATCATCGGAATCATCATTATCTATAGATTCATGCATATCATTATTTCCTTCCAAAGCAATGGTCATTCTCTCAATAAATTCTTTGACATAGACATTATGAGCATAGTTTTCATAGCAATATTTAAGTATGTCGAAATTTTCAGATTCATAGAGAGTAATATCATACTTTTCAATCAAAGAAGCAACTTCATAAGCACCCTTAAAAGCGACAAATTCTTCAATTTGTTCGATATCATAGTAACTATAAACACCCTTTGCATAAGAAGATAAGATTTCATTTTCATTAAACTCACATAGGTAAGGAAGGTGTTTTTTAGGGTTCTTAGAGCAACAAGTAAAATCATAAATTTCACAAAGATTCCAAGCATAACACAGCAATCTATTTATTTGACTCCATAAGAATCTCCCTTTTCAGACAAACGGTGACGCACATAATGAGCATGCTCATCTAAAGATTTCCCATCAACTAGGCTAGTTGGGGTTTCAGCATGAGCGCATAAGGATCGGAGATGATCCAAGTAGAACACTTTAAGTGGATCCATATCAATAGATTTTTAGCAAGCAAAGATGCAAGCAAATAGAAGGCACATGGAAACACAAACAAAAATACATACGGGAAGAAGGCGAAGAAAGGGCGAATAAAACGGCAAGGGTGAAGTGGGGGAGAGGAAAACTAGGGGCAAATGGCAAATAATGTAATGCGAGAGATAGGGATTGTGATGGGTACTTGGTATGTTGACTTTTGTGTAGACCTCCCCGGCAACGGCGCCAGAAATTCTTCTTGCTACCTCTTGAGCACTGCATTGGATTTCCCCGAAGAGGAGAGGATGATGCAGCAAAGTAGCGTAAGTATTTCGCTCAGTTTTTTAGAACCAAGGTATCAATCCAATAGGAGGCTACGCGCAAGTCCCTCGTACCTGCACAAAACGATAGCTACTCGCAACCAACGCGATTATGGGTTGTCAATCCCTTCACGGTCACTTACGAGAGTGAGATCTGATAGAGATAATATTTTTGGTATTTTTGGTATAAAGATGCAAAGTGAAAAGTAAAAGGCAAAGCAAGTAAATAAAGTGATGGAGATTAATATGATGAGAATAGACCCGGGGCCATAGGTTTCACTAGTGGCTTCTCTCAAGAGCATAGATATTCTACGGTGGGTGAACAAATTACGTTGAGCAATTGATGTAATTGAGCATAGTTATGAGGTTATCCAGGCAATGATCATGTATATAGGCATCACATCCGTGACAAGTAGACCGAAACGATTCTGCATCTACTACTATTACTCCACCCATCGACCGCTATCCAGCATGCATCTAGAGTATTAAGTAAAAAACAGAGTAACGCCTTAAGCAAGATGACATGATGTAGAGGATTAAATTCATGCAATATGATAAATACCCCATCTTGTTTTCCTCGATGGCAACAATACAATACGTGCCTTGCAACCCCTTCATCACTAGGTAAGGACACCGCAAGATTGAACCCAAAGCTAAGCACTTCTCCCATTGCAAGAACTACCAATCTAGTTGGCCAAACCAAACCGATAATTCGAAGAGACTTGCAAAGATAACTTAATCATACATACAAGAATTCAGAGAAGAATCAAATATTTTCCATAGATAAGCTGGATCATAAACCCACAATTCATTGGTCTCAACAAACACACCGCAAAAAGAAGATTACATCAAATAGATCTCCACGAGAGGGGAGAACATTGTATTGAGATCCAAAAGAGAGAAGAAGCCATCTAGCTACTAACTATGGACCAAGGTCTGAAGTAAACTACTCACACTTCATCGGAGGGGCTATGGTGTTGATGTAGAAGCCCTCCATGGTGGATGCCCCTCCCATGAGCTCCGGAACAGGCCCCAAGATGGGATCTCGTGGATACAGGAACGTACGGCGGTGGAATTAGATTTTTGGTTCCTTCCCCGATCTGTTGGGGGTACGTAGGTATAAATAGGAGGAAGGAGTACGTCAGTGGAGCATTAGGGGCCCACGAGGCAGGGGGCGCGCCCAGGGGGGAGGGGCGCGCCCCCACCCTCGTGACCGCCTCTGGCACTCCTTGGAGTAGGGTCCAAGTCTCCTGGATCACGTTCGGTGAGAAGATCACGTTCCCGAAGGTTTCATTCTGTTTGGACTCCGTTTGATATTCTGCTTTCTTGAAACACCAATAGGCAAAAAACAGCAATTACAGGTTGGGCCTCCGGTTAATAGGTTAGTTCCAAAAATAATATAAAAGTGGAAAATAAAGCCCATTATAGTCCAAAACAATAGATAAAGTAGCATGGAGCAATCAAAATTATAGATACGTTGGAGACGACAAGTTGACGAGCAAGGGCGCGCCCTCCCCCTAGTCCGAATAGGACAAGGAGAGGCGGCGCCCCTTCCTTCTTCTCCTCCACTTCTTTCCCCTCTCTCCTAGTCCAACAAGGAAGGGGGAGTCCTACTCCAGTAGGAGTAGGACTCCTCTGGCGCGCCCTCTCCCCTGGCAGGCCGCACCCCCCTTGCTCCTTTATATACGGGGGCACGGGGGCACCCTAGAGACACAACAATTGATCGTTTGATCTTCCAGCCGTGTGTGGTGCCCCCCTCCACCATAGTCCACCTCGATAATATCAGAAGCGGTGCTTAGGCGAAGCCTGCGTCGGTAGAACATCAACATCGTCCTGCACGCCGTCGTCTTGTGAAACCCTCCCTCAACACTCGGTTGGATCGGAGTTCGAGGGACGTCATCGGGTTGAACGTGTGCTGAACTCGGAGGTGCCGTGCGTTCGGTACTTGATTGGTCGGATCGTGAAGACGTACGACTACATCAACCGCGTTGTGCTAGCGCTTCCGCTTTCGGTCTACGAGGGTACGTGGACACAATCTTTCCTCTCGTTGCTATGCATCACCATGGTATTGCGTGTGCGTAGGAATTTTTTTGAAATTACTACGTTCCCCAGCATGCACTGCTTCAGTGCGTCAGCTTCGGCTCGAAGTTTGCCTTGGACGTCCAGGATCACCTGGTTCAAAGGGCCCGTCCGGCCTCCCCGCACCCAATCAGCGGGCGCGGCACTGGTCGCCTCGGCCCGTGATCGAAGAGCTCATACCGACTTCCAGCGGGCGTGGCGCCGAAGCCGCCTTTGCAAACCGGCGGCGTGATGGTGTGCGGACCTCGGGAGTCGGGCCCATCACCATCTTGCCTTCGGCTGGTGGCACTGGCGGGTCAGCCGGCTGCTTGTCCCGTGCTCCCTCAGACGGCGGTGGTGGAGGCACGACTACGTCCAGCATGACGACGTCGCCGCCTTCCCTCTCCATGATCGGATGCTCGTCACCAGCACCCTCTGTCGGCACCACAAACTCTGGCGGTGACGGTGCGGAGTTCAAAGGGACGACGAATAGCGGCTCCTGGCGGCGCGCGGCTTCTTCAAGCCGTTTCTTTGCTGCGGCGTCAGCCTCGGCCTCTGCCAGCTTCTTCAGCGTTGCAGCCTCCGCCTTGTCTGCCCTCGCCTTCTCCAGACGGGCGGCTTCCTGCTCCTCGCGCACCTCCCGCGCGTTTCGCTCCTACGCCTCCCAGAGGTCGGCGGCCGGATCGATGCGCCGGGTGGTGGTGGAGGTCTGCGCTGACCCAATGACGGAGGCGGCGGCCGACTTCTCAAGAGAGAGTGGGGTCCTAATTCAAGAAAAGTAAAGCGAAGAAACTCAGGCGGAATCAGCAAGGAAGAAAAGCACGAGAAAAGATACTTACGCCGACACCATGGAAGGTGCCTTCGGGAGCTTCTGAAATTTGGCCGCCTTCGCAGCAGCTTCCTTCCGCCTAGTCACGGCGGTCGGGTTCTTGGCTTTCTTCGGCACGCTGCCGAACAAGGCGGCGCCCTGTTTACACTTTCGCGTGCCGCCTCGAGCAGTCGGCTCGGCGGAGGGGCCCACATCCGACTTGCCGGCGCCTCATGAAGGGTGCGGCTTGTCCTCCTCCTCCTTGAAGTCGTCCGGCCACGTCTTGACGTTGCCCCCTTCTTCGGAGCCGCCTGCTCCGTAGATGCCGCCTGTGGTGTCATCTTCCAAGGCATCCGCCCCCAAGTCGGGGTCGTCCACGTCGCTCACAGCTCGGTCCGGTTCGTAGGGGCCACCCACCCCCACAACGGCGGCCGTCACCTCAGACATATAGATCTGTTTCAAAAGGCGAGAGGCCGACTGTTCGATACAACAAGACAGAATCAATATGAAGTTCTGAAGGGAGAAAAGATTGAAGAACTTACGGCAGGCGGCGGGTCCACACGGGAGTAAGGCTGCTTGCCGAACTGCTAGGACCCCTCCAGCTTGAGGTCAGAGATCTCGTTCACCAAGTTCACCACTTCAGCAGCCGACGTCTCTTTGGTGCTCAGCCGGCACGGGTCGCGATGCCCGCTCATCCGGCTGGTCAAGTGAGGCCGGCCTTGGAGAGGCAGAACCCGGCGCGCGACAAAGGCGACCAGCAAGTCGGACGCCTTGAGGCCTTCGGGCCGTCAAGACTGAGTCGGTTGATGGCGGTGGCGCCGTTTGGTGACACAGGCTTCGGCTTGTAGCCCCAGTTGGCCCGGGGCTCAGCTGGTGGGCCGGCTTCATAGGCCGGCAGGTTGATGAAGTCGACGGCAGGGTTGACATTCTCCACATAAAAGTAAGATTGCTGCCACATCTTGACCGACTGTGGCAGCTTGATGGAGGGGAAGGCATTCCTTGGAGATGGACGGCGCACTTCGACGAAGGCGCCGCACTGGGCTGCCACCTCCCGGACAGAGGTGCCCAACTTAGTATAGAAGAACACTCCCCACAACTCGATGGTGGGGAGGATGCCGAGGTAGCCTTCGCACATTGTGACGAAGGAGGACAGAAGCATCACAGTGTTGGGCGTGATGTGATGCGGTTGGAGATGGTAGAACTCGAGGAACGAGCGGAGAAAGCCACTCGCCGGCAGGCCAAAGCCACGGATGAAGTGCGAGCGGAAGACGACCCGCTCGCTCTCCCCTGGAGCCGGCGAAATCTCCCCCGCTGGAGGCACGCATGCCTTCACGAAGCCCGCGCCGGGAAGGCACCGTGTGCCGTGAAGAAAGGCGATGTGGTCCTCGTTGACGTTCGACCCGTCCCAGTCTCCTCCCCATTCACGCGCCATGGAGAGATCGATGAGGAAAATGGCGCAGCGGGGGAACTGGGGATCGGAGCAGGGCCAAGAGGGCTCGGGGTGGAAGAGCTCGACGGAGATGAGCAGCGGCAGCACTCCGGCGGAGCTCGGGGGCACTGCAGTGAGAGGAGGAAGAAGGAGGCAAGAATGGGGCAGAAGGGCGCGCGTGCTCCGCCGCTCCCCCTTCCCCCCTACTTATAGCCGGTAGGCTATGAAGCCGAGGGGGCGAGGCGTGGGATCATGGGATTAACTGTGCCCACGACCCCACGCCCCCTGCTTATCAAGGCGAAAGTTATCAAGGCAAGGCAGTAACTCCGTGAAGAAGCTCGACCGCCTGCCTCGGCCGCAGCGGATCCGCTCGCGTGTCGAGGCCTGGTGGCGGCGGGCCCAGCCTGTTGTCGCGTCTCATCGCGCGCGTGGGCTAGTAGGCTGGCCCGGCTGGCTGACGCCACGTGGCGTGCCTGAAGGAAATATGCCCTAGAGGAAATAATAAAGTTATTATTTATTTCCTTATATCATGATAAATGTTTATTATTCATGCTAGAATTGTATTAACCGGAAACATAATACTTGTGTGAATACATAGACAAACAGAGTGTCACTAGTATGCCCCTACTTGACTAGCTCGTTGATCAAAGATGGTTATGTTTCCTAGCCATTGACATGAGTTGTCATTTGATTAACGGGATCACATCATTAGGAGAATGATGTGATTGACTTGACCCATTCTGTTAGCTTAGCACTCCATAGTTTAGTATTCTGCTATTGCTTTCTTCATGACTTATACATGTTCCTATGACTATGAGATTATGCAACTCCCGTTTGCTGAAGGAACACTTTGTGTGCTACCAAATGCCACAACGTAACTGGGTGATTATAAAGGTGCTCTACAGATGTCTCTGAAGGTACTTGTTGGGTTGGCGTATTTCGAGATTAGGATTTGTCACTCCGATTGTTGGAGAGGTATCTCTGGGCCCACTCGGTAATGCGCATCACTATAAGCCTTGCAAGCATTGCAACTAATGAGTTAGTTGTGGAATGATGTATTACGTAATCGAGTAAAGAGACTTGCCAAGAATGAGATTGAACTAGGTATTAAGATACCGACGATCGAATCTCGGGCAAGTAACATACCGATGATAGAGGGAACAACGTATGTTGTTATGCAGTTTGACCGATAAAGATCTTCGTAGAATATGTAGGAGCCAATATGAGCATCCAGGTTCCGCTATTGGTTATTGACCGGAGACGTGTCTCGGTCATGTCTACATATTTCTCGAACCCGTAGGGTCCGCATGCTTAAAGTTCGATGACGGTTATATTATGAGTTTACGTGTTTTGATGTACCGAAGATAGTTCGGAGTCCCGGATGTGATCACGGACATGACGAGGAGTCTCGAAATGGTCGAGACATAAAGATTGATATATTGGAAGCCTATATTTGGATATCGGAAGTGTTCCGGGTGAAATTGGGATTTTACAGGAGTACCAGGGGTTATCGGAACCCCCCCGGGGGTTTAATGGGCCAAGATGGGCCTTAGTGGAGAAGAGGAGGTGCGGCCAGGGCAGGCCACTCGCCCCCTACCCCTCTAGTCCGAATTGGACAAGGAGGGGGCGGCGCCCCCCTTTCCTTCCTCTCTCCCTCCTCCTTCCCCTTCTCCTACTCCAACTAGGAAAGGAGGGAGTCCTACTCCCGGTGGGAGTAGGACTCCTCCCTGGCGCGCCTCCTCCTGGCTGTCTGCCTCTCCCCCCTCGCTCCTTTATATACGGGGGCAGGGGGCACCTCTAGACACAACAATTGATCTCTTGATCTCTTAGCCGTGTGTGGTGCCCCCCCTCCACCATAATCCACTTCGATAATATTGTAGCGGTGCTTAGGAGAAGCCCTGCGTCGGTAGAACATCATCATCGTCACCACGCCATCGTGCTAACGGAACTCTCCCTCAAAGCTCGGCTGGATCGGAGTTCGAGGGACGTCATCGAGCTGAACGTGTGCTAAACTCGGAGGTGTCGTACGTTCGGTACTTGATCGGTCGGATCGTGAAGACGTATGACTACATCAACCGTGTTGTGCTTACGCTTCCGCTTTCGGTCTACGAGGGTACGTGGACAACACTCTCCCCTCTCGTTGTTATGCATCACCATGATCCTGTGTGTGCGTAGGAAAATTTTGAAATTACTACGTTCCCCAACAGTGGCATCCGAGCCAGGTTTTATGCTTAGATATTATATGCACGAGTAGAACACAAGTGAGTTGTGGGCGATATAAGTCATACTGCTTACCAAAGATGTCATACTTTGGTTCGGGCGATATTGTTGGATGAAGTGGCCGGACCGACATTACGCGTGCACGCTTAGGCGAGACTGGTTCTACCGACATGCTTTGCACAATTGGCTGGCGGGTGTCGGTTTCTCCAACTTTAGTTGAACTGAGTGTGGCTACGCCCGGCCCTTGAGAAGGTTAAAACAACACTAACTTGACAAACTATCGCTGTGGTTTTGATGCGTAGGTAAGAACGGTTCTTGCTCAGCCCGTAGCAGCCACGTAAAACTTGCAACAACAAAGTAGAGGACGCCTAACTTGTTTTTGCAGGCATGTTGTGATGTGATATGGTCAAGGCATGATGCTATATTTTATTGTATGAGATGATCATGTTTTGTAACCGAAGTTATCGGCAATCGCGAAGCCATATGGTTGTCGCTTTATTGTATGCAATGCAAACACCCTGTAATGCTTTACTTTATCACTAAGCGATAGCGATAGTCGTAGAAGCATAAGTTGGCGAGATGACAATGATGCTACGATGGAGATCAAGGTGTCACGCCGGTGACGATGGTGATCATGATTAGCTTGAGATGGAGATCACAAGCACAAGATGATGATGGCCATATCATATCACTTATATTGATTGCATGTGATGTTTATCTTTTATGCATCTTATCTTGCTTTGATTGACGGTAGCATTATAAGATGATCTCTCACTAAATTATCAAAGTATAAGTGTTCTCCCTGAGTATGCACCATTGCGAAAGTTCTTCGTGTTGAGACACCACGTGATGATCGGGTGTGATAGGCTCTACGTTCAAATACAACGGGTGCAAAACAGTTGCACACGCGGAATACTCAGGTTAAACTTGACGAGCCTAGCATATGCAGATATGGCCTCGGAACACTGAGACCGAAAGTTCGAGCGTGAGTCATATAGTAGATATGATCAACATAGTGATGTTCACCATTGAAACTACTCCATCTCACGTGATGATCGGACATGGTTTAGTTGATTTGGATCACGTGATCACTTAGAGGATTAGAGGGATGTCTGTCTAAGTGGGAGTTCTTAAGTAATATGATTAATTGAACTTAAATTTATCATGAACTTAGTACCTTATAGTATTTTGCTTGTCTATGTTAATTGTAGATAGATGGTCCGTGATGTTGTTCCGTTGAATTTTAATGTGTTCCTTGAGAAAGCAAAGTTGAAAGATGATGGTAGCAATTACACGGACTGGGTATGTAACTTGAGGATTATCCTCATTGCTGCACAGAAGAATTACGTCCTGGAAGCACCTCTAGGTGCCAGACCTGCTGCAGGAGCAACACCAGATGTTATGAACGTCTGGCAGAGCAAAGCTGATGACTACTCGATGGTTCAGTGTGCCATGCTTTACGGCTTAGAACCGGGACTTCAACTATGTTTTGAACGTCATGGAGCATATGAGATGTTCCAGGAGTTGAAGTTAATATTTCAAGCAAATGCCCGGATTAAGAGATATGAAGTCTCCAATAAGTTCTACAGCTGTAAGATGGAGGAGAATAGTTCTGTCAGTGAGCATATACTCAGAATGTCTGGGTATAACAATCACTTGATTCAACTTGGAGTTAATCTTCCGGATGATAGTTTCATTGACATAATTCTTCAATCACTGCCACCAAGCTACAAGAGCTTCGTGATGAACTATAACATGCAAGGGATGGATAAGACGGTTCCCGAGCTCTTCGCAATGCTAAAGGCTGTGGAGGTAGAAATCAAGAAGGAGCATCAAGTGTTGATGGTCAACAAGACCACCAGTTTCAAGAAAAAGGGCAAAGGGAAGAAGAAGGGGAACTTCAAGAAGAACAACAAACAAGTTGCTGCCCAGGAGAAGAAACCCAAGTCTGGACCTAAGCCTGAGATTGAGTGCTTCTACTGCAAACAGACTGGTCACTGGAAGCAGAACTGCCCCAAGAATTTGGCGGATAAGAAAAATGGCAAGGTGAACAAAGGTATATGTGATATACATGTTATTGATGTGTACCTTACTAATGCTCGCAGTAGCACCTAGGTATTTGATACTGGTTCTGTTGCTAATATTTGCAACTCGGAACATGGACTACGGATTAAGGAAGATTGGCTAAGGACGAGGTGACGATGCGCGTGGGAAATGGTTCCAAAGTCGATGTGATCGCGGTCGGCATGCTACCTCTACATCTACCTTCGGGATTAGTTTTAGACCTAAATAATTGTTATTTGGTGCCAGCGTTGAGCATGAACATTATAACTGGATCTTGTTTGATGTGAGACGGTTATTCATTTAAATCAGAGAATAATGGTTGTTCTATTTATATGAGTAATATCTTTTATGGTCATGCACCCTTGAAGAGTGGTCTATTTTTGATGAATCTCGATAGTAGTGATACATATATTCATAATGTTGAAGCCAAAAGATGCAGAGTTGATAATGAAAGTGCAACTTATTTGTGGCACTGCCGTTTAGGTCATATCGGTGTAAAGCGCAGGAAGAAACTCCATACTGATGGACTTCGGGAACCACTTGATTATGAATCACTTGGTACTTGCGAACCGTGCCTTATGGGCAAGATGACCAAAACGCCGTTCTCCGGTACTATGGAGAGAGCAACAGATTTGTTGGAAATCATACATACAGATGTATGTGGTCCGGTGAATATTGATGCTCGTGGTGGATATCGTTATTTTCTCACCTTCACAGATGATTTAAGCAGATATGGGTATATCTACTTAATGAAACATAAGTCTGAAACATTTGAAAAGTTCAAAGAATTTCAGAGTGAAGTTGAAAATCATCGTAACAAGAAAATAAAGTTTCTACGATCTGATCGTGGAGGAGAATATTTGAGTTACGAGTTTGGTCTTCATTTGAAACAATGCGGAATAGTTTCGCAACTCACGCCCCGGAACACCACAGAGTAATGGCTTGTTCGAACGTCGTAACCGCGCTTTATTAGATATGGTGCGATCTATGGTGTCTCTTACTGATTTACCGCTATCGTTTTGGGGTTATGCTTTAGAGACAGTTGCATTCACGTTAAATAGGGCACCATCTAAATCCGTTGAGACGACACCTTATGAACTGTGGTTTGGCAAGAAACCCAAGTTGTCGTTTCTTAAAGTTTGGGGTTGCGATGCTTATGTGAAAAAGCTTCAATCTGATAAGCTCGAACCCAAATCGGAGAAATGTGTCTTCATAGGATACCCAAAAGAGACTGTTGGATACCCCTTCTATCACAGATCCGAAGGCAAGATATTCGTTGCTAAGAATGGATCCTTTCTAGAGAAGGATTTTCTCTTGAAAGAAGTGAGTGGGAGGAAAGTAGAACTTGATGAGGTAATTGTACCTGCTCCCTTATTGGAAAGTAGTTCATCACAGAAACCGATTCTTGTGACACCTACACCAATTAGTGAGGAAGTTAATGATGATGATCATGAAACATTAGATCAAGTTGTTACTGAACCTCGTAGGTCAACCAGAGTAAGATCCACAACAGAGTGGTACGGTAATCCTGTTCTGGAGGTTATGTTACTAGACCATGACGAACCTACGAACTATGAAGAAGCAATGGTGAGCCCAGATTCCGCAAAATGGCTTGAGGCCATGAAATCTGAGATGGGATCCATGTATGAGAACAAAGTATGGACTTTGGTTGACTTGCCCGATGATCGGCAAGCCATTGAGAATAAATGGATTTTTAAGAAGAAGACTCACGCTGACGGTAATGTTACTGTCTATAAAGCTCGACTTGTTGCAAAAGGTTTTTAACAAGTTCAAGGGATTGACTACGATGAGACTTTCTCACCCGTAGCGATGCTTAAGTCTTTCCGAATCATGTTAGCAATTGCCGCATTTTATGATTATGAAATTTGGCAAATGGATGTCAAACTGCATTCTGAATGGATTTACGGAAGAAGAGTTGTATATGATGCAGCCGTAAGGTTTTGTCGATCCAAAGGAGCTAACAAAGTGTGCAAGCTCCAAATGATCCATTTATTGGATCGTGCAAGCCTCTCGAGTTGGAATAAACGCTTTGATAGTGTGATCAAAGCATATGGTTTTATACAAACTTTTGGAGAAGGCTGTATTTACAAGAAAGTGAGTGGGAGCTCTGTAGCATTTCTGATATTATATGTGGATGACATATTGCTGATTGGAAATGATATATAATTTCTGGATAGCATATAGGGATACTTGAATAAGAGTTTTTCAATGAAGGACCTCGGTGAAGCTGCTTATATATTGGGCATTAAGATCTATAGAGATAGATCAAAACGCTTAATTGAACTTTCACAAAGCACATACCTTGACAAAGTTTTGAAAAATTTCAAAATGGATCAAGCAAAGAAAGGTTTTTTGCTTGTGTTACAAGGTGTGAAGTTGAGTAAGACTCAATGCCCGACCACTGCAGAAGATAGAGAGAAGATGAAAGATGTTCCCTACGCTTCAGCCATAGGCTCTATCATGTATGCAATGATGTGTACCAGACCTGATGTGTGCCTTGCTATAAGTTTAGCAGGGAGGTACCAAAGTAATCCAAGAGTGGATCACTGGACAGCGGTCAAGAACATCCTAAAATGCCTGAAAAGGACTAAGGATATGTTTCTCGTTTATGGAGGTGACAAAGAGATAATCGTAAATGGTTACGTCGATGCAAGCTTTGATCTAATCCGGACGATTCTAAATCACAAACCGGATACGTATTTACATTGAACGGTGGAGCTGTCAGTTGGTGCAGTTCTAAACAAAGCGTTGTGGTGGGATCTACGTGTGAAGCGGAGTACATAGCTGCTTCGGAAGCAGCAAATGAAGGAGTCTGGATGAAGGAGTTCATATCCGATCTAGGTGTCATACCTAGTGCATCGGGTCCAACGAAAATCTTTTGTGACAATACTGGTGCAATTGCCTTGGCAAAGGAATCCAAATTTCACAAGAGAACCAAGCACATCAAGAGACGCTTCAACTCCATCCGGTATCAAGTCCAGGTGGGACACATAGAAATTTGCAAGATATATATGGATCTGAATGTTGCAGACCCGTTGACTAAGCCTCTTCCACGAGCAAAACATGATCAGCACCAAGGTTCCATGGGTGTCAGAATCATTACTGTGTAATCCAGATTATTGACTCTAGTGCAATGGGAGACTGAAGGAAATATGCCCTAGAGGCAATAGTAAAGTTATTATTTATTTCCTTCTATCATGATAAATGTTTATTATTCATGCTAGAATTGTATTAACCGGAAACATAATACTTGTGTGACTACATGGACAAACAGAGTGTCACTAGTATGCCTCTACTTGTCACTCTGATTGTCGGAGAGGTATCTCTAGGCCCACTCGGTAATGCAATCATTATAAGCCTTGCAAGCATTGCAACTAATGAGTTAGTTGCGGGATGATGTATTACGGAACGAGTAAAGAGACTCGTGAGTAACGAGATTGAACTAGGTATTAAGATACCGACGATCAAATCTCGGGCAAGTAACATACCAATGACAAAGGGAACAACGTATGTTGTTATGCGGTTTGACCGATAAAGATCTTCGTAGAATACGTAGGAGCCAATATGAGCATCCAGGTTCCGCTATTAGTTATTGACCGGAGACGTGTCTCGGTCATGTCTACATAGTTCTCGAACCCGTAGGGTCTGCACGCTTAAAGTTCGATGACGGTTATATCATGAGTTTATGTGTTTTGATGTACCGAAGATAGTTCGGAGTCCCTAATGTGATCACAGACATGACGAGGAGTCTCTAAAGGGTCGAGACATAAAGATTGATATATTGGAAGCTTATATTTGGATATCGGAAATGTTCCGGGTGAAATCGGGATTTTACCGAAGTACCGGGGGTTACCGGAACCCCCCCCCCCCCCGGGGGTTTAATGGGCCAAGATGGGCCTTAGTGGAGAAGAGGAGGGGCGGCTAGGGCAGGCCGCGTGCCCCCTCTCGCTCTAGTCCGAATTGGACAAGGAGGGGGCGGCGCCCCCCTTTCCTTCCTCTCTCCCTCCTCCTTCCCCCTTCTCCTACTCCAACTAGGAAAGGAGGGAGTCCTACTCCCGGTGGGAGTAGGACTCCTCCCTGGGGCGCCTCCTCCTGGCCGACCGCCTCTCCCCCCTTTCTCCTTTATGTACAGGGGTAGGGGGCACCTCTAGACACAACAATTGATCTCTTGATCTCTTAGCCGTGTGCGGTGCCCCCCTCCACCATAATCCACTTTGATAATATCGTAGCGGTGCTTAGGCGAAGCCCTGCGTCGATAGAACATCATCATCGTCCTGCCGCCCGTCGTCTTGTGGAACTCTCCTCAAAGCTCGGCTGGATCGGAGTTCGAGGGACGTCATCAAGCTGGACGTGTGCTGAACTCGGAGGTGCCGTACGTTCCGTACTTGATCGGTCAGATCGTGAAGACGTACGAATACATCAACCACGTTGTGCTAACGCTTCCGCTTTCAGTCTACGAGGGTACGTGGACAACACTCTCCCCTCTCTTTGCTATGCATCACCATGATCTTGTGTGTGCGTAGGAAAATTTTGTAATTACTACGTTCCCCAACAGTGCCCACGACGGGCGGCGGGCCTGGAGGCTTTGCTAGCACACCACCTAGTTTCCTCCGTTGCGTCCGAAGTTTCAGTCAAATCCGACTGGACGTGGCCGACTCCCACTAGGCGGCTTGCCAGGAGTCGGATGAAGCTTCCGTCCAGAGCACCCGGAGAAATAAACTGTTGAGGCTCCTCGGCTGCGGCGCCTCACCAGCTTCGGGGACTACTGTCGGAGTAATGGGCCATGGGTAGCCAAACCCGAGTCCCTGAACCTTTCAAGATATCAGGGCCGGCTGCGCCCCTCAGGACTTAAAGATGAAGCGCCGCCTTCTGATGGCCGGCTGGCCCAAGCGGCCGGCTGCCAGAAGGCGGCTAAGCTCCAGAAGGCGGCACCAAGACGGGCCGACTCCTTGCAGGCGGCCTCCAGAGAGGCCGGCTTCTAGCAGGCGGCCCACGGCGCCCTCAGAGTCTGCGCCCCCATTAAGAAGACAAGACAGGGTGAGGCTACATTATAGCCCATCACCCCCGTATTCAGGGTCGGGTGTGGCCACAGTGCTCCGTACAGGCGGAGATCACCGCCCGGCGTGGCACTGTTGCCACTCCACCCCTGACATCACTGCTGGCAAGCGGAGCCCTGTTCCCATGACGGCCTGTCGGTATGGCCTGCAGGCGGCGGGCCCTACCAGGTAGCGAGAGCCTGGAAGACGGCGGAAGCCTGACCAGTCGGACCTAAGGGAAGCCAGCTTCTAGCAGGCGGCTCGTTCCTTCCTTGGGGCCCATGCACCATTAACCAGATGAGACACAGTGTGGCTACAGTGACCTCCCACCAGGCGGCGGGACTGTAGCCACGCTCCCCTGACCAAGCCTGCATCATTAGCATCGTGGCTACAGTAATCAGCAGCCGGCAAGACACGCGAGCGGTGGGAGCGGCCTGGCGGCTCCGTACCAGACCAGGCGATGGGCCCCAGCTGCCGGCGGAGAAGCTGGCGACCAGAGACACTGACAGCCGTGTCCTACACCCGGCCGGATGCCATTGTACCCCTGGGGGGTAGGCCTATATAAACCCCCCAGGGCACCCATGCAAAGGGTTCCCAACCTGTTAGAACTAGACTCATACCTAGAGGAAGGAGAGAGCGTGCCTGCCTTCTTCTACCTCTAGCATACAGCTCGAGGAGCACCATTGTATTCACTAGTGCCTTAGTGATCATGCGGAGACCCCGCAGAGTAGGACTAGGGGTGTTATCTCCTAGGAGAGCCCCGAACCTAGGTAAAGTACGCCGGCGTTCGTGTCTACGCCTCATCCCGCTTCCAGGCACCGGCGATGTTCTACTCAATCCCACCATGATAAGCCATCCATTGGCATATGTCGCACCCAACCCCCGACAAGTCTCACCGTTTGCGTCGCTACTGTTGTGACTGCCGGGGGGGGGGGGGGGGTTGAGTATATTGATTATTAGGAAAAGACGAGATAGACTAGGATTTGTTCTGGCTTGTCTTGTACTCCAAGTAGATCATTGTACTCCTATATATATGTCCACGAGGCACAAGCAATACAACGAACTATTACACCAATCCTCTCTCTCCCTTCTAACAGGCAAGTGCTTGTCACCCATTTAATAGCTTGACTCTCTACTCAACTTTTGTCTTTGTTTCACCAGACTAACTCTTAATCCTACTCAGCAAACTCTTAGTCGAGTCGCATGGCCTTTCTTTCCGAATAACGTCACTTAAGTGGGACCAGAGAACATCTCTCCAAGTCGAAGGGGCAAATCATGTCTTGGTCGACTACATCACGCAGCTTGTTTTCCGAGTAGGCTTGAACTTGCCTTTATAACTATCTTGTAAAAAGTAGCATTTGACAAAGCCTAAATCGACTGATACACAACTCAAATCGTACAAGGATCTCATTCCTAAGCAATGTGTCATAAAACATCGGAAACACTAACGCCCACACGTGTGGGCGTTCCCTCACTCGCCCACACGCCTGGATCGTCGTTCAGTGCTTTTTGCACGAATCTTGGCATGAAAAGGTTGATTTTCTGTGCCACGTAGGATGGAGCTGGTGTGTGGGCGTTGGAGAGTTTGCCCACACGCCCGCACCATGCTGTTTGCCAGCTGCGGTGTGTGGGCGAACTAGTTTACGCCCACACAGCCACCACCTAGGTCATGCGCGTGTGGGCGAACTGCTTTTCGCCCCACACGACACTCCTACGTTGTGGATGGCAACTCGGTACACACACATGGCAACTATGATTCTTTTTGCTAGACGGCAACTGCAGTTGCGCATACGTGGCAACCAGATAAACACACATGGAAACTGTGATTAACAACACATGGCAACTATGGTTGGACCAGACGTGGCAACTAGGTAAACACACATGGCAACTACTGTTTGACCATATGTGGCAAGTAGTTAATCACACACGGCAACTACGGTTTGATTACACGCGGCAACTGCCATAAATTAGACATGGCAACTATGGTCAACCAAAACAGATAGAGTAGTTGCACATGCCATCCCGGATAACTACACATGCCATCCCGGATAACTACATCTGCCAACCAGGATGGCAACTAAATCGTCATCCTGCGGGGTACCTAACGTAGCTGCGCCAGGACATGTGGGCATTTTTGCTTCGTGCCACACGCGCGGGGTGGAAATGAGTAGTATTTATTGGGCGTGTGGCACGAAGTAGCCGCGCTCACACGTGTGGGCAATTCTAAAGTCCGCCCACACACATCCCGCGTGGGCTGTCTCCGGCTCACACCACACACCGTGTGTGGGCGCATGTCGAATATACCACACGTGTGGCAGTTATCGGCGTCCTAAAACATTGACGAGACACACAAATTACGACTTGCTCGTTGTGTCTCCTTGTTGGTTAGTCCGACTCACCAAACTCCTTTGGACGAGTCTGTGTGCCAACTTAGCATCACCATGCCCATGACAAGTGGAACCAAGTCATTAGTCGACTTAACAGACTAGTTATAGTTAGGTGTCCACATAACTCTACGACTAGGGACTTAGAACAAGTATCTTAGAGCATCTTCAATAGCCAGAGGGCGACTAGCCAAATTTTGGGTTGGTCAACCAGCGCTCAGCAGCGACCTTTCTCTTGGGATCCTCTTATCTTTCGACCATTCACTTGAAGAGGGTGGCATTTTTGCGAACGTATTGATGGCAGATTTTAGTTATGCGAGCGGTGGCCATTTCTTCAGAACATGTCATTTTCTGAAATGAAGGCTCAACATTATCATCCTCCTAGAAAATTACATGCAGTCCTGAAGAAACTGTCACCACTGACACAACTAAAACTGCCAGCAAAAACAGCAAAAACGTGCGACATGCCATCCTCTCTCCCAACGAATGATCATCTATTAGCTTTTCCGTTCTGTTGGGAGACCACATATGGACGGAGACTAACTTCTTCCCTTTTAGGACGAAAAGCGAGAGAAACTTACTACTCCTTCTGCAATTTAGGGCATCTCTGATACTGACCTGCAAACCGGGCATCGCATCCGTCCACGGACAGGGGAACTAGTCCACTGACACGGATGCGATAGCATGCCATCCAGCTATCCGCGTATATATCAAATCGCATTTGAACTAATTAAACAAAATTCAGTGAACACAATGAAATTCATCCAAGTTCGGATATAAAATAGCACAAAATATTCATAAATAGGATGCAAATAAGTCTAGTACAACAATAGTTCAAATTCAATTAGATTAACCGGATGTTCAACAAGTTTTTCATGAATAGATCATGTCGTCCCCTACATACTACCCCTTGAGTTTCATCCAACACTGTATGTGCATAAATGGTCTGCCCTCTATCTTGTGGTACATCACGGCATCACGTACAGGCTACACAATGTGTAGAGTAACATCGAGTGAATGAATGAATCAATAACAAGTTGAGGAAGAAAGAGCAAAACTAACGATCTCCTCGGCTACAACACGCAATGGCCACCTTGCCTCCAGCATATCAACTGCGCCACAAAACTTGGCCGTGGTGGTATGGATGGTGTATCATTGGTACACATTGCGTCCATGGATGATGTGCATGTCGTAGGGTGCAATGTGCTTTCGTGCGTGAAATGAATCATGCACGCGCTGCCAGAAGAGCCCCCTTCTGCTCCTGCCTACGAAATCCGCGGATACGGCCAAACATGCATCACACAACAACTCATCCTCCATGCTCGAGTACCCCGCCAGCCTTCGTACTCTAAAAAATGTCATGAAGTTCGAAAATAAGATCAATGGCATTTGACCGAACACCTACCGGGGGTGGTGACCGCCATGGACATCGTCGACAGGGGGCGGAGGTACCTGGTTGTGGATGGATATTGAGCGCACGACACCATAGTACAAGGCGAGCGGGCGCCTGGGTGCTGGTTGCGGACGTCCGACAATACCTGGGTGGCGGCCGGAGAGGTATAGCAGCAGCGTCAGAGGAGGGGGCGCGAATGCAGTGAAAGAGAATGGGAGATTTGAGTGGGCCGGGGGTGTCGAAGTCCTACGTGGCTGTCGTGTGGACTCCCGCAACCCCCTTGCTTCCAATTTGCGGGAAAAGGCGTGTCCGGACTGGTCGGCAGACTGGTATAGATCCATGTTGGATGGCAAAACACGTCTGAGCCGCGCGGTCCGGATGCATGTGGGCAGTATGAGTGTCTGCTTTGAAGATGCCCTTACAGGGAGTACTTTTGTGTGTGTGAGCTTAGTAAAACTAGAAAGCCAACATGCGTTGCCTAGCCACGTCAAAATAGAAAAGAGTACAAGCATCTCTAGCAGATCAGGTATACCCCATCCTGCAAAAAATCGGTTTATAGGATACCGCAAAATGTTTTTTTACCATTTTTACAGTATGACTTTTGTTCCGGCAGAACAGATCCTGTAAAAACCTTTGATGTCAGATGTGGAGCCCACTTGTAGTAGTTAAATTTACAACCAGGTCCCTAAAAAGTAACACAAAACACACTGAAAACAAAATGTAAATTACAATTGGGTTCATACTCGTGTGTGTCGCCCAAGGCGCCGACATCGTCCGCAGGCGTGGCGTGCTTGAGCCAGGCGCGACGTGTTTGACCAGGACCGCACGAGATCCTGGAGGCCGAGCAGCGACCCGCTGAGCGGGCCATCGAAGGGCATCGCCTCCGCCTCTGTCTCGTAGACGGTGTGCAGCGCTGAAGCCGCCTCGGTGAGCTGCCGCACCCGGCCTTGGCCGGCGACTTTGGTGGTGTTGCGGCCAAGGAACCCGACCTCCTCGTCCACCCTCCGGACGGCCTCGTCTCCCTGCATCACCACGTCCTCGATGGCCTCGCCGGCGTTGTGCCAAACGACGCTCTACACCTTGGAGATGCCCTCGATTGGATGCGGGAGGCTCTGGCTGCTCTATGGTGGTGTGCGGCCGGCCGCCAAGGAGGGAGCAACGGTGAGGCGGCGGCGAGCTTAGTGGCGACGGAGGCGCGGAACAGAAGCGGTTGAGGCTGAACTTTCACTCTCGGCAAGGATAGAGGACCCTGTAAAAGAAGGGAGAAATCCTAGATGTATGGTGGATGGGGGACGAAATATGCAGGTCCCCTAAAAATATTTACAGGATGGGCTGTTTTACAGGACCTGGTCGGGACGATTTTTTGTCCCGATCATGTAAAACGACGGTTATTTTACATAAATAGACGATTTAGAGGATCCACTAGAGACGCTATAACAAGGCAGTGGCACCGGGCAGTCTGGATCCCCTTTGTATTATTTTTTTCTCTTGAACTGTCAATGCGTACGTGCAATGTATGTTAATTTGAAAGTATATTAAGTGCATGCAGATATTAAATAGGATGTTATTTGGATGTTATTATGTGATTATTACTATATTTGGCATGAAATTAACTGCACGCTAAACGTGTTAAACATTCAACATTGAAGCAATCTAGGTAGTTGGATTGACATGATTTGATGGCCAAAATTAATTGGATATGCCTCTTTGGATTTTTTTTATATTGGTATAGATATGGATTATAGATATATAGATGCAAATCCCCTCTGTGTTCGGTTGTTTACTGTTGCGTCCACGACGATAGGCAGGCGCAGAAGCCGTGCGTCTGTTTGGTGCGGCCGTGAGAGAAGGGAAGGAAACGGCCGCCGTCCGGTCTGTAATCCGTGCCGATAAAACCCAATCCCCTGCTGCCCCGGTATCAATCGCGGCAGCATGGAGTCGGGAGCCAGATCGGAAGCAAGGCCAGACGAGGAAGGGCCGGCCCCGTCGGGAAGCAGCAGCGGCAGCAAGGTGTACCACGAGAGGCAAAGGATGCAGTTCTGCCTCCTCCACGCCCTCAACAACCTTATGCAGGTGACCCTTCTCCTCTCTTGCTTGGTCGCGCTACTATGTTCTTGTCATGGTTCTCGTAGCTGCACTTAGAACTTTGTGTAATCCTAAGTTTACTAATTGAGTCCAATAAATTAGATTCTATCTCTCGTGCTTTCTTGTTCGCCTGATTGTTCCCATCAAAGGACATCGGCAGTCAGTCAGCACCCGCATCTGCGAACTAAGCAGTCAAATTACTCGGCGTGAAGCTACAGATTGTTATAGTAAGATCAGGGCATATTGAGAGTATGTACAGATCTTCCTTCTCGGTAGAAAGAGACATCAATTGAGCAGTGGCGGAGCTTGAAAGAAATCTTTGGAGGGGCGAATCTGTGTACGTAGTGCTGGGTCTCGCTGCAAGAATTCAATCCCTCGAAATTGGACTTCATTTGTTTGAGTTTCATGGCCTTGTTGTTGAGGCATTGAAGGATGTTGTCCGTGTTGCACAACAGAGGAGGCTGAACAGGAATTGCTTCCGTTGTTGTTGGTTCATCAGCCTCACATTCAGTTGAATCACCTCGCCTTTTTTTTTGAAAAATGCATCAATTGTTTTCTCCTTTAGCATAACTGCCTCCCTCGGTCCCTCTTAATCTTTAAAGGACATTTTCTATTTCAGTACAAAATTCAATTGACAAAATCAATGACGAGATGACCACTAATTCCAACAATGGCCAGATGAAAAGGCCACATCTAATTAGAATTTTCCTCCACTACAAAGCTACGGAGGTCACAATATTTCAACTTTCCAAAATTTCCATAGGGGAGAGATTGAGAGAGATACAGGGAGGACAGTCTGCTCACACGGCTCACCGAGGCACTGCGCGACGTCGACGGAGCCTGATGCTGTAGCGGACAGCCGTAGCCGAGGCAGAACTGGATCTATGGATGAACCTGAGCGGAGGAGGAAGGAGCCGACCAGTCCCAGGTCCGGCCACCCGCCAGCGGTCGTCCCCAGTCCCCCATGCCGGCAAGCCACGGCGCCGGCGGCCAATCACCCAGACGCCGATGCCCCACACCCACGCTGAGCCGTCCGCGGTCTAGTTGGGGAAAAGGATTCTGGGGATGGAGTAGTGGAGTAGGTCGCCGTGGCTGGATTCGTGCGTATCGAGGGCTCCAGCATCGTTGACTAGTCCTAGTATATGAGTGGGCCTCTGGGCTGTATGTGATACATAAGGGTATTAGAGAATTTTCATTTTCGCTGGGGGCAACCGCCTAGGTTCGCCCCCACGAAGCTCCGCCGTTGCAATTGAGGTCACTCTATCAACTATTGGCCCATTGAGTGGGCACTGTTCGTCATTAGTTATGTCGACGAGTTTATGGGTGGGTGTGGTTCACCCGTTTTGCAGCCCTCTGTCCACCGAGTACAATTGAAGGCTTTGCCAGTTGTGCACGTGAATCATGAATTCGTAGCTGATAGGGATAAAAACAAATCTTTTGGTCTTTGTCAAGTTTCATAATGACGTTTCAAATTGACGTTGACATGAATTTGGGGAACCAACCTGTGCACGCTTGCAGCCATGTGAGTGCAAGAGGCAAGATCGCACGGCAATAACAGGCATTTAAGCTGCTATCTGATTGGCTTTCATTTCTTATCATCTAATCAGTAGGAAAAAATATCACAATAACTTAATCCTCAGAGAGGTAACTGGTTGGCACTTTCACTCATCAACATATATACAGGTAGCATGATCTTACCATGCACTGCATAGTCGGTCTCTTTGCTCTGACACCACCTTATTTAATCCGGGCTTACCATGATTTGTGTTTCGTGTGGTTCAGGAAAAAGAATCGTTCACCCGAGCTGAGCTTGATGGGATTGCTGAAAATCTTGTTCTTACTGATCCAAACAAGGAGAGATGGACTCCTCTATCGTTGATTTGGAAGCCCCACCACAATGCATTAACAGGGAACTATGATGTAAATGTTCTTATCGCGGCGGTAGAATCTAAAAAGAAGAAGGTAGTTTGGCATGATCATCGGAAGGGGGCATCTTCGATAGATCTGGATGAGGAAGCGCTGGTAGGTCTGATGATCAATGTACCCGTCAGGAGGTTGAGGGGTCTGTGGACCGGGAGGCATTGGGTGGCAATTCGAAGCATTGATGGCATCTGGTTTAATTTGGACAGCGATCTTCCGTCGGCCAAGCAATTTCAGTGCAAAGAAAAACTAATTGCGTTCCTGGACAGCGTTCTCAGTCAAGGCGGAGAACTCATGATCGTGCTCCAAGATGAATGATTGCACTGCTTAAGATCTCGAGGAGCTACAGTGAATGGCTTCTCCGTGATTTACCCGTTGCCCATATTTCTGAATTGACAATGAGATCACTTGCGTCTGCAGTAGTAACTTATCTGAAACTTTCAATCTTTCTGAGGATCATGACAGTCATTGGCCTTTGTATTTAACTGATTTTGTGTATGTCAAATGCCAACAAGTTATCCACAGAGGGGGGACTGATGTGTATATGCCCTGTGGAAAACTATTTTGTTACCATCGCTTTTACGTGTACATTACATCTTGAACCGTTTGGTGCGATTATATTTTTCCTTGTGTGTTTCTCCTGTTTGGCCAAGTACTGTCAAATTGATCGACAGCGGTAGTGCTGCTGTTTAAGCCTTATCAGCGTCTCTTCAGGTTGGAACTTGGAAGTAAGGCCATTGGTTTCAAAATCTATAGCTTGAAAAATTGAATGGGTTAATGCATTGGAAGCTTAGAGAGCCATTGCAACGACCTTATTAATCAGTAGAAAGAGACTAGCAGTACGACGAAAATGGCCAATTTCAAAGAACTTTGTAATGTACAGGAACTGCATACAAGCGGCCAGTCAATCGTCCGTAACTGTTGACATATGAGTGCAGCTAGTAACAAAAGCTCGCAAGCTGCTGCTGGGGTACAATGTACAAATCCTTTGGTTGTAGCATAACAGTAGACAGGGCAGCAAACGGAGTGCCTGGCTGGATAAGCGCCGCCTACCCCGTTCTGCCCGTCTTCTTCTGCCAGTACAACGTCGCGGTGCTGTAGTGCTCGTTGCGTATCGTCTTCGAGGCCGTTCTCCAGTCGCAGTTCTCCATCTCCTCCCTGGCAGCCCTTCCGACGGACTCCCTGAGGTCCTTCGACGAGAGGAGTTGTTCAATCTTCCTCACGCACTCGTCGAGATCCCCGGGTGTGAAGAGGAAACTGGTCTTGCCCTCCTTGTCCTTGGGAATTATATCAGGTATGCCTCCGGCGCGAGCAGCGACAACCGGAACTCCAGAAGCCATGGACTCCAGCACTACTTGTCCGAGGGTCTCAGACTCTGAAGGCATTACAAATACGTCCCCACTGGCGTACGCTTGAGAGAGCTCCTCGCCTTGGAGCATTCCGGTGAAAACTGCAGGCATGCCTGTGAACATTTTTTCCAGCTCAGCCCTGCCAAGATAAAACAGACGGTGTAAACGTCTCCAGAATTGAAGAGGAAACCGCACGGGGTCAAACAGATGGCCGGGCACAATAAGTTGGTTATCACTTGCTCAGTGCTCATTGTAAACAAAGCATACCATGTCCTCATTTGGTATTTAAGCATTGTTATTGTTTGTGGACATGTGGTACATTTGCTTATTGGCTGCATTAGCTTACTTGCTTAGTCCAGAAGTATCTTGTGCAGTAGTACTCTGAGTTCCTAACTTACTGAAGAAACAAACCCTCAGGTGAAACCATGTATACAATTAACTCAAAGAAACAGAAAAAAGGAATACTAATCCGCAACTTGTGAGAAGGCCATCTTCTTCTCACAACTCAGTCAGCAGTGAAGATATGCTTGACCACTTGAGACTTGGCACGTATATGTATACGTTCACCAGCAAGTAAGCTAACGCAGCCAATATTTTAACATATACTCCCTCCGTTCCTAAATATATGTCTTTTTGGAGATTTTGATACGGACTAAATACGGATGTACATAGACACACTTCAGAGTGTAGATTCACTCATTTTGCTCCGTATGTAGTCCATATTGAAATCTCTAAAAAGACTTACATTTAGGAACGGAGGGAGTATATGGTTTGTGAATTAGCATATACTCCCTTCGCCCCAAAATGAGTGTCGCTGATTTAGTACAAAGCTGCACTAAATTTGTACTAAATCAACGACAGTTATTTTGGGGCGGAGGGAGTACGTTGGAAGTGTGAAAAGATAAGAATAAAGTTCTAGAGATTATGTTGTTTCAATAGTGGGTAGTTGGTGATGAACGTAAGCACATATGTCATCAGGTTTGTGTCTTACTGAAAACAGCAAATAGTTAACAGTTGGACAAATGACTCACCTGTATGGTCCATCTCCAACAAAAGCAATTCTTACTCCGGGGAGCTTTTCCATAACTCTGTATTAACAATTCAAATAAGTAAAGCACTAACAACACAGAAGAATGACACTCATGTAGCAAACACTTACTCTACAGATAGGAAAGGTTTAAGTAATGCTAACATGAAGTGCTCACTTTGTTACAAAAAAAAAAAATCAAGATAGCAGAAGTAATATCCTGAGCACGCTTGAAGCTAAAATGCTACATAGGGACCACTGATAAAGTTGATCATACAAAAGGAAAATTATAGTATCGCAGTTTTTAACAGCCATAAGCAGCAAAAAACAGCTACTATAGAATGATACCTAAATATCATGGATGCAAAATATACCTATCCATTTTACTTCCATGTAGTTCAAATTGTCTCTATTTCTAGTACTGATGGTATATTCTGTGTACGGGAAAAGCTAACCTCTTCAGAAAATCCAAATTCTTTTCACGCCCAAAACGGCCCACGTGAATTATCAATGGTTTTTCTGGTTCACCACCGCTGACAGGAGACGAAAAGAAAAAATCAATAAGCATGCGCGTTGTCTTCCTCAACTCTTTCCTTGTTGAATTTGAAGCAACAGGAGATACCTCAACTTGATCCGCATTTCATGCCTCCGAAATTTAGGATGGAAGCTTTCAGAATCAACACCCTTGTTCCAAAGCCGTACTCTGTTTGCTGCAGAGGCAAGTGGGTATGATTAGGATAGACGAAGGGTTGAAATGTATAAATAGTGATTTATTTTGATTGTTTAACCTGGTACTACTTTAGCAGTTTCAAAGTCCTCGGCAATAGCTACTGAAGGAACTAGAGTAAGATCTGCAGACCTGTGGAGACATCCTTTGAAACAAAATAAGAATGTCAGCACAAACTAAGTGAGAAAGATCAGTTTTATTTTATTCTCAGCTTTGCACTTTTGTACAGAACATAAAAGAAGTGATGACAATGGGCTTACTTATAAGGCCCCATGTGGGTCCAAGTAACCAATTTAAATTGTACCCTGGTAAGTACCTGGAAGCCGTAACAAGAAATCAGTTCAAGAGTGCTAATCTCTTAACAACACTGAACCAGCTGACACCTAGCAGTGGAAAAGAAACTCACGCTGGAAGATGTGTGTGATAAGACATGACCATTGGAACTGAAATCATCTTTGCGATAGCAAGGGCGCCAAAAACCTGAAATCACGATATGTGGTAATGAGAAACCACAGGGCAAATGGAAATGGATGCATATTGAGTTTTTGACAGTTACCATAACTCCAGGTGAAGTGGCATGGATTATGTCTGGCTTGAACTTCGACACGGCAGAAAATATTCTGGGGCTCAGTGCCAACGAGAGTGGAACATTTTGGTACAATGGACATGGAAAGCTGAAAAGGAGGAGTTTAGGAACCGAAGTACATGCAAAATAAAGAAGTTTCCACAAACTGAATCCTGACGACGTTTCAAATTTAGAAAGTTGACTAGGAAAAATACTTGAAAATAAATATAACAACGATTTCACAATATATCTACCAAACGTTCTAGTCAGCATGGCAGTTGATTACAGGACACTCCTCTGCAAATGTTCCATCATATTTTCTGCGTTCTGTGCTTTCAGCAAAGTAGTTTTTGGAATCGTTTGGTATTTCTGGAGTGGACTGATCGCTGAGGTAGAGGGCGACGATAGTTTGTGTTGGATGATTACCTCCACGAGCCAATGACCTTTGCTCCATGGAACTCCTCAGGAGCTCCTTTGTGCGTGGTCACGACCAAGACCTGATCCGAATAAGCAGGCGTCAATTCCGAGGCAGAACAACGATCTTGAAAACAGTACAAGTCAAGTCAAGCAGCGACAAGGTTGGTAACAAGGATCGGATACCTCATCGCCCATCTCTCGCAGATGCTTGATGAAGTTCTGGAACCGGTTCTTGTAGCCGGAGATGTAACTGCGACACAGCAACAAGGAAAAGACATTGACTCTGGAGTTCCTCAGTAGATCAAAGACGCATCGAATTTAAGAAATCGTGCATCCAGCAACCCAATTGTGCACGGCGGCGTGCAGAGCGTCTCGATCTGATCTGATCCAATCTAGCATAGTGTAATCCGGCCAGCGCCTTGTGTGCCAACACTTGGGAGGGGAGGAGAAGGAGGGAGGAGGGGGAGGGAGGAGGAGACTGACGCGAAGGGCGAAGGCTCGACGAAGAGAGCAATGCGATGCGGCCTGGAGCTCCACTCGGCGTCCGCGTCGTCCACCCGCAGGAGCAGCGGCGCCGCCATCTCCGGAGCCTGCCCCATCCTCCTGCTCTGCTGACCCGCAGCAGCGCAGCCGACCCCCCAGCTCAGCGCGCCGCCACCGCGCGAATTATACCCCACCGCCGGGCCGCCGTGGCGTGCACTACTCCTCCCAGCCGTGCCGTGCCCCCTATCCTTCCTCCACGCCCGGCCTCCGCCCTCCGCCTCGCCTTGGCGCCCACGCTGCGAGGCGGCGACGCGTGGAAGCAGCAGCACGCGTGCCGCCGGCGCGACCGGCACCGAGGCGCGAGGCGACGACGACGTGGTGGACCGGGCAGCGGCCGCGGAGAAAACGGGAGGAATCGGGGCGGGGAGGTCGTACAACGGACGAGCGGAGACGGGGGGATGGAATGGAATCGAATCGGGTTCCTTCTCCCCCGCGGCGAGGCGTGGTGGACTGACGACCTGGTGGCTTGGCTTGGCTTGAGGTGTGTGGCTTTGCTAATCGTAATCGGGAGAGAGAATAATTGCCGAGGCCGTCTGAGGCATATGCCTTTCCCTGCCGCGGGCGCAGGGCGCGACAGAGACCGCCGGGTTTTGATTCGTGCCGTTGCGTTGCGTGCGTTGCGCTGCTGCCTGGTGCTGGTCAAACCGGCTAAAAATCTGAAGAAACGTGAAACTGGAGAAGGGAGATGGAATGGGGAATGATTGAGGTTCTCGAGTGCTGACGGGCGACGACAGCGGCCAGGTAGGAATACGATTTTCCAGCCTTGCTCTGCCCCCCGCTGCCAACAGTCCTGCCTGCTGTCCCCGACGCCTGCACCACGCATGCGTCGCGCATCTTGTGTTTTTTCTATTCTCGTCGTGTCGCTTGCTGCACAAGTGTACAAGTAGAGCTCTAGTCTGAGAATCTCAGACTGAGATGGGCCTAGAGGTGCTTAATTCCTACTCCTACTTGCCTTGCAAGCCAGCTTCTTCAATGGAGTCTCAAACTGTGTAATCTTTGATTCGTGAATTGAATGACGTTTTCTTGGAGTGCAGCAGGACTAGGGCATCCACAATGTGTGAGGCAGCATTGCCTCTATGCTAGGTCCCACACGTTGCCTTATAGATGGACCCTACCAACAGGTTTAGAAAACAAGTTTCTTGACATACCACATTCCCTCCCTAGAATTGACATATGGGGTCACTCAATTTCGTTATTTCTTAGAGGCTGCCTCCCTGCTAAGAGACGATGCTAGTTTGAACTAAAACCGGGGTTGCAATGTGTGGAGGCCGCCTCTAAGAGGAGAGAGAAGTCTTAGTAGAGAAAGCAAAAACCAGACGCTATGGGTGCTCTAAATTGCTCATCGGGCTATCTCGTTCGTCCTGTTAAGTCTACGTCACCGCCCATTGTCGGATATAAGATAGTCGTGTTTAATCTTAGGTGTGGCAACATAAAATAACCTTAGTCATGAACCAAACAGCCCCAGACTGACCACTTGTTTTTTCAGTCACGTCAAATCCATCGATAGAGTGTTTTGGGTAGATCACATGTAAACTGCCCCAAAGTTAGGGTTTCTCTCTACCTCTCGTCTCCAACGGCCAGGGCACTCATTGTTGGAGAACGTTGCATGGGAAACAAAAAAATTCTACACTCACCAAGATCAATTTAGGAGATGAACATCTACGAGAGGAGAGATTGAATCTACATACCCTTGTAGATCGCTAAGCGGAAGCGTTAAGAAACGTGGTTGATGTAGTCGAACGTACTCGCGATCCAATCACGATCCGTCCCGCAAACTCCTGATCTAGCGCCGAACGGATGGAACCTCCGCGTTCAACACACGTACGGCTTGATGACGCCTTCACCTCCTCGATCCAGCGAGCGATGCTGAAGTAGTAGCTCGAGTCCTCCGGCAACACGACGTCGTGGTGGCGGTGGTGGTGGTGGAATCTCGGTAGGGCTTCGCCAAGCACTACAGAGAGGAAGAGGGCTACGAGGGAGAGGGAGGGCAGCACCATGGTGTGAATAGATCTGTATGGGTGCGGCTGCCCTCTCTCCACCTCTCTATATATAGGGGGAAGGGAGGACCAGGGGTGCCCCTAGATCCCATCTAGGGGGCGGCGGCCAAGATGGGGCAACCCTAGATCAGTTTTGGCCCCCCACCCCTCAGGAGCATTGGCCCCCAAGGCAAAGGGGGCGGCTGCCCTAGGGAGGCGCCCCACCTCCTCTGGCAACGTGGGAAGGGGACTTGGGGGCGCACAGCCCCTTGGTGGGCTGGTGTGCTCCCTCCCCTAGGCCCATGAGGCCCCCCAACACTTGTCGGGGCCCCCCGAAACCCCTTTCGGTCATGCTGGACATCACCTGGTACCTCCGGAACACTTATGGACCCCAATACCCTTCGTCCAATATATCAATCTTCACCTCCGGACCATTCCGGAGTTCCTCGTCACGCCCGGGATCTCATCCGGGACTCCGAACAATCTTCGGAAACCACCATACTGACTCAACTATACTTATATCGTCACCAAACATTAAGTGTGTAGACCCTGCGGGTTCAAGAATTATGTTGACATGACCGAGACACCTCTACGGTCAATAACCAATAGCAGGACCTGGATGCCCATATTGGTTCCTGCATATTCTACGAAGATCTTATCGGTCGAACCTCGATGTCAAGGATTCAGCTAATCCCGTATGCAGTTCCCTTTGTCTATCGGTATGTTACTTGCCCGAACTTCAATCGTCGGTATCTCCATACCTAGTTCAATCTCGTTACCGACAAGTCTCTTTACTCGTTTCGTAATACAAGATCCTGTGGCTAACTCATTAGTCACATCGCTTGCAAGCTTATTGTGATGTTGTATTACCGAGTGGGCCCTGAGATACCTCTCCGTCATACGGAGTGACAAATCCCAGTCTTGATCCATGCCAACTCAACAGACACCCTTAGAGATACCTGTAGAGCACCTTTATAGTCACCCAGTTACATTGCAACGTTTTGTACACACAAGGTACTCCTCCGGTGTCAGTGAGTTGCATGATCTCATGGTCATAGGAACATATACTTGACACGCAGAAAACGATAGCAATAAACTTGACACGATCATATGCTACGTTCATAGTTTGAGTCTTGTCCATCATCATTCTCCTAATTATGTGATCCCGTTGTCAAATGACAACACATGTCCATGGCTGGGAAACCATACCCATCTTTGATCAACGAGCTAGTCCGGTAGAGGCTTACTAGGGACATGTTGTTATCTATGTATCCACACATGTATTTGAGTTTCCGATCAATACAATTCTAGCATGGATAATAAATGATTATCATGAATAGGGAAATATGATAATAACTAATTTATTATTGCCTCTTGGGCATATTTCCAACAATCTCACACTTGCACTATAGTCAATAATCTAGTGCACATCACCATGTGATTAACACCCAATGAGTTCTGGGGTTTGATCGTATTTTGCTTGTGAGAGAGGTTTTAGTCAACGGGTCTGCAACATTCAGATCTGCGTGTACTTCACAAATCTTTATGTCATATTGTAGATGTTGTTACCATGCTCCACTCGGAGCTATTCCAAATGGCCGCTCCACCATACGTATCCGGTTTGCTACTCAGAGCCATCCGGATTGGTGTTAAAGCTTGCATCGACGTAACCCTTTACGCTGAACTCTTTATCACCTCCATAACCAAGAAACATTTCCTGATTTCTCTAAGGATAATTTTGACCGTTGTCTAGTGATCCACTCCTGGATCACCCTTGTACCCCCTTGCCAGACACGTGGCAAGGCACGCATCAGGTGCGATATAGAGCCTATGGCTAAGGCATAGGGTACGACCTTCGTCCTTTCTCTTTCTTCTGCTGTGGTTGAGCTTTGAGTCTTACGCAACTTCACACCTTACAAACTCAGGCAAGAACTCCTTCTTTGACTGATCCATTTTGAACTCCTTCAAAATCATGTCAAGGTATGTGCTCTGTGAAAGTCTTATCAGGCGTCTTGATCTATCTCTATAGATCTTGTTGTCGAATATGTAAGCAGCTTTACCCAGGTCTTCCTTTGAAAAACTCCTTTCAAACAACCCTCTATGCTTTCCAGAAATTCTACATCATTCCCGATCAACAATATGTCATCCACATATAGTTATCAGAAATGTTTTAGTGCTCCCACTCACTTTCTTGTAAATACAAGTTTCTTGCAAACTTTGTATAAACCCAAAAACTTTGATCACCTCATCAAAGCATATGTTCCAACTCCGAGATGCTTGCTCCAGTCCATAGAAGGATCGGTAGAGCTTGCGTACCTTTTAGCATCCTTAGGATCGACAAAACCTTCTGGTTGTATCACATACAACCTTTCCTCGCGTCTCTCATCCCGATCAACCCCTCTCAAGCTACCACATAGATGCGTTGGCCTCACGACTAAGTCCTCACACTAGGACATCTGCCGTGACAAATCCACAACAGAAACCGTCAAGGAAACTTTGTTTGACATCCATCTGCTAGATTTTGTAATTGAAAATGCAGCAACTGCTAACATAATTCCAACAGAATTTAGCATCGCTATGAGTGAGAAAGTCTCATCATAGTCAACTCCTTGAACTTGTCAGAAACTTCTTTGCGACAAGTCGAGCTTCATAAATGGTGGCATTACCATCAGCATCTTTCATCTTCTTAAAGATCCATTTATTCTCAATGGCTTGCCGATCCTCGGGCAAGTCCACCAAAGTCCATACTTTGTTCTCATACATGGATCCTATCTCGGATGTCATGGCTCCTAGCCATTTGTTGGAATCCGGGCCCACCATTGCTTCTCCATAGCTCGTAGGTTCACCGTCGTCCAACAACATGACCTCTAAGACAGGGTTACCGTACCACTCAGAAGCTGTACATACCCTTGTCGACCTACGAGGTTCATGTTGGGGAACGCAGTATTTCAAAAAATTTACCTACGATCACGCAAGATCTATCTATGTGATGCATAGCAACAAGCGGGAGAGTGTGTCTACGCACCCTCGTAGACCGAAAGCGGAAGCGTTAAGTAACGTGGTTGATGTAGTCGAACGTCTTCGCGATCCAAACGATCAAGTACCGAACGCACGGTACCTCCGCGATCTGCACACGTTCAGCTCGGTGACGTCCCTCGAACTCTTGATCCAGCTGAGGATGAGGGAGAGTATCGTCAGCACGACGACGTGATGACGGTGATGATGAAGTTATCGACGCGGGGCTTTGCCTAAGACTACAATGATATGACCGAGGTGGAAATCTGTTGGGGGGGGGGGGCACCGCACACGGCTAAAACAATCAACTTGTGTGTCTATGGGGTGCCCCCCTCCCCCGTATATAAAGGAGTGGAGGTGGGGGAGGGCCGGCCTCATGGGGCGCGCCCAAGGGGGGATTCCTCCTCCTAGTAGGAGCAAGTTTCCCCCTTCCCTAGTTGGAGTAGGAGAAGAAGGAAGAGGGAGAGGGAGAGAAGGAAAGCCCCCCCCCCCCAATTCGGATTGGGCTTGGTGTGACGCCCTCGATTCAATCGTACACTAATCATACACGCAAATGTGTACGATCAAGATCAAGGACTCACGGGAAGATATCACAACACAACTCTAGACACAAATTGAAAATAATACAAGCTTTATATTACAAGCCAGGGGCCTCGAGGGCTCAAATACATAAGCTCGAAAACACAAGAGTCAGCGGAAGCAACAATATCTGAGAACAGACATGAGTTAGACAAGTTTGCCTTAAGAAGGCTAGCACAAAAACATCTACGATCGAAAAGGCAAGGCCTCCTGCCTGGGAGCCTCCTAACTACTCCTGGTCGTCGACGGTCTCCAGGTAGTAGTAGGCACCCTCGTGGTAGTACCAGTCATCGTCAAAGGTGGCGTCTAGATCCCGGGCTCCGACATCTGGTTGCATCAACCGAAAAGAAGAAAGGGGGAAAGGGGAAGCAAAGCAACCGTGAGTACTCATCCAAAGTACTCGCAAGCAAGGATCTACACTACATATGCAACGTTATCAAAGGAAGGTCAGATATGTGGATCGGGCTCTTGAGAAATGCCAGAATAGAGAGAAGGCCTAGTCCTATCGAAGACTAGCATCTTCAACATCTTCAAGCATCTTTCAGCATCAGAAGAGATAAGAGTAGCATAAAGTAAAGTAGAAGTGGTGTTATCAACCTCGTAGGAGATCCTTTCTCGACTCCCTGCGAGAAAGAAATCCCGAAACCATACTATCCAGATTATCATCACAATTCATTACTCATCACCATCCAATTCTCATCACAAGTATCCAGTTCTAGTTGTATCGATCGGGATACAACTCCAAGTGTCCGTTACCGTAGGACAGGCTATGCATAGATTAGTTCTTCCCTGCAGGGGTGCACCAACTTACCCACCACGCTCGCTTAACTCCGGCCGGACACACTTTCCAGGGTCATGCCCGGCCTCGGCCAAACAATACGCCGCAACCCGACCTAGGCTTAATAGAGAGGCCGACGCGGACTAAACCTATGCCCCGAGGGTCATGGGCCATCTCCCGGGAACTCCTGCATGTTGCGTCTGGCGGCGGTGAGCGAACCTAGCTACCTCCTTCAACAAGGCAAAGGCCACGCAGTCCAACTGGCCAAGCGCCACTCGATCGTGCCGACGTCTATTAAGCTTCGGTGATGTATATGACGCAGTAACGCCCATACTATGCCCACGTGATGGTTAGTGCTATCAGGCCAGAGGCCCCTCGGATCAAATATCCAAATCGTAGTGGATTAGGAACGCGCGGTAACAAGCAGAGACTCACGAAAGATGTGACCCTGTTGCCCCGTCTCGAGGAATTGCGACAAGGGCTAGGAATGCCCGGCCACGCCTCGTAATTATCTCGCGGGCACCCTCCAGGTTAACCCGTCTCCACATCACTCGCAATTAAGCTCGCGGGTACCCCTCGTGGTCGACCCGTCTTTAGTAACATGGCTCGGTGTAAAGTCATAGTAATCATAGTAATCGTGTCTAAACATCAAGGGAAAACCCGAGGAATCACCCCGGTGAATTCCACTCGATGTAATCATCAAGGTGAACGTAAGAGGATTCACCCTCGAGGTCCACACTTGAGGGGTTGCCACGTAGTCGTGTCGAGAAGTGGTTAAAGAGGAAATCACCCTCGATGACCACGACCGAATAGCTACACTACAGGTTAACATCCGAAGTGATGTAGAGGTCTCACCCTCGGCACTCGATAGTAACCCAAAGAGAGTCGAGCAACTAAGGGTAAAGTGATGTGCGGTGCGGGGCCTGGTCTTCGATCCCGTTGATCGGGTCTTGACAATCCAAATGGGGAGTCGAGACAAAGGCGGGGTCACTGATGGATCACTAACCAACCTATACTAAGCAGTTTAGGATAAGTAGGTAAGGTACAACAGGAGATACAAAAGCAGGCTATGCATCAGAATAGGAGCAAACAATAACAGTAGCAAAATCTAATGCAAGCATGAGAGAATGGAATGGGCGATATTGGGATGATCAAAGGGGGGGCTTGCCTGGTTGCTTTGGCAAGGAGGGGTCGTCGGCGTAGTCGATCACAGGCACCATCGGTCCCGGGTCTACCGGAGAGAAGAGGGAAGAAACAGTAAATACATAACAAGCAAGTGCATAAAAGGACAACATGCGAGCTAGGCGTGTTCTAACGCGGTGCTATACGTTACCGTGAAGGGAAAGTCAACCGAATGTTTTCCGGTTCGGACATGTCGATGACGAGATGACGGAGGGGGAAAGTTTCATGTTCAGCATGCTAGGGGCATGTGACAGATGGACGGACCGGCGTGTCCGGATTCGTTGGATTTTTCTGAGCAACTTTCATGTAGAAAACATTTTCATTGGAGTTACGGTTTAATTTCTATGAATTTTCAAAGTTTTAAACATTTTCTGGAATTAAATAAATTAACAAAAGGGTTTATTGCGTCAGCATGATGTCACAGTGACATCAACAGTCAGCAGGGCGGCTGACCAGGTCAAACCAGGCCTGTGGATCCAGTGGGACCCACATGTCAGCCTCTGTTAGTCTAACAGTGTAATAAACTAACTAATCTAGGTTAGTTAGCTCTGGACCCCACCGCCATAGACTAATTAGCTAACTAATTAGTTTTAATTAATAAAACATTTTAATTCTGAGGAATAAGTGGTGGGGCCCACACGTGGGTCGGGGGCCTGCCAGTCGTGATTGACGAAGTCAACAGGATAGCCGGGCCCCAGGGGCCCACGGGTCAGCGACCGAGGGGGTGGCCCCGGGTGTGCCACATCGGCGGTGGCGGGGTTTCGCCGCCGGCGACCAAAACGATGTGAGGCTCACGACTTCGTCGGAAAAACCCACGAGGGCCGTTTGGCCTTGGCCGGGCTCGTTCGGACGCTTGAGGAGGCCAGCGTATCAAGCTGCGAGCTTAGCTTTCGACGGGCGGGCTGCAACAGCAGCGGTGTTGAGCCAGGCGGGCGGCCGGAGCAGGCGTTAAGCGAGATCGACTCTGAGGCTCGGCGAGAGCGTGAGCCGCAGCGTTAGGCCCCGGAACCCCAGAGGGCAATCTGGCGCTCGACCGCATGTGAAGGCGACCATGGCCACGGCGCCGAGCTCGTCGGCGGCGAGGTTCTTCGGGCGAGCTACGGGAACGGGGCTACGGGCGTCGGAAAAGCTCGGGAGAGAGAGGGGAAAGAAGCGCAGGCTCACAGTGCTCCTGCAGATGTGCTCAAGCATGCTCGAGGAGGGCTCGGTGCGGCGGAATCGACGGCGAGGCTCGTCGGAGGAGAGGAGGAATACGGCGACGTAGGGGACGATGCAGAGGCGCTCCTGCTCAGGTGATTCGTCGGGGAGGAAGAGGAGGTCGAGGCGGTCCTTCTTGGCGCGGAGGAGAGGCGAGGCGGTGTCGGGGCCCAGCGTCGTCATGGCGGCAGGGCCCGCAGTAGCGCCTTCGGATCTGATGGGGAATGGGAGATGCGGAGAGGGCAAGCCGCCGCTCGTGGGGGAGGGGGAAAAAGATCTCGCGGAGGGGGCAGGGGGTCGTCACTGGCGTCCTTATCCTCCCCGCGGCGCATGTAGCGGCGTGGCCGGCGAGGTGGTTCGGCGGCGACGCCTGCTAAGGCTCGAGACCGAGGAACAGGGTGGGGAGAGAGACGCTGCGGCGGCAATCAGGCTGGCACGGGTGGGTTAGGTGGGCGGCCCAGTGGGTTCGGTCCGAGGAGGGGTTTGCTCCTCTCTCTCTCTCCTTTCTTTCTCCCGCTTTTTGTTTTTTTCCTTTTCCAAAGCACTTTTGCAAATTTTCTTTTAGCCACTATGACTTTGCAAAATTATGCCATGGCTAACACAATTCCAAAGAATTATTTTGCATTGCCACAAAAGATTGTGAGGCTTTGGGAAAAAGGTAGCATTTTATAAATTAAAAAGCCATTTAATCTATTGTTTTAGCCATCGCTTTAATTGGTTTAGGCCATTTAAACACCTTGCAAAAATGTTGGTCCAAAGCACCAATATTAACAAATGATTATTTGCCACAAGATGAACATTTTAGATTTCATGTCGACAAAAAAGAATTTTGACTTTAGATTGGATTTGAATTTGAATGGTGATTTGGATCAAGTGAAGATTAGCAACAAGAACTTTGATGACCTGGCACCATTAACAGTGATTCTTGTAGCATGACACTTTGGGGTGTTACAAATCTCCTCCACTACAAGAAATCTCGTCCCGAGATTTAAGTGGTGAAGTAAAGAGTGACTTCAGGAGAACTGGCCCATATAGGGTTAATTGTCTGGTGAACAAGTCAGGAAATGAGGCAGACGTATCTCTCAAGTTGAAACTTAATAAAACATCGAGAGCAAAGTATGAAGGTACAATAGGAAGTTTCAAACGAATGGGCAAACGATCGATACACAGAGCAGTGTGAGAAGGGGGTTGAGCATCGAATATATCATCTCTCGGACGGTGGCTCGTGACAACACACAAAGCCAATCAGCAGGAATAACTTTGGAAGCAGGGATGTACAGGAGAGTCAAGGTTCGATCCTGTGGAACTGTGGGTTATGGGCCCACCATGTGGGTTAAAAGTAGGAAGGGTGCTGACATCTTGCATGGCCATGATAGTGAGGCATGTCAAAGAATAGCATGTCTGTTATGTTGGCAACAACGTTGGTACCAAGGGCGAGGGACGAAGAGAACCATTTTCCTGCTCGTTGAATCAGGCGGACCTATAGGCAAGGTTCTCGTCCATCCGTGGTTACCGGAATGTCATCAGCAATAGTAACAGGGTCTTACTGATAGAGTTTACACCGAGGTGTTTACATAAGCAGGGAATTATTACTTCTTGTATCATATAGATCACAAGAAGGGTTAAACATACCAATGGAAAGGAAAATGTATTTACACATAAGAGTTGGGAGTATATCCTTCCCAAGGAAAAGCGGAGCAGGATATACATGATAGGACAACAAGTTCAAAGCATTTAGATAATGGGGAGAGGGAAGAATTATTATATTACCCATACTGCGGTGTTGGGGGAACTGATCAGGAAACATTTCGCATTGTGCTTTCAATGTTACGGTTGATGTTTGAGTACCACCGTGATGCTTCAAGATAGCATCGATATGGTCAACAGGTAAAGGTCGGACTTGAAACACAAAAGGATTCATCCTAACAACTTATAAAATAAGTCATATAATTTCAGCAAGGAAAATATGAGGAGGTGGCCGAGGATTCAGCGACAATCCACCGACATGTCAAAAAGGATGTATTTCCAAAATTTATGAATAAGTTTGTGTTGGGGGGGAAGACAAGAATGTTGTCGATGATAACACAAACCAACGACGGGCAAGGATGGTATTTCTCATCACGAATTTGATTGATATCCTGGAAGAGCTCAGATTGTTGATGACGATCATGACACAATTGTCGAGAGATTTCATGAAGAAGTAATCGATCGGCGATGACATCAAGTCAAAGGAATGATGAAGCGAAATATTATTGGAACCAAGAGTACGTCACAAACTCGAAATCAAGCTTGCCGTCCAAGGCGGAATGATAAGATGAGGAAGATCGACGTAAGCTTGGCTCATCGTTGAAAAGTTGTGCTCCAGGAATAAGGACCAAGTAGCACAGTTAAAATTAACACGATAATGATATACCCGATCAGGCTAGGAATGACTTGAGGGATTATTTAACTCGTAAGCAACGAAAATCACTTAGAGTTATTGATTCGGAGTGCGGGATCGATTCACTCATCGGTGTTCTTGAGTGACTAATAAATCGTAACCTGTGGGAAATATGAAACCGTGAGAAGCAATACTAGATGAAGACTCATAGGAAGCAACACGGTCTTTTGATATCCTTGAGATACTGGAGGGTAATAACCGAAGGAAGATCAAAATAGAGGTTGCGGAGATGTATTGATCTGCAGAAGGTGAGTACTTTGACTTGTCCGAGAAATGGAATTAAAGGGGAACAATCATGGTTAGAACCACGGTTGCAAAAGATCAAATCACAGATATAAGATGATCTTATACCATGGGGAAATTAATTTTAAGAGAAGCTTCCATGATAAGATCTACATCGTGTCCGTGGGCATGAACACAAAGTTCAAGGTCGACTCCCACTTCTTCAATGCATAACCTTTCATTCACTTCTTGTTTTCGATGAAGTCGTGGTGTTGAAATTATATCTGGCAAAACGCCAGAAGAGTATGACTCACATCTCTTTTGAGTTCACACGGATTAGGGAAGGCATAGGTTCAACTCATAGGGGCATCTTAGGAACCTATTCCACGAACTTCAGAAGTAAAAACACAAGCTAGAAAGCGAGCATGGTTGATAAAAGGAGAGGATACAATTACCAAAGGCATTATGTATCCGGGAAAGAACTTTACGAGGTTCTTTGAATATGAAGGACAACCGCTCGGATGATAATCCAATAATAGATCTGGCGATCCACAACGGAGCTGATGTGAGTATCGATATTCAATCGTAAGAAGAAATAATGTAGAGGTATCGGATTTTGGGAATATCTGATAATTCCAAAGCTTAAATGCAAGGGAATTATGATTTGAATTCGGGGATCGAGCGGATGCTCTAATCAAAAGATAAGTAAGTTGAAAGGACATAAACCGACAATCATTCAAGGTTTGATTTGCCAAGAACCAGCTCATGCCCAAAGTGAAGTCTGAGCCAGAAGGATAAATACTTACCAGGGAATAACTAATGAATGTGTGCGTTCACGCACATGCTGAATCAATAGGACAAGAATGACAAACTCAAGGGAGTTTAATGAATATTGTTAGACATATGGAATTAACCATAATGCAAGAAGATAAGGAAGAACAGGAGCAATAGGCTACTCAGGATTATCGGAAGATCGAATAGTATTCAAAGAATTTTGTGAGACATAAGATCAACTGGGGATGAACGAATCCCTGATAAGTGTGAGGAATTTTTCGTAGGGGTATTCAGGCGGAAAAGGAGATGCAAGATAGCAGGCGCGAAGGATTCTCGGAAAATCGCAAAGTATTTTAGGGTATCTTGTAGTAACAAGAGAAATTGGAAATGAAGGTACAAGCGGCAAGGATGTTATTCAGGGGGATTATCGGTGGTAGGGAATTGCAACGGCGAAGGGCACAAGGGTCTCGGGAAAAACATCGGAGAGTATATTCGGAATCTTCTGGTGCACCAAGCGATCATCTGGAATGAAGGGCTCTCCGGAGGAAATGGTTACGAGAACCTAATGTTAGAGTTAATAAAATCATCTAACCCGAATAAAAGAGAGATCAGAATCCCGGAGTAAAGACAAGGAATAAAAGATCCTAATACCATCCATTTGGCGACGTGGGCCTGTAAGCCACACAGCCAGGTTAGTAATTCAGTTTTTCAAAGACTAGACTCAACTTCGGCCAAGGAGTTGGGAAGGGGGCTACCTACAGCAAATCGGCTCGATACCAACTTGTGACGCCCTCGATTCAATCGTACACTAATCATACACGCAAATGTGTACGATCAAGATCAAGGACTCACGGGAAGATATCACAACACAACTCTAGACACAAATTGAAAATAATACAATCTTTATATTACAAGCCAGGGGCCTCGAGGGCTCAAATACATAAGCTCGAAAACACAAGAGTCAGCGGAAGCAACAATATCTGAGAATGCATATGAGTTAGACAAGTTTGCCTTAAGAAGGCTAGCACAAAAACATCTACGATCGAAAAGGCAAGGCCTCCTGCACAGGAGCCTCCTAACTACTCCTCGGTCGTCGACGGTCTCCACGTAGTAGTAGGCACCCTCGTGGTAGTACCGATTAAATGCGTCAAAGGTGGCGTCTAGATCATGGGTTCGACATCTGGTTGCATCAACCGTAAAGAAGAAAGGGGAAAGGGGAAGCAAAGCAACCGTGAGTACTCATCCAAAGTACTGTAAGCAAGGATCTACACTACATATGCAACGTTATCAAAGGAAGGTCAGATATGTGGACCGGGCTGCAGAAATGCCGGAATAGAGAGAAGGCCTAGTCCTATCGAAGACTAGCATCTTGACATCTTCAAGCATCTTGCGACATCGTAAGAGATAAGAGTAGCATAAAGTAAAGTAGAAGTGGTGTTATCAACCTCGTAGGAGATCCTTTCTCGACTCCTGCGAGAAAGAAATCCCGAGCCATACTATCCAGCTTATCATCACAATTCATTACTCATCACCATCCAATTCTCATCACAAGTATCCGATTCTAGTTGTATCGATCGATACAACTCCAAGTGTCCGTTACCGTAGGACAGACTATGCATAGATTAGTTCTTCCCTGCAGGGGTGCACCAACTTACCCACCACGCTCTCTTATCTCCGCCCGGACACACTTTCTAGGGTCATGCCCGGCCTCGGCCAAACAATACCCTGCAACCCGACCTAGGCTTAATAGAGAGGCCAGCATGCCGGACTAAACCTATGCCCCCATGGGTCATGGGCCATCTCCCCGGGAACTCCTGCATGTTGCGTCTGTGACGGTGAGCAGACCTAGCTACCTCCTTCAACAAGGCAAAGCGCCACGCAGCCCAACCCGGCGCTACGCCACTCGGGCCACGACGTCTCATTATACTTTGGCTAATGTATCTGACGCAGAATGCCCATACTATGCCCACGTGATGGTTAGTGCTATCGTGGCAGAGGCCCCTCGGATCAAATATCCAAATCGTAGTGGATTAGGAACGCGGTAACAAGCGAGACTCACGAAGATGTGACCCCGTTGCCCGTCTCGAGGAATTGCGGCAAGGGCTAGGAATTCCGGCCACGCCTCGTAATTATCTCGCGGGCACCCTCCGAGTTAACCCGTCTCCACATCACTCGCAATTAAGCTCGCAGGTACCCCTCGTGGTCGACCCGTCTTTAGTAACATGGCTCGGTGTAAAGTCATAGTAATCATAGTAAGCGTGTGTCTAAACATCAAGGGAAAACCGAGAATCACCCCGGTGAATTCCACTCGATGTAATCATCAAGGTGAGCGTAAGGCGATTCACCCTCGAGGTCCACACTTGAGGGTTGCACGCACGAGTCGTATCAGAAGTGGTTAAAGAGGAAATCACCCTCGATGACCACGGCCGAATAGCTACACTACAGGGTTAACATCTGAAGTGTTGTAGAGGTCTCACCCTCGGCACTCGATAGTAACCCAGTAGAGTCGAGCAACTAAGGGTAAAGTGATGTGCGGTGCCGGGGCCTGGTCTTCGATCCCGATGATCGGGTCTTCTTACAATCCGGTAGGCGATCGGGACAAAGGCGGGGTCAGCGATGGATCACTAACCAACCTATACTAAGCGGTTTAGGATAAGAAGGTAAGGTACAACAAGAGATACAAAAGCGGGCTATGCATCGTAATAGGAGCAAACAATAACAAGAGAAAAAATCTAATGCAAGCATGAGAGAATGGAATGGGCGATATCGGGATGATCAAAGGGGGCTTGCCTGGTTGCTCACAGCAAGGAGGGGTCGTCGTCGACGTAGTCGATCACAGGGGCATCATCGGTCACGGGGTCTACCGGAGAGAAGAGGGGGAAGAAACAGTAAATACATAACAAGCAAGTGCATAAAAGGACAACAGGCAGAGCTAGACATGTTCTAACGCGGTGCTATACGTTACCGGCGAAGGGGAAAGTCAACCAGGAATGTTTTCCGGTTCCGGACCTTTGTCCGACAGATGACCGGAGGGGGAAAGTTTCATGTTCATCATTCTAGGGGCATGTGACAGATGGACGGACCGCGTATCCGGATTCGTTGGATTTTTCTGAGCAACTTTCATGTAGAAAACATTTTCATCGGAGTTACGGTTTAATTTCTATGAATTTTCAAAGTTTTAAACATTTTCTAGAATTAAATAAATTAACAGAAGGGTTTATTGCGTCAAGATGACGTCCACAAAGGACATCAACGGTCGGCGAGGCGGTGACCAGGTCAAACCAGGCTGTGGATCCAGGACCCACATGTCGGCCTCTGTTAGTCTAACGATGTAATAAACTAACTAATCTAGGTTAGTTAGCTCTTTGGACCCCACCTGCCATAGACTAATTAGCTAACTGATTAGTTTTAATTAATAAAGCATTTTAGTTAGAGGAAGAAGCGGTGGGGCCCGCACGTCGATGGTCGGGGCCCTGCCAGTCGTGATTGACCAAGTCAATAGGGACAGTTGGGCCTCGAGGCCTGTGTCGGCAACGAGGGGTGGCCCCGGGTGTGCCACGTCGGTGGTGGCGGGGTTTCGCCGCCGGCGACCAAAACAGTGGCGGGGCTCACCGGACTTCGTCGGAAAAACCCACAAGGGGCCGTTTGGCCTTGGCCCGGGCTCGTTGACGCGGAGGAGCGGCGCATCCAATCTGCGAGCTTAGCTCTTGACGGGCGGGCTGCAACGACGGCGTTGAGCGGGCGGACGGCCGAACAGGCGTTAAGCGGGGATCGGGCTACGAGGCTCGGCGAGCAGCAGACGCCACAGATTGGGCCCCTAGGAACCCAGAGGGACGATGCGGCGCCGGCGCATGTGAAGGCGACCATAGCCTGGCGCCGAGCTTCGTCGTCAGCGAGTTCTTGAGCGAGCTACGGGAACGGGGCTATGGGCGTCGGAAAAGCTCGGAAGAGAGAGGGGAAAGAAGCGCAGGCTCACAATGCTCCTGCAGATGTGCTCAAGCATGCTCGAGGAGGGCTCGGTGCGGCGGAATCGACGGCGAGGCTCGTCGGAGGAGAGGAGGAAGACGGCGACGTAGGGGACGATGCAGAGGCGCTCCTGCTCAGTTGATTCGTCGGGGAGGAAGAGGAGGTCGAGGCGGTCCTTCTTGGTGCGGAGGAGAGGCGAGGCGGTGTCGGGGCCCAGGCGTCATGGCGGCAGGCCACGAAGCGCCTCGGATGCGTGGGGAATGAGAGATGCGGAGAGGGCAAGCAGCTCGTGGTGGAGGGGGAAAAGATCTCGGAGGGCGGGGGTCGTCGGGCGTCCTTATCCTCCCATGGCGCCTGTAGCGGTGTGGCCGTGAGGTGGTTGGTGGCGCCCTGTTCTCGAGACCGAGGAATGTATGGGAGAGAGACCGCTGAGGCAGCAAGCCCCAGGCTGGCACGGGTGGGTTAGGTGGGCGGCCTGTGGGTTCGGTCCGGGGAGGTTTGCTCCTCCTCTCTCTCTCCTTTCTTTCTCCCTTTTTTGTTTTTCCTTTTCCAAAGAGCTTTTGCAAATTTTCTTTTAGCCACTATGACTTTGCAAAATTATGCCTTTGGCTAACACAATTCCAAAGAATTATTTTGCATTGCCACAAAAAGATTGTGAGGCTTTGGGAAAAAGGTAGCATTTTTATAAATTAAAAAGCCATTTAATCTATTGTTTTAGCCACTGCTTTAATTGGTTTAGGCCATTTAAACACCTTGCAAAAATGTTGGTCCAACACCAATATTAACAAATTATTATTTGCCACAAATGAACATTTTAGATTTCATGTCTGACAAAAAAATAATTTTTGACTTTAGATTGGATTTGAATTTGAATGGTGATTTGGATCAAGTGAAGATTAGCAACAGTAACCTGATGACCTGGCACCATTAACAGGTGATTACTGTAGCATGACACTGGGGTGTTACACTTGGGGGGCGCTAGCGCCTCCCACTTGGCCGCATCCTCCTCTCTTCCACCATGGCCCATTAAGGCCCATTAACTCCCCGAGGGGTTCCGGTAACCCCCCTTTACTCCGGAAAATGCCTGAACTCATCTGAAACCTTTCCGGTGTCCAAACATAACCTTCCAATATATCAATATTCATGTCTCAACCATTTCGAGACTCCTCGTCATGTTCGTGATCACATCCAGGACTCCGAACAATCTTCCGTACACCAAAACACATAAACTCATAATACCGATCGTCACCAAACGTTAAGTGTGCGGACCCTACGGGTTCAAGAACTATGTAGACATGACCGAGACTCATCTTCGGTCAATAACCAATAGCGGAACCTGGATGCTCATATTGGCTTCCACATATTCTACGAAGATCTTTATCGGTCAAACCGCATGACAACATACGTTGTTCCCTTTGTCATCGGTATGTTACTTGCCCGAGATTCGATCTTCGGTATCTCAATACCTAGTTCAATCTCGTTACCGGCAAGTCTCTTTACTCGTTCGTTAATGCATCATCCCGCAACTAACTCATTAGTCACATTGCTTGCAAGGCTTATAGTGATGTGCATTACCGAGAGGGCCTAGAGATACCTCTCCGACAATCGGAGTGACAAATCCTAATCTCGATCTATGCCAACTCAACAAACACCACCGGAGACACCTGTAGAGCATCTTTATAATCACCCAGTTACGTTTGACGTTTGATAGCATACTAAGCGTTCCTCCGGTATTCGGGAGTTGTATAATCTCATAGTCATAGGAACATGTATAAGTTATGAAGAAAGCAATAGCAACAAACTAAACGATCATCGTGCTAAGCTAACGGATGGGTCTTGTCAATCACATCATTCTCTAATGATGTGATCCCCTTAACCAAATGACAACTCATGTCTATGGATAGGAAACTTAACCTTCTTTGATTAACGAGCTAGTCAAGTAGAGGCATACTAGTGACACTCTGTTTGTCTATGTATTCACACATGTACTAAGTTTCCAGTTAATACAATTCTATCATGAATAATAAACATTTATCATGATATAAAGAAATATAAATAACAACTTTATTATGACCTCTAGGGCATATTTCCTTCAGTCTCCCACTTGCACTAGAGTCAGTAATCTAGATTACACAGTATGATTCTAACACCCATGGAGTCTTGGTGTTGATCATGTTTTGCTCGTGAGAGAGGCTTAGTCAACGGGTCTGCAACATTCAGATCCGTATGTATCTTGCAAATCTCTATGTCTCCATCCTTGACTTGATCGCAGATGCAATTGAAGTGTCTCTTGATGTGCTTGGTTCTCTTGTGAAATCTGAATTCCTTTACCAAGGCAATTGCACCAGTATTGTCACAAAAGATTTTCATTGGACCCGATGCATTAGGTATGACACCTAGATCGGATATGAACTCCTTCATCCAGACTCCTTCATTTGCTGCTTCCGAAGCAGCTATGTACTCCGCTTCACACGTAGATGCCGCCACGACGCTTTGCTTAGAACTGCACCAACTGACAGCTCCACCGCTCAATATAAATACGTATCCAGTTTGTGACTTAGAGTCATCCGGATCAGTGTCAAAGCTTGCATTGACGTAACCATTTACGATGAGCTCTTTGTCACCTCATAAACGAGAAACATATCCTTAGTCCTTTTAAGGTATTTCAGGATGTTCTTGACCGATGTCCAGTGATCCACTCCTGGATTACTTTGGTACCTCCCTGCTAAACTAATAGCAAGGCACACATCAGGTCTGGTACACAGCATTGCATACATGATAGAACCTATGGCTGAAGCATAGGTAATGACTTTCATTTTCTCTCTATCTTCTGCGGTGGTCGGGCATTAGTCTGACTCAACTTCACACCTTGTAACACATGCAAGAACCCTTTCTTTGCTTGATCCATTTTGAACTTCTTCAAAACTTTATCAAGGTATGTGTTTTCTGAAAGTACAATTAAGCGTCTTGATCTAACTCTATAGATCTTGATGCCCTATATATAAGCAGCTTCACCGAGATCTTTCATTGAAAAACTCTTGTTTAAATATCCTTTTATGCTATCCGGAAATTCTATATCATTTCCAATCAACAATATGTCATCCACATATAATATTTGAAATGCTACAGAGCTCCCACTCACTTCCTTGTAAATACAGGCTTCTCCAAAAGTCTGTATAAAACCATATGCCTTGATCACACTATCAAAACATTTATTCCAACTCTGAGATGCTTGCACCAGTCCATAAATAGATCGATGGAGCTTGTACACTTTGTTAGCATCCTTTAGATTGATAAAACCTTCTGGTTGCATCATATACAACTCTTCTTCCAGAAATCCATTCAGGAATGCAGTTTTTACATCCATTTGCCAAATTTCATAATCATAAAATGCGGCAATTGCTAACATGATTCGGACGGACTTAAGCATTGCTACGGGTGAGAAGGTCTCATCGTAGTCAACTCCTTGAACTTGTAGAAAAACCTTTCGCAACAAGTCAAGCTTTGTAGACAGTAACATTACCGTCAGCGTCAGTCTTCTTCTTGAAGATCCATTTATTCTCTATGGCTTGCCGATCATTGGGCAAGTCAACCAAAGTCTACACTTTGTTCTCATACATGGATCCCATCTCAGATTTCATGGCCTCAAGCCATTTTGTGGAATCTGGGCTCATCATCACTTACTCATAGTTCGTAGCTTCGTCATGGTCAAGTAACATGACCTCCAGAACAGGATTACCGTACCACTCTGGTGCGGATCTTACTTTGGTTGACCTACGAGGTTCGGTAGTAACTTGATCTGAAGTTACATGATCATCATCATTAGCTTCCTCACTAATTGGTGTTGGAGTCACAGGAACTAATTTCCGTGATGAACTACTTTCCAATAAGGGAGCAGGTACAGTTACCTCATCAAGTTCTACTTTCCTCCCACTCACTTCTTTCAAGAGAAACTCCTTCTCTAGAAATGATCCATTCTTAGCAACAAATATCTTGCCTTCGGATCTGTGATAGAAGGTGTACCCAACAGTCTCTTTTGGGTATCCTATGAAGACACATTCTCCGATTTGGGTTCGAGCTTATCAGGTTGAAGCTTTTTCACATAAGCATCACAGCCCCAAACTTTAAGAAATGATAACTTGGGTTTTCTTGCCAAACCATAGTTCATAAGGTGTCGTCTCAACGGATTTAGATGGTTCCCTATTTAACGTGAATGCAGCTGTCTCTAAAGCATAACCCCAAAATGATAGCGGTAAATCAGTAAGAGACACCATAGATCGCAGCATATCTAATAAAGTGCGGTTACAACGTTCGGACACACCATTACGCTATGGTGTTCCGGGTGGCGTGAGTTGCGAAACTATTCCGCATTGTTTCAAATCAAGACCAAACTCGTAACTCAAATATTCTCCTCCATGATCAGATCGCAGAAACTTTATTTTCTTGTTACGATGATTTTACACTTCACTCTGAAATTCTTTGAACTTTTAAATGTTTCAGACTTATGTTTCATCAAGTAGATATACCCATATCTGCTTAAATCATATGTGAAGGTCAGAAAATAACGATACCCGCCGCGAGCCTCAGTATTCATCGGACCGCATACATCAGTATGTATTATTTCCAATAAATCTGTTGCTCGCTCCATTGTTCCGGAGAACGGAGTTTTAGTCATCTTGCCCATGAGGCATGGTTCGCAAGTACCAAGTGATTCATAATCAAGTGATTCCAAAAGTCCATCAGTATGGAGTTTCTTCATGCGCTTTACATCAATATGACGAAACGACAGTGCCACAAATAACTTGCACTATCATTATCAACTCTGCATCTTTTGGCTTCAATATTATGAATATGTGTATCACTACCATCGAGATTCAAAAAAATAGACCACTCTTCAAGGGTGCATGACCATAAAAGATATTACTCATACAAATAGAACAACCATTATTCTCAGGTTTAAATGAATAACCGTCTCGCATTAAACAAGATCCAGATATAATGCTCATGCTTAACGTTGGCACCAATTAACAATTATTCAGGTCTAAAACTAATCCCGAAGGTAGATGTAGAGGTAGCGTGCCGACGGCGATCACATCGACTTTGGAACCATTTCCCACGTGCATCGTCACCTCATCCTTAGCCAATCTTCGCTTAATCCGTAGTCCCTGTTTCGAGTTGCAAATATTAGCAACAGAACCGATTGTCAAATACCCAGCACTCGTGAGCATTTGTAAGGTACACATCAATAAAATGTATATCACATATACCTTTGTTCACTTTGCCATCCTTCTTATCCGCCAAATACTTGGGGCAGTTCCGCTTCTAGTGACCAATCCCTTTGCAGTAGAAGCACTCAGTCTCAGGCTTAGGTCCAGACTTAGGCTTCTTCACTTGAGCAGCAACTTGTTTGCCATTCTTCTTGAAGTTCCCCTTCTTCCCTTTACCCTTTGTCTTGAAACTGGTGGTCTTGTTGACCATCAACACTTGATGCTCCTTCTTGATTTCTACCTCCACAGCCTTTAGCATCGCGAAGAGCTCGGGAATTTTCTTATCCATCCCTTGCATATTATAGTTCATCACGAAGCTTTTGTAGCTTGGTGGCTGTGATTGAAGAACTACATCAATGACACTATCAACCGGAAGATTAACTCCCATTTGTGTCAAGTGATTATGATACCCGGACATTTTGAGTATATGTTCACCTTGTAACTATTCTCCTCCATTTTACATAGAACTTATTGGAGACTTCATATCTCTCATTCCGGGCATTTGCTTGAAATATTAACTTCAACTCATGGAACATCTCATATGCTCCATGACGTTCAAAGCGTCGTTGAAGTCCCGGTTCTAAGATGGAAAACATGGCACACTGAACTATCGAGTAGTCATCAGCTTTGCTTTAGCAGGCAGTCACAACATCCAGCGTTGCTCCTGTAGTGGGTCTTGCACCTAGCGGTGCTTCCAAGACGTAATTCTTATGTGCAGCAATGAGGATAATCCTCAAGTTACGGACCCAGTCGATGTAGTTGCTACCATCATCTTTCAACTTAGCTTTCTCTAGGAATGCATTAAAATTCAAAGAAACAGTAGCACGAGCCATTGATCTACAACAACATAGACATGCAAATACTATCAGGTAATAAGTTCATGCTAATTAAAGTTCAATTAATCATATTACTTAAGAACTCCCACTTAGATAGACATCCCTCCAATCATCTAAGTGATCTTGTGATCCAAATCAACTAAACCATGTCCGATCATCACGTGAGATGAAGTAGTTTTCAATGGTGAACATCACTATGTTGATCATATCTACTATATGATTCACGCTCGACCTTTCGGTCTCAGTGTTCCAAGGCCATATCTGCATATGCTAGGCTTGTCAAGTTTAACCCGAGTATTCTGCGTGTGCAAAACTGGCTTGCACCCATTGTATGTGAACATAGAGCTTATCACATCGGATCATCACGTGGTATCTCGGCACGATTAACTGTCGCAACGGTGCATACTCAGGGAGAACACTTATACCTTGAAATTTAGTGAGAGGTCATCTTATAATGCTACCACCGAACTAAGCAAAATCAGATGCATAAAGGATAAACATCACATGCAATCAATATAAGTGATATGATATGGCCATCATCATCTTGTGCTTTTGATCTCCATCTCCAAAGCACTATCATGATCACCATCGTCACCGGCTTGACACCTTGATCTCCATCGAAGCATTGTTGTCATCTCGCCAACTATTGCTATCACGACTATCGTTACCGCTTAGTGATAAAGTAAAGCAATTACATGGCGATTGCATTTCATACAATAAAGCGACAACCATAAGGCTCTTGCCAGTTCCTGATAACTGTTACAAAACATGATAATCTCATACAACAATTTATATATCATCACGTCTTGACCATATCACATCACAACATGCCCTGCAAAAACAAGTTAGATGTCCTCTACTTGTTGTTGAAAATTTTACGTGACTGCTACGGGCTTAGCAAGAACCGTTCTTACCTACGCATCAAAAACCACAATGATTTTTCGTCAAGTGTGATGTTTTAACCTTCAACAAGGACCGGGCGTAGTCACACTTGATTCAATTAAAGTTGGAGAAACAGACACCCACTAGCCACACGTAATGCGAAGCACGGCGGTAGAACCAGTCTCATGAACGCGGTCATGCAATGTCGGTCTGGGCCGCTTCATCCAACAATACCGCCGAATCAAAGCATGACATGTTGGTAAGCAGTATGACTATTATGCCCACAACTCTTTGTGTTCTACTCGTGCATATAACATCTACGCATAGACCTGGCTCGGATGCCACTGTTGGGGAACGCAGTATTTCAAAAAATTTACCTATGATCACGCAAGATCTATCTATGTGATGCATAGCAACGAGCGGGAGAGTGTGTCTACATACCCTCGTAGACCGAAAGTAGAAGCGTTAAGTAACGCGGTTGATGTAGTCGAACGTCTTCGCGATCCAACCGATCAAGTACCGAACGCACGGCACCTCTGCGATCTGCACATGTTCAGCTCAGTGACGTCCCTCGAACTCTTGATCCAGCTGAGGCTGAGGAGAGTTTCATCAGAACAACGACGTGATGGCGGTTATGATGAAGTTACCAACGCAGGGCTTCGCCTAAGCACTACAACGATATGACCGTGGTGGAAATCTATGGAGGGGGCACCACAGACGGCTAAAACAATCAACTTGTGTGTCCATGGGGTGCCCCCTCCCCCGTATATAAAGGAATGGAGGAGGGGGAGGGCCGGCCTCATGGGGCGAGCCCAAGGGGGGGATTCCTACTTCTAGTAGGAGTAGGTCCCCCCCTTCCCTTGTTGGAGTAGGAGAAGAAGGAAGAGGGAGAGGGAGAGAAGGAAAGCCCCCCCCCCCCCCCAATTCAGATTGGGCTTGGGGGCGCGCGCCTTCCACTTGGCCTCCTCCTCCTCTCTTCCACCATGGCCCATTAGGTCCATTAACTCCCCGGGGGGTTCCGTAACCCCTCGGTACTCCGGAAAATGCCCGAACTCATCCGAAACCTTTCCGGTGTCCAAACATAACCTTCTAATATATCAATCTTCATGTCTCGACCATTTCGAGACTCCTCATCATGTTCGTGATCACATTGGGAACTCCGAACAATCTTCGGGACATCAAAACATATAAACTCATAATACCGATCGTCACCGAACGTTAAGCGTGCGGAACCTATGGGTTCGAGAACTATGTAGACATGACCGAGACCCATCTCCGGTCAATAACCAATAGAGGAACCTGGATTCTCATATTGGCTCCCACATATTCTACGAAGATCTTTATCGGTCAAACCGCATAACAACATACGTTGTTCCCTTTGTCATCGGTATGTTACTTGCCCGAGATTCGATCGTCGATATCTAAATACCTAGTTCAATCTCGTTATCGGCAAGTGTCTTTACTCGTTCCGTAATGCATCATCCCACAACTAACTCATTAGTCACATTGCTTGCAAGGCTTATAGTGATGTGCATTACCGAGAGGGCTCAGAGATACCTCTCCGACAATCAGAGTGACAAATCCTAATCTCGATCTATGCCAACTCAACAAACACCATCGGAGACACCTGTAGAGCATCTTTATAATCACCCAGTTACGTTGTGACGTTTGATAGCACACTAAGCGTTCGTCCGGTATTCGGGAGTTGCATAATCTCATAGTCATAGGAACATGTATAAGTTATGAAGAAAGCAATAGCAACAAACTAAACGGTCATCATGCTAAGCTAACGGATGGGTATTGTCAATCACATCATTCTCTAATGATGTGATCCTGTTAACCAAATGACAACTCATGTCTATGGCTAGGAAACTTAACCATCTTTGATTAACGAGCTAGTCAAGTAGAGGCATACTAGTGACACTCTATTTTTCTATGTATTCACACATGTACTAAGTTTCCGGTTAATGCAACTCTAGCATGAATAATAAACATTTATCATGATATAAGGAAATATAAATAACAACTTTATTATTGCCTCTAGGGCATATTTCCTTCAGTTTGACAGTAACTTGATCCAAAGCTTCATGATCATCATCATTAGCTTCCTCTTCAACTGAAGTAGGTGCCACAAAAACATCTTTCTGTGCTGCGCTACTCTCTGGTTGAAGTAAAGGTTCAACAACTTCATCACGTTCTATCTTCCTCCCACTCAATTCTTTCGAGAGAAACTCTTTCTCGAGAAAGGGCCCTTTCTTAGCGACAAGCACTTTGCCTTCGAATCTGAGATAGAAGGTACACCCAACTGTCTCTTTTGGGTATCCTATGAAGACGCATTTGTCCTATTTGGGTTCGAGCTTTTTCGGCTGAAGCCTTTTGACATAAGCATCGCAACCCCAAACCTTAAGAAATGACAACTTAGGTTTCTTGCCAAACCATAGTTCATACGGCGTCGTCTCCACAGACTTAGAATGTGCCCTATTTAAAGTGAATGTAGTTGTCTCTAATGCATAACCCCAAAACGATAGTTGTAGATTGGCAAGAGACATCATAGAATGCACCATATCCAATAAGGTACGATTACGCGATGTTCGGACACACCATTGCATTGTGGTGTTCCAGGTGGCATCAACTATGAAACAATTCCACATTGTCTTACGTGATTGCCAAACTCATAACTCGAATATTCTCCCCCTCGATCGGATCATAGGAATTTAATCTTCTTGTTATGATGATTCTCAACTTCACTCTGAAATTGCTTGAACTTTTCAAATGTTTCAGACTTATGTTTCATTAAGTAAACATACCCATATATACTCAAATCATTGGTGAAGGTGAGGAAATAACGATATCCACCACACGCGTCAACACTCATCGGACCACACACATCAACATGTATGATTTCCAACAAGTCACTTGTCGTTCCATTATTCCGGAAAATGGGGTTTTAGTCATCTTGCCAAAGAGGCATGGTTCGCATGTATCAGGTGATTCAAAATCAAGTGACTCCAAAAGTCCATAAGCATGGAATTTCTTCATGCGCTTTACACCAATATGACCTAAGCGGTAGTGCCACAAGAAAGTGGTACTATCCTTATCAACTCTACATCTTTTGGCATCAATGTTATGAACATGTGTATCGCTATGATCGAGATTCAATAAACCATTCACATTGGGTGCATGAACATAGAAGGTATTATTCACCATTATTCTTTGACTTAATTGAATAACCATATTGCAATAAACATGATCTAATCATGTTCATGCTCAACGCAGACACCAAATAACATTTATCTAGGTTCAACACTAATCTCGAAGGTACATGGAGCGTGCGATGGTGATCACATCAACCTTGGAAACACTTGCAACACACACCGTCACCTCATCCTTAGCTAGTCTCTATTATTCTGCAGCTTTTCTTTCGAGTTACCAATATTAGCAACTGAACCAGTATCTAATACCCAGGTGCTACTAGGAGTACTAGTAAGGTACACATCAATAACATGTATATCAAATATACTTTTGTTGAAGTTGCCAGCCTTCTTATCTATTGGGGTAGTTCCGCTACCAGTGACCGTTACCCTTACAATAGAAGCACTTAGTCTCGGGTTTGGGTTCAACCCTGGGTTTTTTCACTGGAGCGGCAACTGGCTTGCCATTCATGAAGTTTCCCTTCTTGCCCTTGCCCTTCTTGAAACCAGTGGTCTTGTTAACCATCAACACTTGATGCTCCTTCTTGATTTCTACCTTCGTGGCCTTAAGCACTGCGAACAGCTCCGGGATCATATCCATCCCTTGCATGTTATAGTTCATCATGAAGCTCTAATAGCTCGGTGATAGTGACTGGAGAACTCTGTCAATCACTATCTTATCTGGAAGATTAACTCCCACTTGATTCAAGTGATTATAGCACCCAGACATTCTGAGCACATGCTCACTGGCTGAGCTATTCTCCTCCATCTTGTAGGCAAAGAACTTGTCAGAGGTCTCATACCTCTCAACACGAGCATGAGCCTGAAATGCCAATTTCAAATCTTGGAACATCTCATATGTTCCATGGCATTCAAAATGCCTTTGGAGCCCCGGTTCTAAGCTGTAAAGCATGGCGCACTAAACTATCAAGTAGTCATCAGAACGTGTTTGCCAGATGTTCACAACATCCACATACGACGCTAGAGGGGTTGGCACACTAAGCGGTGCATCAAGGACATAATCCTTCTGTACAACAGTGAGGACAATCCTCAGACTACGGCCCTGGTCCGCGTAATTGCTTACTGAAGGAAATATGCCCTAGAGGCAATAATAAAGTTGTTATTTTATATTTCCTTATTCATGATAAAGTTTTATTGTTCATGCTATAATTGTATTGATCGGAAACCTTAATACATGTGTAAATACATAAACAAACAACGTGTTCCTAGTGAGACTCTACTAGAATAGCTCGTTGATCAAAGATGGTTAAGGTTTCCTAACCATGGACGTGAGTTGTCATTTGATAACGGTATCACATCATTAGGAGAATGATGTGATGGACAAGACCCATCTGTTAGCTTATCATAATGATCGTTTAGTTTTATTGCTATTGCTTTCTTCATGCCAAATACATATTCCTTCGACTATGAGATTATACAACTCCCGGATACCGGAGGAATGCCTTGTGCGATATCAAACGTCACAACGTAATTGGGTGATTATAAAGATGCTCTACAGGTATCTCCGGAAGTGTCACTCCGAGTATCGGAGAGGTATCTCTGGCCCTCTCGGTAGTACACATCATAAGCTTGCAAGCAAACGAGTAAGGAGTTAGTCACGAGGTGATGTATTATGGAACGAGTAAAGTGTTGGAATATGCCCTAGAGGCAACAATAAAATGGTTATTATTATATTTCCTTGTTCATGATAATTGTCTATTGTTCATGCTATAATTGTATTAACCGGAAACCATAATACATGTGTGAATACATAGACTACAACATATCCCCAGTGAGCCTCTAGTTGACTAGCTCATTGATCAATAGATGGTTGTGGTTTCCTGACCATGGACATTGGATGTCGTTGATAACAGGATCACATCATTAGGAGAATGATGTGATGGACAAGACCCACACTACAAAAAAGACACATTCGTGACATTTTGGGCCGAACGAATTTTTTTTCTGTCATACATATGACACTTCTATGACGATAATTGTGACAAAACCCGGTATCATCATAGATGTGGTGGGCTCCTACTTCTATGACAAAAATCATGATAGAAAATGGGCTTTTTGTCTGGGCGGGCGGAGACCCGGCTGCATGACATTCTTTGGGCCGTCCATGACGGAAAAAACCGTGGTAGAAGCGAGGCGAGGAAAATTTCGGGAGTTGCGGTTACGGTTGGGAGGTCGGGGCGGAGTGATGCGCGTTTCTCGTCGTGTCTGGCGCATGTGTGCGGCGTTGGCTCTAATCGAACCCGGCGAGGCGTTGGGCTCTAATCGAACCCGGCGATTACTGCTGCGAGCTCGTGTTCTTGAACCCGAGCGATCGATCGATGGTGTTAATCAACCCGATGGAGCGATTCGCCGCTCTGCTGCTAACTGAAGCCGATCGATGCCGCCTCAGGATGAATAGTGAGTGTTGCGGGGGGTGGATGAGCGATTGGCGGTGGCGTTGCCTCTGGATGAACAGAACCCGTGGTGTGGAGGCTGGATGAGCGATGAGACGGTGGAGGGTGGCCGTGAAGGGGTGTTGTGGAGGGTGGTTGAACAGGACCCGTGGTGTGGAGGGCTGGATGAGCGATGAGCGGTGGAGGGTGCCCGTGTGGAGGGGTGGTTGAGCAGTGGCGGTGGAGTAGTGCGCGGTGGAGGCTGGATGAGCAGGAGCCCGTGGAGGCTGGAGGAGGTCGGCGGTAGCCCGTGGAGGCTGGAGGGCGTCGGCCGGTGGAGATGAAACAGTATCCCGTGGAGTCCCGTTTTGCGTTCGCCACACCTCCCCGTTTCGACCGTATAGCGCTCCAACACAAGTCCGTTTAAATCCGTTTTGCGATGCATACACCTCCCGATCAACAGGACCCCCGTTGCGACCGTAGGAGGTTCGTTTCCTCCGTTTTGCGGTATGCCACACCCCTCCCGATCAACATGACCCCCGTTTCAACCGTAGGAGGTCCGTTTCCTCCGTTTTGCGGTACGCCAGGCCCCTCCCGATTAACAGGACCCTGTTTCGAACATGGCCGGTCGAACACAAGGCCGTTTCCTCCGTTGTGCGGTACGCCAGGCCTCGTTTCCATCGCGTGTTTCGTCCAAGCCCTCCCGATGAACACGACCACGCATTCCATTCCGACCCAGCCGGTTGGCTCCCCATGAACACGACGATAACGCTGTTTCTCCGTTCCGACCCAGCCATGTACGTATGCGCGATAGGCGTTAGAGACCCTGCCCGTATGTACGTACGTGGCCGTATTTTCTTTCTTGCACCCTCGCCGCTGCATGCGTGCGTGTACATGCTACGTGCGGCGCCTCTACTACGACACATGCGGCGCCTCTACATCCACCGGTATATATATGCGTACACGTTCGCGACTGCATGACAACATTACATACGCTTGACCAGGTGGGTCCCGGTATCGCCGAGCACTTCCTTGCGTGCGAAGATGTAGCTGGTGGGTCCCAGCCGGTCGAAGCGAATCGTTTTGGTTTTTGCCGGACGCACTTCCTTGCGTGCGAAGATGTAACTAGTGGGTCCCGGCGGTCGAGGGCAAATGGTTTTTGCCGGACGCACTTCCTTGCGTCGCGAAGATGTAGTTGGTGGGTCCCAGCAATCGAAGCGAATCGTTTTTTGCCGGACGCACTTCCTTGCGTGCGAAGGTGTAGCTGGTGGGTCCCGGCAATCGAGAAGCGTTTTTCCCTAAATATGGTGGCCCGTCCGGTGGGTCCCCGCTATTAGGTGGAGGAATAATTATTTTTGCGGCGTAATAAGGAGGCACTTCCTTGCTTTGCGGCCGTGGACCCAGTATCGGCCTCTCCACATACATCCATGTCCAATGGAAGCCGTTCCTTGACCATATGTTTACCACGCCACGCCCGAGAGCACCGTGGTGGTGGACGATGGCGAGGCCTAGGAAGGGGACGGCGAGCCGGGAAGACGCGGCGGTGGATGTCCACAGCGTGAAGAGAATCTGAGGGTTCACTATTTCACTGCGGTGTGAGGTGCCGTCGCCCTTGAGAATAACGAGGGTGTGGGTGAGTAGAGGGATGGCCTGGCAGCGGTGGGAGTAGTAGAGGCGGTGAGGCCTCCGCCGCATCGCAGCCGGCCATGGGAGGCGAGCACGAGGCACGACCAGTAGCTGGTTTGGTAATTTGGAGCAAGAAGACCAGAGGTTGAAGAAGAACTACGGCCGTTGGATGGACATCATACGATCCTTTGGAGCTAGAATCGTGCATATTGACTAAGTTCACAAAGCCCTCCGTCCCGTCAACTTAGTAGGCCCACAAGTCAGCCTGCCACTATCTTTGGGTCCCGCCTAACATGGGGAGTATTCATTTTTTGTGCGTAATAAGGAGGCACTTCCTTGCGTCTGAAGATATAACTGGTGGGTCCGAGCTGTCGAGCCGGCCACGGGAGGAGGGAGCAGGCAGTCCCACCGGCGCTTGTTTGAGCGGGCCGAGCAGAAGAGCGAAGATTGAAGAAGCATGATGGCCGTTGGATGGCCATCCAACAGTCACTGCTTGTGCGTCAACCTTTTTTTTAGGAAAGCCTCAAATATGTGGAAAATAGCATACAACCCATCTGCCATTATTTTTAATAATTTATAGCCCATTTGCTAATTCTTAAGGTTTTTTTGGAGCCCATATTCTTTTTATTAGCATTACAGCCCATATCGTGGCCACGGTTAAAAACTTATCTGAAATTTTGCATATTCGATGCGGTCCGAACTGTTTTTAATCCCGAAATTTCGACTCACATTCAAACTGATTTTAAAAATAAATGTATATCACTATAAAATCCAACAAATTCTCCACGCATAAAAATTAATGTAATTTAAAATCTCGAAATGAAAAAAAAGATATTTGAAACTAACTGCCGGTTTGACGTGTTTTAAAAATGTACAACCCATTTCTCATTACTGATGGGCCATTTTCTCGGCGGCCGAATGAAAGCTCTCCTCGTCTTGAAAGATTTGCAGCCCAACAGGCTGACAAAGTGACTTTGTTGGCAAATCACAAAAAAAGCTGGCTGTGGCCGTGGACCCGGTATCGGCCTCTACGTCTGATACTCTCCCGATGGAATGTCGTTGACCACATTGACCACGCCGTCGAGAGCACCAAAGGCGGTGGGCGGCAACGAGGCCTAGGAAGGGGCACGACGGAGCCGGGAAAAGGCAGCGGTGGATGCCCACGGAGAGGAGTACCGAGGTTCACCGGGTTCAAGCTGCGGTGTGAGGCTGCCGTCGCCAGGGCAGCTAGCGCTGGGAGTAGTGGGGGCGATGAGGCCTCAACGGCTGACAAGCCACTTTGGAGGCAGGCGGTCTCCACAGCGCTGGTTTGGTAATTTGGTGCAAGAAGAGCAGCGATTGAAGAAGCGGCGAGACCGTTCGATTCAAATCCAGCGATTCTTCTGCTGCTAGAATCGTTTGTTGACTAAGTTGACAAGCCTGCGTGCTTGGCGTCAACGTAGTAGGCCTGGTCAGCCTCCCAACGGTGCGCCCAGGATGTCGATGGGAGGAATCATTTTTTGCATAATAAGGAGGCAGTTGATTGCGTGCGGCTGGCAATGGAGGGAGTAGGGTGGGCGGGAAGCTGCCCGGCATCACAATGAACCACAAGAGGAGGAAGCAGGCAGCCCAGCACTAGTTTAAGTGTGCGGGAAGATCAGAGATTGAAGAAGCACGGCGGCTAGAATCGTGTGTTCACTTACAAAGCCTTGCATAAACAAGTCAACCTCGAAATCGTAGGCGTGTACAGCCCATTTGCTATTATTTTTATAATTTTTACTCATTTTCTAATTAAGTATGGAATTTATTGCAGCCCGTTTTCCATTTTTAGAATTGCGGCCATTTTACGAGTCGATTACCGAGGTCAAAAATTAACTAAATATGTGGGAAATTTTTCTTTGAGGAACGAAATATTCTTAATCCAAAAATTAATAGCCATACTAAAACAAATTTAAAAATAAGTTAGTACTATGTCATGTTAAATCCAATGAAATACGTATAAGATATCAGTGAAGAATAAAATTCAAAAAAACTAATATCCCATTTGCCCGTCTTGAAAAATTTGCACCCCAGTAATTCCAAGAAAACAAATAGGCCTAGCTTGGGTATTCTTCAAAAAGAAATACTGGGCTACCTATTTTCCCAAAGAACTGGTGCATGACCATTTAGCTTTATTTATTTATTTACTTATTTATGTTTAGGGGACCATGAGCATGTACAGGCCGGATTCATGTGAGAGCGTCCCTTCCGATTAATTATGGGCTTCTCTATTGGGCCTTCATCAGTGGGCTGCATGTTATCAACAAGTGGAAAATGTGTTCCGTATGAAAAATAGTATGAGCTACGTACGGTACGGGGCACTAAATGATCGAACCGTGCAACGACTTCCAAAACATTGTGTTTGTCGTTCTAACAACACACTTATATCCAACCAATGTATGAAATATACTCTTGATTGTACATTGAAAACAGCGGCAGAAGAAAGAACTGTGGGGTGCAGATAAAGCGATGGCAGGCGGAAGAGTGAAGACACAACTCTCTCTTCCAAACCAAACAACAGCCATCATTACAAAAGGGCTACCAAAAAAGAACAAGTGTATGCATCAAACTAAATAAAGATCCTACTACACCAAGTGTACGCATCTAACTAACTGGCTCAGTTATACGTTACTATTTATTAAGCAGTGGAGATTGGCTGATGGCTTGAACTAGATGGGTGCATGACGGGGGAAACTCCAGCCAGCAGGTCGAAGTCTGATACTTGCAACCCTCTCTCCTACTTTGGGCTGTAGAGCGTGGCGGCACATATCAGGGTATGGTGCATGCAGAGACGCATGGTGCGGTTGTGTACACATAGTTTTGCACGATGAACGAAACCGGCGCTGCCATCATGATCCTTGCCGTCGGCTATCTCACTGGTTAATCGGATAATTCAGTCCGACAAAGCGAGAGGCGTGTGCCAAGGCTACTTACCGACCTCTAGTCAAAAATTCACGAAGGCCCGGAGAAGCTGGGATCCCGCTCATAGACCTTGCGGTGACTGTGATTGTATTCAGCGAAACAACACGTGCAGTGCGTGCTGACGATCACCAATCTTTCGCATCATCGTCGATCGAGCCAGGAACCACCTGCAACTGCCATGCCGCTTTTCTTTGAAAGGTTCTGGGATTAGGAAGGGTAGGGACACCAGGCGGCCTACAACATCATATCAAGTTGGAGTCAAATAAAAAGGGCTTGATTTAGTCAATCTTAAGAACATCATGTTATGAGCATGAATATTTTTTTAGTAAATGTTGACAGTAATATAAGCAAGCCATCATGATATCATAGGAAAGTAACATACTGCTGTAACAGCCGTTTGTAGCGATGAATGGAGTAGGCCAGCAATACGTCCAGCCATAGAAGGAGTCGACAGCGTAAATGAAGCCCTTGTGTTCAATGGCATCAGAGAACCATGGAGGATGTATGATCCTGCGATGGATGTGCAGATTTATCCACTTACCGCAGTGACCTGTCAGATAGGCGAGACCGCGGTTGAAGAACGCAATTAGCCTGAAATCTTTATAATTCGCAGATCTTGTGGGCACTTGGCAGATTACAACCTTGAGCAAATCAAACTTGGTATCATGTTGGCTATTGTAATATTCGAGTATTACGGGCGCGGTGCCAAAAGCGGTCAAGTGTTAATCGAAGGAAGGGGATCAATCGCCGGTGTAGACCTCCACGAGCATCCATTTGCCGCGACCGTCGTGAAGCACCATCCAAGACGTGTTCATGCCGACCCGGTACATACCGTTAATGTAGCCGAGGCCGACGGGATCGGATCGCGATGAAGGGGTTGATGCTCGCCACCCTCGATCGTTATGCTGCGTGCCGTTTACGAAGATCGGCGACATCGGCAAGCAAGGAGCTGGCTTAAAAGCTCCGGACTGAGGGCTTTGAGTAAGCGGTACAGCCCGACGAGCCTGTGGCAGCGGCATGGTCTTGAGATTGTCCACATGCGAAACAATGAGCTTGATTACCTCTGTGGGGGCGAATTCCAGCCACTCTTTCGGTGGGCTGCTCTGTTCTGCCATTGTTAGTGCTTGGGTTTTGGACGAGGGGGGCGCCTTAGCGGGGATGGTAGCTTGGGCGAGATTATGTGCGGACAAAGATGGAGAAGCGAATATGTGCTACAGAAGTGGGCGGTGATGATGACTACAGCACGCCGCTTGACTTACGAGACACATACCAGCAGCGTAGGGTCATATCGATGCCAGACAACTTGCTTGAGTGATCATAGTACTGGTACTCCCTACGGTACCTACTACAGTACTATGCCCTAGCTTGCTAGAGTAGAGTAGTAGAGTAGGACTCTGCTCTACTACTAGCACCGGAGGAGTAGTATATTCTAATCTAAAATAGTTACAAACTTCAATGCCCGATCGTGGAGCGACTACGAACCATGCTCAAAGACTGTGTCTACGTGGTGTTTGGACTTATATGCAAAAAAAATAGCAAGATGCCCGTGCATTGCACGGCACACCATCATCACCAACTCGGTTTTCTCTACTCCTACTCCTATAAAAGACTCGGTTGGTGATGATGGAAGCGAGAGGCGTGTTCAGCAGGCGTGCGATGGGCGCATCACTATTCGATTTGTTATAAAAAAGTACTTGTAGAGATAGAGACATAGGGAGGAGCACGAGGTAAGGCCTTATCTGTAAATGTGGAGAGAGGTGCAGTATCTTTTGTAAAATTGTCATAGTTGGCTTTATATCCGTCGGATATAGATCGGACGGTCTATATTACAAGATGGCGGCAAACCATCATCACCAACTCGGTTTTCTATAAGAGTAGATATATATAGATATAGATAGATAGAGACTAGGGAGTACTAGTAAGGACACTATCTCTTTGCCGTGTGCTACTCCTGCGCTCCATTCGGCAGCCGCATAGCGTCCCCTCAGCCACTCCCTCCTGCGCTCCATTCGGCAAGTATTTGTTGAAATCTGGGAGCGCACTCTGGATCTGTGACAGCCACAACTTCACCGACGATGACTTCTTCCCCAACCTCGGCAACCTCTTCCTCAACGACATGGGCGACAACCTCAATGCCAACGGTGCTGCTCCCGTTTATGTGTTTCTGTCCTTCCTGTTCGAGATCGTGGTAGAATTCATGTTTCTACTCTGTATCCTACTACTATACTAGTCCACATGATTAGTTTCATCTCTGTTATAGCCGTCATGATTTATTTTGTGCTTATTCAGATTAAATCTCGTAGTAACTTGCTCACATATTCAATCGGGCGCAACGCCCCTACAGCCACTCCCGTTTCATGGACAGCCTGGTCGATGCCTCCAAGGAGCCCTTCGTCCCATCGCTATGAGTGCCCGATGCCGTTTGTGGCTCGCCGCGGACATGGTGCATCACCTCACAGATGCGTGCAGCGGTCACTGCTGGCCCTTGGCGGAGAACATCAAGTACGACATGTGCTACCGGTTCACCATGCCGGAGTCGCTGGAGGATCACCGCCGCCTGCTAGTCTCGGAGGAGGACGACAGCGTCTTCCTCTTGATCGTGGGCACCGGCGAGGCCCGCATAGGCCGTCGGCCCGTCTTTGTAGCGTGCATCAGGGGCCACCACTGACGCTGACACTGACACGAGGCAGATGTACGGGTGCAAGGTCAATGTTACTACCCCTCCGGGTCACGTGGGCGGCGAAACCGGCCTCATCGGACAGACTTGGAATCTGAGGAGCTGGGACTATCCCGCCAATGTGGACTTGGAAAACCCATGGCATCTGTTCTATCCTTTACGCGCCGACTCAGTGCAGGGGACTCCAAGGAGGTTCACTGGACATACGCATTATCAAGTGCACTTAGAAAACATGTAGTGTTTGTGTGGGCGCTTATGGCCCGTGTCTTTGCCGCTTTTGATTCTCGTAAGCTTGTCGTTAAACTTGAGTGGCTTTCGCCACAGTCCTTCCTTTTGAACTGCTCCTCTCAGTGAGCTGATGTAAGACACTTTGGGTTTCATTTGATAATGGAACCGGGGAGGAGCCACCCTGTTCTTCTAAAAAAATACGCATTATCAAGTTAAATGTTGATCATTAGTCTTCGCTCAATGTAATCCGTTGTCTAAGCATGTGGAGACTTCCATGCAGGATCTTGCTCTATTGGAGTATCACGCATGAATAAAAGTGTATCCGTTTATGGTTTAGTTTAGAATCTTCCATGTATGAATTTTTACTACAGTACTGGTGAAAGACTTACGGTGAACCATTTCTTACATCTCCTCTGCCCCCTTGCAAGCCATCCTGATTTAATCCCTCTGTCTAGGTGTATAAGGGCATGGTTAATATTACTTAATAGTATAGCCAACTGTTGACTATAAGAAATTGCCATGTCATCTGTAGCCAACATGTATAGCAATCGATACTCAAAAAATAATTCTTAAAGATCATTTCTTGCAAAGCACAATAAGTGTTATTTCTTCACAAGTTCTGGATGCAGGTTGAACAGTTGAACGCTTTTGTTTGCAAAAGATACCTTTTTATCTATTTCACCTGGATGTTTGTGAGCTCTAGAGATGAGATAATATCCGAACAAACCTATCGATACCCGTTACACATGAGATGACCCCCACATCCTTTGTCAAAATAAACAACTCCCTGATCAATGCATTTCACTCTTGATTGCAACGCATACGGGCACCTTACTACTATAGATTAGTACGACCAAAAATTGAACTAACATTATATATAGTACGATAAATACTGATGCATGTCACCTAAAATTATATCATTCAAAACTATGTTCAAATACTAATCCAACGATATAGTTTTTGTTGACATGCACTAACATTTTGTCAGTTAAATCTTCAGTCAAATTCAATGGGGGACTAATAAACCACGGCCGATGTAGTACAAGTGTAGAGGGCAGCGCTGCACGGGAGTCTCACCTCTCACCCTGCTCGTGGCGCGGCAGTAAAGCCGTCATATCACAAAACCCAACCACTCCCAGTAATAAGTGGCCTGGTAAAATAAACGGACAAGCAACCATCACATCCCTCCGTCTTTTTTGCATTTCATCTCTGCACTTACTTTCTCCGGTTCATCTCCGGCGCCGATCCCTAGCTACTACTCCTAGGGCCAGTTCTTTTGGCGGCTTCCCAGCTTTTCCCACAAGACTAGTCACAAAGGAGAGTAACAATAAGGTGCCTCACTCATTTATTTGGGCTTCTAAACTACTACTCCGTCCTGGTTTATTCCCCACCATTGTAATTTGTGCTAAATTTGGACCAAAGATTTAACTGATAAAATGTTACTCAAAACACTTAGGCGCGGTGCATCTAGGTGTGTAAGTCATCTCCAAATAATCCAAAAACACTTAGGCGCGGTGCATTAACTTCTACCTCGTTTCTTGTTTCTTGACATATCAACCAATAAGAGATAAAGAGTGTGCATGCTTTTAATGACTTGAGATATCAAACACGACATGCAGTGGTTAGTTCATTGCATGCAATACTATTAATTAGCAAATAAACATTAACGTTTCTCATTTTCTCCTCTTCCTTGGTCACGGTGCACAGAGAAATAACCACAGAGAAGGAAGCTAAAAGTAAACAATCAAACGAGTATTTTTGCATTTGTTTTGCATTGAATCGTTTCACAAGCTTGACTAGTGCTGTTTTTCCACTTTTACAAAAACCGCATTGTAATGTTCAAACATGCATTTGCACGTTTATAAGTAATAGTAGTACCCCCTCAGTCTAGGTGTACAAGTCTTCCCTCCTTCTTGGTCACCGTGCACAACCAAAGATGACTTATTGACCTGGACGGAGGGAGTAGCACAGTCTGCAAGCATATATCGAGAGAGACGTGTAGTCCGATAGTATATAGTAAAGTTTGTGCTATATGCACGCATTTCTGCAAAATGCGTAATAATACACAACGTTTCCAAACTTTCCCTTTTACATACTTAATTAAGGATGCTAAAATTCCTGAACGTTCGGGATTTATCATTTGCGTCCCAAAACTAATGAGATCGCCTTACGAAACAAAAATTATACTCCTCCTAAAAGCCACAACGCTCGCAGGAGCGCTTGCGGCGCACCACGAGTGCCCTGGTGCGCAGCCGTTTCCCAGCGCGCTGACACAACGCCTCTTCCTCAGCCTCGCAACTCGCGAGGTGATGATTGGCGGCTTGCCGGCGGGCGAGAGCGATATCACCGGTGTGGTGATCCGGCGCCAACAGGTAGTCCTCCTGGCTGGAAGCGTGCACCCGGTCCACTTACCGCCAAGCGTAGATGAGTCGCCTGGGCCCGATCGCACTCGAGGCGTCGACGCAGGCGTCCTCCGCCACCCTCACGGCCCTCGCACGAGCCTTCTGCCAAAGAACCAATTGCTTGACTCTCTTGGAGGCGACATAGATCTCCCAGAAAGCTTGTTGCGCGGTGCGCTTCTCTTCCTCGGCCTTCTTCTCCGCCTCTATTTTGGCGCGCTCTGCTGGAGGCAAAGCCTCCCACAAGGCGACATACATTTCTTTCCAAAGCTCCTCAAGGCTGGTGGGGGGGGGGGGGCTCGGCGGGCGGCGTGTCATTCTCCTCGTAGTGGGGAGCCGACGCGTCCTCCGACGCACATGCCGGCGAGATTGAGAACGCCGACGCGTCCACCTCGACGCATCACGGCGAGGAGCGGAACGCCGACGCATCCTCCTCGACCAGTGGCGGCGAGGAACGGAACGGCGACGCGTCCCGTCGCGGCGAGGAGCGGAACGCCGATGTGTCCTCCTCGACTACTGGGGCGAGGAGCGGAATGCCGACGCGTCCTCCTCGACTAGTGTCAGCGAGGAACGGAAAGGCGACGCGTGACCGTCCGCGTGGTGCAGCAAGGGGCTCCTAGGGCTTGGGAGGGGAGATGCCATGGTGGTCGACGTGAGAGGGAGGGGGAGGAGATAGCGATGAATGTGAACGTGAGGGGGAGGATATAGCGATGTGGTGGGGCGCAGATTTATAGCGAGCAATGGCACACTGCGTAAGATATGGACTGAGCTGCCGGCTTAAGCTGCAGGTCCGATTGCGTCAGCGACATGTGGGCGATACAGACACCTGGGCCCGTATGTCAGTGACCCAATGCACCTGAAGTTAAGTAAAAGCTATGTGGACATATTTGTTGGAGTAAATTACGGGGGAGCGAAGGGGTGGAAATATTGCTGGTCAGAACGGATTGGATGAGCGTGGGGGGAGGAGAGTCATGCATGCAGATTTTTTCACACGGGGTGGAGTGGTGGGACCGCCGAGGGAGAAGGAGAGTTTAAGGTGCATATTGTTTCCACACATGGAGAGGAAAAGATTTGGAGACGAGCGGGCTTCCTGCAGTATGGGGAACGGTGCATAATAAGTCATCTTGCATGCCGGGCTAGGTATAGTCTCAAGTCATTAAAAACATACACGCCCCACACATGTTCATATTTCAAGGTGCACTAAATTATTGCATGCGATGATTAAGGCTGGCCATCATGATGGTATCTTAGCTGGTACACGGGAATAGCAACCATGCTGATGTGGCAAAGAATTAAAGAAGAGAGGGGGGTTAGACTAACTAGTGTTCATGCATGCATCGGTAAACACATTTTTTGTGAAGAACGACAGCATTAGTTGAGTACTTTTGCAGACTTCAAAAACTATTCCACCGCCTCTACTATCTTGCTAAGAGTAGGTGAAATTTTTGAGTCGAGCCCTTTAAACTAGAAGGGAGGTAGTGGTACTCTAATAGCTAGGTGTGTAAGTCATCTTACGAAAACCAAATAATCCCAAAACACGTAGGCGTGGTGCATTAACTTCTACCTCGTTTCTTGTTTCTTGACATATCAACCAATAAGAGATGAGGGTGTGCATGCTTTTAATGACCCGAGACTATCAAACATGACATGCAAGGTTAGTTCATTGCATGCAATACTATTTAATTAGCAAATAAACATTAATGTCTCTCGTTTTCCCCTCCTCCTTGGTCACGGTGCACAGCCTAAGATGACTTACTCACCTAGACGGAGGGAGTATCAACATTCACAATGTCGAATCAATATTTTTACACTCATTATAAAACATAGTTCTTATACTCATTATAATCAGTATTGTAGATATTGATATTCTTAGTATAAATTTTGTCGTGGGATTTTATTGATGCCTGTCAAAGCGTGGAGGAAGCGGAGCTTAGGGCTTGCATTGTCGGTCTCTACATAGGTATTTCTCTTCATAATCCTGTAATTTTAGAGACTGATTGCGCTTTTGTGGTAGTGTCTCTTGCATCGGGGGACTATGACAGTGTCTGCTATGCGCGACACGAAGATGAAAGCGTTGAGCATCTCGAAGTTGATCAACAATCTTCAATTGTCAAAGATTAGCCGTTCGCCAATAAGGTGGCACACTTAATCGCTAAGTATAGCTTTGACAATAGATTAGATGGTATTCTTGTAATAACGCATCACTGTGGTGAATATTGTATCGAATGAGTGTACTGGTGTGGCTGGTTAATTAATATAAGGTGGTGTTTAAAAAAAGTATATATTTGGTCAAACACTTTGCAAACGGTTAACGGGAGTAAAAAGGACCAGAGGGAGTATCATGCATGCGGAGTAGGCAAAAAAATTGCTCATTTTTAGCCGGTCGAAGTCTCAAAGGGCGCTACCGCGCGAGGGAGGCGAAGGTCGTGGGAGGCGCGGCAATTGACGGAATTAAGTGAAGTTACATCCACGCGCCGTCATGGCGTGCGAACAGGCAGAAGCTATACCGTCAGGCCTACGATATGGGTCTAGTAGACATGACATCTAGTGGGTCCCACATAGTTCTTGAGAACTCTTTGGGGGCTTGCAGTCATTTATCCACCGGGCAAGCCAGCAACCCCACGCCGTTCGCACGCCCTACTCGTCCCCGTCTTCTACCTCACAACAGTTCACTCCCAGTCGTCCCATCCTTTCACATTAGTTCGCTCCCAGTTTTTGCGGGGTACAACAGTTCAACTTCTCCTAACCCTCCTCCAAAATCCATGGCCTCCCAAATCTCCATGGTCGCCACTGAGTACCAGGTTAGAGCCATCATCGACGATCAGTTCATCGTCATCTACATACATGGATCCGCGACGGTGAAAGCATGGCTTGCTCGCTTCCTACGCATGTTCAACAGTTCAACGGTTGAGTGAGTCGCTGGGCTAGATGTTGAGTACACCACAATCCTGGGACGAGAGAAGGATCTAAAGGACGAAGAGAGGAAGAAGCACGCCGTGATCCAGGTTTGCGTACATAACGTTTGCTTGGTCTACCACATATGCCATGCCGACGTTGAGTGCCAGGATTTTAAGAACTTCCTCAAAGACAAAAGAGTGAAATTTGTTACTGTAGGCTTTAAGAACGACAAAGAAGTCCTGCGTCGGATAGGTCTCATTGTAGGCCAGCCCTTCGATCTCCAGAAGGCAAGCCTGGTGTCCTCCTCTCAACCTTCAATCTTGACCTGGCAGCAGCCATGATTGATCCTTCAGACGCTTAAACTGAAGAAACCTCATCATGAGTTTCATCATGCATGGGAGTCGAAGACATTAGATGAAGATCACATCCTCAGACGCAGCAATGGATGCCTACCTTTGTTTAAATATCTACATGGGTTGGATGAATAAGCAGAGCCCAGTGTCCGGTTCAAGCAAAGAAGCGTCGGCGAAGAGGAAGAGGAAGAGGGACAAGGACGAAGTCGAGGACGTGGACTCGTACTCCGAGCAGGTGGCACTGCCGTTGCTCATGCTGGTTCTACTGCAGTGTCAAGCTGACTAGTTGCTTAGTTTATTTTCAAGGGTGTGTTGTGCTGAGGTCCCAACAGAATTATGTTTATGTTCTTTCTCGTTATTTGAACTGTTTAGTATGTAGAGTAGTACTAGTACTATGTCTTACTACTTTTCTTCTTGAAGTTGGTACTACTGCTCGTACCTTCGTGTTCCCACTTTACTTAATACGTTCGTACTAGTAGTATAATTTGGGTCAGTCGATTTGTGAAAGAAGTTCGACGGAGCGAAGGAAGAAGAGGACAGAAGAGGTGGAAGAAGCCCTTCTAGCCATCCATGTTGCATCAAACGGCTCACATGAGTCGATCGACCCAAATTGCTCCTTCAGATTGCAGGATCCACGTGGCATTCAAGGTCTCGAAGGTAGATTCCGAGTCCCGCACCGGTTTTGCGGGCTCGACGCCATGTGACCAAGCTTCCGCCGCGACAGCCACCATGCGCGCCTCCTCCGCACGGGCGGAGACGACAATGACACGCTAGTTCCTCCTCACCGGCGTGCTGGAGCATGCGCTCGTCCTCCTCTTCGTAAGCTGCGTGCATAGACGCGGCTCCACCAGCTGCTCGCGTGCTTGGCAGCGCGGCGACATGGCAAGGAGGGACTGCAGACGACGTGAGCGGGCGAGCCTTCGGCTTCATGGCACAGGGATGGCGGCGACACGGCGGTGATGGGCGAGAAATTGTTGGCCGGAGCAGGTGGGCGCCGGCATGCGCAACGGCGGTGGCGGCATATTGATGAGTGCGCGTATGGGAGCTTACTTTGGTTTTATATGAGGTTGGTCAAACTTAAAAGAAAACCGTACTAGTACACGTAAACATTAGACTTAGGCAACGCTTTTTTTTAAAGTTAGTACCACAGCCACGATACAGAATCCTGTGCAAGCGCGTGAACCGCGGCCGCGCGGTCGATCGAACGGTGCGTCACCGTGTCGCGCTCGAAGGACATCCACCGAACCTGTGTGTGAAAACAATCCTCGAATATTACTCAACTTTTTTTCCTGGGAAAGTTCTTGACGCTGCAATATTTCCATATATTTGAATTTAGCTCCAGTTTGTGTTTATTTGGATTTGGACGTTTTAGGTGCGCCCTAGTTTTTTTAATACTTATTTTGTGTGTGTGACTAAGAGATAACGTGTGTATGTGTCCATATGTGTGTTGTGGCGGAAGGGCAATGTGGAGACGGTGTGCGTGTGATACAGACATAGAGAGGTGTGAATGTGCAAACGATCATGCATGAGTGAGACATAGACAGATGCCGATACGTTGTGTATACATGAGAGAACGGTCTTCTAGTTTACTTGTGTGTGTGTGAGAGAGAGAGAGAGAGAGAGAGAGAGGAGCATCCGTAACACAACAACCATCTCTCTCGATTCGTCCGTCCCTCGCACGATCGCATGCAACATATGCATCAACGCGCACATTTCGACACCCTCACTCGGCCCCTGCCCACCTCAAGGCCCGCGCAATCTCTTCGTGAATACCCATTTCTCTCCTTTGGTTTGTTTTCGCTCAATATCTGACACACACACACACACACACGCACGCGCGCGCGCGCACACACACACACGCACGCACGCACACACACACACACACACACGCGCGCGCGCGCACACACACACACACATCACAACACACACACACACTCCCCCGAGCACACAATTCATCCCATCCAAGGTTATACGGCGACCACTCTCGCTTGTGCTTCTTTGCACCCCAGCATGCACAACACCTCAATCTTCAAAGAGGGCATCGAGCGGATCGAAGACGGCGACCACACCGCGCTAGAGAATGCGGGGTCATTTGGAAGCAGGGTGATGTGACAACGGCTGACTGACTCCTCCCCCCACCCTCTCTCTCTCTCTTGCACAAAATTACCAATCCCTCTCTCCCAGCACAAAATTGTCAATCCCTCAACCCATGAGATCCTTCCCCTCTCGTCCATGTTTTTCCAGCTCTCTCATCAAACATGTTGTCTCTTATCCTTCCACGTACATGTAATCACGTATATTACATGTCTCCATCTTTCTCACAGACCTAACTTCTTCCTCTCTCTTTCTCTCTCTCTCTCTCTCTCTGTGTGTGTGTCTCGTTAGGTTTGTCTCCTACTCTCTCGTCCACATACATACAATCTTTCCCGCCCTATCTGCTCCATCTTCGAAAGCTCTCTCTGCACGTTTCATTCACACAATGGGATATGTCAAAATGTTGCTTCTATAATGGCTGATGTAGAGTTTTGGTTGTTTTGTTGCATCCTACAAAGTAATAACTATGAAATGCATTTAGATTCTCATTTGATCGGGATTATGTGAGTTTGAGCATGTTGTGAAGTACTATAGACCTTGTATACATCTTGGGATTCGACAATGATTGTAACTATTGAATTGTATAGACCATTACATTCAAGTCAATAGCCTAATATATTTATTTCACAATTTCAACAAATGATTAGTTCACTACAAACTAAGAAAACAAATGTGTACTCCCTCCTGCTTTTTAAGTCTGCGTATTAGCATTGGTCAAAGTCAAGTTTTGTAAACTCTCGTAAAGCTTATAACAAAAAATATTAACATATACAATAACAAATAAATACCATTAGATTCATTATTGAATGTACTTCCACCTCTTACATATTTGTTATGGTAAATGATTATATTTTTATATTAACTTGGTCAAACTTTAGGAAGTTTGACTTTGGTCAAACCTAATATGCAGAGTTTACTACTACTACTCGCTAGTTGCTTAGCCGAATCACTCAACATGCCACACGGGAAGTCCAGTGTCACAAAATTTTGAGGTCGGCGGGAAAATCTCCCGCGACCCTGATTCGAGCAAAGGGAAGTTACCATCATAGCCTTCGAACAGGCCTACGACGATGCTTGGTAGGGGCTATTTTCGTAACCGTGTTCACCCTACCCAGGCAGCCCCACCCCGGCACCCAGAGTAGTACACCTGAATACTCCCCATTTTCTATCCCCACCACAAAATAGACTTCTACACGGCACCGCAGCCTTCGTGCTCCTCCCCTTTACATCAGCGCACTTGTCCACCACAGCGCATCTGCCTCATCGACGACCTCGTACGCCGCACTGGAGCCGGTCCACCGTCGTCGTCGTAGACGGAGCCTCTTCCCCGGCATCGTCTTCCACGGTCTCGGATCTGCTTCCCGGAAGCCGATGCCAAGCGCAGAAGTACCACCGTCATGGACAATGAACTGACTCCCGTTGCCGACCATGACTCACAGAGGCCGCTGCGACCATCGTTCTCCTCCTCGATTGGTAATGTGTGTATTGAATCACTTAGCAGTACATGTGCAGTTCCAATTTTGTTCATACCTACCCTTCAATTTTCCTCGGTGCTATTGTTCCCATAAAAGTAATTGGTTATAGCCACCATTGTCCAACAGAATATCAGCTTGTAATTGTGCGATGCTCCTGTATCACGCTGTGCTTGGGTAGGTTTTTCATCTACAACCAGCAGTGTGGCAAATGATGGAAAGGTTTTTAGAACTAGCAAGATGCCGATGCGTTGCACGCATCAAGATGCATTTGTATGAGTAGTTTATCTTGTGGGAGAAAAGGATGAACGAGGGAAGGCCTTATTTGCAACCGAGAGGGGTATGGGTATCTTTTTGCAAAAGTCCCATTTGTTTCCTTCCTATCTGTCAGATATAAATCGGACGGCCTATATTGCAAGAAAAAAAAGTATAGAGAAAAATAAGTAGACAGTAAAGGAAGTAGAGATAAATATTAAATATTAAATATAAAATAAATATAACCGTAGAGAAGAGAGTAGAGATAGCAGAGACGTCGGGAAAGGATCGCGCGCGCGCGGGAAAAAGCGGCCGGGCGTGCGCTAGTTTTGGCGCGCGGCGTCTGGCGCGCTTTATAAAATCCAACGCCCTCCCACCGCTCTGTGCCTTGCCACCGCTCTGTGCCTCGCCACCGCTCTCTCCCCGCTCTTTTTCGCCTCGCTGCCGCCGAGCCACCATGCCGCCGCGTCGCCGAGAAACTTGGGGATACCGCTGTGTCTGCGCCCGCCCCTCCGGCGGCTTCTCCGCCGAGATCCGGTTCCGCGGGATGCGCCTCGGCCTCGGCAATTTCGACACCGCCACCGAGGCCGCCCGCGCGTATGACGCGGCTGCGTGGCGCCTCCGGTGGCCTCATAGAACATTGAACTTCCCCAACGTGCCGACGCGGGAGCGGGTGCAGGAGCTCGCGCCTCTGCCGCGGCTTAGCACCGACGAGGATCGTCGCGACAACCGGAGGCGGGAGCACCGTCTCGGCATCACCGAGATGGACGAGGAAGCCATTGCGCTGTGGCGCCAACACTTCCCGCAGGACATCATCAACGAGCGCGAGTTCTACGCACAAAGGACGGCGGAGAGGGATAAGAGGAGGGTGGAGCGAGCCGCCTATCGCGAGGACAAGCATAGGCAAAAAGCGGACGCTCAATTCAACATGAGGCTAGGAGCAACGTCGCCATGGGAATCCGACGATGATCGGTATCAGTCAGACATCGGAGGAGGACATCACCGAGGAGCAGTCGGATGACGAGGAGTAGTTGAATTATATTTTTTGTATCTATCTATGCTGAGAACTATCCTCTACTCTCCAGTATCTACTTCTCGATCTCAGCACTGTAAACGCTTTTTTAAAGCGCCGCATGTTGCGATTCTGTTGGAGATGCTCTAACATGGCAGACGAGTGCTTTAATGTTGCCCACAAGATGAGCGAGTATTACTAGTAGTATTTTTCTTGCCATGTTGAGATTTTGAAACCACGAGTGTGAACATGCAAAGGAGCAATGACGACCAAACACGGGATATTCGGGACATCTTCAAGGAGCGTGGCAAGTTAAAGAGGAGCCGCACCGAATCTGTAAAACGAGATTTGGTAAGTAACACCCTTTCAATTACTTTCGTTTAGCCTCGTGTTCTTTGATGTGTATATGTTGTAGTTTCTATTTCTCTTAAGCATGGTGTTCTTCGATGTGTAATAAGAAGAGTCTTAATCGTCTTAATGCTTTCGTTTTTAACTTGATTAGGAAGTGGGTGTTCTCACCGTGTAGTCTGTTTTTATATTTCTTTTCCTTTTGAATTCACTTCTCCGAGTTCTGTTTATCTGGCTTCTACTAAATGGATCTAGGTTTCTCTGAGTATTGATCTAAAAAGAAGTAACTTCATGTCGTGGATGCAGTTCTGCGAGGAGGGAAGTATGGTCAACCTCGAGATCATGTTTCCAAAATGAGGCTGGATTACACACAAGGTGCCGCTTCCCTAATGATGCCGGATTAGACACAAGGTGCAAATTCAGGATGATCTTTGGACTACACACAAGCCGTGGAGTCGTCAGCTGTTCGTGTCCTCGTGGCATTAGTAAAGGCTGAAAGAAAGCGTGCAACAGCCCTTGAGAATGTAGCTGAGTTCCTGAAGAAGCGAAAAGAGCAATCAGATGATCTCTTCACCCAAGCCAAAGAAGAGATGGAAGAAGCCAGAAATAAGCTAGCAGAGGCAGAGCAGGCTAGGCGTCTCCTGCTATCTAAAGCTGTTGTCAATACAAAATTTCCTTCATAATAGCTAGGTTCAAATGTTTATCCAACAAGATGCTCATAGATGTCTCGTGCATCTACTGATGCGGCACAAAATGTTTTTTTCGGGTCATGTAATAACAGCAATTACTTTCCAAACAATAACACACGAAGCATTGGACATGGTATAGTTCACGCACAAGCCCGACATTCCAAGTCCAACTTCCACATCAAACTCATGTTCACAGATATCTGCACATTCATACATAATGTCCATAACCATGATTCACTTCAAAGCCAAAAAAAATGTGAGGAGAGTTATAAATAAAGAAAAACCTCTACTAGTTCCTGCTACCAGTATGAGCACAACAAGTCAAGACCATGCGTAAATTAATTATATTTTAGTCATTTTTGTGTTCTAAAATGCCTCGGCTCATGGAAGGACGTGTTGCCAAGACACGCACGGATTCAATGAAGGCAAAGGGCAGTCTTAAGCTGGTTGCACGCGGCGAGGAGGCGTGCTCACCGAACTGCAGCGAAAAGGTCCCTCTTGGCGGCGCCCGGTTCAATGCCCGCTATGAGATGTCGCGTTCGTGTCGAGCAATCACTCCCTCCAGTCCTTTTTTGTTTGGGTATAACAAAATCTCGTTTTCCATTCACATTTTACAAGTAAAATTCGTGGACAAACTTTGACCCAAAGTACGATGGGGACTAGTAAACCGTAATGGAGGTAGTAGTTTTTTAATCAAAGAAGGGTTTCCCCTTCCGATTCATCGAAAACCAACATCTAAATCTAAACCATAGTATTTGCCCTAGAACTACCAGGTTCAACATCTCGTAACATAAACCCATACAACCATACGCCAAGGAGGTACGTAGTACTATGAATTCCATTTTCGCTCCATACCAATCGTTCTAAAAACTACTTACTACTTATAACATGCCATTTAAAATCAGAACTCTTAACCCCGCTAAAAAAACGATATTTTAAACGTGGCTACTCGGTCTGTGGCAACTGGCGAGCCACCGCGCTCCAAGTCGTTCACCTGTGGTCCCGACCATCAACTCCTACAAAGGTGCTCCACCACGCACTGCATTCGCGAATGCAGCAATCATGCACCTAGGGTTTTAGGGTTTATTTGTTAACGCCGCCTTTACGTAACGCTCATGTGTGCGAGACAATGAGAGGCCAATCAAGGCGCCGCCTCTTCTCTTCGTGATATGTACTCCACCGCTTGTCCGTGTCCAAAAATTAAAATAACTACTAGCAATGAGCCAATGCGTTGCCACACGATCAAAGTAGATTAATACATATTCGTCGATTTGATAGAAAAAAGTCTAGTTTTGAAATACGTATATCACTAAAAATATGTTATGTTTCACTCAAAATATATTCCTTTGGCGGTTTTGATGAGATAAGGGAGGCATGTTGTTGGTTTCAAGATTCGAGAAGTGGTATATGTCTAATTTCTACTCTTACTAGCAAGATGCCAGTGCGTTGCACGGAACATCAAAATATCATGGGAGAAAAGGATGAACGATGGAAGGCCTTATCTGCAAATGTGGTGAAGAGTGTGGGTAAATTGCCATATTTTCCTTCCTACCCGTCAGATATAAATCGAACGACCTACATTGCAGGATGGCAGGCCCACCATCATCACCAACTCTATTTTTTATCCCTACTCTTATAAAAAGCATTGTCGGTGATGATCGTGTGCCTGCCATCCTGCAATATAGGCCGTCCGATCTATATCTGACAGATAGGATGGACACTATGGCAATTTTGCAAAAAGATACCCACACCCCTCTCCACATTTGCAAATAAGGTCTTCCCTTGTTCATCCTTTTCCCCCACAAGATAAACTACTCATACAAATGCATCTTGATGTTCAGGTAACGCATGGGATCTTGCTTGTTGTTGCAAAAAGCCCATGTGTGTGAGAGAGAGGGAGAGTGGAGGAGGACGGAGTGCATGTGTGACAAAGACACAAGTAGTGTGTGTGCGATAGGTATCAGCTTAAAATGAGGCGATAGTGTGTGTGTGCACGATCGAGAGGGAGTGTCTCAAGAAGGGAAGAAAAAACTACATAGATACAAGGAGCGAGAGAGAGACATGTATGCGATGGTGGAAGCATGAGTGTGCGGGTGTATAAACCTATCTAGAGGCTAGCTAGTCGATAAATGCTTGTGAGAGAAATACGAGTCGGGGTGCGAAAGCGAGAGTTTTGTGTGTGTGTGAGAGATGGTAGTCGGGAAGGGGGGGTGGAAGCAGGAGTTGTGTGTGTGTCTGTGAGAGAGAGAGAGAGAGAGAGAGAGGAGACGGTAGTCAGGGTTGTCTGATCGGTGTCAGTCAGGGATGGAGACGAAAAGGAGACCGCAACAAATGTTGTGTCTACAGGAGAGAGAGAGTAATTTTAGTGGTATGATTCATATGTAGAGACATATAGGGTGTGTGAGAGAATCCCATAGAGAGAAAGACAAAGTGAAAGACGAGTGGAGACTGTGTGTGGCGGTGAAAAAGAAAGCTTAGGTATCGAGTGATACCCGAGGAACAAGAGAGACGTGAGAGATAATGAAAACCGTGTAATGTATAATGATATGGAGAGTGTGACACTTCTCAAGGGAGACGCCGAGAGACCATGTTTATGCGAGGATAGGAGAAACATGAAGTGAGCGTCTTGGTGAGCTGGAGAAAAAGAGTGATGGCTACGAAGGAGCATGCATGCGAGAGAGATGGGTGTGAAAGGAGTGAACAAAAAGGGATTCAAATATTTGAATTCAAGATGATGATACATGTAATCCATACTCGAACCAAAATTGATCTATCAAACATGCATACTCATATGAATTCACGCACATCTATGTTATTTAATATGTAGATATTACTGATCCATACATTTTAGTAGAAAATAATTTGGTTAATTTTTTTTTGAATTCAACCTTAAGATTTCGAGATCGTTGTATTTGTAAATCATATTATACATATAAAGGAGCAGAATTCTTTGTTGTGCTTTTGAAAGTATATATGTAAAAAAATGATGTATATAGAATGTAATACCAATTGAAAATGGATCCCGCCCGAAAAAATAGTAGAATACAAACAGGATTCGAATTGAGTTGGCACGGTAACATGCACTATGCAAAATTTTAACGAAGCGGGGAAAGTCGCAGTAACCGCCCGAAACCAAAATCTGCGAGATGGAAATCACTACTGCCTATCCCTGCCGTGCAAAGCCTATCTGCTGGATTTCTATAGGTTTCGATAGGGGTAGGTTTGTAATTTCACCCAAACATGACGTAACCGCCTCTCACATGGATTCATACACAGTGGGCGCCAAAACACAGTGTGCCCTCGGCCGAAATCGACTCCCTCCCCGATTCATATTCATACACGATGGGCGCCAAAAACAAACTCTCGTCTGCAAATATTCTTGTATGCGAGATTCTTGTCCTATCCCCAACCGACTAATGTTGCTTTGTGATATAGTAGAAATTTGAAAGCAGGGGCTAAGTTTGTAAATTTCCTCGCATTTGAGACAAGCGCCCGACTACATGGTTCCCCTTCCTCTCTACCTCCCTTTTCCCCATTCGCATCCGTGGGCGCCAAAACACCCTGTCCACCCCACCCTCCTCAGGTCCACCGCCGTCGCCACCCCATCCACCGCCGTCCTCCTCCACCATGCCGGAGCCGATACCCCACGCCCGCCGTCCATTACAAGAGATCGACCTCTCTAATCCACGCCTTGACCGGGATCCTTGCACCCCGTCCTCTCGCTTCATCCCGCCGTCGTCCACCTTGTCGGCGCCCGCTCCTCTGACCGTCTCGTCCATCGCGCCCGCCGCCACCGTCTACCCTCCTAGATCTGCTTCCACGCCACCGACAGCCATCGCTACCGCAGCACCATCAAATTCTCACCAGATCAAGACATCGGCGCCACACCGTAGGCGGTACTCTTTCAGATTCTGCTCAACTTATTTATCGCAGCAAGAAAATAGATTGCCACTGCTTTACTCTGATTTCTTGGTTTGGTTGCGAAGTTGCCTTTGTCCGGTTTGCACCTTCAAATCCGCCATGGCACGCTCAACACTATACTCCCAATGCTTATGGTTTTCCCCTTTTATATTCCACACTAGTTAAATCACAGTAGACTAAATTTCAAAATTGGGTCAGTCGATTTTTCAGAGCTCACCAGAGTTCGCCGGTGCGATCCAAGGGGCTCGGGTGGTTGTGGGGCCTCGTCGAACGAAGAAAACTCGACGCAGGTGGGGGGTGGGGGTGGCGGAGGAACACAGGCGGTGGGGGCCGGTGGTCCGGCCGGCGGCCCGTGCGGTGTTCTGTATGGGAAGAATCACAGACGAGGAAGAAGAAGGGTTAGGAGACGTAGGATCTTCATCCAACCGCTTGAAATGGTCGAGAGACAGCTGGGAGTTGCATTCTTAATGCGCTCTGGTTCATCATGTGTGGGCACTGCGCAACCAACATTTTATTATCCAAAATCTGCTTGCTCTTCTTTACCATGTTCGATAGAGCTATGACACAAAACGTAGGACCGACTCCAAAGCAGACTGTACCCATACTTCATCGCCACACCACTAGCCCCACCACACATGACCTGCACTCCAGCAAAAGGTATACCGATTTCATTTGCCATAGCACCAGCTGTACCACAGAAAAATCCCACTCCAGCAAAAAGTACAGCAAGTCCACCTGCCGAAGACCTATCCCAACTGTAGAGACAGCCAACTCCTGCAGATTGGAACCCCATTCCATTTATTCCCAGTTTAAAAGACAATGCTTTCAATGTTGTTAGGGACGACATGCACATATTCCCATCATGGGAAGATTATTGTGAAGACAAACACCATTTTCACATCTTCCTGTCCAACTTACATGTAAGTGCTATTATTCATGGTTATTATTTTCCTGTTTTCTGCTGATTGAACACATCAATGATTTACATTACATTGTTGTAACTAGGCGAGGGTCAATCTGGATAGTCATGATGAGGAAAGCTTGCTTGTGCTTTTCAAGGAAGCATTGCAGCAGTATCGGTGTTACCTGAGGAAATCACACTTTGGTGGCAAATCTATAAACGAATTTCTGGTGAAGTCTCCTGTGCTAAATTTAGAAGACATTGGATGGAAAAACATTGTTATGCACTGGTCTCATTCCCAGGATGAGGTACTGTCTATGAAATCACATGAAAATTTGAACTTCTACTTTTCCGCATGTGCCTTACGGATCTTGTTTGCAGGAAATCTGCTCGAAGAAGAATTCCGGTTTGAAAAGAACGACAGGATAACGCAAATATGCTGCCCGCTGCTTTGCTCTTGTTAGTACCTATTGTCCTGTATCACTGTACTTGCATACATACCTGGTTCATTATGTGGCAGCAGTATGCATGATAGCTTTCTTATCAATTGTTCGCTCCAAATTTTTCAGTATCCAATGCCAATGTTTTTTTAGCTCTGCATTGTTCTTGTAAGTACATGCTGTCCTTTATCAGTGTACTTATAATGATAGGTAGTTGTTCATGTACCATCACTTTGCAGCTTATTTTCCTTTGCCCTCCATTTTCTACACATCAGATCTATATTTTCTCTTACCATAAGGTTGGTACTGAAGAAGTTTAGCTATGCATTGCTCTTGGCTATACCTTTTGCTTGTATCGCTGCACTTACATTTATAGCTACTTGGTTATGTAGCATCACTCTTCATCTTATCTTAAATATTCTCCATTTTTTCGTATATTATCACATCTATATTTACTCTTAACAAAATGTAGAATAAAGACAATGCTTATGAAGAAGATTACGTGGTAAACTTCTTGAATTGCCCCCCATCGGCATGGACAAGGCCTTTATAGAGCCCGTCTTCACCAATAATGTAAGTTTGTCCATCTCAAGCCTTCAAACTTTGTTGTATATATTTGGTTAGGCATGACTTAACAGCTGTTTATTTTTGGCGTTTGCATCAAATTGCATGTTTAAAGTTTATTATGTACTCCCTTCGTTCCAAAATAGATGACCCAATTTTGTACTGAAGTTAGTATAAAGTTGGGTCATCTATTTTAGAACGGAGGGAGTAGTTCATAAACAAAAGTTTGTCCTTTCTCAATTAAGTTTTCAGTTGTACAACCAAGTTCCTTATTCATACCATGTAAATTAAAGTATACAGAGCAAGTGATCTTCTTTTGCACTGCATGTATGCTTCTGTTCTTCATCCGTAATCCAGTGGTGTGGTGAACCTACCCACTACAAAGACAATGTCATATTCTGCAATGTCTTAACTATGAACAATGTCATATCATTCTACTACTCCCTCCATCCAAAAATACTTGTCATTGAAATGGATGTATCTAGATGTATTTTAGTTCTAGCACATCCATTTTGATGACAATTAATTCCGGATGGAGGGAGTATTATTTAAACCGTCTCTTTATTTGCCAATCTGAAATGGGATAAATTGACATCACACTAACCATTGATACTTATGAGTTCTTGATCTGTAATCCAGTGGTGTCGTGAAGCTGCCAACTCCTTCACAATGTCATTTCCTGCCATGTCTTGACCTGAACAATACCATATTGTGTTAATGCAATTTTAAAGCTGTGTCACTTTATTCGTCAAGAAGAAATGTGATGAATTGTCAAGACCTTGATACTTTTATGTGCAAAACCTATCATCCGTCTTCGCTTGTTTATCTTTCAGAGTGAGGAAGATTTAAGTGTTGAACAAGCGCTTGATCTCATCATCTTACTCATTTGCTTGCTGCAGCTCCCAATAGGCTAACCTTTCTTGAACTCTATTGAAGTCTTTGTCGGTTTTGTATATTATTTTGTCGGCGTGTTTATTTGCACTTTGGTGGCGATCTTTGATGCCCGGTGTATGTAATCCTATCTGCTTGTGCTTTATTATCATAGTGGCGAACTTTGATGCCCAAGTGGATGTAATATGCTGTAATTTCTTTATTGTATAGTCTAGGTTTTTTCTTATTCACGATGCTGCAGTTATTTTATCGTCTTACAGAACCGCCAAACCGTAAAATTACGGTTCATAATCGGGCCGTCATGCAATCACGATGTAGGTTGGGCCTGAAACGTGCCGAACAGCTAACGGGCCGGCAGCAGCCCGAAATGAACTCCGAACCATGATTGTGCGAATCAAATCACGGGCTTTTAACAGGCCAAAATTGTCTCGGTCCTTGTTTGGCCCAATCAGATATCGGCTGCGAGCAGGACGGATGCAAACCGGGCCATAGTTAGGCCCAACTATATGACGTCCATTTAACATGCCGAAATTAATATAGGGCCAAAATGTTAAACAAGTCCTTAAGAGGCCAAAACTAATATCAGGCCGAATTACTAAGTGGGCCTCTAGCAAGTGGGCCCAAAAGCGTAGTGTCCAGTTGACGAGCCGAATCTGATATGGGCCATAATTGAGCCCATAGCCTCTTAAAGGGCCGTACCTGATCTGGGCTGTAATTTGGCCCAGAACATGGTAGGCTTTTAATGGGCCGGATCTCATATGGGCCACTATTAGGCCCGGAACATGGCAGGCCATTAATGGACCGGATCAAATATGGGCCGGCATTTGGCCCAAAACATGGCAGCCAGTTAATGGGCCGGCCTACTAGGGCCCTCAAATTCTTGTGGGCCTATAGCTGGGCCGGCCCGTTAATGTCGGCGAAATCTCGTGGGCCTTTAGCCGGGCCGGCCCATTATGATATGCAAGAATCTTGTGGGCCTTTACAGGCCGCCCATTATGGCAAACAAAAATCTTGTGGGCCTTTACAGGCGGCCCATTATGGCCCTTGAAATCTTGTGGGCCGTTAGTGGGCCAGCCCATTATGGCCCGCAAAATCTCGTGGGCCTTTTAATTTGGCCGCCCATTATGGTCCGCAAAATCTTGTGGGCCTTTAGTTGGGCCGGCCCATTTAAACTTGATGGGCAGGTCCACTTGTCAACATATCATAGGCGCGTCTCGCCCATTGGATGAGTGACACCTGTGCCAGCGCGGACCTGACACGTGTTTCCTCCGGCCAATGATGATTTTACACATGGAAAATCCCCATTGGTTGGGGCTGTTAACGGGTTATCGGATCCAAAACCCGACCCGATAGCTTAACGACGTTCCGTTACGATGGATGCCACGTGTCGGTCACCCTTGACGAAAGCACTTCGTGACGCCAGCGATTTATCGTCATGGAAGTGGACACTTCCGTGATGATAATTTTGGTAATGTCATGGAACACTTCTCTGACAAAGCACATGTATGACTATCTTGATTCTGTCATAAATTTGTCATGGATGTACATGCATGACAAAAAACGCGACCTACTATGACAAACACGTATCATCACGGAAGTGTATTTTTTTTGTAGTGCCAATCCTAAGCATAGCACAAGATTGTGTAGTTCGTTTGTTAGAGCTTTTCTAATGTCAAGTATCATCTCCTTAGACCATGAGACTGTGCAACTCCCGGATGTCGTAGGAATGCTTGGGGGGCAAGTCTAGGCGCCTAGGGTTGGAATGGAAACCCTAGGGGGAGGGAGGGCCGCCCACCTGCTTGGGGGGCAAGTCTCCCCCTCCTGGCCGCCGCCCCCTCTAGATGCATCTAGGGGGGCGGCCTCGTCTCCCCTTCACCCTATAAATAGAGGGGGGGGGGGTGGGAGGGCAGCCGCACCCTTCCCCTGGCGCAGCCCTCCCCCTCTCAAATTCCTCCTCCCCCTCCTCCGTAGTGCTTGGCGAAGCCCTGCCGGAGAACCATGAGCTCCACCACCACCATGCCGTCGTGCTTCCGGAGTTCTCCCTCAACTTCTCCTCCCCCCTTGCTAGATCAAGAAGGAGGAGACGTCCCCGGGCTGTACGTGTGTTGAAAGCGGAGGCGTCGTCCGTTCGGCGCTTGGATCGGATCTTCCGCGATTTTAATCGCCGCGAGTATGACTCCATGAACCGCGTTCTTGTAACACTTCCGCTTAGCGATCTTCAAGGGTATGAAGATGCACTCCCTCTCTCTCGTTGCTAGTATCTCGTAGATTGATCTTGGTGACACGTAGGAAAATTTTGAATTATTACCGTGTTCCCCAATAGTGGTATCAGAGCTAGGTCTATGCGTAGATTCTGTGCACGAGTAGAACACAAGTAGTTGTGGGCGATGATTTGTTCAATTTGCTTACTGTTACTAGTCCTATCTTGATTCGGCGACATTGTGGGATGAAGCGGCCCGGACCGACCTTACGTGCGCTTACGTGAGATGTGTTCCACCGATCGACATTCACTTGTTGCATAAGGTGGCTAGCGGGTGTCTGTCTCTCCCACTTTAGTCGGATCGGATTCGATGAAGAGGGTCCTGATGAAGGGTAAATAGCAATTGGCATATCACCATTGTGGCTTTTGCGTAGGTAAGAAACGTTCTTGCTAGAAACCCATAGCAACCACGTAAAACATGCAACAACAATTAGAGGACGTCTAACTTGTTTTTGCAGGGTATGCTATGTGATGTGATATGGCCAAAAGGATTTGATGAATTATATATGTGATGTATGAGATTGATCATGTTCTTGTAATAGGAATCGCGACTTGCATGTCAATGAGTATGACAACCGACAGGAGCCATAGGAGTTTTCTTAATTTATTGTATGACCTGCGTGTCAATGAAAACGCCATGTAATTACTTTAATCTATTGCTAACCATTAGCCATAGTAGTATAAGTAATGGTTGGCGAGACAACTTCATAAAGACACGATGATGGAGATCATGGTGTCATGCCGGTCACGATGGCGATTGCCGCGCCTCGAAGATGGAGATCAAAGATGCAAGATGAAGATTGGCCATATCATGTCACTTTATGATTTGCATGTGATGTTTGTCATGTTTACATCTTAGTTGCTTAGAACGGCGGTAGCATAAATAAGATGATCCCTCACTAAAATTTCAAGAAATGTGTTCCCCCTAACTGTGCACTGTTCCGAAGGTTTGTTGTTTTGAAGCACCACATGATGATCGGGTGTGATATATTCTAACATTGGCATACAACGGGTGTAAGCCAGATTTACACATGCGAAACACTTAGGTTGACTTGACGAGCCTAGCATGTACAGACATGGCCTCGGAACACGAGAGACCGAAAGGTCGAACATGAGTCGTATAGTAGATGCGATCAACATGGAGATGTTCACCATTGATGACTAGTCCGTCTCACGTGATGATCGGACACGGCCTAGTCGATTCGGATCATGTATCACTTAGATGACTAGAGGGGTGTCTATCTGAGTGGGAGTTCATTAAATAATTTGATTAGATGAACTTAATTATCATGAACTTAGTCTAAAATTGTCTTTACAATCTATCTTGTAGATCCAATGGCCCATGCTAATGTTGCCCTCAACTTCAACGCGTTCCTAGAGAAAACCTAGCTGAAAGACGATGGTAGCAACTATACAGACTGGGTCCGTAACTTGAGGATCATCCTCATAGCTACCAAGAAACACTGCTGCAAGATGCTGTTAACGCGACATTATGATCGGAGACCCTTCGACGAAACTGTGTGCGATGCAATAATCGCAAACTGTGGTGTATAAGAACCGTCAAAAAAGATGCAAAACATTTGCGATGGCGGAGCCATCAAACACAGTTCAGACTTTAGTTGCGTGTGCAATCCAGGGCATACGGTTTAGTCCAATGAACTGTTTACGATGAGGCGGAACAAAAGAAACAGGCAACCTGATGAAGGCCTGTGCGATATAGAGCATACTGTTCACTCGGATGAACTGTTTGTGATTAGGCAAGATAAAAGAAACGGTCAGCCAGATCAAGGTCTGTGTGATTGAGGGCATACGCTTCAGAAGGATTAACTGTTTGCAATTAGGCAATAGAACAGAAACCGGTCAGCCAGATCAAAGTGTCTGCGATTGATGGCATACACTTGACATGGATGAACTGTTTGCGATTAGCCACAACAACTGAAACAGTTAGGTAGATCAACGTGTGTGCACTAGACGTGCATACACATCTATTATATATAAAAACTATTTGACGGGTTAATGATACGTCCATTTTGCATCATGCTTTTATATCGATATTTATTGAATTATGGCCTGTTATTACACGTTATGTCACAATACTTATGCCTATTTTCTTTTATTTTACAAGGTTTACATAAGGAGGGAGAATGCCGGCAGCTGGAATTCTGGGCTGGAAAACGAGCAAATATTAAAGACCTGTTCTACACAACTCCAAAAGTCCTGAATCTCCACGAAAGTTATTTTTGGAAATAATAAAAAATATTGAGCGGAAGAAGTACGTCAGAGGGGGCCCCACCTGGCCACGAGGGTGGGGGCGTGCCCCCTGCCTCATCGGCCCCCTGTTGGCTCTCCGGTGGCCATCTTCTGCTATATGAAGTCTTTCGTCAAGGGAAAAATCAGAAGCAACCTTTCGGGAGAGACTCCGCCGCCACGAGGCGGAACCTTGGCGGAACCAATCTAGGGCTAAGACAGAGCTGTTCTGCCGGGGACACTTCCCTCCGGGAGGGGGAAATCATCGCCACCGTCATCACCAACGCTCCTCTCATCGAGAGAGGGCAATCTCCATCAACATCTTCACCAGCACCATCTCCTCTCAAAACCCTAGTTCATCTCTTGTATCCAATTCTTGTCTCCAAGTCCGAGATTGGTACTAGTAGGTTGCTAGTAGTGTTGATTACTCCTTGTAGTTGATGCTAGTTGGTTTATTTGGTGGAAGATCATATGTTCAAATCATTTATGCATATTAATACCCCTCTGGTTATGAACATGAATATGCTTTGTGAGTAGTTACGTTTGTTCCTGAGGACATGGGAGAAGTCTTGCTATTAGTAGTCATGTGAATTTGGTATTCGTTTGATATTTTGATGAGATGTATGTTGTCTAGCCTCTACTAGTGTTATGTGAATGTCGACTACATAACACTTCACCATTATTTGGGCCTAGAGGAAGGCATTGGGAAGTAATATGTAGATGATGGGTTGCTAGAGTGACAGAAGCTTAAACCCTAGTTTATGCGTTGCTTCGTAAGGGGCTGATTTGGATCCATATGTTTCATGCTATGGTTAGGTTTACTACCTTAGTTGTAGTTCCGGATGCTTGCAATAGAGGTTAATCATAAGTGGGATGCTTTTTCAAGTAAGAGCAACACCCAAGCACTGGTCCAACCACATATCAAATTATCAAAGTACCGAACGCGAATCATATGAACGTGATGAAAACTAGCTTGACGATAATTCCCATGTGTCCTCGGGAGCGCTTTTCTCCATATAAGAGTTTATCCAGGATTGTCCTTTGCTACAAAAAGGATTGGGCCACCTTGCTGCACTTTATTTACTTTTGTTACTTGTCGCTTGTTACAAATTATCCTATCACAAAACTATCTGTTACCACTTATTTCAAAGATTTCTGCAGAGAATACCTTGCTGAAAACTGCTTATCATTTCCTTCCGCTCCTCGTTGGGTTCGACACTCTTACTTATCGAAAGGACTACGATAGATCCCCTATACTTGTGGTTCATCAAGACTCTTTTCCGCGCCGCTGCCGGGAGTGAAGCGCCTCTGGTAGGTGGAATTTGGTAAGGAAAAATTTATATAGTGTGCTGAAATTTACTGTCACTTGTTACTATGGAAAGTAATCCTTTGAGGGGCTTGTTTGGGGTATCTTCACCCCGACCAATAGAGAAAAGAGTTGCTCCTCAACCTACTAAACCTATTGCAAATGAAAATATTCCCTTTGAAGTTCCTTCGGGTATGTTAGAAAAACTGCTAGCTAATCCTTTTGTAGGAGATGGAACGAAGCATCCTGATGAGCACCTAATCTATGTGGATGAAGTTTTTGGATTATTTAAGCTTGCAGGTATATCCGATGATGTTGTTAAGAAGAATGTCTTTCCTTTATATTTGAAGGAAGATGCATCGACATGGTATAGGCTATGTGATGATACAGGATCTTGGAACTATAAACGATTGAAATTGGAATTTCATCAGAAGTTTTGTCCTATGCATCTTGTTCACCGTGATCGCAATTATATATATAATTTTTGGCCTCGCGAAGGAGAAAGCATCGCTCAAGCTTGGGGGAGGCTTAAATCAATGTTATATTCATGCCCCAATCATGAGCTCCCAAGAGAAATAATTCTCCAAAGTTTTTATGCTCGGCTTTCTCATAATAATCAATCCATGCTCGACACTTCTTGTGGTGGATCCCCTAAGTTTGATTGTGTTAAATCTTTTATGGATACCGATATTTTCCGTAAGTTTAGCACTAAATATGGACTTGACTCTGAGATAGTAGCTTCTTTCTGTGAATCTTTTTCTACTTATGTTGATCTCTCCAAGGAGAAGTGGTTTAAATATCATCCTCCCATTGAAGTAAAAGTAGCTACATCTACTAAAGTTGACAAAAGACTGTCACTTACAATGATACTATTGTTCCTACTTCTTATGTTGAGAAACCACCTTTCCCTGTTAGAATAAAGGATCATGCTAAAACTTCAACTGTGGTTCTTAAAAGCAATATTAGAACTTATACACCTCCTGAGCAAATCAAAGTTGAACCTAATATTGCTATTGTTAAGGATCTCTTGGCTAATAATATAGATGGGCACGTTATTTATTTCTGTGGTGAAACCGCTAGAATTGCCAAACCCTGTGCTAAAGATAAACATAGACCTGTGGTAGGCGTGCCTGTTATTTCTGTTAAAATAGGAGATCATTGTTATCATGGCTTATGTGATATGGGTGCTAGCGTTAGCGCTATACCTATTGCCTTATACAACGAAATTAAGCATGATATTGCACCTGCTGAGTTAGAAGATATTGATGTCACAATTAAGCTTGCCAATAGAGATACTATATCACCAATGGGTTAGAGATGTTGAAGTCTTGTGTGGGAAAACTAAATATCCTACTGATTTTCTTGTTCTTGGTTCCCCACAAGATAGCTTTTGTCCCATTATTTTTGGTAGACCTTTCTTGAACACAGTTAATGCTAGAATAGATTGCGAAAAGAATGTTGTTACTATTGGCTTGGGTGATATGTCTCATGAGTTTAATTTCTCTATATTTAGTGGACAACATCGTCAAGAAAAATTTCCTAGTAAGGATGAAATTATTGGTCTTGCTTCCATTGCCGTACCTCCAAGTGATCCTTTAGAATAATATTTGCTAGACCATGAAAATGATATGTTTATGCATGAAAGAAGGGAAATAGATGAAGTATTCTTTAAACAGGAACCTATTCTGAAACATAATTTGCCTGTTGAAATCCTAGGGGATCCTCCTCCACCCAAGGGTGATCCCGTGTTTGAGCTTAAACCGTTGCCTGATACTCTTAAATATGCTTATCTTGATGAAAAGAAGATATATCCTGTTATTATTAGTGCTAACTTTTCAGAGCATGAAGAAGAGAGATTATTGAAAACTCTGAAGAAGCACCGAGCTGCTATTGGATATACTCTTGATGATCTTAAGGGCATTAGTCCCACTCTATGTCAACTTAAAATAAATTTGGAAGAAGATGCTAAACCAGTTCGAGATCATCAACGAAGGCTGAATCCTAAGATGAAAGAAGTGGTAAGAAAAGAAATACTAAAGCTTCTGGAGGTAGGTATAATTTATCCCGTTGCTGATAGTCAGTGGGTAAGTCCTGTCCATTGTGTCCCTAAGAAGGGAGGTATTACTGTTGTTCCTAATGATAAATATGAATTGATCCCGCAAAGAATTATTACAAGTTATAGGATGGTAATTGATTTCCGCAAATTAAACAAGGCTACTTAGAAAGATCATTACCCCTTACCTTTTATCGATCAAATGCTAGAAATATTATGCAAACATACACACTATTGCTTTCTAGATGGTTATTCTGGTTTCTCTCAAATACCTGTGTCAGCTAATGATCAATCTAAGACTACTTTTACCTGCCCTTTTGGTACTTTTGCTTACAGACGTATGCCGTTTGGTTTATGTAATGTACCTGCTACCATTCAAAGATGTATGATGGCTATATTCTCTGATTTCAGTGAAAAGATTTGTGAGGTTTTCATGGACAATTTCTCCATCTATGGATCCTCTTTTGATGATTGTTTGAGCAATCTTGATCGAGTTTTGCAGAGATGTGAAGAAACTAATCTTGTCTTGAATTGGGAAAAGTGTCACTTCATGGTTAATGAAGGTATTGTCTTGGGGCATAAAGTTTCTGAAAGAGGTATTGAAGTTGATAAAGCCAAGGTTGATGCTATTGAAAAGATGCCATGTCCCAAGGACATCAAAGGTATAAGAAGTTTCCTTGATCACGCCGGTTTTTATAGGAGGTTCATTAAGGACTTCTCAAAAATCTCTCGGCCTCTGACTAATTTATTACAAAAAGATATACCATTTTTCTTTGATGATGATTGTGTAGAAGCATTTGAAATACTTAAGAAAGCATTGATCTCAGCACCTATTGTTCAGCCACCTGATTGGAATTTACCCTTTGAAATTATGTGTGATGCTAGTGATTATGCTGTAGGTGTTGTTCTAGGGCAAAGAGTTGATAAGAAATTAAATGTTATTCAATATGCTAGTAAAACTCTAGACAATGCTCAAAGAAATTATGCTACTACTGAAAAAGAATTCTTAGCAGTTGTATTTGCTTGTGATAAGTTCAGACCTTATATTGTTGATTCTAAAGTAACTATTCACACGGATCATGCTGCTATTAAATATCTTATGGAAAAGAAAGATGCTAAACCTAGACTTATTAGATGGGTTCTCTTGCTACAAGAATTTGATTTACATATTGTTGATAGAAAGGGAGCTGAGAACCCCGTTGCAGACAACTTGTCTAGGTTAGAAAATATTCCTGATGACCCACTACCTATTGATGATAGTTTTCCTAATGAAAAATTGAATGTTATAAACGCCTCTCGTAGTACTCCGTGGTATGTTGATTATGCTAATTACATTGTTGCTAAATTTATACCACCTAGTTTTACGTACCAGCAAAAGAAAAAGTTTTTCTATGATTTGAGACATTACTTTTGGGATGACCCACATCTTTATAAAGGAGTAGATGGTGTTATTAGACATTGTGTACCTGAGCATGAACAAGAACATATCCTACGCAAGTGCCACTCCGAAGCTTATGGAGGGCACCACGCTGGAGACAGAACTGCACATAAGGTATTGAAATCCGGTTTCTATTGGCCTACTCTCTTCAAGGATGCCCGTAAGTTTGTCTTTTCTTGTGATGAATGCCAAAGAATTGGTAATATTAGTAGACGTCATGAAATGCCTATGAACTATTCTCTTGTTATTGGACCATTTGATGTTTGGGGCTTTGATTATATGGGACCTTTTCCTGCCTCTAACGGATATACACATATTCTAGTTGCTGTTGATTACGTTACTAAGTGGGTAGAAGCTATTCCAACTAGTAGTGCTGATCATAACACTTCTATTAAAATGCTTAAAGAAGTTATTTTTCCGAGGTTTGGAGTCCCTAGATATTTAATGACCGATGGTGGTTCACATTTTATTCATGGTGCTTTCCGTAAAATGCTTGCTAAGTATGATGTTAATCATAGAATTGCATCCTTATCACCCACAGTCTAGTGGTCAAGTAGAATTGAGTAATAGAGAGCTCAAATTAATTTTGCAAAAGACTGTCAATAGGTCTAGAAAGAATTGGTCCAAGAAACTTGATGATGCATTATGGGCCTATAGAACTGCATATAAAAATCCTATGGGTATGTCTCCATATAAAATGGTTTATGGAAAAGAATGTCACTTACCTCTCGAACCAGAACATAAGGCTTATTGGGCTATTAAAGAGCTCAACTATGATTTCAAACTTGCCGGTGAGAAGAGGTTATTTGACATTAGCTCTCTTGATGAATGGAGAACCCAAGCTTATGAAAATGCCAAGTTGTTTAAAGAAAAAGTTAAAAGATGGCATGACAAAAGGATACAAAAGCATGAGTTTAATGTAGGTGATTATGTATTGCTATAAAACTCTCGTTTAAGATTTTTTGCAGGAAAACTTCTCTCTAAATGGGAAGGCCCCTACGTTATCGAGGAGGTCTATTGTTACGGCGCCATAAAAATCAACAACTTCGAAGGCACAAATCCGAAGGTGGTGAACGGTCAAAGAATCAAACATTACATCTCAGGTAATCCCATAAATGTTGAAACTAATGTTATTGAAACCGTGACCCTGGTGGAGTACATAAGGGACACTTTCGTAACGTTTCAGACTCGGAAATGGATTAGGTTTGTGGTACTGTAAGTAAACCGACTCCAAAACAGTTTTTAAGGCAATATTTCTCCATTTTGGAGTATTTAGAAAAATAGAAAAATAAGAAGCAGTCCGGGAAGGACACGAGGGCCCCACGAGGGTGGAGGGCGCACCCTACCCCCTGGGCACGCCCCCTACCTCGTGGGCACCTCGTGTGCTCTCCGGACTCTGTTTTCTTGCACGATACGTATTTTGGTTGGTAAAAATTCATTATATATTCTCCCGAAGGTTTTGACTCCCGTATCACACAATTATCCTCTGTTCTTGTTTCGAGCTGTTTTACATCGGGGTTGTCAAGGCCAGGCATCATGTCGCCCCCCTCCTCCAACAATGGTGACAACGATGCTTGGCTAATGAAGATAGAGCTGAAGAGGGAAGAACCCATGGAGATCAACAAGGATGAAGGGATCAATAAGGCCACGGAGGATCAAGCTCCGGCAGTAGAAGACATCCTTCAACTGGATCATTATCTTCTTACCCCAACTGATATTGAAGCTTTCAAGATGATTGAGTTAGCTCGTATACAGAACAAGTATCTCACACGTGAAAATATTTTGTTGAAGGAGCATATCGTTGCACTCAAGGGCATTATCCGCAAGCTGGAGGACCTCTTACGTTCGCTGTGCGACTATCCATCATCACCTCCAATCTCTTCACAAACAAAGAAGGAGATATAATCACATGGGTATGGGCACTCCCCTTGGCAACTGCCAAGCTTGGGGGAGGTGCCCCGGTATCGTATCACAACCACATCTCCTATCTTTACCGTTTTTCTTAGTTCGATCCTATTAGTAGTATCTTGATCTAGTAGAATAAAGTTTATGGCATGATCTAGTCTTGAGTTTTTGCTTTATGATCCCTCTATGTAATCGAGTCCGTGAGCTATATAATAAAGATTAGTGTTGATTCAAGGGCTTGATTATTTTGCCATGATCTTGAGTGAATAAAAGAAAAGTGAAAATAATAAAAAGAAACAAAGAGTAAATATTGATCTTATAAAGAGTAATGACTTCACATAGAAAGAGTATGATGATTAAAAATTGTTGAGAGTTGGCAAACATAGCTTTGGTCATCGTTGCAATTAATAGGAAGTAATAAAGAAAGAGAGGTTTCACATATAAATATATTATCATGGACATCTCTTATGATTGGGAGCACTCATTAAAATATGACATGCTAAAGAGTTGATGTTGGACAAGGAAGACAACGTAATGGGTTATGTTTTCTTATATCTGAGATAAAGTATATTGTCATGGATCATCCAACATGTTGAGCTTGCCTTTCCCCTCATGCTAGCGAAATTCTTAGCACCAAGTAGAGATACTACTTGTGCTTCCGAAAACCCTTAAACCAGTTTTGTCATGAGAGTCCACCATATCTACCTATGGATTGAGTAAGATCCTTCAAGTAAGTTGTCATCGGTGCAAGCAATAAAAATTGCTCTATAAATATGTATGACTTATTAGTGTGGGAGAAAATAAGCTTTATACGATCTTGTGATGTGGAAGAAATAAAAGCGACGGACTGCATAATAAAGGTTCATATCACAAGTGGCAATATAAAGTGATGCTCTTTCGCATTAAGATTTTGTGCATCCAACCATAAAAGCGCATGGCAACCTCTGCTTCCCACTGCGAAGGGCCTATCTTTTATTATTATCTTCTACCTTATGCAAGAGTCATGGTGATCTTCACCCTTCCTTTTTACATTTTATCCTTGGCAGCAGGTGGTGTTGGAAAGATCCTGATAGATATATCTAATTGGATGTAGGGGAGCATGAGTTATTATTGTTGACATTACCCTTGAGGTAAAAGGTTGGGAGGCGAAACTATAAGCCCCTATCTTTCTCTGTGTCCGATTAAAACTCCGTAACCACAAGTATTGCGTGAGTGTTAGCAATTATGAAAGATTAAATGATAGTTGAGTATGTGGACTTGCTAGAAAGCTCTGACATAGACTCTTTCTGATGTTATAATAAATTGCAATTGCTTCAATGACCGAGATTATAGTTTGTTAGTTCTCAATAAAGTTTATGATTCGTACTTAGGCATTGTGAATAGATTATTACTTGAGCATAAGAAATCATATGACAATATCCATATATGTTGCTGTTATGAGAATAATCATGATGCCCTCATGTCCGTATTCTATTTTTATCGACACCTCTACCTCTAAACATGTGGACATATTTATCGTTATCGGCTTCCGCTTGAGGACAAGCGAGGTCTGAGCTTGGGGGAGTTGATACGTCCATTTTGCATCATGCTTTTATATGGATATTTATTGCATTATGGGCTGTTATTACACGTTATGTGACAATACTTATGCCTATTCTCTTTTATTTTACAAGGTTTACATAAGGAGGGAGAATGCCAAATGGAATTCTGGGCTGGAAAAGGAGCAAATATTAGAGACCTATTCTGGACAACTCCAAAAGTCCTGAAACTCCACAAAAGTTGTTTTTGGAAATAATAAAAAATATTGAGCGGAAGAAGTACGTCAGAGGGGGCCCCACCTGGCCACGAGGGTGGGGGCGTGCCCTACCCCCCAGGGCGTGCCCCCTGCCTCGTGGGCCCCCTGTTGGCTCTCCGGTGGCCATCTTCTGCTATATGAAGTCTTTCGTCAAGGGAAAAATCAGAAGCAACCTTTCGGGACGAGACTCCGCCGCCACGAGGCGGAACCTTGGTGGAACCAATCTAGGGCTCCGGCAGAGCTGTTCTTCCGGGGACACTTCCCTCCGAGAGGGGGAAATCATCGCCATCGTCATCACCAACGCTCCTCTCATCGAGATAGGGCAATCTCCATCAACATCTTCACCAGCACCACCTCCTCTCAAAACCCTAGTTCATCTCTTGTATCCAATTCTTGTCTCCAAGTCCGAGATTGGTACTAGTAGGTTGCTAGTAGTGTTGATTACTCCTTGTAGTTGATGCTAGTTGGTTTATTTGGTGGAAGATCATATGTTCAGATCCTTTATGCATATTAATACCCCTCTAATTATGAACATGAATATGCTTTGTGAGTAGTTACGTTTGTTCCCGAGGACATGGGAGAAGTCCTGCTATTAGTAGTCATGTGAATTTGGTATTCGTTCGATATTTTGATGAGATGTATGTTGTCTAGCGTCTCGGGTGTTATGTGAATGTCGACTACATAACACTTCACCATTATTTGGGCCTAGAGGAAGGCATTGGGAAGTAATATGTAGATGATGGGTTGCTAGAGTGACAGAAGCTTAAACCCTAGTTTATGTGTTGCTTCGTAAGGGGTTGATTTGGATCCATATGTTTCATGCTATGGTTAGGTTTACCTTAATACTTTTGTTCTAGTTACGGATGCTTGCAATAGAGGTTAATCATAAGTCGAATGCTTGTTCAAGTAAGAACAACACCCAAGCAGCGGTCCACCCACATATCAAATTATCAAAGTACCGAACGCGAATCATATGAACGTGATGAAAACTAGCTTGACGATAATTCCCATGTGTCCTCGGGAGCGCTTTTATCCATATAAGAGTTTGTCCAGGCTTGTCCTTTGCTACAAAAAGGATTGGGCCACCTTGCTGCACTTTATTTACTTTTGTTACTTGTCGCTCGTTACAAATTATCCTATCACAAAACTATCTGTTACCACTTATTTCAGTACTTGCAGAGAATACCTTGCTGAAAACTGCTTATCATTTCCTTCTGCTCCTCGTTGGGTTCGACACTCTTACTTATTGAAAGGACTATGATAGATCCCCTATACTTGTGGGTCATCAGTTAACCAATAAAAAGAGAAATAAGCTAGAAATTACCACAATAATTAGAATGGCTCTGGTCTGTAAGAAGATTGTACCAAAACTTGACCCAAATTGGACTAGTTTTTTTACCACAACATGTTGGTAACACCATGCCAAGTTTCATGATTTTGAGGCGTGTTTTGGATTTACAGTAATTTTAAAACCAGGTTTCTCAATGTTTACTGTCGAGTCGGCACCGCCCTGGATAGGATTTTTCCTCGTGGGTCCCAAATGATACATCCAAATATGTGACTACCATGCAACTTTTCTTATTAAGAATTACAACCCTTGGTGTGCAAGCTGAAAATAAGTTTGTGGGTGCTGGTGGGCACTAAAAACTTGTGGTTTTGTAATGAACAAAGATCTCAAGGATCCCGCGAGAGTGATGTTCTTTGCCTATGTTTTGAATGCTTATAATATTTATGTCTTAATTAAAGAAATGGCAAGCCATTGGCCCAGTATGAAAGAAAATATGGGTCAAAGCCGAGTTGAGAAGGGCAACAATATCTAACTCCAGCTAACAAGCAATACAAAAGCACGAGGATTAATTGCTCATCAGGTTTAGACAAAATCCAGATTGAACAGGACAATGACATCTAACTCAACCAAAGTTTTCAGCAGTCACAATCAAATGGATCGGTCTGATCCATAAAATCAAGATCAACGGCCAGAAATTCTACTGGTCCATGATGACAAGTTGTTGTAACTAGAAGCTGAGCATGATCAGAAGCCCTTAGGTCCACATGAAACTTCTTTTTATGTTGTTCAACACCTGCAGCCGTAAGAAAATTCTTGTTTAAAAACTTAATCCTCACGGACAATAGTGCCCTCGCATTCGACATGAAGAATGTGAAAAGCTAGTTTTTGCATTGTTGGATGCATATCCTTCCAGTGTTACTGTCTTCAAACGAATGTCTTGAGATATGAGAAAATCCCGGTGCTTCTTGAACCATCGATTGGTTATACCTTTTTTCCATGTGTTAGTGCCTAAATAGAGATGAAGATTGAAAACAGTTAATGTCTAAAAAAGATTATGTTGAAAGAGTGATAGCTGAATGATTAATTATAGTACATTATATATGGGATTTCAATGTGCGTGAAATCATCATCTTCATATACAAATTCTCCAGACATGGAAAGCATTACAACAAGGCAATAATGATGTTGAGATCAAAACACCACATAGTGATATACAAGGTCTTGACAGAATCCACCACCACTGATAGGATGGACAAGCGCTTCATTGAGCATAGCACATAATATTAGCACTGAAAGTGTACTCCAAGATAATACTTAACTTATGCGCATAAATGAAAAATGCAAATTACAAAAGTGTACGTGAACAGTAATATACAATACCTCAATAGGTGTGGTGGCAAACACCATCTCGAACCATTCAAACGGATCACTAATGTTGGGGAGGCTGATCGTACCCACGAACACCTATGGGGCCGGCAGACCAGGCCCCTTGTGGTTCGGAGGGGGGCGGAGATCGCACGAAGAGCGGATCGAGGCGAGGCACACGAGCAGTTTACCCAGCTTCGGAGCTCTCCGGAGAGATAAAACTCCTACTGCTGCTTGTTTGATGTATTGTGTTCTTGCTAGGGAGCGATGCGGGCTACAAAACCTAGCGTGAGCGTATCTGGTCTCGAATGAGTCGAATGAACCGAACCCACCGAGCCGAACCGAACCCCCTCTACGTTGCGCACGGGCCTCCTTTTATATGCTAAAGGGGTCTCCGACAGGTGGCAACATAGGCGAGGGTACAAATGTAAAAACAGGAATTGGTACACCTACTCGAGCGAAGGTACAAAGGCAAAATACCTAACTCGACGGCAAGGGACAAAAGCAATAAATGCCCGTCTGTGTCGCCCAAACAAAGGCAACAGAGACCGTCAGTGCGCCACCGCTCGCCACGATGGCAAGCTTGTCAGTGCCGCTTATCGCTGCTCTCCGCTGGCTGCACAGCCTCTTGACACGCACGCATGGAATGGTCCCATGGCGACACGTTGCTGGATGAGCTGGAGCGGAGACGGAGAGAGGTTGCTTGCCGCGGCAAGCGCCTTGCCGCAGCCGAATCCTTGTCGCGTCCGGAGGCTTGTCGCACTCGAGCCTTCCCGGCAAGCTCCTCTTGCCGGGCCTTGTCTTCCGCATGCCTTGAGTGGCCTTCCGGCAAGCTCCTCTTGCCGGGCCTTGTCTTCTTAGTCAAATACTTGCTTCTTGAATGGCTCCAAAGGAGCCACAGAGGATCTTGGCGGTGACCAGCAAACCCTGCCGCTGGTGCTGCAAATCGTCTGCGGCATCGAGTACGGGATACTAGGGTACCCCTAGTCTAGTACACCGACAGAGCCCCGGCTGGTCAGACAGTGCCGAGTAATCGCCGGGCCAGGCCCAAAACAAGGCACGGTCACACGCTGCCTCGATCACGCCAGACCGTGCACGGACCCACCACGACCCCCACTAACGGCACGCACCGAACGTGGTGTCGTGCGAGAGATCGTGGGCGTGGTCGTGGGGGTTTCTTTATTAGGAAAAGCGGAACGTCCGCCCCCTCCCCCTCTTTATAAGCGGAGGAAACAGGGGCAGGCCGTCCACTCCGCCATTGCTGTCTTGTCAATTAAACCACCGCCGCCCCCTTCTTCTCCGGGCGAAGAGAGCAGCGCCCGCCCCTTCGCCATAAGCGCACTCACCGCCGTCGGCCTCCTCCGCCGCCCTCGCCATGGCTCTGAAAGCCGACAAGGAGAAGGGCGTCAAGTCGGCCGAGGCACAGCGGCTCGCGGCGCTGCGCAAGGGGCGGGCCATCTTCCCCCCATAGCTCGGCGCAAGGGAGCTGCGGGATGTCTTCTATCTCTTTTGGTCGACAGAGACGCGTGCGCATCCGCGCACGAAGGTACTCCCCGCCTCCGCTTCTGATTTGGCCCCAACTGGGTACCCCATCTTTGCCCTGTTCGTCTATTGCGGGCTTTGCCCGCCCTTTTCCGAGTTCTTCTGCGATATCATGAACACATATGGCCTCCGCCTCCTTGATTTCACCCCCAACGCCGTCTTGACCATGGCAGTTTTCGCACACCTTTGCGAAAACTTTGTCGGGGTCCACCCAAATGTGGCACTCTTCCGCCACTTCTTTGTGCCCCGCGTCGAGAGAGGAGAGCGACTTGCCGGAGGGATAGCTTGGGTCTCTGTGGATCGGCAAGAAAGAAGCCTATCTGGAAGGGAGTTCCGCAACAAGTGGGAGGAGTGGAGAGCCAATTGGTGTTGGGTCATAGAGGAGAACCCGCAGCCCTTCATCGCTGCAGGCGCCAAACCCCAATAGTGCGCTGCAGAGATTGGAGTAACTTGGCGCTGGAGGATGCTAGGTTGAAGATAGTCAGACCCGGATTTTGCGCCTCGGGCTTGCCGGACTAACCGTAGGCGCAGCTTGGCGCAGACTTCCTTCGCCATCGCTTCCCTTGCAGGAGAGGAGGAGGCCTGCTTGGGAGTTCCAAAATGCGGCGGACATCATGAGGTTGCGCCCGGCCTGAATTGGAATTTCACCGTCTTGGAGCTGGATGCGATGCTGCTAGAGCTGTTCAAGAACGACCCGATCACCCCGAGTGGTTTAGGTTGCCGAGGGGTCGTCCCATTGTGCAACAACTCGGCGCCGACCGCATCCGCGCCATGATGCCGCCAGCGATTCCCATGGGATCATTCCAACTGGCAGAGCCTCCCGACGAGGTCGTGCAGCAGTTCTTCGACGACTTGGAGGAAGTGCCGATCCGCCCGACGAGCGTAAAGGCTCACTCGCGACACCACCGACGAGGAGATGGCGCAGATTGCCACCAGGGTGGAGGAGGCGGCAGCAGCCGCCGCCGGAGCCTTCGGGTACACCGCTGAGGAGGCGGACGCTGCGGCGGCAAGCCTTGCCGAGCGAAGGGAGATCGCCCGGCGAGGACGAGTTTGTGGAGCCCGTGGCGGGGTCGTGGGGACCCGCGGTGGGCGCTTCTTTTCCACCACCCAACGACTTGCCGCCAGTGAGCCTCGGCTCCGCCAAGAGGCATCTCCGCAAGGCCGAGACGAAGTCGGGCGGCAGATCGCCCAGCAAGAAGCGGCGCGACGCGCTTCATCATGCGGCAAGTGATGTTGCTGCTGGAGCGCCACACTGCTGCGACAACCGGGCGGGATCTTCCCGTGCCACCGCCGACGCCTCCGCCAAGCGGCCAAGAGAGCCCACTCCCCCGCCTCGTCGCACCGGAGGCGAGCCGGAGTTTGACTTCTCCGCGCTCAGCTCCAAGGAGGAAGATGAAGAGTAAGCTCTTGAGATTGTGCTTGTATTTCTTCAATTTTGTTGCTTCATCTTGAATCTGATTTGCTTCGTTCTGAACTCTTTCCTTTTCAGGACGCTAGCCCAGAGAGCGTCGAAGAGGGCCAAGATCCCGACGGTCGTCGTTGAGGACGATCCACCCGTGGCAACAGAGGAGGCGTCTGAGACCCCCTTGCCGGACCCGGCAACCCTTCCTCAGAGCAGCCCCCAGCACAGCCCCCAGGGTAAGTATGCGACTTTCTCCTTACTATTAGGTGTGCAGGGGTGCTCCTTCTTTGTTGATACCTGATTGTTTGCTTGTGTAGGAGCAGAGCAGCCTCATCAGGAGGGCTCGGAAGCCGCCCCCGAAATCCTGTCTGCTGCCACTACGCTGCCAAGGGAGGATTCTCCGGCAAGGGAGCGCCCTCCGACAAGGGAGGCCACTCCGGCAAGGGAGGCTACCCCGGCAAGGGACAGCGCCAGTGACCCTCCAGTGGTCGAGGCCATGGCTGCGGATCCCGTTGCAGGTAATTCCCTTGCACGAAAATTTCCCTTGGGCTTGTTTTCTTCGCTTTCTCTTTTTGAACATTTGCTTGACTGCTCTTTCTTCGTCTCGACGCAGAGCCGATGGAGGTCGAGGTTGCCGGGCGAGAGGAAGCGCTGCTGGCAACACCGACGAGGCCGCTGCCGTGGGAAGAAGAGGCCGTCATTGTGGAAGAAGAGGCTGTCGCCGACGAGCCTGTCGGCGAGGAGGCCACCGAGGTTGCCGACGCAGAGCCGGGCGAGGGGTCGGGCGATCACACCGACGGCCCCCGAGGTCGCAGGAGCGCCAGCGCTGCACCGACAAATGACTTCCCCGCCAATGCTGCCAGTTCGAGGAGCCCCAGCCCGGGCGCTTACTTGAAGGCCGGGCGAGGGTGTCTTCATCAAACTCCCCCGGGAGCCGAAGCTCAGGCGGCCGGTCGAAGGAGAGACCTTCGACGGCGAGCTACTCGCCTCCATTGGCCGACGCCGTGGACGCTTAAGCAAAGCAGCAGCGAGTCTGAGGAGGAGCAATACCAAGAAGCCAAGTTGGAGTCCCGGAAGCACTTGTCGCGAGGGCAGGAGCGGACATGGAGAAGCGCAGAAGAGCTCCGAGCGCCAACCAAGAAACTCTCCGCGACGAAAGGTAAGCATCGGGGCAACTTGCAGAAGAGCGCACGGCCTTCATCCTTGAGAAGGCCGCGGTGAGGAGGAGCAGCGGCCGCTGTCGAGAAGCTCTCCGCACAGAAAGCGAGCTGGGCGCAGCGGAAGGTCAACCTGGACAGCCACAAAGAAGACCTTGCTGCTGCGAGGAGTCACTTGGCGGGCGCTTAAGGAAGCGAAGGATGCTGCCGCAGCCGCCGAGGCCGCCAAGGAAGAGTTGAAGGCGAAGGTGGCATACCGGAGGCCAGCCTCAAGAAGAGTGGCGAGGAGCTTGCCGCGCTCAAGCACGAGCGCGAGAAGGACGCTTACACCCTTGGCGAGCTGCAGGGCCGTCTCGCCGATAGGGGCAAGGAGCTCGACGCCGCCAAAGATTCCAAGGCGGATCTTGAGCTGAAGCTGACCACTCTGACGCAGACGTTGGACGGCGCCAGAGAGCGGGAAGTGGGCCTGTTGGAGACGATCAAGGCCAAGGAGGAGCTGCTAGCGAATGTTGTCTCCACCCAGAGCGCCTGGAGGGAGAGTGTGGAGCATCGGATCAAGGTCTTGTGGACACCGCCGCCGACATCCACAACGAGCCGATGGAGCTGGGGATGGCGGACCTTGCATACTCCTCCGACGAGCATCTCCAACCCAGCGCCAAGCTCAGTTTATTCTTCAAAGGCGTGGTGACGGGCCTCCAGCGACTCCGGGAAGAGGTCCCAAAGCAGCTGGCCGAGGAATCACGCCAAATCTCTGCAGGAGCCCTCGAGAAGGTGTTGATAAAGGTGGCATTCCGCAATCCGGGCCTCAACCTTAACGGCGTCCTCAGATCCTTGCCGCCAGATGCCAACGTGGAGGAGTTTCAAAGCCCTTGTCGCACCCATTGTGGACAAGGTGAACAAGATCAAGCGGATTGATGGCGACCGCGTAGACTAGGCCGCCAATTTTATCCTTCCCTTGTCGCCGATCATGTTTAGAACACTTTGTTAGATCAGCGACAAGTTATTTTGTAATATACTCTATCTTAGGCGATCAATGCAACGTTATTTCCTCTACTTGATTCCTTCCTTTGTACGTTTCTGCCCTACGCATTTGGGGGACTTGTCGGTGCGGGCACCTTTGTCATGAAGCGCCGAGTGCGAACGTCAAGAGCAAGTGCCGCCTCCGACAAGCAACCTTGTCGCGACTAGCCGCAGCTCACTTAAGTTGTTGAGCGGACTCGAAACAAAGTAAGGGCGCGACTAGCTCTGCGAGTTGGTTCCTCTGCGCAGGTTTTCCATACAAAGTACTCTCGTTCGAGGAAGATAACTTAAAATTTAAAAATTGATTGCTCAAACTTTGGCAACTTAGCTTTTTCATCTTTTGCTTCCCGACATAAGCAAAACTTCCTCGGCGGTGCCTGGTCCATAGTATTATCTTCTCCTTCCCCCTAGTTAACTTGTGCGCGAGGGAGCCTTCCTTTCTTTGAGAAAAGAGAAAGAAGAGAAAATAAAGTTATGGAGCCCAAGCGGCTCGATTTTGCTTACCGGGTGTGGTTCTTTGCATAAAGTGTTAGCCAAAACATGCAATAAAATGATGAAAGCAAGAATTTGACAAGTTGTGCGCAACACATGAGCTTTACTGATGCATGGGGTCTGCGCCCGGCTTTGTACAAAGGATTACATGCAACAGCGGCAAGACTTGTACAAAAGGTGGTTGCCGGAACGGGTTCCGGCAACCGCGCCCTATGGGTAAAACTTACGAAGATGCTCAATGTTCCAGGAGTTGCTCACCGGGATGCCATCTTCGGTCTCAAGGCGGACAGCGCCAGGCCTAGTGACTCGTTTCACCCGATAAGGGCCTTCCCACTTTGGCGTCAACTTGTTTGAATTCTTGGCGGATTGAACGCGCCGAAGAACAAGGTCGCCTTCCTCGAGACTTCTGGCACTAACTTTGCGGCTATGGTAGCGACGCAAAGCTTGCTGGTAGCAAGCAGCTCGCCGCCCTTTGAAAGACGATCCTCCTCAAGGAGCAGCGCGTCATCTTGTCGCAGCTGCTCTTGCTCAAGCTTCATCGTGGCGAGCACTCGAGGCGATCCGTATACGAGTTCCGTGGGAGAACTGCCTCTGCTCCATAGACTAGAGCAAAAGGTGTCCGGCGGTGGCTCGATTTGGTGTCGCCCCGATCGACCAAAGAACCACCGGCAGCTCCTCGATCCAGCTTTCTTCCGCACTTGTGCAGCCCGTCGAAAGTTCTGGTCTTGAGCCCGCGCGACTTCAAGCATTTTCCCTCTGCTGACCGTTGCTTCTCGGGTGAGCAACGGAAGCAAAGCAGACCTTGGCGCCAAGATCTTGGACGTCTTGCATGAAGGTGCGACTTCGTAAATTGTGTGCCGTTGTCGGTGATGATCCTGTTAGGGATTCCAAACGGCAAACAATCGACCAAGAACTTGATCGCCGATGTCTTGTCACCTTCCTCACCGCTTCCACTTCCGGCCACTTTGTGAACTTGTCGATGGCGGCGTACAAGTACTCGAAGCCCCGACAGCTCGGGGAAGGGCCGAGGATGTCGAGCCCCAGGACCGAAAGGGCCGGGATAAAGGGATCATCTGGAGAGCTTGAGCTGGCTGGAGTATTTGTTTGGAATGGAACCGCACGCTTCACACTTGGTTACTTGTGCAGTTGCATCTGGAGGGCTGTCGGCCGGAAGAAACCTTGCCGGAAAGCTTTGCCGGCAAGTGCTCTTGCGCCAATGTGGTGACCACATATGCCTCCGTATCTCTCGCCAACAGCTTCATCCATCTTCCCCGTGAATACACTTCAATTTCACACCGTTGAGTCTTCTTCTGTACAGTATGCTGTCGACAAACTGGTACATACTTGACTGCCGGGATACTCTTTCCGCTTCTTCTTGCTCTTCGGGAAGTTCTCCTGTCTGAAGGAAAAGGACAATCGACTGCGCCCATGCTGGAGCTTGTGGCTCGACAACAAGGACTAAAGGCACATCTGCTGCTGCGGGAACGTTAGCTTCTACGGCAAGAACCTGCGGATCTGCCGGAGCTTGTTGCTCCCCGGCAAGCTTGCCGGAGCAAGACTTGTCGGAAGCGTCTGCTTCAACGAAACAAACCCTGGGGCCTGTCGGAGCAGATCGCCTCAAAGATCGTTGGAATTGATCTTGGGGACCTTCGCAACGACGGCTTCGGGAAGCTCTGCCGGAAAGTAGTCACCAGAGATCAACTTCCTCTTCTTGCTCTGTCCAGTTGACGGTGTTACGGTTGGTTGAGTCAGCTTAAGCACGAAAATCCCTGGTTCCACATGCAACTTAAGTGCAGCACACTTTGACAGGCCGTCAGCAATGTCATTCTGAGCTCTTGGAACATGTTCCATTTGCAGGCGTCAAAGTGCTCTTCTAGCTTCCTCACTTCATCGACGTAGGCTTCCATCAACGGACTCTGATAATCTTTGTTGACTTGGCGGACGACAAGCTGCGAGTCACCCCTGACAATAAGCTTCTTGATCCCAAGGTCCATGGTGATCCTGAGACCGGCAAGCAAACCTTCATACTCTGTAGTATTGTTTGTTGCTTGCTCCTTGGGAAAGTGCATCTGGACTACGTACTTGAGGTGCTCTCCGGTGGGTGCGATAAGCAGCATGCCGGCACCGGCACCTTGCAGCGAGAAGGCACCATCAAAGTACATTAGCCACTCTTTGCTTGTTTCCTTGACGGGAATGCTCATCTCCGGTATCTCTTCATCTGGCGTTGGCGTCCACTCTGCTATGAATTCTGCCAATGCTCTGCTTTGGATAGTTGAAGTGCTTTCAAACTTGAGACCAAAGCTCGACAGTTCCAGTGCCCACTCGACAATCACCTTTTGTTGCCTCTGGATTCTGCGGTATCCTCTTCAGCGGAAAGCGGTGACAACTGTGATCTCATGTGCTTGGAAGTAATGGCGCGCAGCTTTCTCGAGGCCATGAGGAGGCGAAAAGCAATTTACGCACACCGTAGTACCTTGACCTAGCCCCCTGCAGGAGGGAACTGACAAAGTAAACTGGGCGCTGCACCATCCTTTTCTGCATCTGTTTATGCGTCTGCACGGGTTCGTCCTTGTCGGGACCAGAGCTTGTCGGCGAAGCCCCCTGCTTGTCGCCGGATGTGCTTGCCGTGGTTGCTGGCTCGTCATCCGCCTCCCTCTCCGCTACTAATGCAGCACTAACTACTTGATTGGTTGCCGCTATATATAGCAGCAACTTCTCCTGTGGTTTAGGTGCGACAAGTGTTGGAGTGGAGGACATGTATCTCTTTAAGTCCTGCAGCGCAGCCTCCGCTTCGGGAGTCCATTTCATTGGACCTGCCTTTTTCAAAATCTTGAAAACGGCAGTATGCGTTCAGCAGAATCTGAAATAAACTTCTTTGAGAGCAGCTACGCAACCGGCAAGTCTTCGTACATCCTTGACGCGCTTTGGTGCTTCAATTTGCTCAATGGCCTTGATCTTGTCGGGATTGGCTTCAATCCCTCGCTGAGACACGAAGAACCCGAGAAGCTTGCCGGAAGGAACTCCAAACACGCACTTCTCGGGGTTGAGCTTGAGGTTGATCTTGCGCAGATTTGCAAAGGTCTCGTCCAAATCTTGAACCAGAGTTGCTTTGTCCTTGCTTTTGACCACTATGTCGTCCATGTAGGCTTCTACATTTCTGTGCATTTGCGGCTCAAAAGCGTCATGGACTACCCTTGCAAACGTTGAACCAGCATTCTTCAAACCGAAAGGCATCTGTATGAAATAAAGATGTGCCACATGGTGTAATGAATGCGGTCTTCTCCTCATCTTCTTCAGCCATGAAGATCTGATGGTATCCTGAGTATGCATCAAGAAAGCGAAAGCAAATCACATCCAGCCGTGGAGTCAACAATCTGGTCGATGCGCGGTATGGGAAATGGATCTTTGGGACAAGCTTTATTAACATCCGTGAAGTCAATACAAAGTCTCCATTTCCCATTTTCTTTGCATGCGACTACAGGATTGGCCAACCACGTAGGATGGAGCACTCCTCGACAAGGCCTGCTGCTTCCGGTTTCTTGATCTCTTCGCTATGAATTCTTGGCGCTCCTTTGCTTGCTTCACGACTTTTTGCTTGATGGGCAGCGCGATGAGGACAAACGGCGGGCGGTGCTCAATCACTTCCACAGGAACACGGGGATGTCGACGGTTGCCATGCAAACACGCCGACATTCGCCTAGGAAAGCAACGAGCGCGCCTTCCTATTTAGAGTCGAGAGAGGCACTTATGGTGAAGGTACCACCAGTGCCGTCCTCCTTGGCGGGCACCTTCTTGGTCTTTGGCGGAGCTACCATCTTCTTCTTGCACTTGCCGGTGGAGCTCGATGGTGCATCCTCGACGGTAGCGCAGCACTCCGAAGAGGTGCGCTTGCCAGTGGGCATCGAGCTCTTGCGGACTTGGACTTTGTCTTCTTCCCCGGGAGCTTCAGCGGCAAGTGTTTCAATAATCTGTCGCGTTGCTGCATCCCGGTAGATCTTGTCGGCAAAGATAAGGGCATCCTTCTTGTCGCCATGGACAGAGATGACGCTTATCGGGCCTGGCATCTTGAGTAAGTTGTAGGCGTAGTGAGGGGCTGCCATGAATTTTGCGAGTGCTGGACGACCAAGTATCCCATTGTAAGGCAATGGGAAATCGGCAACGTCGAATGTGACCCTCTCGGTCCTAAAGTTCAGCTCACGCCAAATGTTACCGGTAGCGTAATCTTCCCTTCGGCTTGCTCCTTCCCAGATTAATTCCTTGGAAGGTGCCGGTCTCTTCGAGCTTCATTGTCGAGGATTTGAAGCTTCGGAGCACCGCGGAGGAGATCAGATTCAAGCCGCCCCACCGTCAACTAGCATCTTGGTGACCTTGAGGTTGCGGATGGTTGGTGAGACCAACATCGGCAAGCACCCGACCGCAGATTATGCGATCGGTGGTCCTCAATATCAAAGACGATAGGCGTCTTTGGACCACTTCGAGGCGTGCGTGACTCTACGGATGGTTCCGCTGCATCGACCTCCCGCATCCATTGCTTGAGTTGGCGGTGGGAGGTATGCAGGGAAGCACCTCCGTCAACGCAGAGGACCTCTGTGGCTTTCTGAAACTCCTGCTCATCGGTGTCGTCGTCTTCCATATCTTCATCGTCGTCATCATCTTCATCCTTGTCGCGACCGCGGGGAGGTCTGTCTCCTTGCCGCTGCTTGGCCTTGCCGCGGCGCCCTCCCCGGCCGGGACGTTTCTTGCTTGCTCCCCCAGCACCTTCCTGGGCCTTCTCCTTGTCGCGCCGCTCATACTCAGCCTTCTACTGCTCAACAAGCTGCTCGACCTTCTTGCAGCTCTGGAGGTCGTGGCCCTTGGTGCGGTGGATCTTGCAGTACTGCTTGCCGGAGCCGTCGTGCTTGTCGGCGGCCGCCACAGATCGGCAGTGATTGGCGTCGGCAACCTCCTTACCGGAGCCACCAGCCTTGGCGTTCTTGTCGCCACCTCCGTTCTTGGGACTGCTCAACAGCTAACACTTCTACGCCTTTCTTCTTTACATTTGCCTCGCCCGGCTCTTCTTTGCAGGCGGTCTCCTCATTGTCGAGATCCTGCTTCGCATTCTCTCCGGAGTCTCCTCCCTTCCTCGGTAGCGTGCACACTTGTCGGCCAAGGCGTACAGCTCACTAACGTCCTTGACTTTGCACATCGCCATCTCCTCCCTCATCCTGCGGTTCCGCATGTTACGATGAAACGCGCTGATCACCATGGCAGGGTGGACATCTGGGATGTTGTAGTGCACATGGCTGAATCTCTGAATGAACTTGCGCAGGGACTCTCCTTCCTTCTGGCGAGCAGATGAAGGTCACTCTCTTGGCCATGAGGTTTGTGGCCACCTGTGAAGGCGCCAACAAACTGATGGCATAGATCTTCCCAAGAGGATATGGAGCTGTCCGGCAAGTGCATGAGCCAAGATCGGCGTTGGGCTTGAGCACGGCGGGAAGTAGTTGGCGAGGATCTTGTCGTCCCGCCCCCGCAGCCTGCACCGCGATGGTGTAGCTGCCGAGGAACTTCGATGGATGCGTCCTGCCATCATACTTCTCCCGCACGTCTGGTTTGAAGTTTTTCTGGCTGGGCCACTTTGGACTTGCCGCAGCTCACGAGTGAACGCAGGGCAACCTACAGCGTCTGACAAGTCGCTGGCTCCTCTGGCGCGCATGTCAGCAGAAGGCCCAGCGCTTGTCGGACTGACGTCGCGCTTCTCTCCGGCGCTTGATGCGAGTTCGAGCGTCCTCTTGTTGTCGCTCATGAAGAACTTGGCGGTGATCGCGGCGAGCTCGCGGATCCGACGACGCGGTGGAGTCGCTGTTGAGGTGGATCCGGTGAGTCGGCGATCTTGGCCTTCGGGGCGGAGAGTGCATGGTAGTTGCACCTCCGACAGTCTCGTCGCCACTGGCGCGTGCCTTGTCGTCTTGCCGCGGCAACGACGGCGTTGGTTGCCGCGGAGCGTCGCCGTTGGCAAAGCCGATGACGCTCTGGATAGTGGCCCTCCACTCGTCGACCTTGTCGGCCGTTGGAGGTAGTCGAGGCAGGCGAGCTCTCGCCGGAGCTTCTGCTGGAGTAGTGGGCGGCATTGGCGAGCGGTGCGAGGCGGGATATGCTCGGACTTCTAACTATGTTAGAAGGAGCAGCACCCATCCAGCGACCGTATCTCACTCGTGCCGGCATGTTGGCGCGCATGCTGGTCTTGAGGGTTTCGATCCAACGAGCGTATGGCATTGTGAACGCCATGGCGTTGTTGGTCCAGCGTCTCTGAGATGGGCGCGGGGATGCGCGGACGCCGAGGTTTGCGGGCCTTGTCCTTGGACTTGGCAACGTCGCGAACACCTTCGTCGGCGCCCGTTCCTCCGCCCGGCGTCCGCCGCACCACCCGTTCTGCGGTGATGGTGGAATGCGATGCAGACGGCTCTGCTGCCGCGAAGCCTTCTTCTTGGTGGCATGTTGAGGAAGATGCTGAGGGCGCTGTTCGTGTGAACGTCGGATCAGATTCACACGGCCTCGGCGCCCCTACAGCGCGCCAAAGATGTCGGGGAGGCTGATCGTACCCACGAACACCTATGGGGCCGGTGGACCAGGCCCCTTGTGGTTCGGAGGGGGGAGGAGATCGCACGAAGAGCGGATCAAGGCGAGGCACACGAGCAGTTTACCCAGCTTCGGAGCTCTCTGGAGAAAACTCCTACTGCTGCTTGTTTGATGTATTGTGTTCTTGCTAGGGAGCGATGCGGGCTACAAAACCTAGCATGAGCGTATCTGGGCTCGAATGAGTCGAATGAACCGAACCCACCGAGCCGAACCGAACCCCCTCTACGTTGCGCATGGGCCTCCTTTTATATGCTAAAGGGTCTCCGGCTGTGGCAACATAGGCGAGGGTACAAATGTAAAACAGGAATTGGTACACCTACTCGAGCGATTATACGATTGCAAAATACCTAACCCTGACGGCAAGGGACAAAAGCAATAAATGCCCGTCTGTGTCGCCCGAACAGTGCAACAGAGACCGTCAGGTGCGCCACCACTCGCCACGATGGCAAGCTTGTCAGCGCCGCTTATCGCTGCTCTCCGCTGGCTGCACAGCCTCTTGACACGCGCGCATGGAATGGTCCCATGGCGACACGTTCTTTGGATGAGCTGGAGCGGAGGCGGAGAGAGGTTGCTTGCCACGACAAGCGCCTTGCAGCGGCGAATCCTTGTCGGCGTCCGGAGGCTTGTCGCACTCCGAGCCTTCGGCAAGCTCCTCTTCTTGGGGCCTTGTCTTCCGCATGCCTTGAGTGGCCTTCCGGCGAGCTCCTCTTGCCGGGCCTTGTCTTCTTAGTCAAATACTTTGTTCTTGAATGGCTCCAAAGGAGCCACGGAGGATCTTGGCGGTGACCAAGCAAACCCTGCCGCGGGGTGCTGCAACTGTCCGTGCACGAGTACGGGATACTAGGGTACCCCTACTCTAGTACACCGACACTAATTGCACCCAAGGTCTCCAGTTTAGGCGCACCACAATTATTGAAGGTTTATAACAACAATTAAGGAGCAACCTTTGAAGTGAAGGGGCGTCTTCGATGATGAGCTCCTGTCCTTCAAAATGAATTCCAATGCTTACAAGGTGAGATGACTTTATTTTGAGACAAGGGATATGGATTCCTATTCCAAAACAAGCACCAAACAACTGCGGTCGGGCAGCTAGAGTGGATGATGCTGTGAAGTGAGGCCACCGACAGATCAACAAACACAAGCGCAAGTTTTTTCAACACTGGTAGTCGAAGCATTTGTACCAGATAGTCTGCTAGATGGCACCAGGTCAAGGTGACGGTGTGGAGAGAGGAGGAAAACCATGAGATGGGCATCGGTGGTGAGTGCATAGATGCAGCTCTTGGTGGAAACCTATGGCTGTAATGGTAGAACTCAAGCTGCTGTAGTTTATCAAATTGACGGGATGTCAGGCAGGCGGCCACCGTGCAGGTTATGTCTAGCAGGTAGCATGCCGGGATGCAGATGCGTTGAACGGAGCCCCCGTGGGAGGAGATGATGGCTCCGGGGAGTTCAGAATCATCATCGACAGATAGCTGACGACAGTCGAGATTAAGAGGCGCGGTGCGCCATAGAGTGCGCCACCGAGATGCGAGGACTTGTGTGCGGCAGCCATCCTTGGTGGGGAGAAGGGAGATGATCTCCCCAAGGATTATGTCCGGGAGATCGCTGATGCGGTCCGCTAGAGATTCTACTGGTTCCTCAGGTCCAGGGGGGCTTACTGGCCGCACAGCCGGGTCGAAGATCTACATCCGGTGGCGGCGCTGGTCGGAGCCTCATATGCGTTCATACCAATCTGAAAGAAAAAAATGGCATAACATGTAGACACTCAAAATCAATTCCCAAGATCAGGAAGAAAAAAGGCACAAACATATATGTAGGTCACTAACCGGTTTTCCGTCGGAGTTGCAGTTGTTGCCGGAGTTGCTGTTGCCCTCTGGCTCCAGTTGGGGGGGGGGCACGACTGCGCCGACGAATTCAAGGTCATGCTGCTGCCCGCGCGAGACCTCGTCGGCGGCAACTGAAACCTCTGTGGCCAGCTTGACGCGTTGTGCGGGTGCTTCACCAGCCCCGGCGTCGCCACTCCCTCCGATGGTGTGCTTCGGCGGCATCGTCATACGCTCCGGAGTCCAGACGTCGGTGACCACTGTGGAACGGGGGTGCAGCCGCCTATCATGGCTGGCGGCTCGGGCGCGCAATTAATATGGACCAGTGGGAGCGAGGCAGGCTGCGGTCAGTAGTTGTCTCGCCTCCCGGTGAGCCTGCGCGGCGGACGTCTGCCATTCCTACAATCATTTCACACAGCTACTCGCACGCCTCCCCGCCGATACACACACCTGCACCCACGCCTCTCGGTATGCCTGCACAGCGGACTGCTTGCAAGCATCCTGTCAACTCACGCCTGCTCGCACTACAAACGGGGCGTGTGGCAGCACGTATATTTTTTGGTTTATTTTCCGCCGCTTCACTGAACCGTTTGCATTGAAGAGATGCACAAATACTGCGTTGAACATCTCACACGCTTCCTGGTGAACCTGCGCAACGGACGAGTTCTGGATTTACTAGAATTTAAAAACTAGGCATCTAAATGTTTTGCCGGAAATCAACAGTGCCCTGGTGTTTGAAATTCATTCTCATTTCTTGCATGGGACCTAAGCATGCAAATAAGGACACAGATTTGATTTTTCAACCAATTTATAGTCACTGGAGCATGCACATGTAGTTCAAATTTGAATTGTGCACATAAATGCATTGAAAACTCACTTAATGCATAAAAATGTCCAATAGAACCCCAAAAAATCACAAAATTTGACACGACACTCATGTTGTTCTATGTTGGCATGAGAAAAAAATTTGAAAGCAATAAGAGGCAATGGATATCGTTTCGTACCCAAAGGTGGGACATTCCCTACCTAAAACCATCATGCTTGTTGTGAGAAGCTCCGGTTTGTGAGAAGCATATACCCAAACCTGCCCCAAATGGGACAAAATTTGTACCACGGCATGTTGATGCCGCTCCATTATAGCATGCCAAGTTTCATGAATTTCAGACGAGTTTTGGATTTACTAGAATTTAAAAACCAGGCATCTCAATGTTTTGCCGGCAATCAACGGTGCCCTGGTGTTTGACATTCATGCCCATTTCTTGCATGGGACCTAAGCATGCACCCAAGGACAAAGATTTGATTTTTCAACCAATTTATATGCACTGGAACATGTGCATGTAGTTCAAATTTCAATTATGCACATAAATGCATTGAAAACTCACTTAATTCATAAAAATGTCCAAACGAACCCTGAATAATTCCAATTCTTTTATGATCACTTCAGGTAAAAGGTCTAGCAATTCAAACACCGTCCATGGCCGCTGTGACCCCATTATGTAATTCGAATCAAGACAAAAAATCAAGTACATCCCACACAGTTTATTATAACCAACCGTGTAAGATGCATCACAAATATCTTCGGACCATGTCTGAATAAGGGACCGTGTCTGATGACACTTCGCGCGCCAGTTTTTTGGCTGAAGCGATTCCAAATTTTCAGCTTCCACGGAAATATCTACCTCCCCACCCCTCCCCCTTACCAACAGCCACATTCCCCCCCTTTCCGCCTTCCTTTCCAAGTTGAAACCTTCACTCCTTGCTTGCAGCGCCGTCGCCTCCTCGCAGGTGACCCTCCTCCACGCTGCTCGGCCTCGCCTATCCAGGCGGGTAATCCACACCCGACCCCCATCCTCGTCCTCCTTCCACATCCCACATGCCCCAACCGCCGGCGCGAGCACGACACCTTCCACCCAAATCACCGACCCCTCCACCAAATAAGCGCCGGCTTAAGCCATGGTGCACGCAGTATAGCCAGGACCTCAAGGAGCATTTGGTAGCGGAGAAGCAAATCGCGGCCGCACGCGCAGATGAGGTCGCGATGGCTGCCATTCGTGCCGACCCCCAGATCTTGGAGGAGCACCTCGCCGTCGAGGCCACCGTTGACGCCTCGCGCGCCGACGCCGCAACGCGGTTGGCTGCTTTAAACGACAGTTCGTGGTGTTTTCTCGAGGCCACCGTCGGTGCCTTCGACAAAGACTACAAGGTGTTTTCTCAGCGTGCACATGCTTACCTCATCTCGAGAGCTAGCAGGTTGGTGCCTGGAGCGGCTCAGGCAACTCACCACTACAACAAGGGCACCCACAATGCGGAGGCCTCACCCTCTTCCATGTCCAAGGAGCCAATCATCATCGATATCTCCGACAATGTGGAGTAGCTTGTCTTATTAGCTCACTATAAGGACCCATGTTCAGTTTGCTAGCTACTGCCTTTCCTTAATAAATTCTAGTGAATTATGCTATCTACTTTCACCATGCAATCTTCTGCTATAGTGTATATGTTCTATATGTCATGCAATGTGGTGTTCAATTAACTGCTTGGTTCAATTCTGCAAATGTGATGTTTGATTCTTCAGGGTGCAATATTTCCAAGTTGTTAAGCATGCTTGGTTTGGTTAACTGTCTGATCTTCTATTAGGAGTATGTTATATTGTTCAATTGGTGTTTAGTTAATGATACGCCTCGAACGTATCTATAATTTTTGATTGTTCCATGCTATTATATTATCTATTTTGGATGTTTAATGGGCTTTATTATACACTTTTATATTATTTTTGGGACTAACCTACTAACCAAAGGCCCAGTGCAAATTGCTATCTTTTTTTGCCTATTTCAGTGTTTCGCAGAAAAGGAATATCAAACAGAATCCAAACGAAATGAAACCTTTGGGAGAGTGATTTTTGGAACAAACGCAATCCAGGAGACATGGAGTGGACGTCAAGGAAGCGACGAGGTGGCCACGAGGCAGGGAGGCGCGGCCAGGGGGGTAGGCGTGCCCCCCACCCTTGTGGGCCCCTCATGGCTCCCCCAACCGACTTATTTCGCCTATATATGTTCATATACCCCGAAAACATCCAGGAGTACCACGAAACCCTATTTCCACTGCGGCAACCTTCTGTACTCGTGAGATCCCATCTTGGGGCCTTTTCCGGCGGTCTGTCGAAGAGGAAATCAATCACGGAGGGCTTCTACATCAACACCATAGCCTCTCCGATGATGTGTGAGTAGTTTACCGCAGACCTTCGGGTCCATAGTTATTAGCTAGATGGCTTCTTCTCTCTCTTTGGATCTCAATACAAAGTTCTCCTCGATTCTCTTGGAGATCTATTCGATGTAATTCTTTTTGCAGTGTGTTTGTCGAGATCCCATGAATTGTGGGTTTATGATCAAGATTATCTATGAACAATATTTGAATCTCCTCTGAATTCTTTTATGTATGATTTGATATATTTGCAAGTCTCTTCGAATTATCAGTTTGGTTTGGCCTACTAGAATGATCTTTCCTGCAATGGGAGAAGTGCTTAGCTTTGGGTTCAATCTTGCGGTGTCCTTTCCCAGTGACAAAAGCGGCAGCAAGGCACGTATTGTATTGTTGCCATCGAGGATAAAAATATGGGGTTTATATCATATTGCTTGAGTTTATTCCTCTACATCATGTCATCTTGCCTAATGCGTTACTCTGTTCTTATGAACTTAATACTCTAGATGCATGCTGGATAGTGTTCGATGCGTGGAGTAATAGTAGTAGTAGCAGAATCATTTCGGTCTACTTTTCGCAGACGTGATGCCTATATACATGATCATGCCTAGATATTCTCATAACTATGCGCTTTTCTATCAATTGCTCGACAATAATTTGTTCACCCAGCGTAGATTATGCTATCTTGAGATAAGCCACTAGTGAAACCTATGGCCCCCGAGTCTATTTTCCATCATATTAATCTCCCTTCAACTAGCTATTTATGTCGCCGTTTATTTTGCAATCTTTACTTTTCAATCTATACAACAAAAATACCAAAAATATTTATCTTATTATCTCTATCAGATCTCACTTTTGCAAGTGGCCGTGAAGGGATTGACAACCCCTTTATCGCGTTGGTTGCAAGGTTCTTATTTGTTCATGTAGGTACAAGGAGACTTGCGTGTAGTCTCCTACTGGATTGATACCTTGGTTCTCAAACCGAGGGAAATACTTATGCTACTTTGCTGCATCACCCTTTCCTCTTCAAGGGAAAACCAACGCAGTGCTCAAGAGGTAGCAAGAAGGATTTCTAGCGCCGTTGCCGGGGAGTCTACGCACAAGTCAAGACATACCAAGTACCCATCACAAACCCTTATCCCTCGCATTACATTATTTGCCATTTGCCACTCGTTTTCCTTTCCCCTACTTCACCTTTGTCATTTTATTCGCCCTCTTTTTCCGTTCGCCTCTTTTCGCTTGCCCCTTGTGTGTTTGTGTGTTGGATTGTTTATCACAATGGCTCAAGACAATACTAAATTGTGTGACTTTTCCAATACCAACAACAATGATTTTCTTAGCACTCCGATTGCTCCCATTACCGATGTTGAATCTTGTGAAATTAATGCTGTTGTGCTGAATCTTGTCATGAAAGATTAATTCTCTGGCCTTCCTAGTGAAGATGCCGCTACCCATATAAACAACTTTATTGATTTGTGTGATATGCAAAAGAAGAAAGATGTGGATAATGATATTGTTAAATTGAAGCTATTTCCGTTTTCGCTTAGAGATCATGCTAAAAATTGGTTTTCGTCTTTGCCCAAAAATAGTATTGATTCATGGAATCAGTGCAAAGATGCTTTTATCTCTAAGTATTTTCCTCCTGCTAAGATCTTCTCTCTTAGAAACGATATTATGAATTTTAAGCAACTTGATCATGAGCATGTTGCACAAGCTTGGGAGAGGATGAAATTAATGATACGTAATTGTCCCGCACATTTTTTATGCTGGATTGAATTTTCCTTCTAGAAATATTTTAGATTAGGCCGGGGGAGGCACTTTTATGGAAATCACTTTAGGATAAGCTACTAAAATCCTAAATAATATTATGGTTAATTATTCTCAATGGCACACCGGAAGATCTACTAGTAAAAAGGTTCATGCGATAGAAGAGATTAATGTTTTGAGTGGAAAGATGGATGAACTTATGAAGTTGTTTGCTAATAAGAGTGTTTCTTCTAATCCTAATAATATGGCTTTTTCTACTTTGATTGAGAATAATAATGAATCTATGGATGTAAATTTTGTTGGTAGGAACAATTTTGGTAACAACGCGTATAGAGGAAACTTTATTCCTAGGCCGTATCCTAGTAATTCCTCTAATAATTATGGTAATTCCTACAACAACTCTTATGGAAATTTTAATAAGTTGCCCTCTGATTTTGAGACTAGTGTTAAATAATTTATGATTTCTCAAAAGAATTTCAATGCTTTGCTTGAAGAAAAATTGCCTAAGATTGATGAATTGGCTAGGAACGTGGATAGAATTTCTCTTGATGTTGATTCTTTGAAACTTAGATCTATTCCACCTAAGCATAATATCAATGAGTGTCTCAAAGCTATGATGATGAGTGCAAAGAAAGAACCGCTAGGATGCATGCTAAAAAAGATTTCTTTATGAAAGCGTGTTCTTCTAGTTTTCATGATAATAAGGATGAACATCTAAAAGTTATTGACGTGTCTCCAATGAAATCTTTGTTTTCCAATATGAATCTTGATAATGATGGGACTGGAGATTGGTCAACTTTAGTTAGAAGGCGTCCCAATGATTCGGAGATTTTAGATCTTGATGCAAAAATTGGTAAAAGTGGGATTGAAGAGGTCAAAACTTTACATAGCAATGAACCCACTATTTTGGATTTCAAGGAATTTAATTATGATAATTGCTCTTTCATAGATTGTATTTCCTTGTTGCAATCCGTGTTAAATTCTCCTCATGCTTATGATCAAAATAAAGCTTTTACTAAACATATCGTTGATGCTTTAATGCAATCTTATGAAGAAAAGCTTGAACTAGAAGTTTCTATTCCTAGAAAACTTTATGATGAGTGGGAACCTACTATTAAAATAAAGATTAAAAATCATGAATTCTATGCTTTGTGTGATTTTGGTGCTAGTGTTTCCACGATTCCAAAAACTTTGTGTGATGTGTTAGGTTTCCGTGAATTTGATGATTGTTCTTTAAACTTGCATCTTGCGGATTCCACCATTAAGAAACCCATGGGAAGGATTAATGATGTTCTTATTGTTGCAAATAGTAATTATGTGCCCCTGTAGATTTCATTGTTCTTGACATAGATTGCAATCCTACATGTCGTATTATTCTTGGTAGACCTTTCCTTAGAACGATTGGTGCAATTATTATATGAAAGAAGGGAATATTAGATTCCAATTTCCATTAAGGAAGGGCATGGAACACTTTCCTAGAAAGAAAATTAAATTGCCTTATGAATCTATTATGAGATCCACTTACGGATTACATACCAAAGATGATGATACTTAGATCTATTTTCGTTTTTATGCCTAGCTAGGGGCGTTAAACGATAGTGCTTGTTGGGAGGCAACCCAATTTTATTTCTGTTCCTCGCTTTTTGTTCCTGTTTAATAATAAATAGTTGATATACCCTCTGGTTAGATGTGGTTTTATGTTTTAATTAGTGTTTGTGCCAAGTAAAACCTATAGGATCTTCTTGGATGATAGTTATTTGATCTTTCTGAAAAAGTCAGAAACTTTCTGGTCACGAAAACAATTGTTAAAAATCACCAGAAAGTGATATAATAATGATTCCAATTGCAGTAGATCAATAAAAAAATTATATAGGTCTTCCTATTTTGGTAGATTTTTATGAGTTATAGAACTTTGGGTTTGATACAGATTACTACAGACTGTTCTGTTTTTGACAGATTCTGTTTTTCGGGTGTTGTTTGCTTATTTTGATGAATCTATGGCTAGTATCGGGGGTATGAACCATAGAGAAGTTGTAATACAGTAGGTTTAACACCAATATAAATAAATAATGAGTTAAATACAGTCCTTAAAGTGGTGGTTTGTTTTCTTGCACTAACGGAGCTCATGAGATTTTCTGTTGAGTTTTGTGTTGTGAAGTTTTCAAGTTTTTGGGTAAAGATTTGATGGATTATGGAATAAGGTGTGTCAAGAGCCTAAGCTTGGGGATGACCAAGGCACCCCAAGGTAAAATTCAAGGACAACCAAAAGCCTAAGCTTGGGGATGCCCCGGAAGGCATCCCCTCTTTTGTCTTCGTCTATCGGTAACTTTACTTGAGGCTATATTTTTATTCACCACATGATATGTGTTTTGCTTGGAGCGTCTTGTATGATTTGAGTCTTTGTTTTTTAGTTTACCACAATCATATTTTCTGTACACACCTTTTGGAGAGACACACATGAATCGGAATTTATTAGAATACTCTATGTGCTTCACTTATATCTTTTGAGCTAGAATTTTTTTGCTCTAGTACTTCACTTATATCTTTTTAGAGAACGGTGGTGGTTTTATTTTATAGAAATTATTGATCTCTCATGCTTCACTTATATCATTTTGAGAGTCTTTTAGAACAGCATGGTAATTTCCTTTGGGTATAAAATTAGTCCTAATATGATAGGCATCCAAGACGGGTATAATCAAAACTTTCGTAAAAAGTTCATTGAATACTATGAGAAGTTTGATACTTGATGATTGTTTGAGATATTAAGATGGTGATATTAGACTCATGATAGTTGAGTAGTTGTGAATTTGAGAAATACTTGTTCTAAAGTTTGTGATTCCCGTAGCATGCACGTATGGTGAACCGTTATGTGATGAAGTCGGAGCATGATTTATTTATTGATTGTCTTCTTTATGAGTGGCGGTCAGGGATGAGCAATGGTCTTTCCTACCAATCTATCCCCCTAGGAGCATGCGCGTAGTACTTCGTATTGACAACTAATAGATTTTTGCAATAAGTATGTGAGTACATTATGACTAATGTTGAGTCCATGGATTATACGCACTCTCACCCTTCCACCATTGCTAGCATCTCTAGTTGTTGGAAATATGCCCTAGAGGCAATAATAAATTAGTTATTATTATTATTTTTCCTTGTTCATGATAATCGTTTATTACCCATGCTATAATTGTATTGATAGGAAACTCAGATACATGTGTGGGTACATAAACAACACCATGTCCCTAGTAAGCCTCTAGTTGACTAGCTCGTTGATCAACATATGGTTATGGTTTCCTGACCATGGACATTGGATGTCGTTGATAACGGGATCACATCATTTGGAGAATGATGTGATGGACAAGACCCAATCCTAAGCCTAGCACAAAGATCGTAGTTCGTATGCTAAAGCTTTTCTAATGTCAAGTATCATTTCCTTAGACCATGAGATTGTGCAACTCCCGGATACCGTAGGAATGCTTTGGGTGCACCAAAGCGTCCTAGCAACGTAACTGGGTGGCTATAAAGGTGCACTACAGGAATCTCCGAAAGTGTCTGTTGGGATGGCACGAATAGAGAATGGGATTTGTCACTCCGTGTAACGGATAGTTATCTCCGGGCCCACTCGGTAGGACATCATCATAATGTGCACAATGTGACCAAGGGGTTGATCACGGGATGATGTGTTACGGAGCGAGTAAAGAGACTTGCCGTAACGAGATTGAACAAGGTATCGGGATACCGACGATCGAATCTCGAGCAAGTACAATACCGCTAGACAAAGGGAATTGTATCTGGGATTGATCGAATCCTCGACATCGTGGTTCATCCGATGAGATCATCGTGGAACATGTGGGAGCCAACATGGGTATCCAGATCCTGCTGTTGGTTATTGACGGAGAACGTCTCGATCATGTACGCATGGTTCCCGAACCCGTAGGGTCTACACACTTAAGGTTCGATGGCGCTAGGGTTATAAAGGAAGTTTGTATGTGGTTACCGAATGTTGTTTGGAGTCCGGATGAGATCCCGGACGTCACGAGGAGTTCGGAATGGTCCGGAGGTAAAGATTTATATATGGGAAGTCCTGTTTTGGTCACCCAAAAGTTTGGGTTTTATCGGTAACGTCTTTGGGACCACCGGGAGGTCCGGGGTCCACCAAGTGGGGCCACCATCCCGGAGGGCTGCATGGGCCAAGTGTGGGAGGGACCAGCCCAGGTGGGCTGGTGCACCCCCACAAGGGCCCAAGGCGCCTAGGGTTTTGGGGAGGGGGCGCACCCACCTAACAGGGCAAGTTTCCCTCCCCCCCTTGGCCGCCCCTCAGATGGGATCTTGGGCTGGCCGCCCCTAGGGTGGAACCCTAGGTGGGCGCAGCCCCTTCTCCCCTATATATCTTTGGAGGCAAAGGAGCAGCCCAACACACGAAGTTCTTCTCATGTTGGCGCAGCCCTACCTCTCTTTCTCCTCATATCTCGCGGTGCTTGGCGAAGCCCTGCTGGATCACCACGCTCCTTCACCACCACCACGCCGTTGTGCTGCTTCTGGATGGAGTCTTCCCCAACTTCTCCCTCTCTCCTTGCTGGATCAAGGCATGGGAGACGTCACCGGGTTGTACGTGTGTTGAACGCGGAGGTGCCGTCCGTTCGGCACTAGGATCTCCGGTGATTTGGATCCCGACGAGTACGACTCATTCAACCTCGTTCTCTTGAACGCTTCCGCTTAGCGATCTACAAGGGTATGTAGATGCACTCTCCTTCCTCTCGTTGCTATAATCTCCATAGATTGATCTTTGTGATGCGTAGAAAATTTTGAATTTCTGCTACGTTCCCCAACAGTGGTATCAGAGCTAGGTCTATGCGTAGTTTCTATGCACGAGTAGAACACAAGTTGTTGTGGGCGTTGATTTTGTTCAATATGCTTACCGTTACTAGTCCAATCTTGTTTCGACGGTATTGTGGGATGAAGCGGCCTGGACCGACCTTACACGTACACTTACGTGAGGCAGGTTCCACCGACTGACATGCACTTGTTGCATAAGGTGGCTAGCGGGTGCCAGTCTCTCCCACTTTAGTGGGATCGGATTCAATGAAAAGGGTCCTTATGAAGGGTAAATAGCACTTGACATATCACGTTGTGGTTTTTGCGTAGGTAAGAAACGTTCTTGCTAGAAACCCATAGCAGCCATGTAAAACATGCAAACAACAATTAGAGGACGTCTAACTTGTTTTTGCAGGGTATGCTATGTGATGTGATATGGCCAAAAGAATGTGATGAATGATATGTGATGTATGAGATTGATCATGTTCTTGTAATATGAATCCACGACTTGCATGTCGATGAGTATGACAACGGCAGAGCCATAGGAGTTGTCTTAATTTATTGTATGACCTGCGTGTCAATGAACAACGCCATGTAATTACTTTACTTTATTGCTAAACCGTTAGTCATAGTAGTAGAAGTAATAGTTGGCGAGACAACTTCATGGAGACACGATGATGGAGATCATGATGATGGAGATCATGGTGTCATGCGGTGGCGATGATGATCATGGAGCCCGAAGATGGAGATCAAAGGAGAAAAATGATTTTGGCCATATCATGTCACTGTTTGATTGCATATGATGTTTATCATGTTTATGCATCTTATTTGCTTAGAACGACGGTAGTAAATAAGATGATCCCTCATTAAAATTTCAAGAAAGTGTTCCCCCTAACTGTGCACCGTTGCGAAAGTTCGTTGTTTCGAAGCACCACGTGATGATCGAGTGTGATAGATTCTAACGTTCACATACAACGGGTGTAAGCCAGATTTACACACGCGAAACACTTAGGTTGACTTGACGAGCCTAGCATGTACAGACATGGCCTCGGAACACAAGAGACCGAAAGGTCGAGCATGAGTCGTATGGTAGATACGATCAACATGAAGATGTTCACCGATGATGACTAGTCCGTCTCACGTGATGATCGGACACGGCCTAGTTGACTCGGATCATTTAATCACTTAGATGACTAGAGGGATGTCTATCTGAGTGGGAGTTCATAAGACGAACTTAATTATCCTGAACATAGTCTAAAACCCTTTGCAAATTATGTCATAGCTCGCGCTTTAGTTCTACTGTTTTAGATATGTTCCTAGAGAAAATATAATTGAAAGTTGATGATGGCGATTGTGCGGACGGTAGAAGGCTTATGTCCTTAATGCACCGCTCGATGTCTTTGGACCTCGAGCGTTATGCGTGGATGTTGCAAACATCTGACATACACGTTTTGATGACTACATGATAGTTCGGTAATGTTAAATGGTTTAGAATTGAGGCACCGAGGACATTTTTGAAATGTCGCAGAACATATGAGATGCTCCAAGAGCTGAAATTGGGATTTCAGGCTCGTGCCCACGTCAAGAGGTATGAGTCCTCCGATGAGTTTTCTAGCCTACAAACTAAGGGAGAAGATCTCAATTGTTGAGCTTGTGCTCAAATTGTCTGAGTGCAACAATCACTTGAATCGAGTGGGAGTTGATCTTCCAGATGAGATAGTGATGTTTCTCCAAAGTCATTGCCACCAAGCTGCTAGAGCTTCATGATGAACTATAACATATCGAGGGATAGATATGATGATCCTTGAGCTATTCGCAATGTTCGACACATGAATGTAGAAATCAAGAAGGAGCATCAATTGTTGATGGTTAGTGAAACCACTAGTTTCAAGAAGGGCATGGGCAAGAAGGGTACTTCATGAAGCGGCAAATCGATTCTTGCTCGGTGAAGAAACCCAAGGTTGAACCCAAACCCGAGACTAAGTGCTTACGTAATGAGAGGAGCGGACATCAAGCGAGAACCACCCTAGATACTTGGTAGATGAGAAGGCTGGCAAGGTCGATAGAAGTATATTGGATATACATTGAATTGAATGTGTACTTTACTAGTACTCCTAGTAGCACCAGGGTATTAGATACCGGTTCGGTTGCTAAGTGTTAGTAACTTGAAATAAAAGCTACGGAATAAATGGAGACTAGCTAAAGGTGAGCTGACGATATGTGTTGGAAGTGTTTCCAAGGTTGATGTGATCAAGCATCGCACGCTCCCTCTACCATCGAGATTTGGTGTTTGCGTTGAGCATAGACATGATTGGATTATGTCTATCGCGATGCAGTTGTTCATTTAAGAAGAATAATGGTTACTCTGTTTATGTGAATACTACCTTCAATGGTCTTGCACCTAAAATGAATGGTTTATTGAAATCTCGATCGTAGTGATACACATTTTCATGCCAAAAGATATAAGGTAGTAATGATAGTACCGCTTACTTGTGGCACTGCCATGTAAGTCATATTGGTGTAAAAACGCATGAAGAAGCTCCATGTTGATTGATCTTTGGACTCACTCGTTTTGAAAAGTTTGAGACATGCGAACCATGTCTATTGGTGTATACGCATGAAGAAACTCCATGCAGATGGATCGTTTGGACTCACTTGATTTTGAATCACTTGAGATATGCAAATCATACCACATGGGCAAGATATTTGAAAAGCCACGTTTTCGGTGAGATGGAACAAGATAGCAACTTGTTGGAAGTAACACATTTTGATGTGTGCAGTCCAATGAGTCTTTGAGGCATGCTGATGAATATCGTTATGTTCTTACTTCACGGATGATTTAAGTGAATCTTGAGTGTATTTACTTGATGAAACACAAGTCTGAATTATTGAATGGTTCAAGTAATTTCAGAGTGAAGTTGAAGATCATCGTGACAAGAGGATAAAATGTCTATGATATGATCATAGAGATGAGTATCTGAGATTCTGAGCTCGCACATAATTAAGACATTGTGGAAATTGTTTGATGTATTAATACCGGAACACCATAGTGTGATGGTGTGTCCGAACATCATAGTTGCACCCTATCGGATATGGTGCGTACCATGATGTCTCTTATCGAATTACCACTATCGTTCGTGGGTTAGGCATTAGAGACAACCGCACTCACTTTAATAGGGCACCATGTAATTCCGTTGAGACGACACCGTTTGAACTATGGTTTGGAGAAACCTAAGTTGTCGTTTCTTGAAAGTTTGGGACTGCGACGCTTATATGAATGTTTCATCGTGATAAGCTCGAACCCAAAGCGGATAAATACATCTTCATAGGATACCCAAAATGGTAGGGTATACCTCCTATCTCAGATCCGAAAGCAATAGGGATTGTTTCTTGAATCGGGTCCTTTCTCGAGGAAAAGTTTGTCTCGAAAATTGAGTGGGAGGATGGTGGAGACTTGATATGGTTATTGAACCGTCACTACAATTAGTGTGTAGCAGGGCACGCGAATTTGTTCTGTGGCACCTACACCAATTGAAGTAGAAGCTTATGATAGTGATCCACGAAACTTGGATCAAGTCACTACCGTACCTCGTGGGGTGACAAGGATGCATACTACTTGAGTGGTACAGGTAATCCTGTCTTGAAGGTCATGTTGCTAGACAACAATGAACCTCTGAGCTATGGAGAAGCAATGGTGGGCCCATATTCCAACAAATGGTTAGAAGCCATAAAATCCGAGAGAGGATCCATGTATGAGAACAAAGCATGGACTTTGGTGGTCTTTCCCGATGATCGGCAAGCCATTGAGATAAATGGGTCTTTAAGAAGAAAACGGACATGGACGGTAATGTCACCGTCTATGAAGCTCGACTTGTGGCGAAGAGTTTTTCACAAGTTCAAGAAGTTGACTACGATGAGATTTTCTCATCCGTAGCGATTCTTAAGTCCGTTGGAATCATGTTAGCATAAGCTGCATTTATGAAATCTGGCAGATGGATGTCAAAACAAGTTTCCTTACCAGTTTTTCGTGAGGAAAGGTTGTATGTGATACAACCAGAAGGTTTTGACAATCCTGAAGAACGCTAACAAATATGCAAAACTCCGGCAATCCTTCTAAGGACTGGAGTAAGCATCTCGGAGTTGGAATGTACGCTTTGATGAGATGATCAAAGATTTTGGATTTATACAAAGTTTATGAGAAACTTGTATTTCCAAAGAAGTGAGTGGGAGCACTATAGATTTTACGATGAGTATATGTTGTTGACATATTGTTGATCGAAATGATGTAGAATTTCCGAAAGCATATAGGGTTATTTGAAAAGTGTTTTTCAATAGAAAACCTGGATTAAGCTGCTTGAACATCGAGCATCAAGATCTATGAGGATAGATCGAAAAACCGCTAAATGGTACTTTCAAATGAGCATATACCTTGACATGATCTTGAAGGTGTTCAAGATGGATCAGTCAAAGAAGGAGTTCTTGCCTGAGTTGTAAGGTATGAAGTTAAGAGTTAAAGCTCGACCACGGCAGAAGAGAGAGAAAGGACGAAGGTCGTCCCCTATGCTTCAGATGTAGGCTCTATAGTATGATATGCTATGTACCGCACCGGAAGTGTGCCTTGCCATGAGTCAGTCAAGGGGTACAAGAATGATCCAGGAATGGGGATCATTGGACAGCGGTAAAAATTGTCCTTGGAGTAAATAAAGGACATGTTTCTCGATTATGGAGGTGATAAAGATTTTGGCGTAAAGGGTTATGTCGATGCAAGCTTTAACACCTATCCGAATGACTCTGAGTAGCAAACCGGATACGTATAGTGGAGCAACCATTTGGAATAGCTCCAAGTGGAGCGTGGAAGCAGCATTTACAATATGACATAGAGAATTGCGAAATACACATGGATTTGAATGTTGCAGACCCGTTGACTAAAACCTCTCTCACTAGCAAAACATGATAAAACCCCAGAACTCATTTAGTCTTAATCACATGGTGATGTGAACTAGTTTAGTGACACTAGTAAACTCTTTGGATGTGGGTCACATGGCGATGTGACCTATCAGTGTTAATCACATGGCGATGTGAACTAGATTATTGACTCTAGTGCAAGTGTGAGACTGTTGGAAATATGCCCTAGAGGCAATAATAAATTAGTTATTATTATTATATTTCCTTGTTCATGATAATCGTTTATTACCCATGCTATAATTGTATTGATAGGAAACTCAGATACATGTGTGGGTACATAAACAACACCATGTCCCTAGTAAGCCTCTAGTTGACTAGCTCACTGATCAACAGATGGTTATGGTTTCTGACCATGGACATTGGAGGTCGTTGATAACGGATCACATCATTTGGAGAATGATGTGATGGACAAGACAATCCTAAGCCTAGCACAAAGATGCGTAGTTAGGTATGCTAAAGCTTTTCTAATGTCAAGTATCATTTCCTTAGACCATGAGATTGTGCAACTCCCGGATACCGTAGGAATGCTTTAGGTGCACCAAAGCGTCCTAGCGTGGCTGGGTGGCTATAAAGGTGCACTACGGGTATCTCGGGAAAGTGTCTGTTGGGTTGTACGAATCGAGGCTGGGATTTGTCACTCCGTGTAAGCGGAGAGGTATCTCGGGCCCACTCGGTAGGACATCATCATAATGTGCACAATGTGACCAAGGGGTTGATCACGGGATGATGTGTTACGGAACGAGTAAAGAGACTTGCCGGTAACGAGATTGAACAAGGTATCGGGATACCGACGATCGAATCTCGAGCAAGTACAATACCGCTAGACAAAGGGAATTGTATACGGGATTGATCGAATCCTCGACATCGTGGTTCATCCGATGAGATCATCGTGGAACATGTGGGAGCCAACATGGGTATCCAGATCCCGCTGTTGGTTATTGACCGGAGAACGTCTCGGTCATGTCTGCATGGTTCCCGAACCCGTAGGGTATACATACTTAAGGTTCGATGACGCTAGGGTTATAAAGGAAGTATGTATGTGGTTACCAAATGTTGTTCGGAGTCCCGGATGAGATCCCGAACGTCACGAGGAGTTCCGGAATGGTCCGGAGGTAAAGATTTATATATGGGAAGTCATGTTTTGGTCATCGGAAAAGTTTGGGTTTTATCGGTAGCGTCTGGGACCACGGGAGGGTCCCGGGGGTCCACCAAGTGGGGCCACCATCCCCGGAGGGCTGCATGGGCCAAGTGTGGGAGGGGACCAGCCCCAGGTGGGCTGGTGCGCCCCCCCACAAGGGCCCAAGGCGCCTAGGGTTTGGGGAGGGGGCGCACCCACCTAACATGGGGGGCAAGTTTCCCCTCTCCCCCCTTGGCCCCCCCCCCCTCCAGATGGGATCTTGGGCTGGCCGCCGCCCCTAGGGTGGAACCCTAGGTGGTTGCGCAGCCCCCCCCCCTCTCCCCCTATATATAGTGGAGGCAAAGGAGCACCCCAACACATGAAGTTCTTCTCATGTTGGCGCAGCCCTACCTCTCTTTCTCCTCATATCTCGCGGTGCTTGGCAAAGCCCTGCTGGATCACCACGCTACTCCACCACCACCACGCCATTGTGCTGCTGCTGGATGGAGTCTTCCCCAACCTCTCCCTCTCTCCTTGCTGGATCAAGGCATGGGAGACGTCACCGGGTTGTACGTGTGTTGAACGCGGAGGTGCCGCCCGTTGGGCACTAGGATCTCCGGTGATTTGGATCACGACGAGTACGACTCCTTCAACCCCGTTCTCTTGAACGCTTCCGCTTAGCAATCTGCAAGGGTATGTAGATGCACTCTCCTTCCTCTCGTTGCTAGAATCTCTATAGATTGATCTTGGTGATGCGTAGAAAATTTTGAATTTCTGCTACGTTCCCCAACACAAGTACCGCACAACTTTCGCCGGTACCATAAACCCACCATTTACCTTCCTCAAAACAGCCACCATACCTACCTATTATGGCATTTCCATAACCATTCCGAGATATATTGCTATGCAACTTACCACCGTTCCGTTTGTTATGACACGCTTCATCATTGTCATATTGCTTTGCATGATCATGTAGTTGACATCGTATTTGTGGCAAAGCCACCGTTCATAATTCTTTCATACATGTCACTCATGAGTCATTGCACATCCCGGTACACTGCCGGAGGCATTCACATAGAGTCATATTTTGTTCTAAGTATCGAGTTGTAAGTAAATAAAAGTGTGATGATCATCTGTAGTGACCCGACCCGAATGGATCAAGTCTCTGTGCTTAAGTTTCATCCCTGGGTCGGTATGCTGACACACACAGTACTCGAGGATTTATAACAGAGGTAAATCACATGTATAAATAATGTAAATACTATTACCTCTATCCATAATATAGCGGAAGCAACAATGTTATGGATTCCCATCAACACCAACGGCAAAGTTGAGTGTAGAAATCGTAACCCTAACGTATCACTTACTGTCAAATGCGAAAAGTCTGCAACATGAAAAGTTGCAGCCCGAAACGGGTCAAGACATGGAATATCTTTGGCAATGTAACACATAGAGAAATCTTGAAGGAATAAGCCTATACTACATGCATATATGGCTGGTGGAAAAGCTCTATGGTTACAATGGTTTTATGAAAAGCCAATTTTTCCGTCTCGCGGAATAAATTTATTTAACTATCATGGTGGTGGTTAAACATTGAGAATGGTTGACAGCATTCTCAATCCCAATTAAAAGTACTCATTAAAAACCCAACAATGTTAATTAGAAGTAACATGATGAGATCAACAGGATAATCCAAGTACTAGATACTCAAGTTGTCCATAACCGGGGACACGGCTAACCATTATTAGTTTATACACTCTGCGGAGGTTTGCTCACTTTTCCCCACAAGACTCGATCGCCTCCGTTCGATTTCTCGCACTACTGAGGATGTTTGAGAAAGCGGATGGCCGAGACATAGTCTTTCGTAAGCACTAGCACCTTACATGTGGGTAGACCGGTACACCTACTTTCCCCTACATCTGCTAGTCTACCCGTAAGAGTTCGCACAACTTAATCAACTATGCCAGAGCCCATAATGGCTTATGGCTGCACACGGAAGTTTCTAGTTTGAATAATCTCATGATCCCTTTGGGCCTGGGTGGCGGTCCGAAGAAATACAGGCAAGTCCTGATAGAAACAAGGTGCCTCAATCCACCCAGATGTGTGTTTAAGTTGCCACCTTAAATAAACCATTAAATAACAATCTCACATCTGTCATGGATACACTCACCCAATCCACGTCTACTAGCATAGCATGGCATAAATAGCAAACGTAGAAGTAACTCCCAAGGGTTTGATAATAAAACAGGTAATAGGTACTACCTCATCTACTTCCCATCCCACAATTTAATTAGATCCTAGTCATGCAAGTGTTTGAGGATATATCTAATGCATAAAAACTGGGTATGAGAAGAAGTATGATCAAAGTGTTACTTGCCTGCAATGTTGATGAAGATGATTTGCACTCAACAACTCTTGATAGTTCTACTCGTCACACTCCGGTCAATCTATCGTAATCAAGCAATAGTAGCCACACATAAGCAATCACTAAAAACATCGGACCGAACGAAGAAAACAATTCGGAAAACATCAAAACCAAGCAAATAACTCTTGCAACGTAAAACAATTTCTAGCAGCACCAAAATCATGTGAATTTGGCCTTATCAGAAAGTTTAGGTCAAGAGCTTTGATTCGCAAAAAGAATCAACTAAATCGGAGTTACGAAACTCAAGTTATGATCAAACGAAGTTCAAATACAAATCTGTTTGAATTCAAATTTTAAAACTTTCAAAAACATGTTTGAGTTGGATTACTGGATAGAGGGGATCATAACGAAGAAGTGGGCATTAGTTTCGTTGGATTCCGACTTACTAGCAAAAAGTTGTAGTCGTTTGAAAACTAGGGGCTAATCTGTAAAGAAACTAATTACATACGGGTCCCTGGCAGAAAACTTAAAATAAAAGAAAAAAAACTAAATAGCGCACGTTCGTTACAGAACCTAATCTAATGAATTCGTTCGCTCCAGAACCTAAACTAGCGAACGCTCACTATTTAAACTAACTAAATAAAAAACGGGTTTTTAAACGAAAACCGAAACCCTAAAAACAAACCGGCGACCCGGGCGGGCTTATTACCGGACCGGGAAAACCGGCGATTTGAGCGGAGGTTTGGCGGCTCCGACCGGTCTCCCATGAAGCGGGCGAGGCGGCGACTTGGTCGGCGTGGCCCGGTCGGCAACGATGGGCGGAGAAGGCGGCGAAGTGTGGAGTTTGCAGTGGTGGCGGCTCAGGAGCATGGCGGCGGCGAGATGCGGTGGCGGCGGCGATCTGTGGCGGCGCAGCGAGGAGAGGAGAGACGGGGCCCGGGGCGGCGCAGGAGAAGAGGGAGGCGGGGCCGGGCCAAGCTTTTATAGGGGAGGGGCGGCGAACCTCGGGAAACGGAGTCCCGAGCGCTCACGGCGGCGCGGCGGCTCTCCGAGCGGAGTCCCGCAGGGACGATGGGCGAGGCGGGCGGAGCTGGGCCGGCAGGGCCGGCCCGATTCAAGAAGGTTTTTAAGACAACCGAAATATAAAAAAATTAAAGGAAATAGAAATATTATATAAGCATATAATATATCGAAATTTTCAGAAAAAGATTTTCTACAACATGAACATTATTATAATGCCAAATAAAATCCACACAAAATCAAATAAAGCAAAGAGTGCTACTGCTCTAATAAAATCCAACAAAAATCATTTCAAAAATACCAAAATGACTTCAAATTAATTTCTCTCCAATTTTCTGATGTAGGGAATTATGTTACCCTATTTTCCATATATTTTATTTTTGGAGAAAAATAATATGAATAAAACTCAAATAACTCCAAATTGAAAATAAATTCAAAGGAACTTTGAATTTAATTCTTTAAAACTCCCAACTCATATTTCATATGTTTTGAAGAAGTCATTTTATCTTCGCTCGTGAAAATCATTGAGTTGCATAAAGTTTCAGAATTGGAAATATTTTCCAGATGAAATTCAAATATTTTCAACACCCCTTGTCATTTAAATAAATGGAAGAAGTCATGTCATCTTCTCTCCAGGGTTTTGTGATGAAAAGAATTTGAATTCCCGAAGATCATAAAAGCAAAAATGAAAGTTTGGGAAAGTCCTTTTATTCCCTCTCATTTAACTTTCAAAAAGTTTCAAACTTCACTCACTTTCAGTCAGTCAATCAAACAATCAATCAAAACTATCTATTTATTATAACATTCCAAAATTTAGAATTTTGGGATGTTACAAAACTACCACCCTTAAAATGAATCTCGCCCTCGAGATTCGGAGAGGCTAGAAAGAAACAGGTTAGGGTTTGGGGTCCTCAGAAGCCATCGATCGTCTCTAGGGTCTCGGGTGCTACCACCCTTAGAAGCATGGTTACGGTTCCATCAAAACTCATATGCTCCATCCTTATTGTTGACAGTGTCGGTCTTCTCAGATCGTAAGGATAATTCCTTCTCTGGACTCTTCCGGTGGTGGCATAACCTTTTTCCTCAATTATTTTGTCCTTTCCTCTTGGTAAGGTTATCCCGAAACTGGGTCTTCATAGCTGACGGGTCTGGCGCCAATTCTAAACAACTATCGATACCTCATGGTGGTCAACGATTTATGGTTTCTCCTGCAGGAAATGGGTCTGGGTTGATCCTCACCGTATATCCTACGATTGGCAACAACTGCCGTGTACAAGGGAAAATAATACCTATACCATTCTAAGGTTTAAACAAGGTTTAATATCGTCGCCACTCTACTATAGGTAAGTCACTCAGATTTACCATCCCATATAGCAAGGCGAATAATAAGAGTAAGTCGGTATGGTGATCAATCCATCCCGCACCCAAATCATTACCTTGTACATGGTTTAGCGAATCTCACATTCTAACACTCGGTCATCGTCACAAGCATTGTAGAATTTCTCTTGTCGACGAACCAAGTTCGGATAAATCCATTGATTATGCAAGCCAAACAAATATCTATCGTTCCTTAACAAATCTCAGGTTTTGCGTAAACTCCTATAGAATCGTCGGTTGATAAAGGCATATCCTCTTCCAGGGTTTTTCCTTGACAGAAGCGTGCTTGCTTCTTTGCGAGTCACAGGGCACGTGGGTTATGGCCCATCTCATCACTTGTAAACCTTGAACTTATCCTCGGGCTTCTGATCCTTAATCCAACGTCCAACTTCCAGCTTCCTAGCATTCTTAAATCCATCCAATTGTAATGTCTTCCTTCCTTCTATTGGCACCAAACTAGGACATGATTACTCAGACTCATCATGGAATTTCCATTGATCCATATTTCCATGCTATTATATTGTTTGTTTTGGATGTTTAATGGGCTTTATTATACACTTTTATATTATTTTTGGGTCTAACCTACTAATCAAAGGCCCAGTGGAAATTGCTGTTTTTTTGCCTATTGCACTGTTTCGCAGAAAAGGAATATCAAACAGAATCCAAACGGAATGAAACCTTCGGGAGAGTGATTTTCGGAACAAACGCAATCCAGGAGACTTGGAGTGGACGTCAAGGAAGCGACGAGGTGCCCATGAGGAAGGGAGGCGCGGCCAGGGGGGTAGGCGTGCCCCCACCCTCGTGGCTCCCCAACCGAATTCTTTCGCCTATATATATTCATATTGTTGGATTCTACGGTAGGGTGCGTCGACTGCAAATTAAAAATTCCTACGCGCAGAATATCCAGGAACATGCTACGGGAGATGGATCACAGTTCGTTACCACTAGGCCAGCGATGCCGTGCGTGAAGAAGAGTTGGGGCAGCGGCGTCTGCGTGGATCGTCTCCTCCTCGTTTGATCTCCCTCGGCGGCGGTCGTCCGATCCCACGTCTGAGTTCGCGGAGCGGCGCAAGTGCACCGCCTCTAACGGTATCCCGGCGTGCGGGAGGAGCGTCGTCTTGGCGGACTGCTAGGTCCGATCACCACGATCGGCGGCGAGTGGAGGTGGCAATTCGCAACACATGCAAACCCTAGTCGTGGCCGAAGCAATCAACTGCACTGAGTGTGCCGCACCTCCACTTTATATAGGCGTCGTCACGGGCTCAACACTTGGGCCTCGCCACGGACCCTAAAGCTAAAGTCTATTCGGTCACGTTCCTAGTCGATTCGGATCACATCCGACCGGTGTCCTCTGGAATCGACCTCATAGGTTCCTTCCCTTAAGCGCGCGACCCCTTAGGTTCAAGTCGGCTTGGTCACGATTCGGATCACCTCCGACATGCGGTTGGTAGCGGCCTCTAGCAAGGCGTGTCGACCACCAAGCGACGATGAAGCTGGTTAAGCGAACACAGCCTGGCGTGTCACACTTCATTCCCTTTGCCGCACGATATATGTTGTCGGGCTCAAAGGCGAGACTGTCATCCTTGTGCTAACCCGACCTCTTTCGTTCGGTGATACTGACCACAATCCGGATTATCTCATAATCCTTGTCGCATAGCCATGCTATTCTGGTCGAGATCACCACGAGGGCCCAGTATATCTCTCTGATCGGAGGGGCAAATCCCATCTTGCTCGACCGTGTCTCGCAGCATGGGACTGGACAAACCCGAAACCTACCTTTGTAACTACCCGATCCACGGAGTAGCGTTTGGTCGGCCCAAAGCAAGTCTGTCACCATCCAGTAGTACATGTGTCGGCTCGGGTCTTAGGACATAGAGCGTATGTTGTACTAGAGACTCACAGATGACATATCGCTGCGTCTCATAGTTGGGTCTGTCCGACTCAGACCTTATCTCGACTCGGATCCGACTATGTCGAATCCGACCAGACCTTTCCAAGTCCATATTATCCGGTTAGCATCCAATGCTCCATGGCTAGTGAGACCAAGCCATCGACCGTGTCATATGCCGATCTAGTCGGCTGGCGTCCACACACAGCCCTTTTGACTAGGGACCTTTTAGGACAGTCATCATACAATGCATAGTCCCACAAACAAGTCACATACTTGCTGATACACATCATTGATAATGTCCAAGGACTATCTTTATTCATAAACACATAGGAAATATCATCATACATGATTGCCTCTAGGGCATATCTCCAACAGTCTCCCACTTGCACTAGAGTCAATCAAATAGACATCGAATGCCCATAGCTCTAACGTGCCCCTCATGCTTGGGTTGTGGAAGCGGCTTAGTCAGCGGATCTGCAACATTTGCATCCGTGTGAATCTTGCATAACTCTACATCACCATTCTTTCACGATCTTTCGTATCGGGTGATATTTCCGGTCTATGTGTCCGGCGTTGTGGTGATTCCTCGGCTCCTTGGCTTGTGCGATGGCACCGTAATTATCACAATAAAGGTCCAACGGTTTCACCAAGGCTGGGAAAATACCAAGATCATCCAGAAAATGCGGATCCAAACACCTTCCTTTGCAGCTTCACAAGCCGCAATGTATTAAACTTCGTGGTAGAATCGCCACCGTATCCTGCTTGGAACTCATCCGATTACCTTTGCTCCTCCGTTCAGGGGCGTACCACGAATCCAGGTGTGATCGACAATCATCTCTGTCGGTTTGGAAACTAGCATCGGCGTAACCCCTTACGACGAGCTCTTCCTCACCTCCATAAACTAGGAACATCTCTTTAGTCCTTTTCGTGTACTTTAAAATAGTCTTTACCGCTGCCCGGTGACTCTCACAGGTTGGCACAGTATCTACTTGTTAGGCTTATTGCAAAAGCAACATCAGGCCTTGTACATATCATGGCATACGTGATGGATCCGATTGCTGAGGCATACGGAATCCTACTCATCCTGCTTCGCTCATCAGATGTCGAAGGACTCTGAGTCTCACTTAGCCTTATACCATGTGAGAGTGGCAAGAACCCTTTCTTCGCCTCACTCATGTTGAACCGCTTCAACACTTTATCTATGTACGTGCTCTGGCTTAAGCCGAGCAGCCTCCTCGATCTATCTCGATAGATCTTAATGCCTAAAATATAGACTGCCTCACCAAGGTCCTTCATCGAAAACTTGCCATTCAATGATTCCTTGACCGAGTTTAGCATCGAAACATTATTTCCGATCGGTAGTATGTCATCCACATACAAGATCAAAAACACTATCGAAGCTCCCACTTAACTTCTTGTATAAACAAGAGTCCTCTTCGCTTTTGATGAAACCGAGATCAGTGACGACTTCATCAAAATGAATGTTCCAACTCCGAGATGCTTGCTTCAACCCATAAATGGATCTCTTGAGCTTGCATACCTTACTAGTGCTAGTCGGATCGGCAAAACCCTCGGGCTGTATCATATACACGTCCTCGGTTAAATTTCCGTGAAGGAAAGCCGTCTTGACATCCATCTGCCATATCTCGTAATCGAAATATGCAGCTATAGCTAGTATGATCCTCACCGATTTCAGCATCGCTACCGGCGAGTAAGTCTCGTCGTAGTCAATTCCTTGAACTTGTCCATAACCTTTAGCGACAAGCCGAGCTTTGTAGATCTGAACATTTCCATCCACATCGGTTTTCTTCTTAAAGACCCATTTGCAACCAATGGCGATTCGCCGGTGGCGGATCAACCAAATCCAGACTTGATTCTCATCCATGGATTTTAACTTTCGGATCTCATGGCCTCCGGCCATGCCTCGAATCTGGGCTCACCATCGCTTCTCGCATACGTGGCGGCTCGTCGCTTTCTAGCAACAATATATCACGCACTCTGCGCAATCTCTCCGACCTTCGTGGTTCGGTGCCGCTTCCACTACGGGTTCCTGGCCGACTCGGTATGATCTCATCACCAGCCTAGCCGTCTCCGAGTGGTCCTCGAATTTCTTCGAGTCGAACCGTCCTCCCACTGGCCTCCCGACTGAGAAACTCTTTCTCAAGGAAAACCCCGTTTCGAGCAACAAACACTTTGTTCTCTTCCCGGTTGTAGAAGCTATATCCCAAGGTTTCCCTCGGATATCCCATGAATATGCATTTATCCGACTTGGGTGCAAGCTTGTGCGACATAAGTCGCTTGACAAATGCTTCACAACCCCAAATCTTTAGAAAAAGACAAAGCGGGACTCTTCGGTCCACATCTCATCACGGTGTCTTGTCTACGGATTTTGATGGTACCCTATTAAGTGTGAAAGCTGCGGTTTCTAGAGCGTATCCCCAAAATGACAAGGGTAAATCCGATTTTCTCATCATAGACCGGACCATGTCCAACAAGGTCCTATTCCTCCGATTCGACACGTCGTTTCTCTGTAGGCGTGCCGGAGGTGTGAGCCGAGGTACTATACCTCGACTTTTCAGATGCTCATCGAACTCCTGGCTCATGTACTCACCTCCACAATCAGATCGCGAAGCTTTATAGTCTTGCCGAGCTGATTCTCAACCTCGTTCTCAAACTCTTTGAATTTTTCAAAAGTCTCCGACTTGTGCCTCATCAAATAGATATATCCATATCTACTCAAGTCGTCGGTAAAAGTCACGAAATCTTGATAGCCACCTCTGGCGGTTGTGCTCATTGGACCACACACATCATGTGTATAAGCTCCAACAGCTCGGATGCCCTCTCGCAACTCTTTGCGAAAGGAGACTTAGTCATCTTGCCGAGCAAGCATGATTCACATGTCTTGAGCGATCCGAAGTCGGACGAAGTTAGGAGCCCATCATCATGGAGCTTCTTCATGCGTTCGAGACTAATGTGTCCAAGCCGGCAATGCCGTAAGTATGTCGGATTTATCTCATTAGGCTTATGCCTCTTGACATTTACGTTATAGACCGGTTCCTGTTCTAGATTCAATATAAATAGCCCATCAACAATGGGTGCATAGCCGTGGAACATACCATTCAAAAATATCGAACAACCATTGTCCTTTAAATTGAATTCATAACCACGACTCATCAAACATGAGGCAGAAATAATGTTCGACTAAGTGCAGGAATGTAATAACAATTATTCAATTCCATAATGAATCCGGAAGGGAGCTGGAGCTGCATCGTGCTGACCTCCAACGCAGCAACTCTTGCTTTGTTGCCGACCCTGATGTCAATCTCCCCTTGTGCCACATGCCTAGTTCTTACCAGCCCCTGCATCCAGTTGCAAACATGAACAACGGATCCGGTATCAAATACCCAAGAGCTACTAGGTATGTCAGCAAGGTAAATATCTATAACATATGCAACAAGTGTATCTTTGCCTGAAGAAGCATTTCCGGCCTTCTTGCCATGCTCTGCAAGCCACTTTCTGATTCCTCTTCCGGTGACCGGTCTCCTTGCGGTGATAGCAAAGCGGTCTTGAGTCCGGTCCGGACTTGGCGCAGCGGCGAGAGGTTACCATCTCCGTGCCCTTTGCCTTAGCCTTTTTCTTGGACCAACTCTTCTTGAACTTAGCGATTTCTGCACCATCAACACTTGATGCGTGCCTTTCTTAATATCCTGCTCTGCCACCTTGAGCATCCCATGCAATTCGGTGAGCTTCTTATCCATGCCATGCATATGATAGTTCGAGATGAGCGTCCCATAGGCTGGGCGGAAGAGAACCGAACAGCATCGAGCCAGCTCATCCAAGAGCGGGAAGCCCAAACGATCCAAAGCTTGCACATATCCGATCATCTTGATCACATGTGGGCTCGATGGATCACCTTCCTTCAGCCTGCAATCCATCAAGGATCGCCAGACGTTGAACCTTTCGGTCCTAGCACATGTATGCGAAACATGCTCTTGAGACTCTCGATCATATCGTAAGCCTCAACGTTTTGAAATGCTGTTGCAAATCGGGCTCCATACAAGCCCGACATCGAGACGGTGATCTCCGTTGATTCATCAACGAGTTTACGTAGGCATTTTTAGCTGTGGCACTAGCATTATCAGCAGGTTCCTCCTGAAGTGGATCCTCTAGAACATGTTCCTTTTATCGTGCTTGAGAACAATTCTCAGATTTCTATACCAGGTGGTAAAGTTTGTTCCATTCAGTTTATCCTTTTCCGTAATTGATTTCAATGCAAAGTTGGGTTGAGCGGTGGTGCCATTGATCTACAAAAGAAAGCATGCAATCACTAAGCAATGTGTTTATGTAGAGTAATTCTAGCCTAAGCGAAATACTCCCACTCAAGTCAAAGCATCCTCCGCAAACTCTCGGTGATTCGAGGATCCGACTAGCGCATGCGACTAGTGAGCTTTAGCATCATGCTAGCCAACATACCTATTCGGTAAGCAACTCCTTGCTAATCGCATCTCTCTATCGACTCATCAATCGGAAGGTATCTCATACCCGGCCCCAACCTTCTTTGCCACAAGGCCCAAAACCATTTTGATAGCCTTGTCAAGTTAACTCGATGCAAAGGTGCATGTCCGTGTCCGACCACGAACCCTTGATTCAAGGACACCCAGCAGCACCCCAATTTTATGAGCCCACTACTAGGCGTACTTGGCGTGCGAAGGTGCAACATCGGGGATGGCAATTCACTTGATATTCATGAGGATCTTTCTACCATTCTAACATGCATAGAAATAAAGAAGCATAACAATCACAAATAACACATATTGTGAAATAGTATGGCTCCTTCATGGACGTTCTTCTAGGAAATTACGGCTCCGACTCGATGACCATCTACGAACTCCATCTTGTTTGTCACGCCGGGGCGTAAGCCGCCAACCTGATCTCTATTATCCAACTATTACAACTAGTGATGAATTTTACATAGAGTCACAAGTCGACACACAATTAGTTATACAATATAATGACAGCACTTTGGCTCCTGCCGGCTGACAAACATGACACGCAGGCCACGTATAAATTACACACATGCATCACATACACATGAGCCATACTATTCACATCAAACCTGCAAAACAAAGTTATGCATAGAATCGCATCACAGATCACGCCGACGTTTGTCAGCCGGCTTATGCCTCGACCGTGTCATATGCCAGTCTAGTCGGCTGCGCGTCCACACAGCCCTTTTGACTAGGGACCTTTTAGGACAGTCATCATACAATGCATAGTCCCACAAACAAGTCACATACTTGCTGATACACATCATCGATAATGTCCAAGGACTCTCTTTATTCATAAACACATAGGAAATATCATCATACATGATTGCCTCTAGGGCATATCTCCATGATCTCCCACTTGCACTAGAGTCAATCAAATAGACATCGAATGCCCATAGCTCTAACGTGCCCCTCATGCTTGGGTTGTGGAAGCGGCTTAGTCAGCGGATCTGCAACATTTGCATCCGTGTGAATCTTGCATAACTCTACATCACCATTCTTTACGATCTTTCATATCGGTGATATTTCCGGTCTATGTGTCCGACCTTGTGGTGATTCCTCGGCTCCTTGGCTTGTGCGATGGCACCAGAATTATCACAATAAAGGTCCAACGGTTTCACCGAGGCTGGGAAAATACCAAGATCATCCAGAAAATGCCGGATCCAAACACCTTCCTTTGCAGCTTCACAAGCCGCAATGTATTCGGCTTCTGTGCAGGAATGTAATAACAATTATTCAATTCCATAATGAATCCGGAAGGGAGCTGGAGCAGCATCGTGCCGACCTCCAACGCAGCAACTCTTGCTTTGTTGCCGACCCTGATGTCAATCTCCCCTTGTGCCACATGCCTAGTTCTTACCAGCCCCTGCATCGAAGTTGCAAACATGAACAACAACCGATCCGGTATCAAATACCCAAGAGCTACTAGGTATGTCGGCAAGGTAAATGTCTATAACATATGCAACAAGTGTACCTTTGCACGAAGAAGCATTTCCGGCCTTCTTGCCATGCTCTGCAAGCCACTTGCTACAGTTCCTCTTCCGGTGACCGGTCTCCTTGCGGTGATAGCAAAGCGGTCTTGAGTCCGTCCAGACTTGGTAGCGGCGAGAGGTTACCATCTCCGTGCCCTTTGCCTTAGCCTTTTTCTTGGACCAACTCTTCTTGAACTTAGCGATTTACGCACCATCAACACTTGATGCGTGCCTTTCTTAATATCCTGCTCGCCACCTTGAGCATCCCATGCAATTCGGTGAGCTTCTTATCCATGCCATGCATATGATAGTTCGAGATGAGCGTCCCATAGGCTGGGCGGAAGAGAACCCGTAACAGCATCGATGGCAGCTCATCCAAGAGCGGGAAGCCCAAAGCGATCCAAAGCTTGCACATATCCGATCATCTTGATCACATGTGGGCTCGATGGATCACCTTCCTTCAGCCTGCAATCCATCAAGGATCGCCAGACGTTGAACCTTTCGGTCCTAGCACGTATGCGAAACATGCTCTTGAGACTCTCGATCATATCGTAAGCCTCAACGTTTTGAAATGCTTTGTTGCAAATCGGGCTCCATACAAGCCGGCATCGACACGGTGATCTCCGTTGATTCATCAACGAAGTTTCGTAGGCATTTTTAGGCGTGGCACTAGCATTATCAGCAGGTTCCTCTGGAAGTGGATCCTCTAGAACATGTTCCTTTTATCGTGCTTGAGAACAATTCTCAGATTTCTATACCGGTGGTAAAGTTTGTTCCATTCAGTTTATCCTTTTCCGAATTGATTTCAATGCAAAGTTGGGTTGAGCGGTGGTGCCATTGATCTACAAAAGAAAGCATGCAATCACTAAGCAATGTGTTTATGTAGAGTAATTCTAGCCCTAACAGAAATACTCCCACTCAAGTCAAGATCCCTCCGCAAACTCTCGGTGATTCAGATCCGACTAGCGCATGCGACTAGTGAGCTTTAGCATCACTTTGCTAGCCAACATACCTATTCGGTAAGCAACTCCTTGCTAATCGCATCTCTATCGACTCTGTCAATCGGGAAGGTATCTCATACCCGGCCCCAACCTTCTTTGCCACAAGGCCCAAAACCATTTTGACAGCCTTGTCAAGTTAACTTCCGATGCAAGGTGCATGTCCGTGTCCGACCACGAACCCTTCAGTTCAAGGACACCCAGCAGCACCCCAATTTTATGAGCCCACTACTAGAGCGTGCTTGGCGTGCGAAGGTGCAACATCGGGATGGCAATTCACTTGATATTCATGAGGGATCTTTCTACCATTCTAACATGCATAGAAATAAAGAAGCATAACAATCACAAATAACACATATTGTGAAATAGTATGGCTCCTTCATGGACGTTCGTCTAGGTCGGCTCCGACTCCGATGACCATCTACGAACTCCATCTTGTTTGTCACGCCGGACGCCAAGCCGCCAACCTGATCTCTATTATCCAACTATTACAACTAGTGATGAATTTTACATAGAGTCACAAGTCGACACCTTGAGTCGTTATACAATATAATGACAGCACTTTGGCTCCTGCCGGCTGACAAACATGACACGCAGGCCACGTATAAATTACACACATGCATCACATACACATGAGCCATACTATTCACATCAAACCTGCAAAATAAAGTTATGCATAGAATCGCATCACAGATCACGCCGACGTTTGTCAGCCGGCTTATGCCTCGACCGTGTCATATGCCAGTCTAGTCGGCTGCGCGTCCACACAGCCCTTTTGACTAGGGACCTTTTAGGACAGTCATCATACAATGCATAGTCCCACAAACAAGTCACATACTTGGCGATACACATCATTGATAATGTCCAAGGACTATCTTTATTCATAAACACATAGGAAATATCATCATACATGATTGCCTCTAGGGCATATCTCCAACAGTCTCCCACTTGCACTAGAGTCAATCAAATAGACATCGAATGCCCATAGCTCTAACGTGCCCCTCATGCTTGGGTTGTGGAAGCGGCTTAGTCAGCGGATCTGCAACATTTGCATCCGTGTGAATCTTGCATAACTCTACATCACCATTCTTTCACGATCTTTCATATCGGTGATATTTCCGGTCTATGTGTCCGACCTTGTGGTGATTCCTCGGCTCCTTGGCTTGTGCGATGGCACCAGAATTATCACAATAAAGGTCCAACGGTTTCACCGAGGCTGGGAAAATACCAAGATCATCCAGAAAATGCGGATCCAAACACCTTCCTTTGCGACTTCACAAGCCGCAATGTATTCGGCTTCGTGCGGGAATGTAATAACAATTATTCAATTCCATAATGAATCCGGAAGGGAGCTGGAGCAAGATCGTGCCGACCTCCAACGCAGCAACTCTTGCTTTGTTGCCGACCACGATGTCAATCTCCCTTGTGCCACATGCCTAGTTCTTACCAGCCCCTGCATCGAGTTGCAAACATGAACAACCGATCCGGTATCAAATACCCAAGAGCTACTAGGTATGTCGGCAAGGTAAATGTCTATAACATATGCAACAAGTGTACCTTTGCACGAAGAAGCATTTCCGGCCTTCTTGCCATGCTCGCAAGCCACTTGCTCTGATTCCTCTTCCAAAGTGACCGGTCTCCTTGCGGTGATAGCAAAGCGGTCTTGAGTCCGGTCCAGACTTGGTAGCGCGGCAGAGGTTACCATCTCCGTGCCCTTTGCCTTAGCCTTTTCTTGGACCAACTCTTCTTGAACTTAGCGATTTCTGCACCATCAACACTTGATGCGTGCCTTTCTTAATATCCTGCTCTGCCACCTTGAGCATCCCATGCAATTCAGTGAGCTTCTTATCCATGCCATGCATGTGATAGTTCGAGATGAGCGTCCCATAGCTGGGCGGAAGAGAACCCGAACGACATCGATGGCCAGCTCATCCAAGGCGGGAAGCCCAAACGATCCAAAGCTTGCACATATCCGATCATCTTGATCACATGTGGGCTCGATGGATCACATTCCTTCAGCCTGCAATCCATCAAGGATCGCCAGACGTTGAACCTTTCGGTCCTAGCACGTATGCGAAACATGCTCTTGAGACTCTCGATCATATCGTAAGCCTCAACGTTTTTGAAATGCTGTTGCAAATCGGGCTCCATACAAGCCCGACATCAGACGGTGATCTCCGTTGATTCATCAACGAGTTTACAGTAGGCATTTTTAGTCTGTGGCACTAGCATTATCAGCGAGTGTTCCTCTGGAAGTGGATCCTCTAGAACATGTTCCTTTTATCGTGCTTGAGAACAATTCTCAGATTTCTATACCGGTGGTAAAGTTTGTTCCATTCGGTTTATCCTTTTCGATTGATTTCAATGCAAAGTTGGGTTGAGCAGGTGGTGCCATTGATCTACAAAAGAAAGCATGCAATCACTAAGCAATGTGTTTATGTAGAGTAATTCTAGCCTAAACAGAAATACTCCCACTCAAGTCAGCATCCCTCCGCAAACTCTCAGTGATTCAGGATCCGACTAGCGCATGCGACTAGTGAGCTTTAGCATCACTGCTAGCCAACATACCTATTCGGTAAGCAACTCTTTGCTAATCGCATCTCTATATAACTCCTGTCAGTCGGGAAGGTATCTTATACCCCGGCTCCCAACCTTCTTTGCCACAAGGCCCAAAACCGTTTTGATAGCCTTGTCAAGTTAACCTGATGCAGTGCATGTCCGTGTCCGACACGAACCCTTGATTCAAGGACACCCAGCAGCACCCCAATTTTATGAGCCCACTACTAGGCGTACTTGGCGTGCGAAGGTGCAACATCGGGGATGGCAATTCACTTGATATTCATGAGGATCTTTCTACCATTCTAACATGCATAGAAATAAAGAAGCATAACAATCACAAATAACACATATTGTGAAATAGTATGGCTCCTTCATGGGCGTTCTTCTAGGTCGGCTCCGACTCGATGACCATCTCTGAACTCCATCTTGTTTGTCACGCCGGACGCCAAGCCGCCAACCTGATCTCTATTATCCAACTATTACAACTAGTGATGAATTTTACATAGAGTCACAAGTCGACACGCATGGTCGTTATACAATATAATGACAGCACTTTGGCCCCGGTGACAAACATGACACCTTGAGCCACGTATAAATTACACACATGCATCACATACACATGAGCCATACTATTCACATCAAACCTGCAAAACAAAGTTATGCATAGAATCGCATCACAGATCACGGCGACGTTTGTCGGCCCGGCTTATGCCTCGACCGTGTCATATGCCGGTCTAATTAATTGGCGTCCACACAGCCCTTTTGACTAGGGACCTTTTAGGACAGTCATCATACAATGCATAGTCCCACAAACAAGTCACATACTTGCGATACACATCATTGATAATGTCCAAGGACTATCTTTATTCATAAACACATAGGAAATATCATCATACATGATTGCCTCTAGGGCATATCTCCAACGATCTCCCACTTGCACTAGAGTCAATCAAATAGACATCGAATGCCCATAGCTCTAACGTGCCCCTCATGCTTGGGTTGTGGAAGCGGCTTAGTCAGCGGATCTGCAACATTTGCATCCGTGTGAATCTTGCATAACTCTACATCACCATTCTTTCACGATCTTTCATATCGGTGATATTTCCGGTCTATGTGTCGACCTTGTGGTGATTCCTCGGCTCCTTGGCTTGTGCGATGGCACCAGAATTATCACAATAAAGGTCCAACGGTTTCACCGAGGCTGGGAAAATACCAAGATCATCCGAAAATGCGGATCCAAACACCTTCCTTTGCAGCTTCACAAGCGCAATGTATTAAACTTACGTGCGGGAATGTAATAACAATTATTCAATTCCATAATGAATCCGGAAGGGGCTGGAGCAGCATCGTGCCGACCTCCAACGCAGCAACTCTTGCTTTGTTGCCGACCACGATGTCAATCTCCTTGTGCCACATGCCTAGTTCTTACCAGCCCCTGCATCGAGTTGCAAACATGAACAACGGTCCGGTATCAAATACCCAAGAGCTACTAGGTATGTCGGCAAGGTAAATTTCTATAACATATGCAACAAGTGTACCTTTGCACGAAGAAGCATTTCCGGCCTTCTTGCCATGCTCGCAAAGCCACTTGCTCTGATTCCTCTTCCGATGACCGGTCTCCTTGCGGTGATAGCAAGCGGTCTTGAGTCGGTCCGGACTTGGTAGCGGCAGCGGAGGTTACCATCTTCGTGCCCTTTGCCTTAGCCTTTTTCTTGGACCAACTCTTCTTGAACTTAGCCGATTTACGCACCATCAACACTTGATGCGTGCCTTTCTTAATATCCTGCCTGCCACCTTGAGCATCCCATGCAATTCAGTGAGCTTCTTATCCATGCCATGCATATGATAGTTCGAGATGAGCGTCCCATAGCTGGGCGGAAGAGAACCCGAGAACAGCATTAGTAGCCAGCTCATCCAAGGCGGGAAGCCCAAACGATCCAAAGCTTGCACATATCCGATCATCTTGATCACATGTGGGCTCGATGGATCACATTCCTTCAGCACTGCAATCCATCAAGGATCGCCAGACGTTGAACCTTTCGGTCCTAGCACGTATGCGAAACATGCTCTTGAGACTCTCGATCATATCCTAAGCCTCAACGTTTTGAAATCTTTGTTGCAAATCGGGCTCCATACAAGCCCGACATCGAACGGTGATCTCCGTTGATTCATCAACGAGTTTACGGTAGGCATTTTTAGGCTGTGGCACTAGCATTATCGGCAGGTTCCTCTGGAAGTGGATCCTCTAGAACATGTTCCTTTTATCGTGCTTGAGAACAATTCTCAGATTTCTATACCGGTGGTAAAGTTTGTTCCATTCAGTTTATCCTTTTCGAGAATTGATTTCAATGCAAAGTTGGGTTGAGCAGGTGGTGCCATTGATCTACAACGAGAAAACATGCAATCACTAAGCAATGTGTTTATGTAGAGTAATTCTAGCCTAAGCGAAATACTCCGCTGAAGTCAAGATCCCTCCGCAAACTCTCGGTGATTCAGGATCCGACTAGCGCATGCGACTAGTGAGCTTTAGCATCACTGCTAGCCAACATACCTATTCGGTAAGCAACTCCTTGCTAATCGCATCTCTATCGACTCACATCGATCGGGAAGGTATCTCATACCCCGGCCCCAACCTTCTTTGCCACAAGGCCCAAAACCATTTTGATAGCCTTGTCAAGTTAATCTGATGCAGTGCATGTCCGTTTCCGACACGAACCCTTCAGTTCAAGGACATCCAGCAGCACCTCAATTTTATGAGCCCACTACTAGACGTACTTGACGTGCGAAGGTGCAACATCGGGGATGGCAATTCACTTGATATTCATGAGGGATCTTTCTACCATTCTAACATGCATAGAAACAAAGAAGCATAACAATCACAAATAACACATATTGTGAAATAGTATGGCTCCTTCATGGGCGTTCTTCTAGGTCGGCTCCGACTCCGATGACCATCTACTGAACTCCATCTTGTTTGTCACGCCGGGGCCAAGCCGCCAACCTGATCTCTATTATCCAACTATTACAACTAGTAATGAATTTTACATAGAGTCACAAGTCGACACGCAGGTCGTTATACAATATAATGACAGCACTTTGGCTCCTGCCGGCTGACAAACATGACACGCAGGCCACGTATAAATTACACACATGCATCACATACACATGAGCCATACTATTTACATCAAACCTGCAAAGCAAAGTTATGCATAGAATCGCATCAAACCTGCAAAACAAAGTTAGGCAGCGCCCGACGTTTTCAGAAATCACAGATCACATCTGAACTCCGATCACGCCGAATTCTCTGATCTGACCGATCTTATCGATCATCGCGAATCCGATTCGGATTTACGTTTCACTGTTAACCCCGATGGCGGATGACCGACCGGTAGGGGTGGATCGTGTCACGACCTCATCGATCCCGATTGACAGAAAACATAGCCTCAACGATCCCCATGTGCAGTTGATCATATCAACTGTGCACGTAGCCGATCTCTTCAAGGACAACAGATCTCATCTGCCACCTCCACATATCTAATATGCATACGATCTGAATCCAAATCCTATAGCAGAGGCTCGATGCCCTTTGTTGGATTCTCTGAGGAGAGTGCGTCGGCGCAAATTAAAAATTCCTCTGCGCGAACATCCGGGAACATGCTACGGGAGATGGATCACGATTCGTTACCACTAGACGCCGAAGTGCCGTGCAGCGGAAGAAGAGTTGGGGCAGCGGCGTCTGCATGGATCGTCTCCTCCTCGTTCGATCTCCCTCGGCGGCGGTCGTCCGATCCCGTCACGAGTTCGCCGGGCGGCGCAAGTGCACCGCCTCTAACGGTATCCGGCGTGCGGGAAGGAGCGTCGTCGGACTGCTAGGTCCGATCACACAGTCGGCGGCAAGTGGAGGTGGCTATTCGCAACACATGCAAACCCTAGTCACAGCGCCGAAGCGATCAACTCCTGAGTGTGCCGCACCTCCACTTTATATAGGCGTCCGTCGCGGGATCAACACTTGGGCCTCGCACGGACCCTAAAGCCCAAAGTCTATTCGGTCACGTTCCTAGTCGATTCGGATCACATCCGATCGGTGTCCTGAACTGACCTCATAGGTTCCTTCCCTTAAGCGCGCGACCCCTTAGGTTCAAGTCGGCTTGGTCACGATTCGGATCACCTCCGACACATGCGGTTGGTAGCGGCCTCTAGCAAAGGCGTGCCGACCACCAAGCGAGCGATGAAGCTGGTTAAGCGAACACAGCCTGGCGTGTCACACTTCTGTTCCCTTTGCCGCCCGATATATATGTTGTCGGGCTCAAAGGCGAGACTGTCATCCTTGTGCTAACCCGACCTCTTTCTCGTTCGGTGATCTGACCACAATCCGGATTATCTCATAATCCTTGTCGCATGGCCATGCTATTCCTGGTCGAGATCACACGAGGGCCCAGTATATCTCTCTGATCGGAGGGCAAATCCCATCTTGCTCGACCGTGTCTCGCAGCATGGGACTGGACAAACCCGAAACCTACCTTTGTAACTACCCGGTCATGGAGTAGCGTTTGGTCGGCCCAAAGCAAGTGCATCACCATCCAGTACATGTGTCACTCGGGTCTTAGGACATAGAATGTATGTTGTACTAGAGACTCACAGATGACATATCTCTGCGTCTCATAGTTGGGTCTGTCCGACTCGGACCTTATCTCGACTCGGATCCGACTATGTCGAATCCGACCAGACCTTTCCAAGTCCATATTATCCGGTTAGCATCCAATGCTCCATGGCTAGTGAGACCAAGCCATCGACCGTGTCATATGCCGGTCTAGTCATTGGCGTCCACACAGCCCTTTTGACTAGGAACCTTTTAGGACAGTCATCATACAATGCATAGTCCCACAAACAAGTCACATACTTGCTGATACACATCATTGATAATGTCCAAGGACTATCTTTATTCATAAACACATAGGAAATATCATCATACATGATTGCCTCTAGGGCATATCTCCAACACATATACCCCGAAAACATCCAGGAGCACCATGAAACCCTATTTCCACTGCTGCAACCTTCTGTACCCATGAGATCCCATCTTGGGGCCTTTTCCGGCGCTCCGCCGGAGGGGGAATCGATCACGGAGGGCTTGTACATCAACACCATAGCCTCTCCGATGATGTGTGAGTAGTTTACTGAGACCTTCGGGTCCATAGTTATTAGCTAGATGGCTTCTTCCCTCTCTCTAGATCTCAATACAAAGTTCTCCTCGATTCTCTTGGAGATCTATTCAATGTAATTCTTTTTGCGGTGTGTTTGTCGAGAACCGATGAATTGTGGGTTTATGATCAAGATTATCTATGAACAATATTTGAATCTCCTCTGAATTCTTTTATGTATGATCTGATATCTTTGCAAGTCTCTTCGAATTATCAGTTTGGTTTGGCCTGCTAGATTGATCTTTCTTGCAATGGGAGAAGTGCTTAGCTTTGGGTTCAATATTGCGGTGTCCTTTCCCGGTGTGGCGAGGGCAGCATGGCACGTATTGTATTGTTGCCATCGAGGATAAAAAGATAGGGTTTATATCATATTGCTTGAGTTTATCCCTCTACATCATGTCATCTTGCCTAATGCGTTACTCTTTTCTTATGAACTTAATACTCTAGATGCATGCTGTATAGCGGTTGATGTGTGGAGTAATAGTAGTAGCTGCAGAATCATTTCGGTCTACTTGTCGCGGACGTGATGCCTATATACATGATCATGCCTAGATATTCTCATAACTATGTGCTTTTCTATCAATTGCTCGACAGTAATTTGTTCACCCACCGTAGATTATGCTATCTTGAGGGAAGCCACTAGTGAAACCTATGGCCCCCGGGTCTATTTTCCATCATATTAATCTCCCTTCGACTAGCTATTTCTGTCACCGTTTATTTTGCAATGTTTACTTTTCAATCTATACAACAAAAATACCAAAAATATTTATCTTATTATCTCTATCAGATCTCACTTTTGCAAGTGGCCGTGAAGGGATTGACAACCCCTTTATCACATTGGTTGCAAGGTTCTTATTTGTTTGTGTAGGTACAAGGCGACATGCGTGTAGTCTCCTACTGGATTGATACCTTGGTTCTCAAACTGAGGGAAATACTTACGCTACATTGCTGCAATACCCTTTCCTCTTCAAGGCAAAACCAACGCAGTGCTCAAGAGGTAGCAGTTAACTGCTTGGTTCATTTGTTGTGGCTTGGTTCACTTGTTGTGGTGTTTAGTTAACTTATTGGTTCAATTCTGCAATGCGATGTTCAATTGTTGTGGCTGCATTCTGTTATTGTATACCATGTGAGGAATAAATCGAATTTGGCTGTACTAAATGCATGAGAAACAAATATAATTGCTATATTTCCAAGTTGTTAAGCATGCTTGGTTTGGTTAACTGTCTAATCTTCTATTAGGAGTATGTTATATTGTGCAATGTGGTGCTCAGTTAACGTTTGGTTCATTTGTTGTGGTGTTTAGTTAACTGCTTGGTTCAATTCTGCAATGCGATATTCAATTGTTGTGGCTGCATTCTCCTATTGTATACCATGTGAGTAATAAATCGAATTTGGTTGTACTAAATACATGAGAAACAAATACAATTGCTATATTTCCAAGTTGTTAAGCATGCTTGGTTTGGTTAAATGTCTGATCCTCTATTAGGAGTATGTTATATTGTGCAATGTGGTGCTCAGTTAACGTTTGGTTCATTTGTTGTTGTGTTTAGTTAACTGCTTGGTTCATTTACTGCGGTCACGATGTTCCATTGTTGTGGCTGCATTACATTCTTGTATACCATGTGAGGAATAAATCGAATTTGGCTGCAGTTAATACATGAGAAACATATACAAGTGCTATATTTCCTAGTTCCTAATCATGCTTGGTTTGGATAAATGGGTTTTCCATGTGGCTTGAATTTATCTGATGAATCTGCAATGTGCTTATTTATCATCAACATATTTTTTCTTGATAGCATGCGAACCCTTACTTAACACGATGACTAACTACCTTATATGTGTTGCGAAACAATTGGAAGCACCGAGGTTTACAAGATGGTACTAACTATTATACCTTGCCTTTTGTATTCCTTTGCCCCATTTCCAATATAAAGAAGATATTTATGCACATCCTTGTTTTCGAGGCTTCATCGATGATTACCTCTCAAACCACCTCTGTGGTCGGGAGGCGAGGAAAGTTTTCATACAACACCCACGGTTCAAAATTGAAGTGTTCTGAAGAGGTCGAAGGATGGACGGTCAATCATCCACATGCTTGGCCTAAAGTTGCAAAGACCTTCAACATGAATGAAGGCTCAATATTAGCCTTCAGCTTGACAGTTTTCTAGATGAGATGCATCTCTCTATGTACCATCTATGATGCTAATTTCAAAAGGTTCTAGATGTTGCATGTGAAACTTCTTCTTTGAATGCGATTGTGCAATGGGGTAGCTGAGTGCTGAAGCTATATCATGTTGTACTCTGATGTATTTCAATTATGAGATCCTACTTCCTTAATATTGAAATGGAATATATTATGTTCTTAATATGAATGGCAATTAGATTAGTAAATGGATTATTAATAATAGGCCAATTAGCCTGCTAATTGGCCAATTAGCCTGCTAATTGGCCAATTAGCTTGCTAATTGGGTTTTCCTATTGCAAACGGTTAATGAGAAAACACCGTGGGTGATGACCTAAGGCAACGCACACAGTTTCTAGGAATAAACCGTGTTGGATCAATGAACAATCACACACGACATTCTCTTCAAAACTGTTTTCCTTACGCCACCTTGCGCGAATGTTTTCCTTGTAGTGACTGTGTGGGATGTATATACTATTGGGGAACATAGTAATTTCAAAAAAAATCATACGCACACACAAGATCATGGTGATGCATAGCAACGAGAGGGGAGAGTGTTGTCCATGTACCCTCGCAGACCGAAAGCGGAAGCATTAGCACAACGCGGTTGATGTAGTCGTACGTCTTCACGATCCGACCGATCAAGTACCGAACGCACGACACCTCCGAGTTCAGCACACGTTCAGCCGGATGACGTCCCTCGAACTCCGATCCAGCCGAGTGTTGAGGGAAAGTTTCATCAGCACGACGGCGTGGTGACGATGATGATGTTCTAGTGACGCAGGGCTTCACCTAAGCACCGCTAAAATATTATCGAGGTCGACTATGGTGGAGGGGGGCACCGCACACGGCTAAAAGGTCAAATCAATTGTTGTCTCTTTGGGGTGCCCCCTGCCCCCGTATATAAAGGAGCAAGGGGGGAGGTGTGGCCGGCCAGGAGGAGGCACGCCAGCAGGAGTCCTACTCCCACCGGGAGTAGGACTCCCTCCCTTCCTTGTTGGATTAGGAGAAGGGGGGAAAGAGGAGGGAGAGAGGAAGGAAAGGGGGGGGGCGCCGCCCCCCTCTCCTTGTCCTATTCGGACCAGAGGGGGAGGGGCGTGCGACCCTGCCCTAGCCACCTCTCCTCTTCTCCACTAAGGCCCACTATGGCCCATTAACCCCCACAGAAGGGTCCGTAACTTGATACTCGGTAAAATCCCGATTTCACCGGAACACTTCCGATATCCAAATATAGGCTTCCAATATATCAATCTTCATGTCTCGACCATTTTGAGACTCCTCGTCATGTCCGTGATCACATCCGGGACTTCGAACAACCTTCGGTACATCAAAACATATAAACTCATAATATAACCGTCATCGAAACTTTAAGCATGCGGACCCTACGGGTTCGAGAACTATGTAGACATGACCGAGACACGTCTCCGTTCAATAATCAATAGCAGAACCTGGATACTCATATTGGCTCCCACATATTCTATGAAGATCTTTATCGGTCAGACGCATAACAACATACGTTGTTCCCTTTGTCATCGGTATGTTACTTGCCTGAGATTCGATCGTCGGTATCTCAATGCCTAGTTCAATCTCGTTACCGGCAAGTCACTTTACTCGTTCCGTAATACATCATCCCGCAACTAACTCATTAGTTGCAATGCTTGCAAGGCTTAAGTGATGTGCATTACCGAGTGGGCCCAGAGATACCTCTCCGACAGTCAGAGTGACAAATCCTAATCTCGAAATACGCCAACCCAACAAGTACCTTCAGAGACACTTGTAGAGCACCTTTATAATCACCCAGTTATGTTGAGTGCTAAGCTAACGGAATGGGTCAAGTCAATCACATCATTCTCCTAATGATGTGATCCCGTTAATCAAATGACAACTCATGTCAATGGCTAGGAAACATAACCATCTTCGATCAACGAGCTAGTCAAGTAGAGGCATACTAGTGACACTTTGTTTGTCTATGTATTCACACAAGTATTATGTTTCTGATTAATACAATTCTAGCATGAATAATAAACATTTATCATGGTATAAGGAAATAAATAATAACTTTATTATTGCCTCTAGGGCATATTTCCTTGATCTCCCACTTGCACTAGAGTCAATAATCTAGATTACAACGTAATGATTCTAATACCCATGGAGCCTTGGTGTTGATCATGTTTTCCTCGTGGAAGAGGCTTAGTCAGCAGTCTGCGCAACATTCAGATCCGTATGTATCTTGCAAATTTCTATGTCTCCCACCTGGACTAAATCTCGGATGGAATTGAAGCGTCTCTTGATGTGGTTGGTTCTGTTGTGAAATTTGGATTCCTTCACCAAGGCAATATCACCAGTATTGTCACAAAAGATTTTCATTGGACCCGATGCACTAGGTATGACACCTAGATCGGATATGAACTCGTTCATCCAGACTCCTTCATTATGCATACGAAGCAGCTATGTACTCCGCTTCACACGTAGATCCCGCCACGGCGCTTTGTTTAGAAGCGCACCAACCAGCGGCTCCACCGTTCAATGTAAACACGTATCCGGTTTGCGATTTAGAATCTCCGGATCAGTGTCAAAGCTTGCATCAACGTAACCATTTACGATGAGCACTTTGTCACCTCCATAAATAAGAAACATATCCTTAGTCCTTTTCAGGTATTTCAGGATGTTCTTGACCGTTGTGCAGTGATCCACTCCTGGATTACTTTGGTACCTCCCTGCTAAACTTATAGCAAGGCACACATTAGGTCTGGTACACAACATTGCATACATGATAGAGCCTATGGCTGACGCATAGGGAACATCTTTCGTCTTCTCTCTATCTTCTGCAGTTGTCGGGCATTTATTCTTACTCAACTTCACACCTTGTAACACAGGCAAGAACCCTTTCTTTGCTTGATCCATTTTCAACTTCTTCAAAACTTTGTCAAGGTATGTGCTTTGTGAAAGTCCAATTAAGCGTCTTGATCTATCTCTATAGATCTTGATGCCCAATATATAAGCAGCTTCACCGAGGTCTTTCATCGAAAAACTCTTATTCAAGTATCCCTTTATGCTATCCAGAAATTCTATATCATTTCCAATCAGAAATATGTCATCCACATATAATATCAGAAATGCTACAGAGCTCCCACTCACTTGTAAATACAGGCTTCTCCAAAAGTCTGTATAAAACCAAATGCTTTGATCACACTATAAAAGCGTTTATTCCAACTCCGAGAGGCTTGCACCAGCCCATAAATGGATCGCTGGAGCTTGCACACTTTGTTAGCTTCCTTTGGATCGATAAAACCTTCCGGTTGCATCATATACAACTCTTCTTCCAGAAATCCATTCAGGAATGCAGTTTTTACATCCGTTTGCCATATTTCATAATCATAAAATGCGGCAATTGCTAACATGATTCGGACAGACTTAAGCATCTCTACGTGTGAGAAGGTCTCATCGTAGTCAATCCCTTGAACTTGTCGAAAACCTTTCGCAACAAGTCAAGCTTTATAGACAGTAACATTACCGTCAGCGTCAGTCTTCTTCTTGAAGATCCATTTATTCTCAATGGCTTGCCGATCATCGGGCAAGTCAACTAAAGTCCACTTTGTTCTCATACATGGATCCCATCTCAGATTTCATGGCCTCAAGCCATTTTGCGGAATCTGGGCTCACCATTGCTTCTTCATAGTTCATAGGTTCGTCATGGTCTAGCAACATAACTTCCAGAACAGGATTACCATACCACTCTGGTGCGGATCTTACTCTGGCTGACCTACGAGGTTCAATAACAACTTGATCTGAAGTTTCAGGATCATCATCATTAACTTCCTCACTAATTGGTGTAGGTGTCGCAAAAACCGGTTTGTGTGATGAACTACTTTCCAATAAGGGATCAGGTATAGTTACCTCATCAAGTTTTACTTTCCTCCCACTCACTTCTTTCGAGAGAAACTCCTTCCCTAGAAAGATTCCAAATTTAGCAACAAAAGTCTTGCCTTCGGATCTATGATAGAAGGTGTACCCAACAGTCTCTTTTGGGTATCCTATGAAGACACATTTTTCCGATTTGGGTTCGAGCTTATCAGTTTGAAGCTTTTTCACATAAGCATCGCAGCCCCAAACTTTAAGAAATGACAACTTTGGTTTCTTGCCAAACCACAGTTCATAAGGCGTCGTCTCAACGGATTTCGATGGTGTCCTATTTAATGTGAATGCAGCCGTCTCTAAAGCATAACCCCAAAATGATAGCGGTAAATCAGTAAGAGACACCATAGATCGCACCATATCAAGTAAAGTATGATTACAACGTTCGGACACACCATTACGCTGTTGTGTTCTGGGTGGCGTGAGTTGCGAAACTATTCCGCATTTTTTTCAAATGAAGACCAAACTCGTAACTCAAATATTCTCCTCCACGATCAGATCATAGAAACTTTATTTTCTTGTTACGATGATTTTCAACTGCACTCTGAAATTCTTTGAACTTTTCAAATGTTTCAGACTTATGTTTCATTAAGTAGATATACCCATATCTGCTCAAATCATCTGTGAAGGTGAAAAATAATGATATCCGCCTCGAGCCTCAATATTCACCGGACCACATACATCTGTATGTATGATTTCCAACAAATCTGTTGCTCGCTCCATAGTTCCGTAGAACGGCATTTTAGTCATCTTGCCCATGAGACACGGTTCGCAAGTACCAAGTGATTCATAATCAAGTGGTTCCAAAAGTCCATCAGTATGGAGTTTCTTCATGCGCTTTACACCGATATGACCTAAACGGCAGTGCCACAAATAAGTTGCACTATCATTATCAACTCTGCATCTTTTGGCTTCAATATTATGAATATGTGTATCACTACTATCGAGATTCAACAAAAATAGACCACTCTTCAAGGGTGTGCATGACCATAAAAGATATTACTCATATAAATAGAACAACCATTATTCTCTGATTTAAATGAATAACCGTCTCGCATCAAACAAGATCCAGATATAATGTTCATGCTCAACGCGGGCACCAAATAACAATTATTCAGGTCTAAAACTAATCCGAAGGTAGATGTAGAGGTAGCGTGCCGACCGCGATCACATCGACTTTGGAACCATTTCCCACAACCGTCACCTCGTCCTTAGCCAATCTTCGCTTAATCCGTAGTCCTGTTTTGAGTTGCAAATATTAGCAATGCAGAACCGGTATCAAATACCCGGTGCTCTGCGAGCACTAGTAAGGTACACATCAATAACATGTATATCATATATACCTTTGTTCACCTTGCCATCCTTCTTATCCGCCAAATACTTGGGGCAGTTCCGCTTCCGATGACGATGCGCTTGCGGTAGAAGCACTCAGCGGGCTTAGGTCCAGACTTGGGTTTCTTCTCTGAGCAAGAACTTGCTTGCTGTTCTTCTTGAGTTCCCTTCTTCTTCCCTTTGCCCTTTTCTTGAAATTGGTGCTCCTATTGACCATCAACACATGATGCTCCTTTTTGATTTCTACCTCCGCAACCTTTAGCATGCGAAGAGCTCGGGAATCGTCTTATCCATCCCTTGCATGTTATAGTTCATCACGAAGCTCTTGTAGCTTGGTGGCAATGATTGAAGAATTCTGTCAATGACGCTATCATCCAGAAGATTAACTCCCAGTTGAATCAAGTGATTGTTATACCCAGACATTTTGAGTATATGCTCACTGATAGAACTATTCTCCTCCATCTTAGAGTTGTAGAACTTATTGGAGACTTCATATCTCTCAATCCGGGCATTTGCTTGAAATATTAACTTCAATTCCTGGAACATCTCATATGCTCCATGACGTTCAAAACGTCGTTGAAGACCCGGTTCTAAGCCGTAAAGCATGGCACACTGAACTATCGAGTAGTCACCAGCTTTGCTCTGCCAGACGTTCATAACATCTGGTGTTTCTCCTGCAGTAGGTCTAGCACCCAGCGGTGCTTCCAGGACGTAATTCTTCTATGCAGCAATGAGAATAATCCTCAAGTTATGGACCCAGTCTGTGTAATTGCTACCATCATCTTTCAACTTTGCTTTCTCAAGAAACGCATTAAAATTCAACGGAACAACAGCACGGGCCATCTATCTACAATCAACATAGAAAAGCAAAACACTATCAGGTACTAAGTTCATGATAAATTCAAGTTCAATTAATCATATTACTTAAGAACTCCCACTTAGATAGACATCCCTCTAATCCTCTAAGTGGTCACATGATCCAAATCAACTAAACCATGTCCGATCATCACGTGAGATGGAGAAGTTTCAATGGTGAACATCACTATGTTGATTATATCTACTATATGATTCACGCTCGACCTTTTGGTATCCGTGTTCCGAGGCCATATCTGTTATATGCAAGGCTCGTCAAGTTTAACCTGAGTATTCCGCGTGTGCAACTGTTTTGCACCCGTTGTATTTGAACGTAGAGCCTATCACACCCGAACATCACGTGGTGTCTCAAAGACGAAGAACTTTCATAGCGGTGCATACTTAGGGAGAACACTTATACTTTGATAATTTAGTGAGAGATCATCTTAAAATTCTACCGTCAATCAAAGCAAGATAAGATGCATAAAAGATAAACATCACATGCAATCAATATAAGTGATATGATATGGCCATCATCATCTTGTGCTTGTGATCTCCATCTCCGAAGCACCGTCGTGATCACCATCGTCACCCGGTAGCGACACCTTGATATCCATCGTAGCATCATTGTCGTCTCGCCAATCTTATGCTTCTCGACTATTGCTACCGCTTAGTGATAAAGTAAAGCATTACAGGCGATTGCATTGCATACAATAAAGCGACAACCATATGGCTCTGCCGATTGCCGATAACTCGGTTACAAAACATGATCATCTCATACAATAAAATTTAGCATCATGTCTTGACCATATCACATCACAACATGCCCTGCAAAAACAAGTTAGATGTCCTCTAGTTTGTTGTTGCAAATTTTACGTGGCTACTATGGGATTAGCAAGAACCGTTCTTACCTACGCATCAAAACCACAATGATAGTTTATCAAGTTGGTGTTGTTTTAACCTTCGCAAGGACCGGGCGTAGCCACACTCGGTTCAACTAAAGTTGGAGAAATCGACACCTGCCAAAGAACCTGTGTGCAAAGCACGTCGGTAGAACCAGTCTCACGTAAGCGTATGCGTAATGTCGGTCTGGGCCGCTTCATCCAACAATACCGTCGAACCAAAGTATGACATGCTGGTAAGCAGTATGACTTATATCGCCCACAACTCACTTTTGTTCTACTGGTGCATATGACATCTACGCATAAAACCAGGCTCTGATACCATTGTTGGGGAACGTAGTAATTTTGAAAAATTTCCTACGCACACGCAAGATCATGGTGATGCATAGCAAAGTGTCACATCCCTAGTTCTGGTATGACCTAGACTAGCTAGTCATTTGTGCATCATGTTTAAATTCCAGTTAATTTTGAAATGGGGATTTGTGAAACCCTCAGAATCATTTCTGGAAATGACCCAAATAAAAATTGCTTCAATTTGGCCCAAGAAAATGTTCCTGTTTTCTCTAAAAATATTGGTCAGAGGTAAAATTCAAACAAATATTTTTGGGAGCTCAGAAGTATTTATTTTTGGCCATTTGAATTAATCACGATAAATATTTGCCTTGGATATATATATATGTTATATATATAATATATGTCCAAAAATTATGCTAGTTGTTGAGGAGTTACGGAATAATATAAATAGCTCCTACAAAAATTGGCATAAGAAAATAAAATGATTTAGTATTTTAATTAAATCAAACAAATGTCGTAAAATAGAAAAATAAACAAAAGGGAAAACCCTTACACGGACTTACAGGCCACTTGCTGGCACTGGCTCTGTCTTGACCCGGTAGCCGGCGGCCAATCGTCCCCCTCCTCACGCCCGAGGGAGGCGGCGTGGTCGCCTGCAGACAGCGCGCATGCGCCACGCAGCCTGCGTGCCCTCCCCTCGGCCTTTCAGGCCTCCGGACGTCGCCACGCGCTACCCCGCACCGCTCTCACTCCCTCTCGCTCTTCCTCCTCCCTGGTTCTCTCCCGCGCCACCGTGCCCGAACGCCACCGCCGCCACCGGCCTCTGTTGCCGCGCCCACAGCCACGGCCTCGCCCCCCCGACGCGCTCCACAGCTCCTCCGCGATCCCCTCTCCCTCTTCGTCGAGCCACGCACCTCCGGACGGCCTCCATCGTTGCCACCGTCGTCTTCTTCATCGCCGGCCACCACAGATCTCCACCGCCCGCACGTCTCCGTCCGGCCGTCCCTGAGCTCGCCGTCGACGCCATCGAGTCCGCCGTGAGCCCCTGCATCCATTCCCCCTTCTCCCCTGCCTCCCCGCGCTCTGTAGCCGCACGCCCGCTCGAGCCCGAGCTCCGGCCGTCGCCGCGAGCTCCGCTCCGGCGAGCCCCGGCCCCCCAGCTCCTCCCACCTGCCCCACCAGATGCGCGAGAGCCCGGGCTACGCCCCGGTGCTCTCAGACGCCGCCCCCGTGGCCTGTGACGCGGACTCCGCCGCGTCCAGAGGTCGCCGGCGGCGAGCCCCGTCGCCTGAGCCCTGCCACGTGGGCCCGGCCCATCAGGTGATTAGCTTAGTGCTAATCACCGCTTATTTAACCCCCTGACACTGACCAGTGGGCCCAGTGCCACTAATTCTTTAATTAAGTTAAAACTAACCCCCTGTTTAACCCGTGTCACTGACATGTGGACCCCACACGTCAGGTTTGACCCGATCATTGTTGACTTCTTGGCGCAAGCATGGCCTTGATCTTGGCCTTAATTATTTATTTTCTGGATTTAAATTAAATTAGGAATTCTAGAAAATTAGCAAAACTTCAAACATTCATATAAATTCAACCGTAGCTCAGATTGAAATAATTTATATATGTAAAATTATCAGAAAAATGCAATCTATCCATCTGTATCAGTTTCATGCATGACAAAACAACTTATACCTGCTGTATAGGTGAAAACATATAAATGGCATATATAAGAGCTTAATTTGGAGTTGCATTTTAACCCTTGGTTCAAATGGACTTCATTCAAATTGAATACTAGTTGCATTAGCTCAAACAGCATCACATCTTCATGCATCATATTGTTGCATATGCTTGTGTATTGATTGTTGGCACTGTTCCTTCTCGATAGGTCCTGCTCAGAGACCGTTCCAGTACACATGCGTGAAGCGGTGCCTCCCTTGTTGATTTACCGAGCAAGCAAACCCCTTGTTCATTCCGATACAATCCTACTCTCTCGCTCTGCTCTCGGTTATTGCATTAGGACAACAACGATTCATACGCTACTTTGTGCTGCGGTAGTTGAACCCATTCCTCTGCATGACCTGTCATTGCCACAGTAAATAGTTGAAACCCACTAGCATGTGTAGGAGTGATTGAGCCATGTTGTGTTCCTACCATGCTATGCCTGCTATTGCTTAGAGTTGTGTCGGTCTGATTCATTGGGAATGAATTGGAGATGCAGTTCTATGTTACGATCTTTGAGAGTGAAATGTGTGAACACGATTTGGTAAAGGCAGCGGTGAGAGGCCATGTAGGAGTACATGGTGGGTTGTCTCACTGGAACCGTCCTTAAGCACTGAGTTCTATGTATGTTGTCCAATGACTAGCTACTACCACACATTGGAATGCTTAAGTGCCCCTCTCCACTTATTAACCAACTTGACCTCTGTCCAGGAGTCGCAACTAGTTTCTGGTGTTTGTAGGTAGTGTTAGTACTCTACCAAGTGGCACCCGGCCAGGTGGGCTTGGGACAGACTAGGCACAAGTGGCACGGTGTACCAAGCGTAGATTCATCCAGCGAGGTGGGCTTGGGAACCCTGCACACATCATTTGGGGCCGTGAGCGGCAACCCGGCCGGATCTCCTTGCGGATGGAACCCGAATAGGCGATAAACCTGGATTAGAGTCTTGTGTGGTCAGTCAGGTCGTGGCCGACACCCTCGCCAGGCTTCCGCTTGAAGGTTGCCGAGGTACATGACGTGTACATGGTGATAAGTGGTGAGAGCGTGTGTGAAGAAGTACACCCTGCGGGGTTAACATGATCTATCTGAATAGCCGGGTCCATGATTTATGGACTTCTTGGATGCTTACGTGGTACATAGACAACTTGAAGTGGATACTATAAAATGCTCAAGACAAGTGTGAGTGCTATGGATGGCCTTCTCGTATGGAGACGCGAATGAATCCATAGTAGTGTATTGATGTGGTGACTAGTGGACTCGTGTGCGCCATATCACCTCAAAGAAGTCTGGTAGTCGTAGAAACGGGATAGCCACACGAGTCAAAGCTGGCTTCTTTGCAACTAAACCCCACATTACCCTCTTGATACAAATGCATGTATAATAGGAACTGATGTAAATCTTGCTGAGTACCTTTGTACTCACGTTGCTTTATTTATGTTTTTTGCAGCGGAGATTTCGGTCTTACTAGTAGTTCCGTTTGGACTTCGACGAGTAGCTTGTTACCTCAGCTACGATCTTGTACCCTTGGGAGGGTCTTGTAGATAGTCAGGCTTCTCAGCCTTTTTCTTTTGTAGTTGTCTTTACTCAGACATGTAATGCTTCCGCTTGTTGCTTGTATGCTCTGAATGATGGGTCATGTGACCCCTGTTTGTATTTAATGCTATGTGGCTCTTCTGAGCCTTTACCTATATGAGTTTGCGTTATGTTGTGATGCCATGTTGTACAACACATACTTGCATGTTATGCGTACGTGTAACTTGTATTGATATGTGTGGGATCCGACAACCTAGTTGTTTATCCTTGGTAGCCTCTCTTATGGGGAAATGTAGTCTAGTGCTTCCACTGAGCCATGGTGATGCCTTTCTGACCCGGTTCACCGAGTCTGCTAGCCCGGCACTCTTGCTCCGGAACACTTGATTTGGCGACATGTGATTCACTTCGTTCAGTGTCTGTCCCTTCGGGAAATGTCACGCGGTGACATCCGAGTCTGCCTAGCCTGCTACAGCCGGGTTCCCGAGTCCTGTTAGCCAGTGCTACAGCCCGGATTCTGCTGGCGACATGCTCGATGTTGATTCATGTATGCCTGTCCCCATAGGTTAGTGCCACTTTGGGTTCACGACTAGTCATGTAGGCCCGGGTTCTCTGTCATATGGATGCTAGCGACACTATCATATACGTGAGCCAAAAGGCGCAAACGGTCCCGGACCATGGTAAGGCGACACCCGTGGGAATACCGTGCGTAAGGCCGCAAAGTGATATGATGTGTTACATGCTAGATCGGTGTGACTTAGGATCGGGGTCCCGACACAATGAGAGGGGAGAGTGTTGTCCACGTACCCTCGTAGACCGAAAGCGGAAGCGTTAGCACAACGTGGTTGATGTAGTCGTACGTCTTCACGATCCGACCGATCAAGTAACGAACGCATGGCACCTCCGAGTTCAGCACACATTCAGCCCGATGACGTCCCTCGAACTCCGATCCAGCCGAGTGTCGAGGGAGAGTTTCGCCAGCACGACGGCGTGGTGACGATGATGATGTTCTACCGACGAAGGGTTTCGCCTAAGCACCGCTACAGTATTACCGAGGTGGACTATGGTGGAGGGGGGCACCGCACACGGCTAAAAGATCAACTGATCAATTGTTGTGTCTTTGGGGTGCCCCCTGCCCCCGTATATATTGGAGCAAGGGGGGAGAGGCGGCCGGCCAGGAGAGGGGCGCGCCAGGAGGAGTCCTACTCCCACCGGGAGTAGGACTCCCTCCCTTTCTTGTTGGATTAGGAGAAGGGGGGACAGAGGAGGAGGAGAAGAAGGAAAGGGGGGCGCCACCCCTCCTCCTTGTCCAATTCGTACTAGAGGGGGAGGGGGGGCGCGGCCTGCCCTGGCCGCCCCTCCTCTTCTCCACTAAGGTCCATATAGGCCCATTAATTCCCCGGGGGGGTTCCGGTAACCCCCAGTACTCCGGTATATATCCGATAACCCCTAGAACCATTCCGGCGTCTGAATATAGTCGTCCAATATATCAATCTCCATGTCTCGACCATTTCGAGACTCCTCGTTATGTCTGTGATCACATCCGGGACTCCGAACAACCTTCGGTACATCAAAACATATATACTCATAATATAACTGTCATCAAAACTTTAAGCGTGCGGACCCTACGGGTTCGAGAACTATGTAGACATGACCGAGACACGCTCCAGTCAATAACCAATAGCGGAACCTGGATGCTCATATTGGCTCCCACATATTCTTCGAAGATTGAGGGAGTCCTAGACTAGGGGGTGTCCGGATAGCCGAACTATCATCGCGGCCGGACTCCAAGACTATGAAGATATAAGATTGAAGACTTCGTCCCGTGTCCGGATGGGACTTTCCTTGGCGTGGAAGGCAAGCTTGGCGTCTGGATATGTAGATCTCCTACCTTTGTAACCCGACTCGGTGTAACCCTAACCTATCCGGTGTCTATATAAACCGGAGGTTTTTAGTCCGTGGGACGTACCACAATCATACCATCGGCGAGCGTCTAGGGTTTGGCCTCCTTGTTCTCGTGGTAGATCTACTCTTGTACTACCCATATCATCAACATTAATCAAGCAGGGGTAGGGTTTTACCTCCATCAAGAGGGCCCGAACCTGGGTAAAACATCGTGTCCCTTGTCTCCTGTTGCCATCCGCCTAGACGCACAGTTCGGGACCCCCTACCCGAGATCCGCCGGTTTTGACACCGACATTGGTGCTTTCATTGAGAGTTCCTCTGTGTCGTCACCTATAGACCTGATGGCTCCTTCGATCATCAATAACGATGTGGTCTAGGGTGAAACTTTTCTCCCCGGACAGATCTTCGTATTCGGCGGCTTTGCACTGCGGGCCAATTCACTTGGCCATCTGGAGCAGATCGAAAGCTACGCCCCTGGCCATCAGGTCAGATTTGGAAAGTTGAACTATACGGCCGACATCCGCGGAGACTTGATCTTCGACGGATTCGAGCCACAGCCAAGCGCGTCGCACTGTCTCGATGGGCATGATCTAATTCTGCCGCCGAACAATGTCCTGGAGGCCGCACTAGTGTCCGCTCCGAACATTGATTCGGAGCCGATCTCGCCGATCGAGGATGGTTGGTTGGACACCACCTCGGGGGCTGAAATCTCTACGACAACTAAGCCGAACACAATCCATGTCCTTTGCGAAGACCGTGACTCCCAGGTGCCGGACTCCTCTCTGGACTCCGAACCCTCCGCGCCCCTACCAATCGAATCCGACCGGGCGCCGGTCATGGAGTTCATCAGCGGACATCTTTCGGCACTCGCCCTTTTGCGACATCCTGAATTCACTAAAGTCTCTCTCTTTATCCGGAGAGCCATGGCGGACTACGGTCGGGAAGGTTGGGATGCAAGCGGCGAAGAAATTCAACGCCCACCCACCACCCACTTCGTAGCCACCGCCGAAAGCTTACACGGCGTGCTCGATTTTGATCGCAAAGACGTCGGCGGTATGGACGGCGATGTAGGAGAACAACCATGAACCAGCGCCTATAGGACGCTGGACAACCACCTCATCCCATGATGTATACATGGTGGATACACCTAAAGGAAATGAAGACGAGGAACAACGGGAAGCTACGAAGGATAAATCCCTCGAAAAGCAGTCAAAATGGCAACGTAAACGCTGCACCAAGTCCCGCCTCAACAAAGACCCAGCCATAGAGCAGGGCGAACCGATGGACAACGAACATGCCATCGAGCAACCGTCCGAACAGGATAACTTGGATAAACAACCCGTCCCCGGCGAAGATAATAGTCCGGACGATCTCACGCCGGACAAATTGTTGGAGCAGAATAACCTCCACAAAGGCTCGTCACCACTGCTGGCGTAGCCTGAAAAGCGAAGCGGAAGCTCAAAACAGCGGAAGATGCACTCAGAATCGAGATGGAGCAAAGTATTCAACACCATGAACCAAATACGGCGGCGATCGCCGAACAAAGAGCTACCCAAGGAGAAAACTATCACGAATTTGATGAGGAGGCCATAGAGCCCCCACAATCAAAAAGTAAGAAGGCCACCGGTCGGATGGGCGACCCCACGGCAAAAAGAGGGCGGCAAATGGCGCGCACACAAGCCTGTCTGGCGATCCGCATAAGGATTCACATCAAAAGGATGGCCCAGTTAGGTCCATCTATGGGCCGAGAAAGCAAGCTCTTCAAAGCAATGCAACACGCTAAATATCCGAACATCACGGCGCACCCAAATATAGGGGCGCCGCACACCCCCTGTGTTTCACCGATGAGGTGCTCGATCACGAATTCCCAGTGGGATTCAAACCCGTAAACATAGAGTCATACGACGGAACAATAGACCCTGGAGTCTGGATTGAGGACTATATCCTCCACATACACATGGCTAGAGGAGATGATCTCCACGCCATAAAATACTTACCCCTCAAGCTTAAAGGGCCATCCCGGCATTGGCTCAAAGGCCTCCCCGAAAATACCATTGGAAGTTGGGAAGAGCTTGAGGATGCTTTTCGGGCAAATTTTCGAGGGACTTATGTCCGTCCTCCGGATGCAGACGATTTAAGTCATATAACTCAACAACCCGGAGAGTCAGCCCGCAAGAATTCGGAACAGGTTCCTCACCAAAAGAACCAAATAGTCGACTGTCCAGGACGCCAAGCCTTAGCAGCTTTCAAACACAACGTCCGAGCAGAATGGCTCGCAGACACCTCGGCCAAGAGAAGCCGAGAACCATGGCCGCATTAACAAGCCTCATGACCCGCTTTTGTGCGGAGAGGATAGTCAAGCTAACAAGATGCAGCACCAGTGACCCAAGTACATCCGAAGTCAGGGATGGAAATGGGAAACCACGGTGCAACAAGGACCAGCGCCGTATTAAGGGGATCGGTCCAAAGAGCGCGGCAGTCAACGCCGGATTCAAAAGCTCACGACAGAATAATAAAAAACTGCCCCTTAAGGACAATAGCGATGAGCTATCCAACTTAAACAAAATCTTGGACAAGATATGTCAAATCCACAGTACTCACGGGAGGCTGCAAACCATACCCACAGAGATTGTTGGGTCTTTAAACAGTCCAAGCAGACTCAACGCCCGAACACAAGGGGCTCGACACACCAAGTGAAGATGATGGCGAGCACCACAAGCGAGCCCGGAAAACAAAAGAATTTCCCACAAGAGGTTAAAACAGTAAACTCACTTCACGTGATCAAAGGGAAAAACAGAGCGGCGCCCACTAAAATGCGCGCCGGACAAACTACCCTAGCGGAGTACCAACACTGGTTGTCAAAACCAATCACCTTCGACCATCAGGACTATTCCGAAAGTATCCGGAACGTAGGATGGACTGCCTTGATATTGGATCCTATAATTGACGGATTCCAATTTACACAAGTCCTTATGGATGGCGGCAGTGACATAAACCTGATATATCAGGACACAATCCGCATGATGGGGATAGACCCAGCCAAAATTCGCCATAGCAACACCTCCTTTAAAGGGGTAATGTCGGGCCCATATGCCCATTGTACGGGCTCCCTACAGCTAGAAGTTGTGTTCGGTTCATCCGACAACTTCCGTCGCGAAAAGTTAGTCTTCCATGTCGCCCCATTTAAAAGTAGCCATCAAGCACTATTGGGACGCGAAGCTTTTGCCCGCTTTAACACAATACCACATTATGCATCTCTTACACTTAAAATGCCCGGTCCACGCGGCATCATCTCATTAAAAGGGAGTATTAAGTGTTACTCGAGCACGGAAGAATGCGAGGCTGCCTTGACAGCCCCACGCCAATTCGGCTCCGCTAAACAAAGCACCTGAATAGGTAATTCAAACCCCGGACACGGCTAGATGAGTCCGGCGCCTACTAGCGGCATACCCCCGTACAAGGGGCTGCACGCATGTACAACAAGAGACAATAAAGCTCAATTTTATTCACTTCTCGAATCGTACTCTGTTTATTTAATATAAAGTACATTTTTTGCACGATCCCTTTTCTTTTCGACTAAGTTCCTCTCTTTTACAGATGAACAACGTGCTACACCCGTCCATGATACGGCTGCGGAGACACGGTATGGGCGTGTAGTAGGGACCCGTTGCAAGGATTCTTTTCAGATTAAGACCCTGCATAAACCTTTTTTACTGTCTCTTGTTGATATACATCCCCCGGTTTCTCACTATAACCAAGGAGGAGGCTGGCGTTTTGGCATCGGCCGCACCAGAATTTTTGCGTGTACTTGGACACAAAGGGCTTAGGGCATTATTCTGCCCCTTTTTATAAAGACCGAATACCTTAGGGAGTGTTCGGCGTCTCGAGTTAGGCCTTATATGCATCAGCTCTTAATCATGTCTTTGGTCAAATGTTGGGTTTGCCCGGCTCCTGTGTTTTGCTGCCTCACGTTCCGTTCTATCGGCTAACGCGACACCAGGAGAACTACTGCGATTGTGCCCCGGTTCGGTCGGGCGAGCACCTCAGAGAGAAAGTCAAAACTGACTGTCATGATATAGCGAGAGACTGGCCAACCACTCGATGACTCACCGGAATGTTTAGAATTCCTCCGCATTAACGAAGGACCATTTTTTGGTCAGGCACATACGCACCCCGAATTCGGGCGAGTGCGGTGCCCTCAGGGGCTATATAGTAGCCCCACCCTCGAACTCCTATGGCTAAGTGAAAGTGATAAAGCATTATAGTCCGGTTGCCTAGTTTGCTACGCTACCACCTCCTTAACAGGACCAAGACGTTGGATTAAGTGTGAAAAAGCGCCTTCTTTGCAGACACCCCGCACTATGTGCGTGGGGGCGAAGCCAAGGAATGCCATCTTTCGTTATATATACATATACATCAACGGCCGCCACGAGGAGTAGTTTACTACTTGAACGCACAAGTACAAAAAGCTCCTATATTATATTGAAACATTGTTTTCACAAATCATACATGTCATTTAAACATAATATCCTTCGAAACCTTTGCGTCTCTATTAAACAAAGCGCCTGCGGGACTTCCTCAAAATAGTGCTCGGCGGTACTCGGCTTCTTCGAATCTTGGGATGCAACGTCGGTGGCCTTCATATCCGCCCAGTATGTCTTGACACGGGCGAGCCATCCGCACTCCTCAATACACGCCGACCGCTTCATTGCGTCGTCTGCGATACCGCACTAAGGAACTGCTGCACTAAACCAAAATAACTCTTCAAATTTGGGTTCGCCTGCCACAAATGAGTCATGACATGCTTCATGGCAAGTCCGGATAATCGATTCAGCTCGGCCCATTCGGCCAACTGATCGGTCAACGGAAGAAGACGCTCCGGACTATGGAATTGCGACCAATATAGCCCTTCCCTTCTGTGCCCCTTCTGGCCTCGGAAGTGCTCAATCGCGTCGCGGCGCTTCGCTGCTAAGTCGAGATAAGCATCCTCCGAACTCCACAACTTGTCCAAGCGAGCATACTTCGGATCCGTATATTTCCTCCAGCGTAAACGGTTTTCCGGCCGCAATAGCCCGGCTGACTCAGCTCCTCCTTGGCAGCTCTCAAAGCGGAGCAGGCATCCTTGGATTCGGCGGTGGCCTTTTCAGCCCTCTTGCTCCGGCTTGACGATCTTTTCAAGAACCTCGCAGCGGTCGGTAGTATTCTTCAACTTCATGGCCATATCGGCCATTTCCTCTCTGCCGGCGGTGAGCAGCCCGTTCGACTTTTAGCTCTTGACCACCCTTAAAGCGGCCGCATTACTATTTCTGGCTTGCTCTTTAGCTCGGGCGAGTTCCGCCCGAAGCTCCTCCACAGCAGCGGCACCACCTGCATTAAGCATACAAGTAGTAAGGCATGGGCGCCAAGCTCCCTTACCAGGTGTCCGCGTAGAATTCGCATACCTTGTGACTCGTCAAACCGTTTATTGACCAGCGCGATGTCCACATCCGCCTCATCAAGTTGCCGCTTTAGTTCGGCATATTCATCAGTCCGGCTGGCCATCGGACGCCCCGCCACCTATTTAGGAGCGGCGATATGTTATAACTGAGATTATGATCCTCGGCACGCTGTCAATTTTGACAACATACCGAGTCTCAGGGGCTACTATCTATACAGGGCGCATTCTATATGCATAACTGTCAAAAGGTACATCATTTTTGCGTACCTCGAACCCCGTCAACGAGCTTCTGGCGGCTTCATGCAATCCGCTCTCAGCGGATGCAATTCTTTCAATCACCGTATCCATTAGAGCACGGTGATCTTCTGAGATAGCTGCTCGCCCAAGCAGATCCTTCAACTCCTCCGACCGCATGCCAGTTGGCGCCGGACCTTCCGGCCCCGCCGGACCTGGGGAAACCCTCCGCGACGACACCTCAGGGTCGTCCGCCTCACATGAAGGTGCGACAGGTGGAGGCGTTTCGCTCTCCATCATTTCCGGAAGAAGATCCCCCGAAGACGAGCTCTGCTGAGAAGGGCTGAGATCCGAACTACAAGGTACAATTTCGGTTATCTTCAGAAATAAATGCAGGGATGTTCCTTATTTACAAGACCCCTTCTTTTTACTTACGGCTCGCTGAAGGGCTGATCCCCTTGGGGAAATAGTGCGGCTGGGTTACTTCCTAGCGCCGGACTCTCTGACGAAGATTTCTTTCCCCTCTTTGAGGCCTTGACCTCTGGATCTTCCAAAGCGGTCCTCTTCTCTCCTTGGAGCGTGGGACTTTTGATCCCTCCTTCCTCAGAAGCCTCCTTCGAGGAGGCAGTTGCTTCCCTGCTCCCCCCTTTGCCCTCTTTAAAAGGCGCGGCCTTCAACATCTTGATCAGCATGGGATCCGGCGTGGTCTCTGGGAGGGGAGCCGGACACCTTATCAACTTTGCCTTCGCTATCCACTCCTGTTCAAGAAACAGCTCCTTTAAGGGCAAGTTTACGATAAATGAACGGACAGCCTGTCCGGGTATAGGACTACTTACTTGAGTATCTGGGCGATTGCAGCTTAGTCCTGCATCCTCAGTCAGGTCCGGATACTTCTCTTGTGATCCGAAGAACAGTTTATACATCTCCACGGGCGTCGTACCCATAAAATGTTGGAGAGCTCGTGGTCCCTCCGGATTAAATTCCCACAGACGGAGGCGGCGTTTGCAGGCGAAGGCGCGGATCAACATAACCTGCGCCATCGCGACCAGATTGATCTCTCTTTCTTGGAGGTCTCTAAGGCGGTCCTGCAATGAGGAATGTCCTTGGGCGGCCCCAGTCGAGCCCCTTGTTGACCCATGGCGCTAGCCGCTGTGGTGGACCTGGCGGAAGGCGGGAAGCGCCACCCATTTGGTGCCCACAGGAGCGGTGATATAAAACCACTCCCGTTGCCACAAACCAAGCTCCTCTTGAAAAGAGCCCTCGGGCCACGGAGCATCAGCACACTTGCTTATGACCGCCCTCAAGCACTCTGCTTGTTGCCCTCGATCATCTTTGGCTCCACCTTGAAGGTCTTGAGCCACAATCCAAAGTGAGGGTAATATGGAGGAAGGCCTCACATACGACAATGAATGACGAGATATGGAGGATGGACTCCGGATTCAAGTCATGGAAATCCAGCCCATAATAAAACATGAGCCCCCGCACAAAGGGATCCGTCGGGAAGCCTAAACCCCGAAGGAAGTGTGACACGAACACCACGCTCTGGTCGGGCTCGGGAGTGGGAGGACCTGCCCTGGAGCAGGCAGCCTGTGTGAAATCTCGCCGGTCAGATACCTGGCGTCTCACAGCTTTAGCACATCTTCTTCTGTGACGGAAGAAGCCATCCATCGGCCAAGTTGGTCGGAGCCGGACATTGTCGAAGGTCCGAAGCGCCTACATCTGAAGCTTTGGGTGTTAGAACTCGAAGCGTGAGGCGAACTCGATGGAGGGTCTAGAAAAGAAGAGGTCCTTGGTCTCATTATAAAGAGGTTGAATACCAAGAGCCCTCCCCGTGGTCGATTAGGACTTGCCTTCGATAGAGGAGGCGTGCCAACAGGCACGGTTGGGTTACCCACGTCCGTATTTGATGAGAATCCTGGAATAAGGGGGCACGATCTACGCTTTGATAAAGACGTGCCAAGGAAACCGCCTCGCTAAACGCGCTGAGGTGGAACAGTAAAAAACGATTCATATAAAGGCCTGGCCGTGGTGTGATGTCACGTCGCGGAATACGTCAGCAGATCTGTGCAAAAGTTATTCTCTCTACGGTGGTATGTGGAACTTGTTTTGCAGAGCCGGACACTATCCTTGTGTTCAAAACCTTCTATAAAGTATTCGGAATAAGAACCCGCCTTGCAATGCCGAAGACAATATGCGCGCCGGACTCGTCGTCATTGAAGCCTGGTTCAGGGGCTACTGAGGGAGTCCTGGACTAGGGGGTGTCCGGATAGCCAAACTATCATCGCGGCCGGACTCCAAGACTATGAAGATATAAGATTGAAGACTTTGTCCCGTGTCCGGATGGGACTTTCCTTGGCGTGGAAGGCAAGCTTGGCGATAAGGATATGTAGATCTCCTACCTTTGTAACCGACTCTGTGTAACTCTAACCTATCCGGTGTCTATATAAACCGGAGGGTTTTAGTCCGTAGGACGAACAACAATCATACCATAGGCTAGCTTCTAGGGTTTAGCCTCCTTGATCTCGTGGTAGATCTACTCTTGTACTACCCATATCATCAATATTAATCAAGCGGGGAGTAGGGTATTACCTCCATCGAGAGGGCCCGAACCTGGGTAAAAACATCATGTCCCTTGTCTCCTGTTACCATCCGCCTAGACGCCTTGATTCGGGACCCCTACCCAAGATCCGCTGGTTTTGACACCGACAAAGATCTTTATCGGTCGAACCGCATAACAACATCGTTGTTCCCTTTGTCATCGGTATGTTACTTGCCCGAGATTCGATCGTCGGTATCTCAATACCTAGTTCAATCTCGTTACCGGCAAGTCTCTTTACTTGTTCCGTAATACATCATCCTGCAACTAACTCATTAGTTGCAATGCTTGCAAGGCTTAAGTGATGTGCATTACCGAGTGGGCCCAGAGATACCTCTCCGACAATCGGAGTGACAAATCCTAATCTCGAAATACGCCAACCCAGCAAGTACCTTCGGAGACACCTGTAGAGCACCGTTATAATCACCTCACCCAGTTACATTGTGACGTTTGGTAGCACACAAAGTGTTCCTCCAGTAAACGGGAGTTGCATAAACTCATAGTCATTGGAACATGTATAAGTCATGAAGAAAGCAATAGCAGAATAGTAAACGATCGTGTGCTAAGCTAACGGAATGGGTCAAGTCAATCACATCATTCTCCTAATGATGTGATCCCATTAATCAAATGACAACTCATGTAAATGGCTAGGAAACATAACCATCTTTGGTCAACGAGCTAGTCAAGTAGAGGCATACTAGTGACACTCTGTTTGTCTATCTATTCCCACAAGTATTATGTTCCCGGTTAATACAATTCTAGCATGAATAATAAACATTTATCATGATATAAGGAAATAAATAATAACTTTATTATTGCCTCTAGGGAATATTTCTTTCACCAGGGCCCAAGGTGCCTAGGGTTGGAAACCATAGGTGGAGGGGTGCCTCCCACCTGCTTGGGGGCCAAGTCTCCCCCTCCTGGCCGCCGTCCCCCCTCTAGATGCATCTAGGGGGGCGGCCTCCTCTCCCCTTCACCCTATAAATAGAGGGGGGGTGGGAGGGTAGCCGCACCCTTCCCCTTGTGTGACGCCCGGATAATTAGGCGACAATAATCCCATGTTAACGATGCCACGTCACCCCCGTTACTATTGTTAATCACGCATAGTTCAAAATCGATTCAAATTCAAATTTGAAATTTATGGCAAACGTCAAAAATTTTCAAACATTAAAGTAAAATGTTCGGAGTGTGCCAATTAATGCCTAGATATTTATGGTGAAGGAACCACGTTTTTACATGATGTCTGAATAATTTAAAATGAATTAAAACAATAGAGAAAATAAAGAAAAAGGAAAAGAATAAAAATAGAAAACAAAACTCCAAAAAAAGAAGATAAACAACCCCCCCACTCTCTCCATAACCCCCCGAAACCCTAGCCGTTTTCCCCCGTCACCCCACTCCCCCTCGTCGATTGGATCTGGATCGGGATCCCGATCCCCTCGCCCCTCGACCCCGCGCACCCGACGCCGCCCCGCCGCCCGTCGCAAGAGCTCCCTCGCCGGACTGCCTCCTCCACCTCACCGGTCTGCCTCCCTCCTACGCACGTTGTCACCGTCGTCCTCCCCAAGCTCCACTGCCCCGTTCCCTACAGACGCTCGGTGAGGCCCCCGGCCTCTTCCTCCCCTCCCGTCCCCGCCGTCGCGGTCGCCGCTCTACGCATGCACGCGCTAACGGCCGTGCCCACCGCGTCGTGGCTATGCCCCTGCCCCGCCGCGCATGTCGCACCCAGCAGCAGCGTCGCCTGCGCCCGGATCTCGCCCGCTCGCGCCGTCCGCAGCCCCCCTCCCCCCCGCTCGCGTCTTTGCTCCGCGCCCGCCTTGAGCACCGCGCCCACCACCCTAACGCCTCTGCTCGCGTCGTCCGCCCACGCGTTTGCCCCCTGCTAGCCATCCCCTTGCCCTTGGCCGTTGATGTGTGGCGCATGCCCGTCGCTTCGCCCGCCTTCCCTGCAGCGTCGCGCTTTGGCCGAGTGCAGCGCCCGACTCCTTGTCCCTCTTTGCCGCGGCCTCCGCCGCCACCGCCCGATTACGGCTCTTGCGCCCGCTCCCAGCCGCGCTTACAGCTTGGCTATCGGCCTCCCCTTGCTCGTGCGCGCCGGATCTGGCCCACAGGCGTCGCTCATTCGGCTGGCGCCCGTCGCCATTGCCCGGCACCACGTGCACCAATGGGCCGTTAAGGCCATGGGCCTATGACAAACGGGCCCCAGCGCCCGAGAACGTTTACAAAATAATAATAATAATAATAAAATAATAATAATAACAATAATAATGAATTAATTAATTAATTAACTTAATTAATTTTGATTAATTAAACTAATCAAATAACTAAACTAATTAAACTGTTAGGTAATTAATTAGTCGATCGATGACAATGAGGCCCACCCTAATTAATCCTGATTAGGTTAATTAATATGTTTAATTAAAATGTGTCAGCGACGGTGGGACCCTTGGTCAGGTTGACCGATCAACCCCTTTTGACTTCGGCGTCGGCATGACATCATGCGATGTCATAAATCCAATTTCAAATTAAATTAAATAATTAATTAAATTCCAGAAATTAATAAATTCTTTTGAAAATCATATCTTTTAATCCGTAACTAGGATGGAAATACTTTCTACATGAAAGTTTCTCAGAACGATGAGACAAATCCGGATAAGCAGCCCGTTCGCCCGCCACACATCCCTAACCTATCGAACTCGCAACTTTCCCCCTCCGGTTCATCTGTCCGAAAACGCGGAACACCGGGAATACTTTTCCGGATGTTCCCCCCCACCTTCACCGGTATCACCTATTACCACGATTGGGCATGCCTAGCATCACGCTTTGCTTTATCATGCATCGTTATGCATTTGTTTGCATTGTATTCATTGTTTCTTCCCCCACTTCTCTCGCTAGACACGGAGACCGACGCCGCTGCTACCCAGTACGACTATGGTGTTGACGACCCCTCCTTCTCGGCTGGGCTTCCAGACAAGACCCCCCCCCTTGATCACAACATATCGCCTATTCTTCTCTATCTGCTTGCATTAGAGTAGTGTAGCATGTTCTTGTTTTCCGTTAATCCTATCACGATGCATAGCCTGTCCTTGCTACTCAAGTTGTTACCTTTACCGCAATCCTACATGCTTAGTATAGGATGCTAGTATTCCATCTGTGGCCTTACATTCTTGTCCGTCTGCCTTGATATACTATCAGGCCGTGATCACCCGGGAGGTGATCACGGGTATACACTTATATACTTTACATGATACCTGTGGTGACTGAAGTCGGGTCGGCTCGTAGGAGTACCCATGAGTGGATCTTTGTGGCGGAGCGACAGGGCAGGTTGAGACTGCCTAGGTGAGAGGTGGGTCTGGCCCTGATCGGTATCCGTGGTTACATCATTAACACGCTTAACGAGATCTTGGTATTTGATCTGAGTCTAGCCATTTGGTCTATACGCACTAACCAACTACGTGGGAAAGATATGGGCACTCGGCGTCATGGTATCAGCCGAAGCCTTCGTGACTTCAGCGACTGAGCGGCGCACGCCAGATTGGAACGTAAGGCTGCTCTTGTATTAAGGGGGCTAGTTCTGCTTCCAGCCGCCCATGCAACATGCAGGTGTGCTAAGGGCGATGGGCCCAGACCCCTGTGCGCTTAGGTTTAGACCGGTGTGCTGACCTCTCTGTTGACCTAGGTGGGGCTGCGACATGTTGATCTTCCGAGGCCGGGCATGACCCAGGAAAGTATGTCCGGCCAAATGGGATTGAGCGTGTTGGGTTATGTGGTGCACCCCTGCAGGGAAGTTTATCTATTCGAATTGCCGTGATCTTCGTTTACAGGAAGACTTGGATTTGTACATTGACCTTATGACAACTAGAACCGGATACTTAATAAAACACACCCTTCCAAGTGCCAGATATAACCCGGTGATCGCTCTCTAACAGGACAACAAGGAGGGGATCGCTGGGTAGGATTATGCTATACGATGCTACTTGGTGAACTTACCATCTACTCTCTTCTACATCTTTGCAAGATGGAGGTGGCGAGCGTAGTCTTCGACAGGATTAGCTATCCCCCTCTTATTCTGGCATTCTGCAGTTCAGTCCACCGATATGGCCCTTTACACATATACCCATGCATATGTTGTGTAGCTCCTTGCTTGCGAGTACCTTGGATGAGTACTCACGGTTGCTTTTCTCCCTCTTTTCCCCCTTTCCCTTCTACCTGGTTGTCGCAACCTGATGCCGGAGCCCAGGAGCCAGACGCCACCGTCGATGATGACTCCTACTACACTGGAGGTGCCTACTACTACGTGCAGCCCGTTGGCGATGACCAGGAGTAGTTAGGAGGATCCTAGGTAGGAGGCCTGCGCCTCTTTCGATCTGTATCCCAGTTTGTGCTAGCCTTCTTAAGGCAAACTAGTTTAACTTATGTCTGTACTCAGATATTGTTGCTTCCGCTGACTCGTCTATGATCGAGCACTTGTATTCGAGCCCTCGAGGCCCCTGGCTTGTATTATGATGCTTGTATGACTTATTTTTATTTTAGAGTTGTGTTGTGATATCTTCCCATGAGTCCCTGATCTTGATCGTACACGTTTGCGTGTATGATTAGTGTAAGATTGAATCGGGGGCGTCACAAGTTGGTATCAGAGCCGACTGCCTGTAGGAATCCCCCTTCCACACTCCTTGGCCGAAGTCGAGTCTAGACATTACAAAACTTTTACTAACATGGTTGTGTGTCTTATGGGCCCATGTCGCCATTTGGGTGGTATTAGGATCTTTTACTCCTCGACCTTTACTCTGGGACTCTTATCTCTCTTCTACTCGGGTTAAATGATATTACTAAATCTGACTCTAGGTTCTCGTAACTACTTCTCCCGGAGAGCCCCTTATCACAGATGATCGCCGGCTGCACCAGAAGATGTTGAAGATACCCTTCGATCATTCCCGAGACCCTTGTGCCCTCTGCCTTTTCAATTCACTACTACCGATATATCCATATGGATAACGACATACACTTGTTGTTCATACAATTACTCCGAGTTTCTCTTGTTATTACCAGATACATCAAATTGCTCTCCGACTTTTAAGAATCCCTTGTACCACTGCCTTGTAGTTCCTTGCCGCAGAAATACCCCTACGAATAGTTACTCGCACTTACCGAGTATCGACTCATCCCCAGTTGATTCATGTATTTCACAAAAGTCTTCAAAATACTATTCGATCTTCCGAAAATCCTCAGGAACCTATTGCTCTTGAAATTCTTGTTTGCTTGCATTATGGTTAATCCCATAAGTCTCGTAATCTTATTGGCATCCCTTGTCATTATCATTTTGAGTCTGTTGATTCAATATGTTGTGAATGCTCGCAATCCTAAGTCAGATCCTAGAATTCATCCTTCTGGCTCAGACGTCATTTGAATATGAGCTGGTTCTTGACCAATCAATGCCTTGATCGGTTGTGCTTCTAAGTCTATTGAGCTTATTCATTTTCGATCAGAACGTTTGCTTTTGATCCCTTGATTTGGAAATCATAAATTCCTTTGCAATTGAGCTTTGAATTAGAAAGTTGTTTCTATAGTCTGATCTCCTTGCATTGTTTCTTCCTCTAGTTGAGTACCGATGCTCACATCAGATCCCTTGAGGACTACCGGATCCTTGTTGGATTTTGTCCGATAGCGTCCTTGATATTCAAACACTTTGGAAGTTCTTTCTCCATTGGTAAATCCTATCCTCTGATTGACCAACCATGCTCTGCTTTCGAGCTTGTGTTATTTACTCCTGAAGTTTGTGTTATATGTTCCTAAGAGACCCTGATGGGTTGAACCTATGCCTTCCTTAATATGTGTGAACTTGAAGGTTTTCACGAGTCATACTCTTTTGGTATTTTGCCAGATAAAATTTCAACACTACAACTTCTTCGAAAATGAGAAGTGAATGAAAGGTTATGCATTGAAGAAGTGGGAGTCGACCTTGAACTTTGTGTTCATGCCCATGGACCTGATGTGGAACTTATCATGGAAGCTTCTTGCAAAAATTTAATCATTTGGGCAATTCTTCCGGTGTCATTAAATTGGATCCCTTGTAGCTATGGTTCCGAACATATTGTTCTTCTTTGATACCATTTCTCGTGCAAGTTTAAACACTTGTCTTCTGCAGAGCAATACCCTAGTCCAACCTCTACTTTGATCTGTCGTCGAGTATTACCCCCTGGTATCCTGAGATTATCATGGAACTGCATAACTTCTTATGAGTTCTTCATCAAGTGCTACATTCTTACTGATTCCAATTTTTCATGGGCTCTGAGTTATTAAACACTCAAAGACACCGATAACTGACTCAAGTCCACACCGCGATTAACCAACTCTTGGTAACCTTCATTACTTACGAGTTTGAACTTGATCACGTCATTCCTAGCCTGCTTGGTCTTGTCGTGCCGATTTTAACTGTGCTACCTGGTCCTCCTTCCCGGAGCAAAAATTTCAACGGTGAGCTAATCTTACGTCGATCTTTCTCGTCATACCATTTGTCCCTGAACAACAAACTTGATTTCGAGTTTGTGTCCTACTCATGGTTCCAATAACCTTTCACTTCATCATTCGTTTGACTTGATGCCATCATTGATCGATTACATCTTCATGAAATCTCTCGACAAATGTGTCGTGATCATCATCGATATTCCGAGCTTTTCCAGGATATCAATTGAATTCATGATGAGAAAAACCATACTTGCCCTTGATGATTTGTGTTGTCATCGACCACTTTATTGCTTTCCCTCCAACACTAACTTGTTCGTGTTCTGTGTTATACCTTGAGTTTCTTGCTATCCAGCATTTGTTCTTCTTTACCTTGGAATATTACCACCTTGTATGACAAGATGTCGTGGGAAATTTCACCACCTCTTGAGAACTCTTAATACAAGTGATACTTCTCACCATCATCATTCCTTCTTGGTCCCTGTGTTATTTATAACCGGAATGCCGACAAATGAACTATGATGTGTGAATTCAAAACTTCTAGTAACCCTATTGCTTGGAAGTTACGGTCTTTAGTTTCATTCTAAGTCTTTTGGTTATTAAATCACCATTCTAACATTGATCGTACTACTTGGCCCATATCCCGGGTGCACCTTTCAACCAATGAGAAATGGTGTATGGTTTCCTTGAGCATACATCATTATACCATTTGATCTGATAAATGTTATCTCCTTGTTCACATAATTGTGGAAATCCATCTTTTGAAAATCTTGATGAATTGTCGCTGAGTTCATCGGCCACCTCCTCATCCTCTCCTTGGTTTATTGATGAACTCTTGTTTTGGAACTCGCTTCCATAGTTCATTTCCTCGAGAATCTTACAATGTCATCTCGTCAATGTGTGTTACACTTTTTCTTCTCAGGCACCCTGAGTCTGAGGTATCCTAACACCGACCAGGTCTGAATCTCGGTCAGGTATGATGGTTGGAATATATTTCCAAGGGTAATAACAATGTTCTTTTATGACTTGGTAAGGTGATGTCATGCCCAGCACACCTGGTCGGAGGCCCTATTGTTATAATTTCCTTTCTAACAAGGTTAACCATATTTCCATGAGGAAATTGAATGCCTTGTTTAATAAGTTATCCTGATGGATTCTTTGTGTATACAAAGCCTGACCTTTGCTTGAAGACCATGTCAATGCTATCTCGAAGCATGTCTGTGGTACTATGATTTTCAATAAGAACATTTGAAGCACAATGCTAAAAATTCTTTATCAATTATCCAAACACCGTTGTATGGGTAATGTCATGAAATTTCTCTCCCCTTTCTTAAAGGGTTTTCTACGTTATATCATGTCATGGATATCATTCTCTACTGGTCCTTGGGAAGGATATCCCCCCCCCCCCGAAATTGGTGTTTAAACACATTTACATTTCCATTGTTCTGTTTAATCTAATAATCACATTTTCCTTTCCATGGTCTTGTTTAACTTTTCATGTGACCTATATGACCTAAGCAGTAATATTTTCTGCTTACGCAAACACCTCGGTGTACAACTCTGTCAGTAAGACCCTATTACTATTGTTCATGACATTCCGGTAACCACCGATGGACGAGAACTTTGCCTATTGATCCGCCTTGTTCAACGAACAGGAAAATGGTACTCTTCGTCCCTCGCCCTTGGTACCGACGTTGTTGCTGACATAATCGACAGGTTACCCTCTAACATGCCTTGCTATCATGACCATGCAAGATGTCACCACTCCTCCTATTTTTTTCCCACATGGTGGGCCCGTAACCCACAGTTCCACAGGATCGAAACCTGACTCACATGTACACCACCTGTTCCCAAGGTTGTTCATCGCGCTTGACTTTGTATGTAATTCACGGAACACCTGTCTAGTGATCTATTCTGGCATGAGACGCAATATATATTCTCGTTGCCCTGAAACCCTTTCACCTTCTGATTAGGCATCGAACGATTGCCTATCGGTTTGAAACTTTTCATGGTACCTTCTTACTTTGCTCTCGATAATTTCTTAAGTTTCAATTCGAGAGTTAATTTTCGCCACCTTCTCTAATGATATCTACCGGATAAGCAACCGTGTAGAGTTCCGTTCTTTCGAGTTACCCCTAATCATTTTACGTAAGTACGATGGAGTTTCCGAAGAAAGGTTGCCAACTTCATCATGATGACATGAAGCAGAGAAATGGAGACATCAACGTAATGGATCGACCTCTTCGAGAAGAGCAACCAATGACCGAGAAGAATTGTTAGAATTTCGTAACCTATTCTTCCCCATTACTTCCCTCTTAAATCTCGGGACGAGGTTTCTTGTAGTAGAGGAGAATTGTGACGCCCGGATAATTAGGCTATAGTAATCCCACGTTAACGATGCAATGTCACCCCGGTTACTGTTGTTAATCTCGCGTAGTTCAAAACCGATTCAAATTCAAATTTGAAATTTATGGCAAACGTCAAAACTTTTCAAACATTAAAGTAAAATGTTTGGAGTGTGCCAATTAATGCCTAGATATTTATGGTGAAGGAACCACGTTTTTACATGATGTCTAAATAATTTAAAATGAATTAAAACAATAGAGAAAATAAAGAAAAAGGAAAAGAATAAAAATAGAAAACAAAACTACAAAAAAATAAGATAAACACCCCCCCCACTCTCTCCATAACCCCCCGAAACCCTAGCCATTTTCCCCCGCGCCCCACTCGCCCCCCACTCCCTCTCGTCGATTGGACCTGGATCGGGATCCCGATCCCCTCGCCCCTCGACCCCGCACGCCCGACGCCGCCCCGCCGCCCGTCGCCGGAGATCCCTCGCCGGACTGCCTCCTCCACCTCATCGATCTGCCTCCCTCCTACGCACGTCGTCGCCGTCGTCCTCCCCAAGCCCCACTGCCCCATTCCCTACAGACGCTCGGTGAGGCCCCCGGCCTCTTCCTCCCCCCCCCCCCGTCCCCATCATCGTGGTCGCCGCTCTCTACACGCAGCGCTTCTTGGCCGTGCCCACCAGCGTCGTGGATCGCCCCTGCCCGCCGCATGTCGCGCCCAGCACCAGTAGCGTCGCTGCGCCGGACCTCGCCCGCTCACGCCGCTCGCGCCGCCCGCCCCCTCCCCGCTCGCGTCTTTGCGCCGCGCCCGCCGTGAAACAAGCGTGCCCGCAGTCCCTGCGCCTCTGCTCGCGTCGTCCGCCCGCGTTGCCCCTGCCGCCATCCCTTGCCCCGCGGCGCCCGTTGACGTTGGCGCATGCCTGTCGCTCGCCCCGCGTTCCCCTGCACGCGCCCGCTTCGCCGCATTGCCGCGCCGCGGCCTGGCCGAGTGCCAGTGCCCCCGACTCCCCTTGTCCCGCTCTGCCGCGGCCTCCCGTTGCCGCACACCGCCCGATTACCGCTGCTGCGCCGCTCCCCACGCCAGGCCCGCGCCTTCCCTGGCCAACGCCGTGGCTACCAGCCTCCCCCTTGCTCCGGCGCCGCGCTGGATCTGGCCTCCACAGGCGTGCGACATTCAGCCGGGCGCCCGTCGCGCCAGAACCCGTGCACTCAGCGCCTGTTAAGGCCATGGGCCTATGACAAACTGGCCCAGCGCCCCAGAACGTTTACAAAAAAATTAAAAAATTAATAATAATAACAATAATATTTAATTAATTAAATGAATAAAGAATTAATTAACTTAATTCATTTTGATTAATTAAACTAATCAAATAACTAAACTAATTAAATTGTTTGGTAATTAATTAGTTAGTCAATGACAGTGGGGCCCACCCCTAATTAATCCTGATTAGGTTAATTAATATGTTTAATTAAAATGTGTCACTGACCAGTGGGACCCATTGGTTAGGTTGACCAGTCAACCCCTATTGATCACGACATCGGCATGACATCATCTTTGATGTCATAAATCCAATTTCGAATTAAATTAATAATTAATTAAATTCCAGAAATTAATAAATTCTTTTGAAAATCATATCTTTTAATCCGTAACTCGGATGGAAATACTTTCTACATGAAAGTTTCTCAGAACGACGAGACGAATCCTGATAAGCAGCTCGTTCGCCCGCCACACATCCCTAACCTATCAAGCTCGCAACTTTCCCCCTCCGGTTCATCTGTCCAAAAATGCGGAACACCGGGAATACTTTCCCGGATGTTCCCCCCCTTCGCCGGTATCACCTACTACCGTGATTGGGCACGCCTAGCATCACGCTTTGCTTTGTCATGCAGTGTTATGCGTCTGTTTGCATTGTATTCATTGTTTCTTCCCCCTCTTCTCTCGCTAGACACCGAGACCGGCCAAGCCATTGCTACCCGATGCGACTACGGTGTTGACGACCTCCTTCTCGGCTAACCTTCCGTGCAAGCCCCCCCCTTGATCGTGAGATATCGCCTATTCTTATCTATCTTGCTTGCACTAGAGTAGTGTAGTATATTCTTTGCTTTAGATTAATCCTATCTGATGCATAGCTTTGTCCTTGCTACTCAAGTTGTTACCTTTACCTGCAATCCTACATGCTTAGTATAGGATGCTAGTATTCCATCTGTGGCCTTACATTCTTGTCCGTCTGCCTTGATATACTATCGGGCCGTGATCACCCGGGAGGTGATCACGGGTATATACTTATATACTTTACATGATACCTGTGGTGACTGAAGTCGGGTCGGCTCGTAGGAGTACCATGAGTGGATCTTTAATGGCGGGCGACAGGCAGGTTGAGACCGCCTTGGTGAGAGGTGGGCCTGGCCTGGTCGGTGTTCGCGGTTACATCATTAGCACGCTTAACGAGATCTTGGTATTTGATCTGAGTCGGCCATTTGGTCTATACGCACTAACTAACTACGTGGGAAAGATATGGGCACTTTCGGCGTGGTATCGGTACCAAGCCTTCGTGGCGTTAGCGGCCCGGTAGCGCGGATTGGAACGTAAGCCTGCTCTTGTATTAAGGGGCTAGTTACGCTTCCGGCCGCCCATGCAACGTCTTGGTGTGCTAAGGCGATGGGCCCGGACCCCTGTCGCTTAGGTTTAGACCAGCGTCTTGACCTCTCTGTTGGCCTAGGTGGGGCTGCGACGTGTTGATCTTACGAGGCCGGGCATGACCCAGGAAAGTGTGTCCGGCCAAATGGGATCGAGCGTGTTGGGTTATGTGGTGCACCCCTACAGGGAAGTTTATCTATTCGAATTGCCGTGATCTTGATGGCAGGGCGACTTGGAGTTGTACCTTGACCTTATGACAACTAGAACCGGATACTTAATAAAACACACCATTCCAAGTGCTACATATAACCCGGTGATCGCTCTCTAACAGGGCAACAAGGAGGGGATCGCCGGGTAGGATTATGCTATACGATGCTACTTGGTGAACTTACCATCTACTCTCTTCTACATGCTGCAAGATGGAGGTGGCCAGAAGCGTACTCTTCGATAGGATTAGCTATCCCCCTCTTATTCTGGCATTCTGCAGTTCAGTCCACTGATATGGCCCTTTACTCATATACCCATGCATATGTAGTGTACCTCCTTTCTTGCGAGTACCTTGGATGAGTACTCACGGTTGCTTTTCTCCCTCCTTTCCCCCTTTCCCTTCTACCTGGTTGTCGCAACCTGATGCCGGAGCCCAGGAGCCAGACGCCACCGTCGACGACGACTCCTACTACACCGGAGGTGCCTACTACTACGTGCAGCCCGCCGACGACGACCAGGAGTAGTTAGGAGGATCCCAGGCAGGAGGCATGTGCCTCTTTCGATCTGTATCCCAGTTTGTGTTAGCCTTCTTAAGGCAAACATGTTTAACTTATGTCTGTACTCAGATATTGATGCTTCCGCTGACTCGTCTATGATCGAGCACTTGTATTCGAGCCCTCGAGGCCCCTGGCTTGTATTATGATGCTTGTTGACTTATTTTTATTTTAGACTTGTGTTGTGATATCTTCCCGTGAGTCCCTGATCTTGATCGTACACGTTTGTGTGTATGATTAGTGTATGATTGAATTGGGGGTGTCACACCTGGCGCAACCCTCCCCCTCTCCAACACCTCCTCCTCCTCCGTAGTGCTGGGCGAAGCCCTACCGGAGAACCACGAGCTCCACCACCACCCCGCTGTCGTGTTGCCGGAGTTCTCCCTCAACTTCTCCTCCCCCTGCTACCTCTTGAGCACTGTGTTGGTTTTCCCTTGAAGAGGAAAGGGTGATGCAGCAAAGTAGCGTAAGTATTTCCCTTAGTTTTTGAGAACCAAGGTATCAATCCAGTAGGAGGCTACACGCGAGTCCCTCGCACCTGCACAATACAAATAAATCCTCGCAACCAACGCGATAAGGGGTTGTCAATCCCTTCACGGTCACTTACGAGAGTGAGATCTGATAGATATGAAGGATAATATTTTTGGTATTTTTATGATAAAGATGCAAAGTAAAATAAAAGCAAAGTAAAAAAGCAAAGGAAATAACTAAGTGTTGGAAGACTAATATGATGAAGATAGACCCGGGGGCCATAGGTTTCACTAGTGGCTTCTCTCAAGAGCATAAGTATTTTATGGTGGGTGAACGAATTACTGTTGAGCAATTGACAAAATTGAGCATAGTAATGAGAATATCTAGGTATGATCATGTATATAGGCATCACGTCCGAGACAAGTAGACCGACTCCTGCCTGCATCTACTACTATTACTCCACCCATCGACCGCTATCCAGCATGCATCTAGAGTATTAAGTTCATGAAAACAGAGTAACGCCTTAAGCAAGATGACATGATGTAGAGGGATAAATTCATGCAATATGATAAGAACTCCATCTTGTTATCCTCGATGGCAACAATACAATACGTGCCTTGCTGCCTCTACCGTCACTGGGAAAGGACACCGCAAGATTGAACCCAAAGCTAAGCACTTCTCCCATTGCAAGAAAGATCAATCTAGTAGGCCAAACCAAACTGATAATTCGAAGAGACTTGCAAATATAACCAATCATACATAAAAGAATTCAGAGAAGATTCAAATATTGTTCATAGATAATCTTGATCATAAACCCACAATTCATCAATCTCAACAAACACACCGCAAAAAGAAGATTACATCGAATAGATCTCCACGAGAGAGGGGGGAACATTGTATTGAGATCCAAAAGAGAGAAGAAGCCATCTAGCTACTAACTATGGACCCGAAGGTCCGAGGTAAACTACTCACACTTCATCGGAGAGGCTATGGTGTTGATGTAGAAGCCCTCCGTGATGGATGCCCCCTTCGGCGGAGCTCCGGAACAGGCCCCAAGATGGGATCTCGTGGGTGCAGAAAGTTGCGGCGGTGGAATTAGGTTTTTGGCTCCGTATCCGATCGTTTGGGGGTACGTAGGTATATATAGGTGGAAGGAGTACGTCGGTGGAGCAACAGGAGGCCCACGAGGGTGGAGGGCGCGCCCTGGGGGGTGGGCACGCCCCCTACCTCGTGGCTTCCTCTTTCATTTCTTGACGTAGGTTCCAAGTCTCCCACATCATAATATTCCCAAAAATCACGTTCCCGAAGGTTTCATTCCATTTGGACTCCGTTTGATATTTCTTTTTTACGAAACTCTGAAATAGGCAAAAAACAGCAATTCTGGGCTGGGCCTCCGGTTAATATGTTAGTCCCAAAATTAATATAAAAGTGAATAATAAAGCCCAATAATGTCCAAAATAGTAGATAATATAGCATGGAGCAATCAAAAATTATAGATACGTTGGAGACGTATCACCCCCTTTGCTGGACCAAGAAGGAGGAGACGTCCCCGGGCTGTACGTGTGTTGAACGCGGAGGCACCGTCCGTTCGGTGCTTGGATCCGATCTTCCGCAATTTGAATCGCCGCGAGTACAACTCTATCAACCGCGGTTTTGTAACGCTTCTGCTTAGCGATCTTCAAGGGTATGAAGATGCACTCCCTCTCTCTCGTTGCTAGTATCGCCTAGATTGATCTTGGTGGCACGTAGGAAAATTTTGAATTATTACTACATTCCCCAACATAAAGAGACTTGTCAGTAACAAGATTGAACTAGGAATTAAGATACCGACGATCGAATCTCGGGCAAGTAACATACCGATGGACAAGGGGAATTACGTATGATGTCATAACGGTTCAACCGATAAAGATCTTCGTAGAATATCTAGGAGACAATATCGATATCTAGATTCCGCTATTGGTTATTGACCAGAGAGGTGTCTCGGTCATGTCTACATAGTTCTCGAACACGTAGGGTTCGCACGCTTAACGTTCGATGTTGATATAATATTATATGAGTTATGTGATTTGGTGACCGAATGTTGTTCGGAGTCCCGGATGAGATCACGGACATGACGAGGAGTCTCGAAATGGTCGGGAGTAAAGATTGATATATAGGACGATGGTATTCGTACACCGAAAGTGTTTCGGGGGGTACCGGGTACTTATCGGGTCACCGGAAGGGGTTCCTGGCACCCCCGGCAAAAGATATGGGCCTTATGGGCCAAGAGGGGAAACACACCAGCCACAAGGGGCTGGTGCGCCCCCCATATGGGTCGGCCTAGAAGGAGAAGGAAAGAGGGGAAGAGAAAGGAAAGAGTGGAATAGGATTCCCCCTTCCTTCCTTCTCCCCCTTTCCTTCCCCCTCCGACAAATATGGCAGGGGGTGCGGCCAAGGGCAGGAGCCCAAGTAGGATTCGGACCTACTTGGGGCGCCCCTTGGCCTCTCCCCTCTCCCTCCCGCCTATATATATGAGGAGGGAGGGCACCTAGCACACCCCAGACAATTGCCTAGCCGTGTGCGGCGCCCCCCTCCACCGTTTACACCCCCGGTCATATTTTCGAAGTTCTTAGGCGAAGCCCTGCGGAGATCACTTCACCATTGCCATCACCATGCCGTCGTGCTGACGGAACTCATCTACTACCTCGACGTCTTGCTAGATCAAGAAGGCGAGGGACGTCACCGAGCTGAACGTGTGCAAACCATGGAGGTGTCGTGCGTTCGGTACTTGATTGGTTGAAGCGCGAAGAAGTTCGACTACATCAACCGCGTTGTGAAATGCTTCCGCTTACGGTCTACGAGGGTACGTAGACACTCTCTGCCCCTCGTTCCTATGTATCCCCATGGATAGATCATTGCGTGTGCTTAGAATTTTTTTTGTTTTCCATGCAACGATTCCCAAGAGTGGCATCATGAGTCAGGTCTATGTGTAGATGATATGCACGAGTAGAACACAAAGAGTTGTGGGCGGTGATAGTCATACTGATTACCACCAACGTGTTATTTTGATTCGGCGGTATTGTGGGATGAAGCGACCTGGACCAACCTTACATGTCCACGAACATGAGACCGGTTCCACCGATAGACATGCAACTAGTTTTGCATAAAGGTGACTCGCGGGTGTCTGTTTCTCCTACTTTAGTTGAATCGAATTTGACTATGGCCGGTCCTTGAAGAAGGTTAAAACAGAAAACTTGACGAATCACCGTTGTGGTTTTTGCCATAGGTAAGAACGGTTCTTGCTAGAAGCCCGTAGCAGCCACGTAAAAGTTGCAACAACAAAGTAGAGGACGTCTAACTTGTTTTTGCAGGGTAAGTTGTGATGTGATATGGTCAAGACGATGTGATAAATGTTATTGTATGAGATGATCATGTTTTGTAAGTTATCGTCAATCGGCAGGAGCCTTATGGTTGTCTCTTTATTGTATGAAATGCAAATGCCATGTAATTGCTTTACTTTATCACTATGCGTTAGCGATAGTTGTAGAAGCAATAATTGGTGAGACGACCACAACGCTACGATGGAGATCAAGGTGTCGAGCCAGTGACAATGGAAATCATGATTATGCTTTGGAGATGGAGATCAAAAGCACGAGATGGTGATGGCCATATCATTTCACATATTTTGATTGCATGTGATGTTTATCTTTTATGCATCTTATTTTTCTTAGTACGGCGGTAGCATTGTAAGATGATCCCTTCACTAAATTTCAAGGTAAAAGTGTTCTCCCTGAGTGTGCACTGTTGCTACAGTTCGTCGTGTTGAGACACCACGTGATGATCGAGTGTGATAGGCTCTACGTTCACATACAACGGGTGTGAGAAAGTTTTGCACATGCGGAATACTTGGGTTAAACTTGATGAGCCTAGCATGTACAGACATGACCTCGGAACACTGGAGACCAAAAGGTCGAACGTGACTCATATAGTAGATATGATCAACATAGAGATGTTGACCATTGATGACTACCCCATCTCACGTGATGATTGGACATGGATTAGTTGATTTGGATCACGTATCACTTAGATGACTTAAGGGATGTCTATATAAGTGGGAGTTCTTAAGTAATTTGATTAATCGAACATAATTTATCATGAACTTAGTCCTGATAGTATTTGCATATCTATGTTGTAGATCAATGGCCCGTGCTATCGCTCCCCTGAATTTTAATGTGTTCCTAGAGAAAGCTAAGTTGAGAGACGATGGTAGCAACTACACGGACTTGGTCCGTAAATTGAGAATTATCCTCATTGCTGCACAGAAGAATTATGTCCTTGATGCATGCTAGGTGAAAGGCCTGCTGCAGGAGCAGATGCTGATGTTTTGAACGTTTGGCAAGCTCGATCTGATGACTACTCGATAGTTCAGTGTGCCATGCTTTACGGCTTAGAACCGAGACTTCAAAGACGTTTTGAACGTCATGGAGCATATGAGATTTTCCAAGAGTTGAAGTTAATATTTCAAGCAAATGCCTGGGTTGAGAGATATGAAGTCTTCAACAAGTTCTATAGCTGCAAGATGGAGGAGAACAATTTTGTCAGTGAGCACATACTCAAAATGTCTGGGTATTATGATCACTTGACTCAGTTGAGAGTTGATCTTCCAGTTGATTGTGTTATTGACAGAGTTCTTCAAACACTGTCACCAAGCTACAAAGGCTTCGTGATGAACTATAATATGCAAGGGATGAACAAAACAATTCCCGAGCTGTAACATCCCAAATTTTCAATTTGGCATGTTATACATAGGTCATCCATGCATATCATATTTTATTGCATTCTCGTTTTCCATCCTCGAAATCCTAAGCAACTCAAGGACCCTCGGAGAGAGTTGGGGATTTTCCGATTTTCATATTTGAATTTTATCAAATAATGAAGGCGAGGATTTTGGATTTTATTATTTTTCTCTCCGGAAAATATTTCATGATTAATAATAAATGAGAGGAGATAATATGACTTCTCCAAAAATAATTGAAATACCGGAGGAAAAATGTTAAAATCATTATTTGGATTTTATTTTATTTATTATTGGAATTTCATTTGCCTAGAGAAAAATTTGCATATATTTAAAATTGCATTTTAGGGGCCAAGAAAAGTTCATCTTGTTCTAAATATTTTATTTAGGCAAAGAAAACTTGTTTTGGCATTTTTAGATTTTTATTTATTTTTCTAGGATTTTTACAATTTTTGGCGGAATGTTAAAAAAAAAAGAGAACCTTGCCCGGCCAAAAGGCCCGGCAGGCAGCCCAACCGCCGCCTCACTTTGTCTTGTATTTGCCTTGTGCGTCAGACAGAGTCCGAGCCGAACTCCTCGCCTCGCCGCCTTGCCCCTCCTACAAGCCACCGCCACCCCCCTCTTTAAATACCACCGCCCCCCTCTCTAATCACCGCCGCCGCCGCCACCCACCTCGGACCAGGCGAGCCGAGCCAGCGCCCGCCCGCCGCCACTCGCGCCGCCCGCCCCTCGCCCGAGTCACCGTGTTGCCCGCCCTCGCCCGCCCCTCATGGGACCCAGCCGCCCGCCCCGCCGGACGACCTCGCCCGAGGTAGCCCTCGTCGCCGGTTTTTTTTTATAGAACCCTTCGGTTTTTTTAGAAAACCCTAGCCGTTTTTTATATAGATCGGTTTTATTTTTTTCCGGTTTATTTATTTTTGCGAGCGTTCATCCGTTCGTTTGTTTTTACGAACCGTTCGTCGTTTAGTTTATGCTAATGAACGTTCGCTCGTTTAGCCGTTCGTCGTTTTCTTTTATCGGATTTATTCCGCGATTATTCCGATCGCGATTTCTGATCCGATGTTCGAGTTAGTATAACTTTTCGCTCGTTTATCGGAATCAGGCGATTCAAGCGCCTGGAGTTTCATCTCGAAACCCTCTTGCCGAATAGCCAACTTAAATCAGTTTTTGCCTTTGTAAAATTTGACCCTAGTTCAGGTTAGTAAACGGATCTTGTTTCTCTCGCCGTTTGAGTTTCGTTGCTCCGTTTGGTTTGATTCTTTTTGCAAACCTGAGTTCTTAAGTTGAACTCTCCGGTCAACCTCTTTCAGTTGAAGTTTCATTTGTGCATCTTTGTTTGTTGCTTATGTATGTATTGTTTGCTTGCGATAGAATTCCCGGAGTGCGAAGCGTGTTACTACGAGTCTCTGGGATTCACGGATCGTCAGCAAGGCAAGTAACACTTGATCATACTCTTTTCATACCCAGTTATTATGCATTAGTTTCAACCCTCAAACATTGCATGGTTAGGATGTCATTAAATTGTGTTGGGAAGTAGATGATGAGATAGGAACCTATTGCCCTGTTGCTATCAAACCCTTGGGAGTTACTTCTACGTTATGCTTATATTGCTATGCTATGCTCGTAGACGTGGTTTGGGTTTGAGAGATATTCATGACAGATGTGAGATTGTAAATTAATGGTTTACTTTAAGGTGGCAACTTAAATACACATCTGGGTGGATTGAGGCACCTGGGGAACCCAGTGTTGTCTGTTTTATTTTTGGAAATCCCGGGGTACCCGTGTGATCTTCCTATGGACCACCACCTAGGCTCAAAGGGAACTGGGATTATTCATGCTAGAAACTTCCGTGTGCAGCCACAAGCTATTATGGGCTCTAGCATAGTGGAGTAAGTTACGTGAAGCTCTCAAAGAGGTAGATCAGCAGGTAGTGGGTTTATATAGGTTTGGTATGATCTATCCGGAGTAGAGAGTTAATGTTTCTGAAAGACTGTGTCTCGGTCATCCGTTTCTCAAACACCATGTAGTGCAAGAAATCAACGGAGGCGATCGAGTCTTGTGGGGAAAAGTGCGCAAACCTTTGCAGAGTGTACAATCTAATCATGGTTAGCCGTGTCCCCGGTTATGGACAATTCTGAGTATCTAGTACTTGAGTATTCACATGTATCTCATCACTCTAAATTAATATTGCTGGGTTGTTAATTACTTTAATTGGGATTGAGTTGGGGTTATACCTTCTCAATGATGTTTCAACCACCATGATAGTTAAATTAAAAATTTATTCCTTTGATGTAGGGAAAAATTGGCTTTTTGCAAAACTGTAACCATAGAGCTTTCCACCAGCCATATATTCATGTAGTATATCTTATTCTTTCATTACTCTCTATGTGTTACATTGCCAGCATATTCCATGTGCTGACCCGTTTCGGGCTGCAACGTATTATGTTGCAGACTTTTCAGACGAGGAGTAAGGTTCGATAGGTCGTTGCCGTGCAGCTCAGTTATGCCGTTGGAGTTGATGGACTCACTCTATCTTCCAAGACTTTCGGTGTTATCGCATTAGATGGCCTTAAGCCATATTATTGTCATAAGTTCTCTTTTGAGACATTCGATGTAATAAGTGTGTGATTGCTACTCTGTTATAAATCCTTGAGTAATCGTGTGTCGGCATTACCGATCCGGGGATGACACGAAAGCACGAGACTTGACCATCGAGGTCGGGTCGCTACAAGATGGTATCGAGCACACACCGAGTGTAGGACACGACCACTAAGATAAAACCATAGGTCACTCCTCTCTACTCATTTCTGACCCCTCTCCATTTTCCACTCTTTAGGATGACGGAGATGAAGTATAAGTTTGCACAACCGGATGAAGACACACCTTTTGGACGCCACTTGAAGGAAGTCACTAGGTACCTGAATATTGGAATACCAAGTTTCACCGGGACGTACAACGCCACCTTACCGTAAGAAGAATCTTTGGAAGATTCAAGCTCTAGTTCCCGGAAGGACATTTGCGCCTAGCACGGAGCCCATAGTGTGCGTTTTCAATGCACCAACATGGAGTTTGGGAAAGAGTATTGCAGCTCACATTACCATGGGACGCATTGGAGAAGTCTACAATAAGGAGCTTAAAGACACCATATACCAAATATGTGGACGCCGAGACGAGCAATGGGAAGTAATCAGCACCAAGAAGGATAGATCCATTGCAGCTTACATCCAGGAGCTAAACCAGCACATTCGACGTCATGAGAACCAGATGTGCGCAGACATGATGGAGTTGAAGAAGGCGAAAACTAGGATCATCGAGCTGGAGGAAGAACTCAAGTCTACACGCGATGGATATGAGGAAGAAATCAAGACCCTCTTTGGAGAAGAATGACGACCTAGTCAAGAAGATCGAGTCTTCATGGGAGGACCAGCACCCAAAGAAGAGGAGCAAGAAGAGGAAGAAGATCCCGCTTGTCCGGACAACTACATCATCATCGGCGACAACGACTCAGATCCAAGTGATGATGACTATGAAGACGAAGTGGAGCGGACATCATGGAGTCTTCCACCGATCAAAATTTCTAGATGACCACCATATAATAGTAGTATTTCCCCATGTAACTAGTAGTAGTTGAGCACTTATGCGATAGTCCTAGACCGTTTTGTATGCCCTTGCTTGCTTGATTGAATGAATGTGTGTTTGCCTCATGTGCATATGGGTAGTGTTTTCTCGCTAGACCTCTTTCTATTCTAATCTCTTCCATCTAAACCTTCAGATGCCTCCAAGACGTGACCCCGGTTTTGTTTTCCCACCGGAGCTCACTCAGTTGATCCAACAGCAGAATGCCTTGATGCAACTGCTGGTTCAGAACCAGGGCAATGCCAACAACAACAACAACAACCCGCCGCCAGTGGACAATTTAGCCCGTTTCCTGAGGTTACAACCGCCAGTGTTTTCCAGTAGCACCGAGCCAATAGTTGCAGATGATTGGCTACGCCGTATTGGAAGGGAGCTAACCACCGCAGGATGCACGGATGCTGAAAGAGTGCGCTTTGCCGCACATCAATTGGATGGACCAGCAGCCGCATGGTGGGAGAATTACACGACTACTTTTCCTATAGCCAATGTCACTTGGGACCAGTTCCAACAAGATTTTCGCACGGCCCATGTTTCAACTGGAGCCATGCAGATAAAGAAGCGTGAGTTCCGCAACTTACGCCAGGGGAACCGTACTGTGGCTCAGTACGTGGATGAGTTTAGCAAGTTATCATGCTATGCCCCTGATGATGTAGCCACCGATGCCGTGAAGCAAGAGAAGTTTATGGAAGGGCTGAATGATGAGATGAGTATGCAGTTGATGGTGAGAACTTTCAACAACTACCAGGAGTTGGGAGATAAGGCGCTAATGATTGAAGGAAAGCATCAGCAAATTGAGAGTCGTAAGAGAAAGTATGGACAAGGGAAGTATAACTCAGAAGCTCACCAGAAGCCTCGTTTAACCCCAAACTCGGGAGGACTTGTCCATAACCATGGAGGACATAACCATACTGGAGGAGGGCATAATGGTGTGAAGAATGGGAATGGGAATGGAGTCAACAATAATCAGAATCGCTCAAACCCAGCTACACCCGCCAAGAGGGACTTAAGCCAAGTTATTTGTTTTAAGTGCGGGAAGACAGGGCATTATGCCAATGACTGCCCCGAAGGAAAGAATGGAAACTGAAATGGAAGCGCTGGGAAGAAGCCCAATCCATTCAACAAAGGACAAGTGAACCACGTTAATGTGGAGGAAGTTGAAGAGCAGCCGAACGCGGTAATAGGTAAGTTTTGGTTCGATCATTTACCGCTATTGTTCTTTTAAATCTTGGTGCATCGCATTCATACATATCAAGGGATTTGTGGATAAATTTAAGATACCAACCTGACCCTTAGGACACCTCTTTTAGTGAGCTACTTTGGAGCAGAATACATGGCTAGCGAGATGGTGCACCCAGATACCCCTAATCATTGGCACGCATGTTTTTCCGTCTGACCTAATTATCTTGGAGTCGCAAGGATTGGATGTGATATTAGGTATGGACTGGATGTCAAAGTTTGGAGGAAGTATTGACTGTGCTAGGAAGTCCATTTATCTTACCAGCCCAGAGGGAAAAAGGATTAAGTATATATCTAGGCATGTGCCTAGGAGGAGCCAAGTGAATACCCTCACGGGAGTTGTACAGGAGGAGGTACCTGTAGTAAAGGATTATCCAGATGTTTTTCCAGAGGAGTTACCCGGCATGCCACCGGATCGAGACATCGAGTTTCTGATAGAACTAATGCCAGGTAAGGGGCCAATATCAAAGAGACCCTACCGGATGCCCGCAAATGATCTGGAGGAAATTAAGAAGCAGATCAAGGAGCTATTGGAGAAAGGTTACATCCGTAGAAGTTCATCACCTTGGGGAGCCCCAGTACTTTTGGTGGAGAAGAAGGATAAATCCCTAAGGATGGTTGTTGATTACCGAGCTATGAATGAGGTAACAATAAAGAACAAGTATCCATTACCGATGATCAACGATCTGTTTGATCAGTTGCAAGGAGCTAAGGTGTTTTCGAAGATTGATCTACGATCAGGATACCATCAGTTGAAGATTCGAGAGAAGGATATACCCAAGACAGCGTTCACCACTCGATATGGATTATATGAGTATATGGTCATGTCGTTTGGGTGACTAACGCCCCTGCCTATTTCATGAGTATGATGAATAAAGTGTTCATGGAGTATTTGGACAAGTTTGTTGTGGTGTTTATTTATGATATTATGGTTTACTCGAAGAACGAGGAGGAGCACGCAGAACACCTACGTTTGGTTCTCGAGAAACTTCGAGGAACACCGATTATATGCCAAATTCAGCAAGTGTGAGTTTTGGTTGAAGGAAGTTGGATTTCTTGGGCATGTTATATCGGGAGAGGGTATAGCAGTAGATCCCGGTAAAATTGGTCGATCCTTTGAATGGTTGGCACCCACTTCAGTCAGCGAGATTCGCAGTTTGCTTGGACTGGTAGGATATTATCGGAGATTCATTGAGAATTTTTCCAAGATTGCTAAACCAGTGAAAGAATTGCTAAAGAAGGATACTAAGTTCAAATGGACAGAGGATTGCGAGACAAGCTTTCAAGAGCTGAAGAAACGATTGACTACAGCCCCAGTGCTGACCTTGCCAGATATACATAAGGAGTTTCAAGTGTATTGTGACGCTTCTCGCTTGGGACTTGGATGTGTTCTTATGCAGGACGGAAAAGTGGTTTCGTATGCCTCACGACAACTGAAGCCACATGAGTTGAACTATGCCACGCATGATTTGGAGTTAGCAGTAGTGCATGCGTTAAAACACAGAGACATTATCTCATTGGAAACCGTTGTGATGTGTACACGGATCATAAAAGCTTGAAGTACATTTTCACACAGAAGGAGCTGAACCTCAGATAGAGGAGATGGCTGGAGCTTATGAAGGATTATGATATGAAGCTACACTACCATCCAGGAAAGGCCAACGTCGTAGCAGACGCTTTGAGTCGGAAGAGCTATGCCAACATCCTTGAAAGTAGAGGACTGCCAAAGGAGTTAACAAAGGATATTATGGAACTTCAGTTGGAGATTGTTCCAAGAGGTTTTCTTGCAACAATGGAGGTTCAGTCGACCTTGTTAGACAAGATTCGAGAAGCTCAGAAGGAGGATAATGAGATTGCTGAGATAAAAGAAAAGATGGGCAAAGGAAAAGCCAAAGGTTTTCGCGAGGATGAGCACGATACCTTGTGGTTTGAGGACCGGATTTATGTGCCCAACAATTCGGAGATCAGGAAGCTAATACTTCAAGAGGCCCATGACTCACCATACTCGATTCACCCCGGAAACACTAAGATGTATTTGGACTTGAAGGAACGTTTCTGGTGGACTGGTATGAAGAAGGATATTGCCGAGTATGTAGCCGTTTGTGATGTATGTCAGAGAGTGAAGGCAGAACACCAAAAGCCAGCAGGACTGTTGCAGCCTATGCCAATACCCGAATGGAAGTGGGACAAATTTGGCATGGATTTTATCACCGGATTACCTGGAACCAAAGCAGGATATGATTCAATATGGGTAGTTGTGGATCGTTTGACCAAAGTAGCTCACTTCATCCTAGTGAAAACCACTTATACAAGTGCCAAGTTAGCCAAGATATATATGACCAGGATCGTATGTTTGCACGGAGTTCCGAGGAGCATCGTATCAGATAGAGGAACACAGTTTACTTCAAAATTTTGGCATCAACTACATCAGACCTTAGGTACCAGATTGGAATTCAGTACCGCGTTCCACCCACAGACGGATGGACAGACTGAGAGAGTTAATCAGATCCTGGAGGATATGTTAAGAGCACATGCGCTAGATTATGGATCTAGTTGGGATGACAATTTGCGTCAGACGCAGAATTTTCATATAATAACAGCTACCAGGCAAGTTTGAAGATGGCACCGTTCGAAGCTAAGAATTCACGAACAAGTAGAACACCAGAGAAGTCGGATCAGGTAGGAGACCGTCAGATGTATTGACCAGATTTGATCAAAGACTCGGAGGAGAAGGTTAAACTGATCGAGATGACTAAAGATTGCACAGTCTAGACGGAAAGAGTTACGCAGATTCAAAACGCAAGGAAGTAACCTATGAAATTGGAGACAGAGCCTACCTGCGAGTATCACCCCTGAGGGGAGTGAAACGTTTTGGAGTAAAGGGAAAGTTAGCCCCAAGATTTGTAGGACCGTATCGTGTTTTGGAACGGATGGGAGAAGTTGCCTACAAGCTGGAGTTACCTGAAGGATTGTCAGGAGTTCACGATGTGTTTCACGTATCACAACTGAAGGGGTGCCACGCTGAGATGGCCGACATACCGTTAAAGGATACAGTGCCCTTAGAGGCGTCTGATTGGATAGTAATTTGACTTATGAGGAGAAGCCAAGAAGATTCTGGATTTCGACGATGAGTCACTCAAAGAAAGTTATCAAGTTTTGCAAAGTTCAGTGGAGCCACCATACAGAGGAGGAAGCCACCTGGGAACGAGAAGATAATATTCGCAAGGACCATCCGCACATATTTTCTAGCCAACCCGAATCTCGAGGGCGAGATTCATCTTAAGGGGGGTAGGTTTGTAACATCCCAAATTTTCAATTTGGCATGTTATACATAGGTCATCCATGCATATCATATTTTATTGCATTCTCGTTTGCCATCCTCGAAATCCTAAGCAACTCAAGGACCCTCGGAGAGAGTTGGGGATTTTCCGATTTTCATATTTGAATTTTATCAAATAATGAAGACGAGGATTTTGGATTTTATTATTTTTCTCTCCGGAAAATATTTCATGATTAATAATAAATGAGAGGAGATAATATGACTTCTCCAAAAATAATTGAAATACCGGAGGAAAAATGTTAAAATCATTATTTGGATTTTTTTTAATTTTTTTTGGAATTTCATTTGCCTAGAGAAAAATTTGCATATATTTAAAATTGCATTTTAGGGGCTAAGAAAAGTTCATCTTGTTCTAAATATTTTATTTAGGCAAAGAAAACTTGTTTTGGCATTTTTAGATTTTTATTTATTTTTCTAGGATTTTTACAATTTTCATGGAATGTTTTAAAAAAGAGAATCATGGCGGGCCAAAGGCCCAGTCGGCGAGCTTGACCGGCCGCCGCCTCACTTCTTAGCCCGCCGCCAGCGTCGAGAGTCCGAGCCGGACTCCTCGCCCGCCTTGCCCCCTCCTCCAAGCCACCGCGCCACCCCCTCTTTAAATACCACCCCCCTCTCTAATCACCGTCGCCGCCACCAACCTCGGACCCAGGCAGGCAGCCAGCCGCCGCCCGCCTTGGCCGTCGCCGCCGCCTCTCGCCGCCCGCCCCTCGCCAGTCGCCGCGCCACCCCTCTTTAAATACCACCGCCCCTCCTCTCTAATCACCGCCGCCGCCACCCACCTCGGACCAGCCGAGCCCGAGCAGCGCCGCCGCCGCCTCTCGCGCCGCCCGCCCCTCGCCGAGTCACCGCGCCGCCCGCCCCTCGCCCGCCCCTCGCCGGACCCGCGAGCCCGCCCAGCCGGACGACCTCGCCGGAGGTAGCCCTCGTCGCCGGTTTTTTTAAAGAACCCTTCATTTTTTTTTAGAAAACCCTACCCGATTTTTTATATAGATCGGTTTAATTTTTTCCGGTTTATTTATTTTTGCGAGCGTTCATCCGTTCGTTCGTTTTTACGAACCGTTCGTCGTTTAGTTTCTGCTAACGAACGTTCGCTCGTTTAGCCGTTAAATCGTTTTCTTTTATCGGATTTATTCCGTGATTATTCCGATCGCGATTTCTGATCCGATGTTCGAGTTAGTATAACTTTTCGCTCGTTTATCGGAATCAGGCGATTCAAGCGCCTGGAGTTTCATCTCGAAACCCTCTTTCCGAATAGCCAACTTAAATCAGTTTTTGCCTTTGTAAAATTTGACCCTAGTTCAGATTAGTAAACGGATCTTGTTTCTCTCGCCGTTTGAGTTTCGTTGCTCCCTTTGGTTTGATTCTTTTTGCAAACCGGAGTTCTTAAGTTGAACTCTCTGGTCAACCTCTTTCAGTTGAAGTTTCGTTTGTGCATCTTTGTTTGTTGCTTATGTATGTATTCTTTGCTTGCGATAGAATTCCCGGAGTCTAAGCGTGTTACTACGAGTCTCTAGGATTCACGGATCGTCAGCAAGGCAAGTAACACTTGATCATACTCTTTTCATACCCAGTTTTTATGCATTAGTTTCAACCCTCAAACATTGCATGGTTAGGATGTCATTAAATTGTGGGTTGGGAAGTAGATGATGAGATAGGAACCTATTGCCCTGTTACTATCAACCCCTTGGGAGTTACTTCTACGTTATGCTTATATTGCTATGCTATGCTCGTAGACGTGGTTTGGGTTTGAGAGATATTCATGACAGATGTGAGATTGTAAATTAATGGTTTACTTTAAGGTGGCAACTTAAATACACATCTGGGTGGATAGAGGCACTGGGAACCCAGTGTTGTCTGTTTTATTTTTTGGAAATCCCGGGGTACCCGTGTGATCTTCCTATGGACCGCCACCTAGGCTCAAAGGGAACTGAGATTATTCATGCTAGAAACTTCCGTGTGCAGCCACAAGCTATTATGGGCTCTAGCATAGTGGAGTAAGTTACGTGAAGCTCTCGAAGAGGTAGATCAGCAGGTAGTGGGTTTATATAGGTTTAGTATGATCTATCCGGAGTAGAGAGTTAATGTTTACGAAAGATCGTGTCTCGGTCATCCGCTTTATCAAACACCATGTAGTGCGAGAAATCAACGGAGGCGATCGAGTCTTGTGGGGAAAAGTGCGCAAACCTCTGCAGAGTGTACAATCTAATCATGGTTAGCCGTGTCCCCGGTTATGGACAATTCTGAGTATCTAGTACTTGAGTATTCACATGTATCTCATCACTCTAAATTAATATTGGTGGGTTGTTAATTACTTTAATTGGGATTGAGTTGGGGTTATACCTTCTCAATGATGTTTCAACCACCATGATAGTTAAATTAAAAATTTATTCCTTTGATGTAGGGGAAAATTGGCTTTTTGCAAAACTGTAACCATAAAGCTTTCCACCAGCCATATATGCATGTAGTATAGCTTATTCTTTCATTACTCGCTATGTGTTACATTGCCAGCATATTCCATGTGCTGACCCGTTTTCGGGCTGCAATGTATTATGTTGCAGACTTTTCAGACGAGGAGTAAGGTTCGATAGGTCGTTGCCGTGCAGCTCTGTTATGTCGTTGGAGTTGATGGACTCACTCTATCTTCCAAGACTTCCGATGTTATCGCATTAGATGGCCTTAAGCCATATTATTGTAATAAGTTCTCTTTTGAGACATTCGATGTAATAAGTGTGTGATTGCTACTCTGTTATAAATCCTTCGAGTACTATGTGTGTCAGCATTACCGATCTAGGGATGACACGATAGCACAGAGACTTGACCATCTGAGGTCGGGTCGCTACACGAGCTCTTCGTAATGCTTAAGGCCACAGAGGTAGAAATCAAGAAGGAGCATCAAGTGTTGATGGTTGACAAGACCACTAGTTTCAAGAAAAAGGGCAAGGGAAAGAAAGGGAACTTCAAGAAGAATGGCAAGCAAGTTTCCACTCCCGGGAAGAAGCTCAAAGCTGGACCCAAGCCTGAAACTGAGTGCTTCTACTGAAAAGTGACTGGTCACTGGAAGCGGAACCGCCCCAAGTATTTGGCAGATAAGAAGGATGTCAAAGTGAACAAAGGTATATTTGATATACATGTTATTGATGTGTGATGTCGCTTGAAGCTACGTCGGTATTTCTCCAAAGAGGAAGGGATGATGCAACACAGCGGCGGTGGGTATTTCCCTCAGAAATGAAACCAAGGTTATCGAACTAGTAGGAGAACCAAGCAACACAACATAAACAGCCCCTGCACATAGATAACAAATCCTCGCAACACGACGTGTTAAAGGGGATGTCAATCCCTTCCGGGGTACGGCGCCTCAAGATAGGCAAACATACATGAGATAAATCATAGTAGATTGATAGATCGAACTACAAATAAAATAAATAGAAATAAAACGCAGCAAGGCATTTTTTGTATTTTTGGTTTAATAGATCTGAAAACAAATGCAAGAAAAAAGTAGATCACAAAGGCAAATAATATGAGAAATAAAACCGACGGCCGTAGGTTTCACTAGTGGCTTCTCTCGAGAAAAAATTGCAAACGGTGGGTGAACAAATCACTGTTGGGCAATTGATAGAACTTCAAATACTCATGATGATATCCAGGCAATGATCATTATATAGGCATCACGTCCAAGATTAGTAGACCGACTCCTGCTTGCATCTACTACTATTACTCCACACATCAACCGCTATCCAGCATCCATCTAGTGTATTAAGTTCATGGAAAAACGGAGTAATGCAATAAGAACTATGACATGATGTAGACAAGATCTATCTATGTAGAGATAGACCCCATCGTTTTATCCTTAGTGGCAACGATACATACGTGTCAGTTCCCTTTCTGTCATTGGGATCAAGCACTATAAGATCGAACCCACTACAAAGCACCTCTTCCCATTGCAAGATAAATAGATCAAGTTGGCCAAACAAAACCCAAATATCAGAGAAGAAATACGAGGCTATAAGAGATCATGCATATAAGAGATCAAAGAAACTCAAATACTTTCATGGATATAAAAAGATAGATCTGATCATAAACTCAAAGTTCATCGATCCCACAAACACACCGCAAAAGAGTTACATCATATGGATCTCCAAGAGACCATTGTATTGAGAATTTAGAGAGAGGATGAAGCCATCCAGCTACTAACTACGGATACGAAGGTCTACAAAGAACTACTCACGCATCATCGGAGAGGCACCAATGGAGGTGGTGAACCCTATTCGAGATGGTGTCTAGATTGGATCTGGTGGTTCTGGACTCTGCGACGGCTGGATGAATATTTCGTCAACTCCCCTAGGGTTTTGGGAATCTTGGGGTATTTATAGAGCAAAGAGGCGGTCCGGGGGGCACCCAAGGTGGGCATAACCCACCAGGACACGCCTGGGCCTCCTGGCGCGCCCTGGTGGGTTGTGCCCTCCTCGGGGCACACGCCTAGGCGCAGCCAGGGCCCATTATGTTCCTTCTGGTCCAAAAAAAATCTCCGTGAATTTTTGTTGCATTTGGACTCCGTCTTATATTGATTTCCTGCGATGTAAAAAACATGCAGAAAGCATCAACTGGCACTTGGCACTATGTCAATAGGTTAGTACCAAAAAATGAAATAAATGATTATAAAACATCCAAGATTGATAATATAACAACATGGAACAATAAAAAATTATAAATATGTTGTTCTATTTATATGAGTAATATATTTTATGGTCATGCACCCTTGAAGAGTGGTCTATTTCTGTTGAATCTCGATTGTGGTGATACACATATTCATAATATTGATGCCAAAATATGCAAAGTTGATAATTATAGTGCAACATATTTGTGGCACTGCCGTTTAGGTCATATTGGTTTAAAGCGCATGAAGGAACTCCATGCGGATGAACTTTTTGGAATCACTTGATTATGAATCATTTGATACTTGCGAACCATGCCTCATGGGCAAGATGACTAAAATTCCGTTCTCCGGAACAATGGAACGAGCGAATGACTTATTGGAATAATACATACTGATGTATGCGGTCCGATGAGTGTTGAAGCACACCGCGGGTATCGTTATTTGCTAACCTTCACAGATGATTTGAGCATATATGGGTATATCTACTTAATGAAAAACAAGTCTGAAACATTTGAAAAGTTCAAAGAATTTCAGAGTGAAGTGGAGAATCATCGTAACAAGAAAATAAAGTTTCTACGATTTGATCGCGGAGGCGAATTTTTGAGTTACGAGTTTGACCTTCATTTAAAACAATGTGGAATAGTTTCACATCTCACGCCACCTGGAACACCACATCGTAATGGTGTGTCTGAATGTCATAACCATACTTTATTAGATATGGTGCGATCTATGATGTCTCTTACCGATTTACCACTATAGTTTTGGGGTTATGCATTAGAGACAGCTACATTCATGTTAAATAGGGCATAGTCTAAATCCGTTGAGACAACACCGTATGAACTGTGGTTTGGCAAGAAACCTAAGCTCGTTTCTTAAAGTTTGGGGTTGCGACACTTATGTCAAAAGGCTTCAGCCTGATAAGCTCGAACCCAAATTGGAGGAGTGCGTCTTCATAGGATACCCTAAGGAAACAATTGGGTACACCTTTTACCACAGATCTGAAGGCAAGATCATTGTTGCCAAGAATGGAACCTTTCTAGAGAAGGAGTTTCTATCAAAAGAAGTGAGTGGGAGGAAAGTAGAACTTGATGAGGTAATTGTACCTTCTCTCAATTTGGAAAGTCCGTCCGAATCATGTTAGCAGTTGCGGCATTTTATGATTATGAAATCTGGCAAATGGACGTCAAAACTGCATTCCTCAATGGATTTCTTAAAGTAGAGTTGTATATGATGCAACCATAAGGTTTTGTCGATCCTAAAGGTGCTAACAAAGTGTGCAAGCTCTAGTGATCCATGTATGGACTGGTGCAAGCGCCTCGGAGTTGGAATATACACTTTGATGAGGTGATCAAAGCATATGGTTTTATACAGACTTTCGCTGAAGCCTGTATTTACAAGAAAGTGAGTGGGAGCATTTATGATATTATATGTAGATGACATATTGTTGGTTGGAAATGATATAGAATTTCTGGATAGCATAAAAGGATACTTGAATAAGAGTTTTTCAATGGAATACCTCAGTGAAGCTGCTTATATATTGGGCATCATGATCTATAGAGATAGATCAAGACACTTAATAGGACTTTCACAAAGCACATACCTTGACAAAGTTTTGAAGAAGTTCAAAATGGATTAGTCAAAGAAAGGGTTCTTGCCTGTATTACAAGGTGTGAAGTTGAGTCAGACTCAAAGCCTGATCACTGCAGAAGATAGACATAAAATGAAAGTCATTCCCTATGCATCAGCCATACGATCTATCATGTATGCTATGCTGTGTACCAGACCTGATGTGTGACTTGCCGAATGTCTGGTAGGGAGGTACCAAAGTAATCCAGGAGTGGATCATTGGACAGCGGTCAAGAACATCCTGAAGTACCTAAAAAGGACCAAGGATATGTTTGTCGTTTATGGAGGTGACAAAGAGCTCGTCGTAAATGGTTACGTCGATGCTAGCTTTGACATTGATCCGGATGACTCTAAGTCACAAACTGGATACGTATTTATATTGAATGGTGGAGCTGTCACTTGGTGCGGTTCGAAGCAGAGCGTCTTGGCGGGATCTACTTGTGAAGTGGAGTACATAGCTGCTTCGGAAGCAACAAATGAAGGAGTCTGGATGAAGGAGTTCATATCCGATCTAGGTGTAATACATAGTGCATTGGGTCCAATGAAAATCTTTTGTGACAACAATGGAGAAATTTCCTTGGCGAAGGAATCCGGGTTTCACAAGAGAACCAAACACATCAAGAGACGCTTCAACTCCATTTGTGAACAAGTCAAGGATGGAAATATAGAGATTTGCAAGATACATACGGATCTGAATGTGGCAGACCCGTTGACTAAGCCTCTTCCGCGAGCAAAACATGATCAACACCAAGACTCCATGGGTGTTAGAATCATTACAATGTAATCTAGATTATTGACTCTAGTGCAAGTGGGAGACTAAAGGAAATATGCCCTAGAGGCAATAACAAAGTTGTTATTTTGTATTTCCTTATTACATAAACAAACAAACAACCAAACAACATATTCCTAGTGAGCCTCTATTGGACTAGTTCGTTGATCAAAGATGGTTAAGGTTTCTGATAACCCACAAGTATAGGGGATCGCAACAGTTTTCGAGGGTAGAGTATTCAACCCAAATTTATTGATTCGACACAAGGGGAGCCAAAGAATATTCTCAAGTATTAGCAGTTGAGTTGTCAATTCAACCACACCTGGATAACTTAGTATCTACAGCAAAGTATTTAGTAGCAAAGTAGTATGATAGTAACGGTAACGGTAGCAAAAGTAATATTTTTGGGTTTTGTAGTGATTGTAATAGTAGCAATGGAAAAGTAAATAAGCGAAGAACAATATGTGAAAAGCTCGTAGGCATTGGATATGTGATGGAGAATTATGCCGGATGTGGTTCATCATGTAACAATCATAACATAGGGTGACACAGAACTAGCTCCAATTCATCAATTTAATGTAGGCATGTATTCCGAATATAGTCATACGTGCTTATGGAAAAGAACTTGCATGACATCTTTTATCCTACCCTCCCAGGCAGCGGGTCCTAACGGAAACTAAGGGATATTAAGGCCTCCTTTTAATAGAGTACCGGACCAAAGCATTAACACATAGTGAATACATGAACTCCTCAAACTATGGTCATCACCGGAGTGGTCCCAATTATTGTCACTTGAGGTTGCGGATCATAACACATAGTAGGTGACTATAGACTTGCAAGATAGGATCAAGAACTCACATATATTCATGAAAACATAATAGGTTCAGATCTGAAATCATGACACTCGGGCCCTAGTGACAAGCATTAAGCATAGCAAAGTCATAGCAACATCAATCTCAGAACATAGTGGATACTAGGGATCAAACCCTAACAAAACTAACTCTATTACATGATAAATCTCATCCAACCCATCACCGTCCAGCAAGCCTACGATGGAATTACTCACGCACGGCGGTGAGCATCATGAAATTGGTGATGGAGGATGGTTGATGATGACGACGGCGATGGATTCCCCTCTTCGGAGCCCCGAACGGACTCCAGATCAGCCCTCCCGAGAGGTTTTAGGGCTTGGCGGTGGCTCTGTATCGTAAAACACGATGAATCCTTCTCTCTGATTTTTTCTCCCCGAACAGGAATATATGGAGTTGGAGTTGAGGTCGGTGGAGCTCCAAGGGGCCCACGAGGCAGGGGGCGTGCCCCCCACCCTCGTGGCAAGGGTGTGGGCCACATGACCTTGATTCTTTCGCCAATATTTTTAATATTTTCCAAAAATAAGCTCCGTGGAGTTTCAGGTCATTCCGAGAACTTTTGTTTCTGCACATAAATAACACCATGGCAATTCTACTGAAAACAGCGTCAGTCCGGGTTAGTTCCATTCAAATCATGTAAGTTAGAGTCCAAAACAAGGGCAAAAGTGTTTGGAAAAGTAGATACAATGGAGACGTATCAACTCCCCCAAGCTTAAACCTTTGCTTGTCCTCAAGCAATTCAGTTGATAAACTGAAAGTGATAAAGAAAAACTTTTACAAACTCTGTTTGCTCTTGTTGTTGTAAATATGTAGAGCCAACATTCAAGTTTTCAGCAAAGATTATGAACTAACCATATTCACAATAACACTTAGGTCTCGAGTTTACTCATGTCAATGGCATAATCAACTAGCGAGCAATAATAATAAATCTCGGATGACAACACTTCCTCAAAACAATCATGATATGATATAACAAGATGGTATCTCGCTAGCCCTTTCTGAGACCATAAAACATAAATGCAGAGAACCTTTAATGATCAAGGACTTACTAGACATTGTAATTCATGGTAAAAGAGATCCAGTCATAGTCATACCCAATATAAATTAATAGTAATGGATGCAAATGACAGCGGTGCTCTCCAGGGTGGTGCTTTTTAATAAGAGGGTGATGACTCAACATAAAAGTAAATAGATAGGTCCTTCGCAGAGGGAAGCAGGGATTTGTAGAGGTGCCAGAGCTCGGTTTTAAAGCGAGATAAATAATATTTTGAGCGGCATACTTTCATTGTCAACATAACAACCGAGAGATGGCGATATCTTCCATGCTACACACATTATAGGCGGCTCCCAAACAGAATGGTAAAGTTTATACTCCCCCTCCACCAACAAGCATCAATCCATGGCTTGCTCGGAACAACGAGTGCCTCCAACTAACAACAGTCCCGAGGGAGTTTTGTTTGCAATTATTTTGATTTTGTTTGCATAAAGCATGGGACTGGGCATCCCGGTGACTAGCCATTTTCTCATGAGTGAGGAGCGGAGTCCACTCCTCTTTAGAGTAACCCGCCTAGCATGGAAGATACAGACAACCCTAGTTGATACATGAGCTATTCGAGCATACAAAACAGAATTTCATTTGAAGGTTTAGAGGTTGGCACATACAAATTTACTTGGAACGGCAGGTAGATACTGCATATAGGAAGGTGTAGTGGACTCATATGGAATAACTTTGGGGTTTAAGGGATTGGATGCACAAGCAGTATTCCCGCTTGGTACAAGTGAAGGCTAGCAAAAGACTGGGAAGCGACCAACTAGAGAGCGACAACAGTCATGAACATGCATTAAAATTAATAAACATTGAGTGCAAGTATGAGTAGGATATAATCCACCATGAACATAAATATCATGAAGGCTATGTTGATTTGTTCCAACTACATGTGTGAACATGCGCCAAGTCAAGTCACTTGAATCATTCAAAGGAGGATACCACCCCATCATACCACATCACAACCATTTTAATAGCATGTTGGCATGCAAGGTAAACCATTATAAACTCCTAACTAATTAAGCATGGCATAAGCAACTATAATCTCTAATTGTCATTGCAAACATGTTTATTCATAATAGGCTGAATCAGGAACGATGAACTAATCATATTTACAAAAACAAGAGAGGTCGAGTTCATATCAGCTTTTCTCATCTCAATCAGTCCATCATATATCCTCATAATTGCCTTTCACTTGCACGACCGAACGATGTGAATAATAATAATAGTGCACGTGCATTGGGCTAAGCTGGAATCTGCAAGCATTCAATGAACAGGAGAAGACAAGGCAATATGGGCTCTTGGTTAAATCAACAATAATGCATATAAGAGCCACTTAAACAATTTAATTATGGTCTTCTCCTATCAACCCCCAAAGATAAGAAAAGAAATAAAACTATTTACATGGGAAAGCTCCCAACAAGCAAAAGAAGAAAGGGAAATATTTTTGGGTTTTCTTTTTAATTATTACTACTACAGCAAGAAAGTAAACTAGCTAAAAGCTACAACTAATTTTTTTTGTTTTTTCTTAAGGTTTATAAAACACACAAGAAGAAAGCAAGAAAAAGAAAGTAAACTAGCATGGATAGTACAATGAAAGAGTATGAGCACCGACATCTAGCAATGAGTGTGTGCACATAAATGTAATGTCGGTGGGAAATACGTACTCCCCCAAGCTTAGGCTTTTGGCCTAAGTTGGTTTATTGCCACGGATGGCCTGGCGGATATCCAAAGTTATAACTGGGGTCGTACTGTGAAGAAGCGTCGGATTGCCATTGGTTGGCAATCACCTCCGGATCCCACTGGTAATTAGATTGTCGTGGAGGATCAAATTGTGGTTCCGGCTCTGGCTCTGTGGCTGACGTAGGGTACCGGTAGGCGTGAATTGCCACCAACGGAACGAGATACTGGCCTGCAGATAAATCAAACAAGGAAGGATCAGGCAAGGTAATAGTCTCAGGGTGATGTTTATCAAAGAACAATTTGTATTTAAGCGCCCTTTCCCTATTCTTAACAATAAAATCATGTGCTACCATACTCTTATAATCTAAATAAACAGCAGGCAACAATTTTTCTTCTTTTTCATAGTGCCTAATAGGTATGTTATAGTATGCAGCAAGGCGTGAAGCATAGACACCTCCAAAGATGGGGCCCTTTTTACGGTTCAGACTTAACCGTTTGGCAATAATACCGCCCATACTAACAGAGTCATCACGAAATAAACCATGGAACAAAATAATAATATCAGGAACACTAAGGTTTCCAAAGTTTCCGCGACCAATTAAGCAACGACTAGCAAATATTGCAAAGTAGCGTAAAACAGGAAAATGCATGCTAGTGATTCTTGCATCGGAAACCTTCCTAGTTTCCCCTATAGTAATAGTATCGATAAACCCGTCCACATCTTTACGATGTGGTTCCTCTAAGCTACCCTCGAAAGGTATTTTGCAAACCTTGCAAAATTCATATAGTGACATCTTGTTAACCACATCATATAAATGAAACTCTACTGAAGGAGGTGATTCCTTAGGATAATAGTAGAAGTTTTGCACAAAAGTATTGGTGAGTAAGAGATCTTTATTAGCGTTGGTCGCGGAGGAAGTCGGTGAGGCCTGCATTCTCAGCCAATTCATAAAAATCATCATAAATCCCTGCTGCTCTCAAGAAATCATCGGAAGGCCATTCACACGGCCGAACCTCCATGGTGTGAGGCAGATTATATTTGGGCCTCTCTGCTTCTTCACTTTGCTTTTCCTTCGAGCTTCGGCTCGATGAGCCCCTCAAAAATCTCTTCATCATTTTCTGAAAATTTCTGAAATTTTTAGTAACTTCAAAATAAAAGTGAACCAAGCTCAACAAAATTGATAGCAACTACTCCTACAAGTGCCTAGAGCCTATATCATGCATTAGAACTACTTGGAACCATATAAATTTGACATGCAAGCTCAGGAACATGGTCACCTAGGCAGCACAAATTTGCAATGAATAAAGCACTAGAACAAAAACTAATTGGACCAATGGAGGAGTCACATACCAAGGAACAATCTCCCAAAGCAGTTTTGTGAGAGGTGCTTTGAGCAAGGAGATTGAAAATTGCAGCAAAATGAGCTAGAACTCGTGCTTGAGCTGGATAGTGATTTTTTTTGGGAGGAAGAAGAAGTGTGTGGGCGCAGGAATAAGTGGAGGGGAGCCACCATGGGCCCACGAGGAAGGGGGGCATGCCCAGGGGGGTGGGTGTGCCCTGGACCCTCGTGGCCAGGTGCCAGCTCCCCCTGCTGTGTTCTCAGTGCCATATATTCTCAAATATTCGAGAAAAATCATATTAAATTGGCAGGGCATTTGGAGAAGTTTTATTTTCAGGGTATTTTTATATTGCACGGATAATTCAGAAAACAGACAGAAAATAATATTTTTACTTTATTTCAACTAAATAACAGAAAGTAGAGAGAGGGTACATAAGGTTGTGCTTTCTAACTTCGTCCATCTCATGCTCATCAAAAGGAATCCACTAACAGGGTTGATCAAGTCTTGTTAACAAACTCATTCCGAATAACATGAAACCGGAGAAATTTCGAATAACACTATGTTACCTCAACGGGGATATGCACATCCCCAATAATAAGAATATCATATTTCTTCTTGACAGTAGGAAGAGGAAATTCAAAACCTCCGAAAATAATCGATGGAATTTTCCAATAGAATTTATACTGTGGACTTGAGGTTGTTTCCTCGGAAAGTGTACCGTATTCTCATTACCATTAACATGAAAACTGACATTGCCTTTGTTGCAATCAATAACAGCCCCTGCAGTATTCAAAAAGGGTCTTCCAAGAATAATAGACTTACAATCGTCCTCAGGAATATCAAGAATAAAAAAGTCCACTAAAATAGTAACGTTTGCAACCATAGTAGGAACATCCTCACAGATATCGACAGGTATAGCAGTTGATTTATCAGCCATTTGCAAAGATATTTCAGTAGATGTCAACTTATTCAAATCAAGTCTATGATATAAAGAGAGAGGCATAACACTAACACCGGCTCCAAGATCACATAAATCAGTTTTAACATAGTTTCTTTTAATGGAGCATGGTATAGTTGGTACTCCTGGATCTCCTAGTTTCTTAGGTATTCCACCCTTGAAAGTATAATTAGCAAGCATGGCAGAAATTTCAGCTTCCGGTATCTTTCTTTTATTAGTGACAATTTCTTTCATATACTTAGCATAAGGATTCATTTTGAGCATATCAGTCTAACGCATGCGCAAAAAGATAGGTCTAATCATTTCAGCAATGTGCTCAAAATCCTCATCATCCTTTTTCTTGGATGGTTTGGGAGGAAAAGGCATGGGTTTCTAAACCCATGGTTCTCTTTCTTTACCGTGTTTCCTAGCGTTGATTCCTTGTTTGTGGGTTATCAAGATCAACAGCAGGTTCAATTTCTACATCATTATCATTGCTAGGTTGAGCATCGACATGAACATCATCATTAATATTATCACTAGGTTCATATTCATTAACAGATTGTGTTTCAAAGATCGTAAATAGAAATATCATTAGGATTCTCAGGTGTGTCAACAACAGGTTCACTAGAAGCATGCAAAGTCCTATCATTTTTATTTTTCTTCTTTTTAGAAGGACTAGGTGCGTCAACATTATTTCTTTGAGAGTCCTGCTCAATTCTCTTAAGGTGGCCTTCAGGATACAAAGGTTCCTGAGTCATTTTACCAGTTCTAGTAGCCACTCTAACAGCATAGTCATTATTCTTACTATTCAATTCATTGAGCAAATCATTCTGCGCTTTAAGTACTTGTTCTACTTGAGTGGTGACCATAGAAGCATGTTTACTAATGAGTTTAAGTTCAGCTTTAACTCTAGACATATAATCACCCAAATGTTCAATCATATAAGCATTTTGTTTTAATTGTCTACCAAAATAAGCATTAAAATCTTCTTGCTTAACCATAAAGTTATCAAATTCATCCAAACATTGGCTAGCAAACTTAGTAGGAGGGATTTCAGCTTTATCATATCTATAGAGAGAATTTACCTTTACTACCTGTGTCGGGTTACCATGAGTTTCTTCAATAGGTAATGGATTAAGATCGTATATTTCTTCAACAGGCGGTAAATTAAGACCATGTATTTCTTCAATAGGAGGTAAATTCTTAACATCTTCAGCTTTAATCCCCTTTTCTTTCATAGATTTCTTTGCCTCTTGCATATCTTCAGATCGAGAAATAGAACACCCCTCTTCTTCGGAGTTGGTTTAGGAATAGGCTCAGGAGCTGGCTCATGAAGTGTCCAATTATTTTCATTGGTCAACATATTATTCAATAGAATTTCAGCTTCATCCGGTGTTCTTTCCCTGAAAACAGAACCAGCACAACTATCCAGGTGGTCTCTGGAAGCATCGGTTAGTCCATTATAGAAGATATCAAGTATTTCATTTTTCTTGAGAGGATGATCAAGCAAATCATTATGTAATTGGAGAAGCCTCCCCCAAGCTTGTGGGAGACTCTCTTCTTCAATTTTCACAAAATTATATATTTCGCTTAAAGCAGCTTGTTTCTTATGAGCAGGGAAATATTTAGCAGAGAACTAATAAATCATATCCTGGGGACTATGCACACAACCAGGATCAAGAGAGTTGAACCATATCTTAGCATCACCCTTTAATGAGAACGGAAATATTTTAAGGATATAAAAGTAGAGAGTTCTCTCATCATTACTGAACAAGGTGGCTATATCATTTAATTTAGTAAGATGTGCCACAACAGTTTCAGATTCATAGCCATAGAAAGAATCATATTTAACCAAAGTAATTATATCAGGATCAATGGAGAATTTATAATCCTTATCAGTAACAAAGATAGGTGAAGTAGCATAAGCAGGATCATATTTCATTCTAGCATTCAGAGTTTTTTGTTTAAGCTTAGCTAATAATTTCTTAAGATCACTTCTATCATTGCAAGCAAGAAAGTCTCTTTTAGTTTCTTCATCCATAACATAGCCCTCAGGCACAACAGGTAATTCATATTTATTAGGGGGAGAGTCTTCATCATCACTATCATCATTATTATCAGTTTCAATAATCTCATTCTCTCTAGCCCTAGCAAGTTGTTCATCAAGAAATTCACCAAGTGGCATAGTAGTATCAGGCATAGAAGTAGTTTCATCATAAGTATCATGCATAGCATAAGTGGCATCATCAATCGCATGCGACATATCAGAATTAATATCAGAAGCAGGTTTAGGTGTCGCAAGCTTACTCAAAACAGAAGGTGAATCAAGTGCAGAGCTAGATGGCAGTTCCTTACCTCCCCTCGTAGTTGAGGGATAATTTTTTGTTTTCTCGTCTTTCAAGTTCCTCATAGTGACCAGCAGATATAAATCCCAAGTGACTCAAAGAATAGAGCTATGCCCCCAGGCACCGGCGCCAGAAAATATTCTTGATAACCCACAAGTATAGGGGATCACAAAAGTTTTTGAGGGTAGAGTATTCAACCAAAATTTATTGATTCGACACAAGGGGAGCCAAAGAATATTCTCAAGTATTAGTAGTTGAGTTGTCAATTCAACCACACCTGGATAACTTAGTATCTGCAGCAAAGTATTTAGTAGCAAAGTAGTATGATAGTAACGGTAATGGTAGCAAAAGTAGTATTTTTGGGTTTTGTAGTGATTGTAATAGTAGCAACGGAAAAGTAAATAAGCGAAGAACAATATGTGAAAAGCTCGTATGCATTGGATCGGTGATGGAGAATTATGCCGGATGCGGTTCATCATGTAACAATCATAACATAGGGTGACACAGAACTAGCTCCAATTCATCAATGTAATGTAGGCATGTATTCCGAATATAGTCAGACGTGCTTATGGAAAAGAACTTGCATGACATCTTTTGTCCTACCCTCCCGTGGCAGCGCGGTCCTAACGGAAACTAAGGGATATTAAGGCCTGCTTTTAATAGAGTACCAGATGAAAGCATTAACACATAGTGAATACGTGCTTTGAATACATGAACTCCTCAAACTTTGGTCATCACAGGGAGTGGTCCCAATTATTGTCACTTCGGGGTTGCTGGATCATAACACATAGTAGGTGACTATAGACTTGCAAGATAGGATCAAGAACTCACATATATTCATGAAAACATAATAGGTTCAGATCTGAAATCATGGCACTCGGGCCCCAAAGTGACAAGCATTAAGCATAGCAAAGTCATAGAAACATCAATCTCGAACATAGTGGATACTAGGATCAAACCCTAACAAAACTAACTCGATTACATGATAAATCTCATCCAACCCATCACCGTTCAGCAAGCCTACGATGGAATTACTCACGCACGGCGGTGAGCATCATGAAATTGGTGATGGAGGATGGTTCACTACGAAAAAAAGACACATCCGTGACATTTTGGGCCGAACGAATTTTTTTTCTGTCATACATATGACACTTCTATGACGATAATTGTGACAAAACCCGGTATCATCATAGATGTGGTTGGCTCCTACTTCTATGACAAAAAATCATGAAAGAAAATGGGATTTTCATCCTGGGCGAGCCGGAGACGCAGCTGCATGACATTCTTTGGGCCGTCCATGACGGAAAAAACCGTGGTAGAAGCGAGGGCGAGGAAAATTTCGGGGAGTTCCCGGTTACGATGGGAGGTCGGGGGCCGAGCGATATGCGTTTCTCTCGTAACGTACACGCGTGTGTGAGGCGTTGGCTCTAACTGAACCCGAGCGAGGCGTTGGGCTCTAACTGAACTCGAGCGATTGCACTGCAGGCTACGTGTTACTGAACCCGAGCGATCGATCGCTGCTAACTGAAGTCGATCGATGCTGCCTCTTGGATGAACAATGAGCGTTGCGGGGGGGGGAGGTTTGGATGAATAGTGAGTGGTGGCATTGCCTCTGGATGAACAGGACCCCGTGGTGTGGTGGAGGGCTGGATGAATAGTAGACGGTGGAGGGGTTCCCGTGGAGGGGTGCATGAACAGGACCCCGTGGTGTGGAGAGCTGGATGAACAGTAGAAGATGGAGGGGTGCCCATGGAGGGGTGGTTGAACAGGACCCCGTGGTGTGGAGGGCTGGATGAATAGTAGACGGTGGAGGGGTGCCCGTGGAGTGGTGGTTGAACAGGACCCCGTGGTGTGGAGGGCTGGATGAACAGAGATGCGGTGGAGGGGTGGTTGAGCGATGGCAGTGGAGTAAGCCTTGCAGCGGTGGAGGCTGGATGAACAGGAGCCTGTGGAGGCTGGATGAACGGGAGCCTGTGGAAGCTGGATTAACATGAGCCCGTGGAGGCTGGATGAACAGGAGCCCGTGGAGGCTGGATGAACAGGAGCCCGTGGAGGCTGGAGGACGTCGACGGTGGAGATGAACAGTATCCCGTGGAGTCCCGTTTTGCGGTACGCCACACCCCTCCCGATGAACAGGACCCCCGTTTCGACCTTAGCGCTCCAACACAAGTCCGTTTCATCCGTTTTGTGGTACGCCACACCCCTCCCGATTAACAGGACCCCCGTTTCGACCGTAGGAGGTCCGTTTAAATCCGCTTTTGCGATCGCCACACCCCTCCCGATCAACAGGACCCCGTTCCGAATGTAGGAGGTATGTTTCCTCCGTTTTGCGATACGCCAGGCCTCGTTTCCATTGCCTGTTCCGTCCAAGCCCTCCCGATGAACACGACCATGGCTCCCACGCGTTCCGTTGCCTCCCGATGAACACGACGCATTCCGTTGCCTTCCCATGAACACGATGCATTCCGTTGCCTCCCCATGAACACGACGACGACACTGTTTCTCCGTTCTGACCCAACCATGTACACGAGCCCTGGCCGTACGTATGCGCGAGTAGGCGTTCGAGACCCCACCCGTATGTACACATACGTGGCCGTATTTTTTTGCACCACGGCCGTTATGCGTGCGTGTACATGCTACGTGCGCCTCTACTACGACACGGCGCGCCTCTACATCGACCGATATATGTAATGCATACACGTTCGCGACAAATGACAACGCCACGCACGCTTCACCAGGTGGGTCCCTCATCGCCGAGCACTTCCTTGCGTGCGAAGATGTAGCTGGTGGGTCCCAGCAGTCGAGGCGAAATCGGTGGCTCGTCCGGTGGGTCCCGCTGTCGGTGGAGGAATAATTATTTTGCACGTAATAAGGAGGCACTTCCTTCGCGGCCGTGGACCCGGTATCACCTCTCCACGTCTGATCCCACGTCGATGGAAGTCGTTCCTTGACCATGTTGACCACGCCACGCCAAGAACACCAGGCGGTGGACGACGGTGAGGCCTAGGAAGGGGACGACGCGAGCCGGGAAGACGCGGGCAAGGATGCCCACGCGTAGAGGAGTACGAGGGTTCACTGGTTCGCTGCGGTGTGAGGCTGCCGTCACCGCAGCATAACAGGGGGTGTGGGTGAGTATAGGGATGGCCTAGCCAGCGGTGGGAGTAGTAGGGGGCGGTGAGGCCTCCGTCGCATCACAGCCGGCCACGGGAGGCAGGAGCACGAGGTACGACCGGCGCTGGTTTGAGCGGCTGGAGCAAGAAGACCAGTGGTTGAAGAAGCACTACGGCTGTTGGATGGACTTTGTACGGTCACTGGAGCTAGAATCGTGCATATTGACTAAGTTGACAAAGCCCTCCGTCCCCTTCAACTTAGTAGGCCCACAAGTCAGCCTGCCACTATACTGGGTCCCAGCTAACAGGGGGAGTATTCATTTTTTTGTGCGTAATAAGGAGGCACTTCCTTGCGTGCAAAGATATAGCTGGTGGGTCCGAGCTGTCAGCGGCGGTAACGTTTTTTTTCACGAAATACGGAGGCCCTTTCGGTGGGTCCCTGATGTCAGGTGGATGAAACATTATTTTGCGCGTAATAATGAGGCATTTCCTTGCGTGCGGCCGTGGACCCAGCTGTCGGCCTCTCCACGTAAAGTCCACTTCAGATGCATGTCGGTCGTTGACCACGTTGATCAGGCTGCGCCGAGAGCACCAGGGCGGTGGACGACGGTGTGGTCTAGGAAGGGAACGACACTGAGGCAGTGAAGATTCGACAATTGTTTCCCAGGCGGAGGGGAGTACGACTATACGAGGGTTTACTGGTTCGTCTGCCGTCGCCGGAGAATAACAGCAGTTGTGGGTGAGTAGAGGGATGGCTAGGCCAGCGATGGGAGTACGGTGGGGCGGTGAGGCCTATGTGCAAGCAGAGCCGACCATGGGAGGAGGGAGCAAGCAGTCTCACGGCCTGCTTGAGCGGCCGAGCAGAAGATCGAGAGATTGAAGAAGACGACGGCCGTTGGATGGCCATCCAACAACATCCGCTTGTCGCGCCAACCTTTTTTTAGGAAAGCCTCAAATCTGTGGAAAACAAGATACATGCCATCTGCCATTATTTCTAATAATTTACAGACATTTGCTAATTATTAAGGTTTTTGGAGCCCATAATCTTTTGTTAGCATTAAAGCCCATATTGTGGCCACGGTTAAAAAATTATACGAAATTTTGCATATTTCAAAAGCGGTCCGAACTGTTTTTAATCCCGAAATTTTGACTCACATTCAAACTGATTTTAAAAATAAACATATATCAATATAAAATCCAACAAATTCTCCAGGCATAAAAATTAATGTAATTTAAAATCTTGAATTGAAAAAAAAAGATATTTGAAACTTATTGCCGGTTTGATGTGTTTTAAAAATGTACAACCCATTTCTCATTACTGATAGGCCATTTTCTCGGCTAGCCGAATGAAGCTCTCGTCGTCTTCAAAGATTTGCAGCCCAACAGGCCTAACAAAGCGATTTATTTGGTAAATCACAAAAAAACTGGGCTGTGGCCGTGGACCCAACTGTCAGCCTCTCCACGTACAGTACTCTTCCGATGGAAGTCGGTCATTGACCACATTGACCACGCCACGCCGAGAGCACCAAGGCGGCATTTACGCCGAGGCCTAGGAAGGGGACGACGGAGCCGGGAAGACGCGGCGGTGGATGCCCACGCGGAGAGGAGTACGAGGGTTCATCGGTTCGGCCAGCGTGAGGCTGCCGTCGCCAGAATAACAGGGGTGTGGGTGAGTCTGAGGATACCACAGGTCAGCGGTGGGAGTAGTAGGGGCCGGTGAGGCCTTGGCGGCATCACAGCCGCCACGAGAGGTGGAGCACGCAGCACGACGGGCGCTGCTTGGGCGGCCGGAGCAAGAAGACCAGAGGTTGAAGAAGCACTATGGCCGTTGGATGGACATCGTACGGTCACTGGAGCTAGAATCGTTCATATTGACTAAGTTGACAAAGCCCTCCAGCCTCTTCAACTTAGTGGGTCCCAGCTAGCAGGGGGAGTATTCATTTTTCTGTGCGTAATAAGGAGGCATTTCCGGTGGGTCCGAGCTGATAGCGGGGGGCAACTTTTTTTCACGAAATACGGTGGTCCGTCCGGTGGGTCCCAGCAGTCAGGGGCAAACGTCTTTTTCGCGAAATACGGTGGCCCGTCCGGTGGGTCCCAGCAGTCAGGGGGAAAAGTTTTTTCCGCGGAATACTGGTGGCCCGTCCGGTGGGTCACTGCTGTCAGGTGGAGGAATAATTATTTTGCGAGTAATAAGGAGGCACTTCCTTGCGGCTGCCGTGGACCCGGTGTCGGCCTCTCCACGTCTGATACTATTCCGATGGAAGTCGGTCGTTGACCACATTGACCACGCCGCGCCGAGAGCACCACGGCGGTGGACGACGGCGAGGCCTAGGAAGGGGACGACGCGGAGCCGGGGAAGACGCGACAGTGGATGCCCACGCGGAGAGGAGTACGAGCGTTCACTGGTTCGGCTGCGGTGTGAGGCTGCCGTCGCCGCAGAATAACAAGGGGTGTGGGTGAGTAGAGGGATGGCCTGGCCAGTGGCAGGAGTAGTATGGGGACGGTGAGGCCTCACGGCAAAGACAGCCGCCACGAGAGGCAGGAGCATGCGGCACGACCGACGCTGCTTTGGGCGGCTGGGGCAAGAAGACCAGAGGTTGAAGAAGCACTACGGCCGTTGGATGGACATCGTTGACCACGCCGCGCCGAGAGCACCATACGGTGGACGACAGTGAGGCCTACGAAGGAAACGACACGGAGCCGGGGAAGACACGGCAGTGGCTGCCCACGTGGTGGAGAGTACGAGGGTTGACTGGTTCGGCTGCCGTCGCCGCAAAATAACAGGAGGTGTGGGTGAGTAGAGGGATAGAAAGGCCAGGGATGCGAGTATGATGGGGCCGTGAGACCTTCCCGGCAGCACTACCGGCCACGGGAGGCGGGAGCAGGCGGTTCCTAAGGCGCTGGTTTGGGCGGCTAGGGCAGGAAGATCAGAGACTGAAGAAGCACGATTGTCGTTAGATTGACATCTAACGGTCTGACGCTGGTAGAGTCGATTGTTGACTAAGTTTCTTTTTTGAGAAACCTTGTGTACGCATAACTTAGTAGGCCCACAAGTCAGCCTCCAAATCTGTGGCAGACAACATAAAGCCCATTTGCTACTTTTTATAATTTGCAGCCCATTTGCTAATTCTTAAGTAATTTATTACAGCCCATTTTCTGCCCAGGACCATGGTAAAAAAGTTCAACCTTATTTTGCATATTTCGGTGGAGTCCGAACTATTGTAATCCCGAAATGATAAACATTTTTTTAAGAACTTATTGATTTTCCAAAAAAGACGTTTTGTTTTTGTAAGCAAATAAGACGTGGGACAATTGAGTTGGTTTAAGGGAAAACCAGTGGTAAAAAATCAGCGCTGGGTTGGAAAAAACAACAAAAATAAGGATGTAAATATGAAAAGGAATTTTATGTGTTTTCAATATAATGATATGTGTATATGAACTAGTAAAACTATAGGTAGAGATTAGAAAACGGATGTAGGACATGCGTTTCAAGAGGAAAATAGAACTGGGCTGTGTGTTTGATTCAGTAAAAAAACTACCTGCGGATGTTGTAAGACAAAATATAACTAACTCTGGCGGGCCAGAGGCCAGTAGATACCTGCTGGATCTTTGTCCCCGTTGTCATCATGGGTTGGTCCTGTTAAAAACAAAACCAACCCTGGGCAATCTACAACCCAGTTGAAACTTGCTCGACCTGAAAAAACAATATACGTGCTCAATAAACGAGAGAATTCTGCAAGTTCATACTGATAACTGGGATGCAGCACGAATATTGTTTTTTATCGTGATAATAAGTGCATGCACTTGTTTCAAAACATTGGAGAACTGAATTGAGCGGCGGGTGCTTATGCTACCCATCAAATAAAAATCAGGTGCCTGAAAATTCGTTTTGGAAACAAATGATTCAGCTTTATATCCACGTCGACCCTCGGCATGATGGTTGGAAGCAAATGCAAGTTCATACCAAAAGATCGTTAACAACAATACCAACTTGCGGACGACAAGGTAGTACAACTACCAATACCAAACTAACTTATAATCTTTTTACTCCTGGCCCTAGTGTTCGTCTGGTAGAAAATCTTGCAGAGGACCAGCTCCCGCTCCTTCTCTTGCTCCAGGTCCCCGAGGTGGTACTAGTGCATCACCCAGTTGGTCCTCTGCTGGTCGAAGTTCTTGTTGGTGTGCAGCACCAGAACCTTTTTGCTGCCCGTCTGTCAGCCGTTGACCATCACCGGCAAGGTATTGCCGGTCTTGTGCCACATCGCGTGCATGCCGCACTCCGACTGTATCTTGTGACGCGTCCACGTGCCCCTTTTGAACGCCCTTCAATTGCGCTGGAAGAAATGCTTCCTTAGGCCACTTAGTGTGATACCTGCGGTATTGTGGAATATAGGTTTTATTGTACCTAGTTGGCATTTTCATAACATCTTTGGCATGTTGCAGTCACTTGCTTAACTTTTTATTAGCTGCCAAATTGTAATTGCTTCACCAGGTCTGCTTCTAAAAAGAAAAATAGAGCTATAAACAAAGGAATATGTTTGTGCAAGTAGACAGCCGAACGGTGTCTTACCTGGAAGTTTCTCAGGTTGGGTGTAGCATATGCCGTGCTCGCTGTCAATGGTTGGTATGAACAAATCGATGAGAGACTGTAATCTCGCGCTGTCAGCACTCACTTTGGCCTCAAGGTGCTCGATCAGCTCCTGATCCGCGGGATCGAACTTGATGCCTGCCGGCAGCACCGGCCAATCCTTCTTCGACTTGCATCAGTAATTCCAGTTATATGGTACTCAATGTATGATCAATCGACTATTTTAAGTGAATGATGAAAGATTTTGACAGATAAGTGGTACTCCAAATCTGAAGTCCAGAATACCCGAACACGCCACCGGGATTCTTGTGTCACCTCACGCGCAGCGTGTTGTCACGTCAATTCAATGTGTGGACATGATGAATAAGTTGACCGACGTATACTAGTACTGCTACTGTACTACTTACTAGTCGTATTTAGTGTCACAATTTATACATAGGTTTAACCAACAAGTACGCACTTGAAGCCTAACTGGTATATATATACATATATATATATATATACATATATATATATATATATATACATCTGGGTTATTCTGTTACGCGTAACAGAATATTATTCTGTTACCCTTTTTTAACTGACGGTTTCAGGTGGTTGTACTGATGTTTTTGAAGCGGTTGAACTGATGCTTTCAGTTGTGTTTAAAAGATCGTCTTCTTTAGTTCAAAAACTTTTTGTAATTTTTCTGTCGGAACGGGCGTATAATATATCGTTGGAAAGCTCTTGACAACCATATTTCAAGTATATTGAACGTTTTTGCAAAATCATTATGGTTTAAGAGCAGTTTTGAAAAAACCGTTTTTTCAAAACCGAAAACGTGAATCGTATTTTGGACTCAATTTTTAAACGGTTTCTCGAAATTGAGCAAATAAGATGGCGTTAGAAAGCTGATGAAAATCCGCATCTTCCATATATGTATTGTTTTTTCTAATTCTATATGATTTAAAAGTAATTTGAAAAACGGTGAAATTCTGGGCGAAACGTATTTTCACGATTTTTTGCAAACAGTTTGTCGGATTGACGCAAATGATACGGTGTTGGAAAGCTATGGAAAATGCGCAACCTTTCTGTATAGAAATGTTTTCCTAATTCCTTATGGTTTAAAAACAAATTCAAATACGGTCAAATTTGATTTTGAACGCGATTTTTTTTAAAAGCTTGTCGAAATATGGCAAATAATATACCGTTCGATAGCTATCGAAAATGCGAAACTTAGTCATGTTGAATGTTTTCTCTATTTCGCAACCGTTTAAAAGTACTTTTGAATACGGCATGACAGATCCTGCTGTTTTCTTGTCTGAAAAACATAGTCGTACTGATATATGTGTATGTTTGTACTGAGCTATTTTTTTAGAGTAATTTTGAATGGTTCCGAAAAAGGGTGCTTGTACTGATGCTTGCATGGGTTTGTACTAAGAGTGTTTTCAATAACTAGACTTTGCTCTGTTTTGCTCGTAAATTTTCAATAGTTTATTGTATCGTCGCGCCCTGTACTTGCATGGTTTATGTCATCAAACTGAATGATATTTTTTCAAAAAAAATGTTTTTTAATAAAAAAATTATAATGATCTTCTAGACTTCTCTTATTTTATGACTTGTACTTTTCTCATTTGAATTGCATGGGGTTTCTTTTTGCTTGAACTTTTACAAGTTGAATTTCCGTCAATTTTTTTATTCCGAACGGACCACCATTTTTAACTTGTACTGATCAATATTTTTAATTCAACCATTTTTCCTTTGTAAAACGGATGAATATATATTCGGGAAAAAGAGTACTTGAACGAATGTATATATGGTTTTGTATTGAGCGTGTTTTCACATACTGAGCGTGTTTTGTGTTCAGCAGTCGAACTTTCATCATCGAACCAACATAGCTTATATAGGTGAACTAAAATAAACTTTTTCACAATAAATGTGATGTGCTTTTTCTTTGTTTTTCTTTGAGCATATATTCCTCAGGTTCATAGACGAACTTTCTCAAGTTGACAGCTATTTATGATCTAAACATATATACTAGTAGTAATCAAACTTCCATACAATTTTTTGTCTGTTCATGGAAATCAACCAAAATAGGAAGGAGAGAGCACTCGAACTGATAATTGTTTTTTATTCATACTGATCAATGTTTTTAATTCAAACCATTTTTTCCTTTCTTGTAGAAACGTCAAACTATCATATACACTTTCTTTTAAAAAGTAGCAATCATGTTATCATACACAGAAGAACTTGGAGTTGCTGCTATGTTTATGGATTGCATGTTTTCATTGTCCTCATTGCCTTCATCGTGTACTTCGTCCTTAGCCTGCTTGGTATCCTTCATGCTAGTGATCTGCGTCGTCATCCTGGGCTTGCTTTGTAGGCATTATTCCCCAAGGTGCCACATCCTTACTCATTGTGCTGATGTGTTTGTACTACCCAAACAAATATGTGAGAGCACAAAACAAAAAAATTCAAACACTATTTGGTGCTAACAGGAATAGAAACAAACACTAAAGAGCATGACACAACCAAATTATCTCTCTCATATTAATTCATTGTCCATGGATCCATGTGCTGTAGCATGTGAACCCCAAAGCTAGCAATAGTAGTAGCTTCTCGAGTAGCGACAACTCGAACTTGTGCAACAAACACCTACAAGTTCGTAACTTATGCAACAAGCACCTACTTTTCTATTACATGCGCATAATTGATTAGCAGCAGAAGTTGGAGCTGGGATGGATAGGAGATTGCATTACCAGCAGAGCTTCCCAGAGGTTTTCCTTGTTGGCAGCATCGTGAATGGGAGGAGAGCATTTGAAACAAGTGTTCCCATCTCGAACTTCCTGCAGAAGATGCTATGACAAGCAGAACGGTTGTAGTAAATTGAACTACAGCACCAGAGAAAAGCAACAACGTTTCGCACCAAAATATTTAGTTTCTTTCAGTCACACATTGTTTTATGTTATCCTCATTCTATCAGTTCTTATTTACTTAATATTTAACCACCATCTTATTTCCCTTCTCATTGTTCTTTTGCTAATTAGAACACTACTGCAGGAGCACCAACTCATATGTGACAGTGCATAGGATGCGAAGGTGCAGCTGGCTTTAGATTCGACAATCCTCTATCAATACAAGGAAAAACAACAGCAGCAAATCCCTCTCAGTAATCTCTTTCTCACTCACCTTACCCTATAGCAGCGACCAGGGCACACGAACCACCGGCAGCTAGCAAGCAACAACGACATTGCGGGCGGGCACGTATCAATTTCATGAATTGAAATAAATAATGAACTACTAGAGCCATTGTCTGTAATGGCCTGATGCAATTACAGAATCATCAAAGTAAACTACTTGCAAACAATCATCTCCAAAGTTGTCACTTGAACTTTTAAATTACAAGATTAAAGTTTATATGAGCTATCCATGCCAAGTAGGAATTTGTGACTTGAACTTTTACCATTCGAATTCCTATTGGGGTTTCTTTTTTGTTTGATCTTTTTCATGAACTTATCTGAGACGTCGTGGTGAACTTATAACCTTTTCAATCGATGACCCTTTACAGCCACCAATTTTTTCTTTTGCACTTACACCCTCTCGAGTCAAAACTGATACAATTATTTTTTAATAAGTTAACTGTGTTTTCACTAATGATATAACTTAATAGCATTTCTTTCGAATAAGTTAACAATAAACATGATCATAAGGACCTCATTTTCTCATGAACCCATTTTCTGTCAGATGTGTGCATGTTCACACGTATTAGGAATTTGAGGCTACATTTGCACTAGTATAATCCAAAGTACACTAGTTCTGGTCACTAATTAACAACGAACCATTGTCCAACACTTCTTTTTTGACTCACATTAAGTACTAATGATAGTGACTAGCATTGCATTGTGTTATCCCCTGTAATTTCAGTATAATTTTCTTCATTTGGTTAACAAAAACTCGAGTACATTGTTCTTCAAGATATTGTTCATCTCTGATTACTTTAGTTCATGTGTTTGAATCAAGGAGGCTGCTGAATCAAACCACTGATTTAGTAGCATTTACATAGACGAAGCTATTTTGGGGTGGCGAACGGCAGCAGCATGTGGGCTGGGTTGTCGCGCACCGGGAAGGATGAGGAAAACGGCAACCCAACCAATATAGTGGAAATAGGAGCTGATGGTCGTGGACTGCTGCTCGGCACGAACTCGACCGTCGGGATGCCACGGGGCTGGACTGGGGACGGTGCTGGACATATTGGAGAAGTGGCCAAAGAACTTAGAGCAGCAGTGTACATCGGCAAAGGATTTGCTTTCGTGCACAAGGAGATGTACTGCTCTCCTGGGATGGAGGGGCGAAGTGTGTGCCTCCCGAGCCGCGGCGTTGAACTGCTTCGGGTTGTGTCGTTGAACGATCCGGTGTGGTGGCGGTGAACGGTATGGGCAGTACGGCGATGGAGCCCCACCGGCGGTGGCAGGAGGCTCGACGCAATCGGCCTAGTAGCTGCGACGGTGAATTTCTTGGGACGGCCAGGTTGGACCGAAATAAAAAATTATTTGCTGAACTTGGACCGCAGTCAGCGGTCAATTTGGACTGAAAAGGATGTTGTGGTTGTGCCTGGGAGGAATAAAAGAGGTTTGCCTAGGCAGAAAGCCGAGCATGGTCTGGGGAAGAAGCCGTTTGATCCCGTTTATCCTGAAAACTGCAGATTATGGGATAGGACTATTATGCATCTGCCCACGATCCCATTTACTAGAAACTGGACCTGCTACTTCCCACCATTCCATTTTTTATCATGTCATGATCAAAATGGGTTTGATCCCAATGTTCAGACCGGAATACTACAGCGGTTTGTGATCTAAAAGTTAGCAACTATGGATCAAAAGTTATAATAAAGGTCTTTAACATTTGCCATTGCTTGAATTATTCGAGCACCTTCTGAGCGACCGACAATAAGAGAATTTGTGAAAATGCTTATTGACATTGATTCTACTTCCGTATTTGAAGGGCAAAGTACAAGAATAATAAGTAAAAGCAGGTTACCTTTTCTTTGTAAGATGCCACCATCAACAAAATGAGGACCTTTACCCACAGAATAGCAACAGCGCTCTGAAGTAGCCGATTACGAACCTTAGAATGTGTTACTAGTGTGTTGGAAGCAAGTAAGTTGCAGGCTGTCATTAATCTGGAGGTGTAGTAGCCTCTGGTAGCCTCATAAGTCATGTATCTGCAGCAGTTTCTGTAGAAATTCTGTATATAGCGCGCAGTTCCTGTAAAAATGTTAGATCATGATTTACTATACTGCACTGTAAGATCTGCACTGTAAGATAATGATGTACTGCACTTAGATAATGATGTATGCACTGTTAGATAACGATAAAACATAGCATCCTAGTCCAACCATGACTACTTTGAATGGGCTAGATTTTATCAACAAGGAGCATGTACCAGTTTACACATTAATTTCAGATACATTTGTCAAGTTACCTTAGACTTGCATCTAATTTTGGCACACCCAATAATAGTTGTACTATGATGGTCAACTAATTGTACTGAGATAGTGAACTTATTAATTGCAAAAAGAAAGTCTAAATCATGGCTGAAATTTATTCTAAATCATAAGATTGATGGGAGTATAAGGTAACTTCAGCAAATGTATACGGAATTTTAAATTTCCGAGCACATATCTTATGTTCTTGTTTGTTGCCGGGCATGACGCTCCTACTCCTGTGGACTGACGGCACCGTCAAAGTCGAGCTGAAGGAGCAGGTATCACGAGCAGCGGTTGGGTGCGCCGGGATTTTGCCGCTGTAAGGGGATCCCAGCTACTACCAAGTCATTCCCGAGGAGCTAATAGAGGCGGCGCAGTTGGTCGCAGGCCATGTGTAAGTTTCAACTATCGTGTGCCGGATTTGGCCATCAGAGAGAAACAAGAAGTCGTAACAAATAGGAGTTATATAGGTTACAGCCTTTTTGCCTTCTATAATGACGTGCTTCCGGCAGTCCAAAAGCAGCAAAGAACACAAGTTCAAGAGTCAGCTCAACACGCCCACCCACTCCATGGGAATTTACATGCACTAGTTCGAATTTATAAAAACTTTTAAAACATGAACTCTGTGGTCCAAAACTTAGTGTTTGAACTAAAATGCATGTTTTTAATTAAGTTGCATGATAGCTCAAAATCGAAATCAAATCATTCATAAATTGCACCAAATATATCACATTTTTGCAAAGATGAAATGTATCTAGTGTTGCTAGCAAGTTGATTAATAGAACGACTCTATGTATCTCTCTTAGTACTGTCCATGATGCTATGGTCATGATAACAATATACAATGTACAATACACACATGTACTACACAAGACTCTACGTCAGATCGCCTGTAACAACAAATTAACCAAAAGAAAACTAATTTATGAAGGAAACAATTCTTGAACTTTGGTTAGAGCTTTGTTCATTGAGATTTTTGAACTCTTGCAAGAGTTATACCTGAACTTGCGCTTACACACTTCTTATTCAGTTGAGAGCGTCTGATATTTTTGCAACACCAATAACATTCTAACCCTTTTAGCAAGTTGTAACAGAGCCAAAAGGCGTGTATGAGAACTTGTTCCGACAATCTAAATCTATAAATAGTAAAATGTATACACTTCTTTTAACCAAGAAAGTAATAACTTGTTTCTATGCTAATCTGGAGACAAGAAGGTTCAGTTTTTTGAAAGTAAGTCACACCAAGAGGGACCCAAAGACACTCAGTAAGAATTTTATCTGCAAGGAAAAATGACACAAAGATTCTGCAAAAACTAAATCATACAAAATAAACCAAATAATCAAGAACTTCTTGTATGTTAATTTTTGAACTCCCTTGAATAGAACTACTCGCTTTTTTCTGTTGACTAAGCCACTTACATACAAACAGAAATAAATTTGTAGACCACAGGACTCAGCAAATTGAACCATTAATTTTCCAACCAGAGAACTGCAGGAGTTAGCAAAAGTGAACTATTTCCTCAATGATTTTCCAACCAAAAATCACATATTTTCAAACGAAACCAAACTTTTTCAATGAACTTTTTCCAATACACTCTTTGAATGTGTGGGGGCGTGCACCAGTGCCGGCAAAAGCTCGTACGTGTGCACAGTACCATCAACGTTGAACTTGTTGAGTTCTGGTTTTTGAACCTTCCCAGTAGTAATACATGTACTGAGCGGTACATGCTTCTGTTGTTGAGCAGATGACCTAGAGAAACAAAAACACTCTTGGGTGCACACACAAAATCATGATAAAAATAGTGGCAGCAAGAAGTAGTACGATAATGGAATATTAGTCAGAATTGAAGTTCAGATAACTACGGCACACACATCATACAATATTTTTGGACTTACATAATCCTGAAACAGGAACTTCAGTTTTTTTTAAATGTGCAATTCTGAATGCACTAGCGATGTAATTGATTTTTTTAGACATAGTAATTGAACTTCAAGCACATTTCTCCATAAAACATTTTTTAACCAAAGTGAACTCTTTAATTTGGGGTGAACCTCCCTCAGATATGTACATGTACTTTTTTGCACCTCAACCATTGACATGCAAAAATGATTTTATTCTAACGTATGTTGTATATAAGCTTCACAAATCATATGAATCTTTTACGCCAAATGGATCATACAAGATATTAACCAAAAATGACGCACATTAAGAAATGGCAAGTAGCTAAGTTAGTAATTGAACATAAAGGGCTGACCTTGTGAACAATGTGTTTATGTTCATAGAACAAAACAATCTTTAGTGTGATTTTCTTTGTACGGATAATCACGTATAGCAACATAGTTGGACTGAAGCTCTAAATTTTGTAGAACTTACGAAAAAATGTGCAGGTGGGGTTATGCTGCTGCTAGTTACTAAAATGAATGGCAGAGGATGAACAAGGGACACACACCATACCGCTGATGGCAGAGGAAGTCACGACCGTAGCATCTCCTTTTCCTTCTCAGTATAAGGTCTTTGAACCTTGTAGAAGGGCGGAATTGCACTGCAGAGGAGGCGTGGAGGGTTTAGCATCAAGTGGTAATTAAGGAAGGCTACCAAACAAATGGAAGTAGCATTTTTTACTTGACGGGTAGTGGTAGGTATTGGTTCATTGCTTTTGCCATCCAAAGATGGTGTCAACAAGGATGCAAGAGCTCTCGTCCTTGATGGGCGCCCGATTATCGTCGAAGAGATTGAGAAGGCGCTTCAAGATCGCCAAACATGCTAATTGGAGAAGCTAAGAGGCTTCATGGCCTCTAGCTCCTTTCTAGTAGCATTAGCATTATTGGAAACCATGGCCTTTGATGAAATGGTTCAGGGATCACTCTCAGTCAGCCCCATTGCTACTTGTGCTGCAGAGAACATGAATATAAAGCAGATGGTGACTCATCTATTTTTTTATGATATATAGAAACTTACAGAATTTTGAAACTTGCACTGACGATATTTAGGTGATATAGCTAAACTTCACGTAATTTTGAAGAAACTTCACGCAAATCATTACTTATTTAGGTGATATACCTGAAGTTACAGAATTTTGAAACTCGCACTAACGATATTTCTGCACATGTACCAACTATTCTGTGATTTTAGCAATGCCACTAAATTTACTTGTCCTTGACCTGTAAAATGAACTGGAAATGCATATGAAGGTGCACTGAAAAGTATGTATTTTGTCCTCGAGACATATCAACAAACCTAAAAGCATACTCACGGCCCTATATAGGGATGTTACTAGTTTTGTTTGGTTCTTAAGAGACATAAACAAACGCCTAGCAAGCACAAAGGTACTAATTTTAGTTTTCTGTTTTGATCTTGTTTTTTCTCATAGCAAATTTGTGTCATAAGGATGCAAAATCAAGACAAAAATGGTTGCGTCATGTAGCAATCAGCAAGTAGCATCTGCACATGCAAGTCAGTTTGACTGTGAAAGATGAGATAACAAGAGTCAAAGATGAAACAAAAACTTCTTTTTCTAGTTCATAAAACCATCAGCTATCAATTCAAGAGTCGAAATGGACAGAGTTCATCGAGTCTCAGCTATCAGTTCACGCAAGATACAAAGATGGAGGGAAGTTTTTTTAGAATTGAACTGAATTGAAAAAACAAAATGAACTGAGTGTGGCGATTTACCGGAGGTGGGGGCGGCCGGGTGCGTGCTCAAAGACAAAGTGCCTCGTGCGGTAGTAAGCAAGAGGACGAGGCAACCGCGGTGTGCTTGGCACGACGCGTGGCGCTAGGAGGTGGCAGGAGGAGAGAGAAGGTCGGCCACACTTCGGTAGGGATGGCTGGTCGCGGCGATTGGTGGCGCTGGGATGGCTCCCGACGGCGGCAACTGGATGCAGGGGGCCGCCGGCAGCGCGTGGAAACAGGGAGGCCGCCAGCTGCCCGTGGAAGCAGGGGGGCAACGGTAGAGTTTGGAAGCGGGGAGGCACACCGGCAGGGGGAGCGGGGAGGAGGGCGGCGCCGGCAGCGGGTCGAAGCAAAGGAGGCGCCAAGGCAGGAAGCAGGGGCCGGGAGCGAGGGAGGAGGTGGGCGGGCGGCGCCGGGAGCCGGGCAGGTGGGCGGCGCGCCGGAGCCGGGGCAGGTGGGCGGACGGCGCCGGGAGCCGGGGAGGATGTGGTGGGCGGGCGGCGCCGACCAGGAGAAGGTGAGATGGGGGTTGGTCGGGAGGGAGGGTGTGGGATATTTTTCATTCATACCGGTTCGGTTTGATCAGGTGATGTAAAAAACAGGATGCGGTCTATATAGGGCGAGAGGGTAACAGAATAGTCCAGTATATATATATATATATATATATATATATATATATATATATATAGGGAAAATCCATCCTACCACCTGGGGTAGTTAACCCACATGTCTCATATACTATCTTATGGTAGTATATATCCTACTTTATCATTTTAAGTATGTTCATATACTATATATAAGATACTCCAAAGTGAGTTGTATGAAAAAAATTCAAGTTGGCCCATGGTTTTTATTATATTTGTGAAATACGTACATATTTATACATAAAAGAGAGCATACTCAAAATATGATACATACTACAAAAAAATAGTATATATATACTACCTAAACATTCTTATATACTACATAATACGCGTACATACTCTCCGATTTGATAGATACTACATACTACATATAAAACTCAAGTGGTGGTAACTACCATCGGTGGTAGATAAAATTTGTCTTATATATATATATATATATATATATATATATACACCCGTCTATTATGATAATATTATCAGAATAGTTATTCTGATAACACTTCCGCACTGCATGCTCAACGCGAGGGCACTCCACTTTCTTTAGCAAGAGCACTGCATTACAGAGACTAGTGAACTTCGTGTCGGAAAAAACTGCGCGTAGTGTTTTTTCGGTACTGTTTTCGCTCTATTTTTTAACCGTTTATCGGAACGAGGCGTGTAATATACGTTTGAAAGATACGGATCAGGCGCAACTTCGCCATGTTGAACACTTTTCGAGATTCCCCGTGGTTTAAGAGCAGTTTCAAAAACGGTGCGGCCCATAAAGAGTGGCAGCGAGAGTTTTTCGCTTTTTTTCTAAATCGCTCATCGGAATGAGGCAAATAATACACCGTTGGGTAGATATCATCGAGGCGCATCTTTTTCATAACTATTGTTTTCTCTAATTCTTTATGGTTTAACAGCAGTTTCAAATTTACTAAATCGCGGAATCCTATTTTTCAAAAAAAATCAAATTTTTGGTATTGTTTTTGCTCCAGTTTTTCAACCGTTTGTCGAAACAAGGCGTGTAATATACCATTGAAAAGCTATGGATGAGGCGCAACTTTCATATGTTCAAATGTTTTTGAGATTCCTTATGGTTTTAAGTTAATTTTAAAAATTGTGCGACGGACGACGAGTGACAGTGGCCGTTTTTCACGAAATATTTACAAACCGCTGGTCGGAATGATTCAAACGATACACCGTTGGAAAGATATCGATGAGGCGCAACTTTTTCATGTAGAACACTCTCTCTAATTCATTACGGTTTAAGAGGAATTTTGAATTTACCGAAATGCGGACACTCTGTTTTTCGCGACACCCAAATCAACATGCGTACTTCATCCGACTGAAAACCGCACTGCATCGGACGAAAAACCGCACTGCATTACACGGATAAGAGAACTGCATGGTTTTGTTATTCAAACGTAATATTTTCAAGGATGAGAAAGTGGAGTGCACTTCACATCGGGCGTAAGTGATCCGCAACAGTAGCGAGAAGTGAACCGCATTACTTTATTTGGTCATTTCCGTAACATCTTTTCTGCACCTCACACTGAGAGTAAGTGAACCACAACACTAGCGAAAGTGAACCTCAACAGTACTGTAAATGGACCGCACGAGTTCCTATTGCCTTTTTTCATACTTACTATTTTTTTACGAGCGTAGACCGGGCGAGTGAACCGTAGAGATGAGCAAGTGCACCGTGTCATGTATCAAAGTGAACGGCATGAGTTTTTTTTCGTTTTTCTAACTTTTTTTAAACCAGAGTAGACCGTAGAGAATAAGGAAAAGTGAACCACTATATGAAATGAAGGAAGCTGCAAGACATTTTTGTCGTTTACTTAACTTTTTTTACAAACGTGTCCGAACTAAACGGCCGAGGCTAGTGAACCCCATAATGTTTTTTAGAAACGATTCTCAATTGCATAGTCAATGCTAATGCACTGCATTAATTTTTACAAAACACAATGCAGTACACTGCATCGCACCACACTGCATCGCACTGAATTGAACGCCAAAAGTACAAGAATTTGCAACATGTTTTACAAGTAATCCCTCGTGTTTTTACAAAACACAATGTACTGCACGCGCGAGAAACATAAACAACTACACATGGCAAAATGAACTTCTACAAAAATGCAAAACTTCGTCTGAGTGTTTGTCCTTGTCGCAAGGGGGAGCCCATGAACTGAATGAAATCACACTTGATGTGCTGGACGAACTAACAGGAGAAGGGAGCTTTTTCCATGGTGTCGGCGTTCTGGGAACGAGGGTCCCCAGACTTGCCTGCCTGCGGCCTGCGGCGTGGCTCAAAGGGGGGCCCATCACGGCCCATCTTCATCAACACGAGCTCAAGACCCTCGCGAGGGGCCAAGCCTCATGAGGGTGGACGACAGAGATTCCTCGGTAGCGGCCTCATCAGCCGCTCGCGAGGTGGCGGAGAGATCAAGGCGGGTACCACGCGATGTGCCCATGACGCAAGCCATGACGATCAAGGGCGCCAGGCGGGCGCCACCAGCAGTTGTCCTCCTTTCCTCTTTGGTGCAAAGGGAGCAAGCGCAGCGAGGGCATCAAGCAAAGGCGTCCATTTCTGCAACAAGACCAAGACCAGTCCAACGACAAAGAAGGAAGTCATTGTGGAGCCCAAGCCAGCGTCACCACCAGAGCCTTTGACAGACGAGGACCAACTTTAGTCAGATAAATGTACCATATGTTCCCCTTCAAATGGCTAATTGTTGGCGCCCTTCCCGCTCAATATTTGGGAAGAGGCCCAGGGCCTTTGCCTATAAATAGGACTAGCCACCCACAGGGTAGGGGGGTTTTTGAACCGAGAGAGATCTGGAATCGGTAGAGAGATAGAGAGAAGCGACTGAACTCCCCCTAGCAGTTCATCGCACCAGCCAAGAACAGACCCTCGCGAGGCTGTCCTTCTTTGTATTGTTCATCACCATCAGCCCAAGAGGCAATCCACCACACCACAAACTAGAGTAGGGTATTACACCACAATGGTGGCCCGAACTAGTATAAACCTCGTGTCTCTTGTGCTGTTCCTTTCGTATTTTAGATCCTAGCGAGGCGGCGGGGTGCAGGTAGGTAGAGGGCGAGATTCCGCATGCACCCCAGTGTTCGAACCTCAAGGGTCTGCCGGAACCCGAAATCCGACATTTGGCGCGCCCGGTAGGTGCGCCATGATTCGCCTTCCGCCGCCTGCTTCTCCGTCGACCACCGCATCCATGTTCGACGACGCTGGCCCGTGCCGAAGCGCCGAGCCGCTCTCGCTTCCCGCATCGCCCAGACGGCTCCCGTCGGCGGGCGCCCTCGTCGTTCCCCGTCGCCTGCCGTCAACGCCGCCACCTGCCGTCAACGCCGCCACCGGCCGTCAACGCCGCCACCGGCCCGACGGGGAACGAGCAGCAAGCATCGTCCCAGCATCCCACCGTGAGGCAAGGCGGCCCCACTGCTACCCCTCGCCGCCTCGGCCGGTTCTTCGCTCGCTGCGTTTGGCAGCGCTTATGGAGGCTCGAGCTGCGCTCATCGCGGCAAACGAGCTCCTGCGCTACCGCCCCGTCGACGACGTCTACGAAGAGTGGCTCGACCGCGTCGCCGAGCTCGTCCGCGCCATAGGGGGCTCCCCCGCACCATCTGTCCCGCTGCACCGAACCCCGTCCTGCGCGGGCGACGAAGCTCCGGGGGCGCCTCGGCCACCTCCCCCTCAAGAAGGCGCCCTGGTCCCAAGGCGCGTGGTCGCTGGGCAGAACCCGCTCCGTCCGGCGCCAGCGCGGCAAGAGCAGAGCTGCCAGGAGGTCCCTCGCCCGCAAGAAGCTGCCCGAGTGCTCCCCGCTCCAGCTCATCGCGACCACGCTCCTGCTCAAGACGTCAAGACCTCGCTGCTCCTAGCTGCAGCGCACGGGGACCCGCAAGACCAAGCTCTTCGTCATCCAAGGCCTCCTGCGGGCTACAGCCGCCGCCGAGCCTTCACCCCGAAGCCGCGCAGTCGCGTGGCCCGGCAAGTTCAAGCCGGACCTGCCTCCTCGCTACGACGGTACGACCGACCCTGCAGAGTTCCTCCAGCTCTACGAGCTGGGCATTGAAGCCGCCAACGGAGACGAGAAGGTCATGGCGAACTAGTTTCCCACGGCGCTCAAAGACGGGGCTCGCACCTGGCTCCTGAACCTGGCCCCAAGCACGATCTCCTCCTGGGACGAGATGCGTACCCGCTTCATCGCCAACTTCCAAGGTACTCGCGACCGGCCACCCGCCGTGAGCGACATGCGCCGCATCAAGCGTAAACCAGAGAGACCCTGCAGAAGTACATCCAGCGCTTCAACAACGCACGCCTCAAGATTCCCAAGGTGACCGAGGAGGCCATCATCTCCGCCTTCTCCGACGGTGTGCGCGACGTCAAGATGAAGGAGGAGCTGTCGATGCATGAAGATCTGTGCACTTCCTTGGAGCTGTTCAACTTGGCGACGGCGCGCCAGGTCGAGGAAGGGCGTCTCTCCTCCTCGAGCTGCCACCGCACCCGTAAGAGAAGAAACCCAAGGTCAAGGACGTGAAGCGCAAGGGGCTGCCGTGCTCGCGGGACACCAAGCGGGCGTAGATCAGCCCGAAGTCTTCCAAGGGCGGCCGGTATCACAGCGGTACCACGACCTCCACACCCGCAACACCAGTGAATGTCAAGAACTCCGAGCCGTGCGAGAAGGGAGGATCGGCCGACGCCCGACCGCAGCGACCGGGCTACGGCCGAGGAGGAGGAAGGAACGCAGGACGCTGGAAGACCTCGGCCCTCGCCAAGGATGGCGCGACCAACCTCGCGAGGATCGCTGGCAAGACCCGCCTCGCGAGGGAGGCTGGAGGGATCAGCCTCGCGAGGATCGCCCGCAAGGCAACACAGGCCTCCCTCCTCTGGCACCGCAACCAAGGAGAAATGAAGACCATCATCAGGACGAAGGGGTTGGGGGCTTCTAGGAGTCGCGCGCGATCGCCTGCATCCTGGGCGGAGCTCAAGCCCCAGCCTCTCAACGCATCTTCAAGCAGTTCGCCCGCGAAGTGAATGCAGTCCTCCCCAAGCTCGAAGCGACACGCCCCTTCAGATGGTTGGCGTGCACCATCACGCTCATTTCAGCCGGATCAGCTCAAGTGTGCGGCCACACCGAGTCCTCCCGATGCTCGGTTCCCCAATCATCAAGAACGCGTTAGTCACGAAGACCCTCATCGATGGCGGGCAGGCTCAATATCCCGTCTGTGGAAACGCTCAACAATCTCCAAGTGCCTTACAATCAGCTCTAGCCTACCAAGCCTTTCTTCCGGGTCACCGACGGCTCCACGGTCCCGATCAGGTGTTCGCCTCCTGTCACCTTTCGGGCAAGACGCGACAACTACCGCACCGAGCTCATCGACTTCGACGTCACCCACATTCGCCTGCCATACAACACCATCCTTGGGTACCCAGCGCTGGCCAAGTTCATGGTCGTAACCCACCACGGCTACAACGTCCTCAAGATGCCAGGAAGTGGCGGAGTCATCACGGTGCCCTGCGAAGAAAAAGACGCGGTGTGCTCCCTGGAGCGAGCCTTTCAGGCCGCGCCACTGGAGGACCCGGATCGCGGAAGCAGGAGGCCTCCCGAGACCGCTCCCAAGAAGAAGAAGACATCGTTCGGCCCGGCCCCTCAGGGTCCGCGCCTGCTCAGGGGGAACCTCCTTCTATTGCATAGAAAGCGCCTGCGCCCTCCTCGGCAGGCTCGGGGGCTCCCCGAGGGCCACCGACCTTGCTAGGGTCACGAGGGAGGCGCTTGGGCACCACTTGGAGGCGTGTTTCAAGCACGCTTCCCTCAAGAAGGAGCAAGGCAAGGAGGGCCAAACCTCGTGAGTTCGCCAAGAAGATCGCTCAGAGCCGCAAGAGTCAAGATTCATGAGTGGCAGCCGCCGCCACTGCCGTGGCTCCCCATCCAGCGAGGATGGTGGGATCTTGGCGTCTGCATCGACATACCAGGCTCAACCGAGCCGCCTCAGAGCGCCTGCCCTCTCGCGTGGGCGCCAAGGTCCACCCCACAGCCTACGCTTCTCATGCCTTACGGCTTGCCGAACGCGGCTGCCACGCATCAGCCTCATGAGGGGCATCTTGGGAGCTCAAGAGGCCAGCGCCCGCAGCCTTGGCGGAGATGGAGATGGTCCACGAGGAGCCACCAGCCGCTCGAACCTCCCGAGGCCCCGGGCCCGGGGCTCGTGAGGATCGGCTCCCGCAGCCCATCGAGTCTGCCGCACCAACAACCTTTCGTCTTCAACGCTACCAGGTGACATCGTTCAAGTTTCATTTCCAGCTGGGAGCGCCCCCCAGGGCTGCATTATTCCTGTGCCGCAGGTCCGTCCCCGCGCGTGTATCCCTTTACTTCCTGTTCTTAGCTTACCTTATTGGGGCGCCCTTCGCTGCATCATCCCCAAGTCGCTTGGGCCAGGCCCGTGGCATGTATCCCTCTTATGCTTATTTCGGGTCATGCGCTCGACCCATTATGCTTGTTATTTGATGCCAATCCATGGCACCTTCTCTTCGCTCATGCCGACCGCCAGACGTTAAAGGGGGTACCGAGCATCGCGACTCGTGGCTCCTATCGCTCTCCAAACTCACCCTCTCGCCTTGTCCACGGCATCGCGACCGGCATACCAAATGACGGCCGAGACCAGCTCGAGGGCCGGACCCGAGGACGAGAGTGCCGCATCTAACCAAATCTGCAGGAACACATCACAAGATAAGGCTCAGTGCCAGCGCAACCCGCTTTGAGGTAGGGCCCCGTGAGTCCCGCTACCGTTCACGGGTGCCCAGACACACCTCGCCAGGCCCTACCGTATAGCCACGTGACAGTATGGGTCAGACACACCCCGGGGCTCCTCCCGGAGGGGAGCACCTCCCACGCACTGCTGGAAGCACCATGCTCCTTGTTGGCCGACGACATCGCCGAGGAGCGGCTATGCCTGCACACATACGGAAGCGCTTATGCTCCGCTACCGGTGATAAACAATCGAGGGTGGCCCCTGCTGCATCAACCTCAGGGAGCCCAGAGCTCAGCCTGGCCTCGTCGCAACGCCTCCTCGGGAGTGCCGCGAGGGGGGTCAAGACGGGCTGCGCCTGGTCACGCCCAAAGACGCCACTCCAGCCAGCCCCTCGGCCTGGTTCGTCGCAGCCCCTCCCTAGCGGAGCCAAGGTAACGAAGGTCGCTTGAGCGTCAAGGGGACTCTCGAGCATCGCGACTCAGAGCCTAACTGGTCACGTAGCCCCTCACCCTTAGTTCCGAAAGGCTAATGGCGGTTGAGGTATGCGCTGGGCCGGGCTCGCAGACGAGAACGGTAGATCCACCCACGCCTCACCTCCCTACTTGTTGTTCAGGCGCTAAGGGGGACTCCTGAGCATCGCGACTCAGAGCCTAACTTGTCACGTAGCCCCTCATTCCTTGGCCCCGCCCCTGCTTCCGGTCGGGGCTAACGGCGCTAAGGTATGCGTAATGGGCTCACGGTGTAGAACATAAGCAAGTAGGAAGCATAAATTTCAAGGAATTCAAAAGCAAATATTACAGTCCATAATCAAATATCACAATGCGAAATGCAGTTTAAACGCCTCCCCGAGGCATGATGCATGTGCAGGAATCGAAGCGTAACAGAGTCGCAATGAGTCACTTGTCGACGGTAGAGTCGCTGAGCGGGTTCACCTTGCGAGCCGCAGGTTGGTAGCGCCCCGCTTCGGCTTGGTGCTGATGGCCCGGAACTTCCCCAGCAGAGCCTCTACACGACCCTTCACGGCTTCAGCAGCGGCAACCAAGCTCACCGCTCACTGGCTCCAGCAGGCTGTCGAGGTCGACGTTGGGATCGCGAAGGTAGACGTGGGTGATGACCCGCGTCAGCGTTGCAGAAGACAAGACACGCGCCTCGGCCTCCGCCGTAGGGCCAAGGCCAATGGCGACATCTTCAAGAGTGTGAACCAGGAAAGGAAGCAGCTTGGCGGGGCCGTCTTCTGCGCCGCCAAGGCTCTCCAGCCGTTATCATAAAGCTCCTCAAGAAGGTGCGAGCCTTCACCTCCATATCCGTGAAGGCCACGCGATCCTCGGCAAGGACCCGTGCCTTGCCGCCCGTCTCGACCTTCCTCGCCTCCAACTCTTGCTCCAAAGACGCTTGTTGCTCACGCCGCCTCTTGAGCTTGGCGTCCCGATCCTTGACGGCCACCTCACGAGCCTTCATGCCTTCCTCCTGCTCTTGGCGGCGGACCTCCTTGGCGAAGCTGGTCCCGCAGGCCCTGCAGCTCGCTCTCCAAATACTTTGCAATGACCTCGGACCTCGGCTACCTCCCCAAGGCAGCGTCATGAGCAGCTTCGCCCCAAGGACAGCTTGCTTCTCCTCGTCAAGAAGCCGCCGAGGCTGGACCAGCGCCACCGGATCAAGCATCAGAGCGAATCCAGCCGGAAGCCAGCTCAGCGCCCGCCACCGACGAGGGTCGGTGCCTCGAAAGATCTCGCTGCGCAACCGGTCCGGGCGGCAAAGACGATCCATAACGGTAGGAGGAGTCGGAGAGACAGAAGCTTGGCGGAGTAGGAGGAGAGGACGACAGCTTAACCACGGTGTCTCGAGGCGGGACTCATTGTGGCGGCGCCATCGTGCAGGACACCTCAGAGTCGCTGGGCTAATATGGGGCCGAGTCGCCCAGCCCAGCTCCACCAGCCTCGCGAGGATGACCGGGCAGGAGAGGCCCGAGCATCACGGCCACCTTCTCTCAGGGCGGAGGCGCTGCCTCGACGGAGCCTCGTGGAGATCCCTTCACTTCTTTGCATGGGCGCTAGCCTAACCAAGAGATACAGACGTCAAGCCTCAGCGACAAAACAGGAAATAAGACAGGAATCGAGCACTTACTGGTCGTTGCTCGCGAGCTCAAGCAACCTCAGGCCATACTTGAAGCCCGAGAGCCGGCTACTAGGATCAGCCTCAAGGAGCTCGGGAGCAGGAGGCGCGCCTGCGGATCGCCTCGATGCCGGGGCAGACCCGCGGGGGACCAGACCGGTCCTGTCCTTCTTCAGGATCGGGGGCAAGCTCCCGCGGCCCTGCTCATCATCATCCTCGTCGTCGTCGCTCGGTGAGAGGCAGAGAACACGGGACTTGCACAAAGGGAGAGGAGCCCTCGACTCTCCGTCGGTCGCCTCGGAGTCGGGCCCTCCTTCCCGCTCCCCTTCTCCCTTCTCCTCGTTGGAGTCGCCGGAGGACACATCCACCGGTTCCTCGGGAGCCTCCGTGCACGGGCCCGTCCCGTTGAAGACGGGCATGGATCGCACTACACCGCCTCACCGTTGCGGAGGAACAGGCGTGAGCGCCCTCCAACCTCGCCACGCCGCCCCAACCAAAGATTGAAGAACCACAACCAGGTCTTCATCGCCCAAGACCGCAGTTTCGGGTGGGGCCTCCACATCGGAAGTGGGTATCGACGGCGGAGCCACCGGTGCTCCAGGAATTCCCTTAGCAGCGACGCGCCGGTCAGCTTTGCCGCTGCCATGTTGGCCGGCCTCAGATCCATGTCCATCCTCTCCAACACCTGCCTCGCGCAGGGATCCACGAGCTCCACTCGAGACCAGTCGTTGGAGTGTACGGGGTGCTCCGTGGGCAAGATTAGCCGAGGGTGGATGCGCCCAACATCCACCAAGACCCACTTGCTCCTGAAGCCCTCAATCCTCTTCCCGGGGTTCAAAATGGCGATGGAGCTACAAGATGCATTTAAGCTCAGACACGCAGAGGAGGAACCACGAGAGGTCCGGAGGGAGAAATAGTGGCGCAGCAGGGCCACCGAGGGCTGCACCCCAACGTGAGCCTCACGGAGTAGGCGAAGATCGCCAGAGGAGAACAGAGTTGCGGTGGAGGTGCAGAGCTTGTAGCTTGTAATGGCGGAGGACGGAGAAGAAGAACTCGGAAAAGGGAGGCATCGGGCCAAGCAACGATGGCACTTACAAAGAGCGGATAGAAGGTGCTCCTTGGCCCTCGTGGAGGGCGGAGCTGCCTTGAACACCTTCGCCTGCCGATGCCCTCAAGGCCGCCGCCATCCGGGCGCACTCGACAAGGCTCGCCCGACACGCTCGGCGAGTCCAGGCGCGCATACCAAGCTCCGGCCGGGTTCTGGGCGAGGCGCCATGCCTTGCTAGGGCGCGGCAAATGAGGTAGATCTCAAGATTTTGGAGGCGGAAGGAGAGGCGCAAGAAAGGGGATCTCGAGCAAAGAACCAGAGAAAGCAAGGAAACAAAGCCTAGGCAGACGCCGCCTTTATCGACTTCATGGCGGCTTTGAGGCACCCACGCCCAATCAACCGCCACGCTGGCGCCTAAGGCCGCAGTCGTTAGGGGCCCGCTGCCAGACTTGCCCCTTCGCCTCCGCTGCCAAGTCCGGGCGCACCTTGGGCCCGGGCTATTGTCGGTGTTCTCGGGAACGGGGTCCCTGTGACTTACTCGGCCATGGCCCGGCGTGGCTCAAAGGGGGCCCCATCATGGCCCATCTTCACAACACGAAGCTCAAGACCCTCGCGAGGCCAAGCCTCATGAGGCGGGGACGATGTGAGATTCCTCAGGCGCGGCCTCATCAGGCTGGCTCGCGAGGTGGCGGAGAGATCAAGGCGGGGTACCACGCGAGGTGCCCATGACGCAAGCCATGACGACCAAGGGCGCCAGGCAGGCGCTGGCCCGTGCAGTGTCCTCCTTTCCTCTTTGGTGCAAAGGGAGCAAGCGCAGGAGAGGGCATCAAGCAAAGGCGTCCATATCGGTGCAACAAGACCAAGATCAGTCCAACGGCAGGAAGAAAGTCATTGTGGAGCCCAGGCCGGCGTCACCACCAGAGCCTTTGACAGGCGAGGACCAACTTTAGTCAGGATAAATGTACCATATGTTCCCCTTCAAAATGGCCAATTGTTGGCGCCCTTCCCGCTCAATATTTGGGAAGAGGCCCAGGGCCTTTGCCTATAAATAGGACTAGCCACCCACAGGGTAGGGGGGTTTTTGAACCGAGAGAGATCTGGAATCGGCAGAGAGATAGAGAGAAGCTAATCGAACTCCCCTAGCAGCTCATCGCACTGTGCAAGAATGCATCATGCGAGGTCGTTTCTTCTTTGTATTGTTCATCACCATCAGCCCAAGAGGCAATCCACCACACCACAAACTAGAGTAGGGTATTACACCACAATGGTGGCCCGAATTAGTATAAACTCTGTGTCTCTTGTGTTGTTCCTTTCGTAGTTTAGATCCTAGCGAGGCGGCGGGGTGCAGATAGGTAGAGGGCGAGATCCCGCGCGCACCCCAGTGTTCCAACCTAAAGGGTCTGTCGGAACCCAAAATCCGACACATGGTGTCAACTCATCGGCAGGGTAGCCGGACCACACTCTGGGATGGATACATATATGCATACATCTCCACGGGCACAATAAAAAATAAAACAAACTGAATATCCGTCAACTGACTATAAAACGCACAAACTCATCCATCCGCCGACCGATGTGGAAATCTTGCTTGTTTGCAAGTCAGTAAGGTTGTACTACATGGGAGATGTGGCCTGAATGTGTGTCTCTGTCCAGTGTAGAGCTAGCTAGCGATGAAACTGAATCAAAACTAGTAAGAAACAAAACAGCTGGCTGGACAATGCTCGGCGATCAGCACGCCCGTCCATCCACTGTACTCCTCGTAGCGCCGAGCAGCTAACCGGGGCATCCTCCCGGTGGTCCAGCCACCCCCTGACCGGCTTTGGCCTGTGCTCATCTTTGTTGTTTCCGTGCCAGGGAGAGTGAAAGTGCAGACAAGTTTAGAAAAGGTTTTTCTGAAAGATGTACATCTGTTTGTGTGTCTAAGAGTAGTAACCGCCAGTTGATGCATGTATCCATGTGCAAAATTCCTGTAGCGAGCTGTGAGCGACTATTATAACATCATGCTGGGTGTTGTTACATTCTGCAGGGTCAGTCGACACTCATAATCCACTCCTCCGCCTTCTGACTGGAGCTGCTGCACCGAGTGACCAAAGCAGTACGGAGAATAATGGTTGACTCTGTTTGGAGAACAAGTGACCAAAGCCGCTCGTCGGGGTGGTAGATCACCAGAGTCCCACGCACGACAGAGCTCACCATGGAAGTGGACGGGGGAACTGGTGATGCCTTGCCGGTAATTCTCGCGCAGGGAAGGAGGATGGGACCTCGACGGACTGCACGCACGCCAGCGAGCTGCACCAACGTGACTGACGTACTGCACGCCGTCAGGGGCCAGACTGCAACAAAGCGCCCATCCGCACTGCATCGAGGAATCATGCATACTGCAATGCTTTGCACAAGCAAAATCTGGAAAAAAAGAAGCCCGAACTGCAACCCAGCGATGCACCGCACCTCATCGAGTTACCCAGGCAAACTGCATGCTGGAGCGGATCTGGCAGACGGCGGCCGGATCCAGAGCTGCGATGACGGGCGAGCTTGAGATGGCCATGGCAGTTCCTGCGGCAGAAGTGTATGAGGGAGGGGTAAGGAGGAGGAAGAAGGAAAGGAGAGAGAGGAGGGGCGGCTCGCCTTCGGTGCTACTCCGGTCGTCCGGCGCGACGGCGTGGGGAGGGTGAGCGGCCGAGACCCGTGCGGCAGCGGAGACATTGAGGAGCGGGAGACGAGGGGAGATGGAGCCGGATCCCACCAGATCCAGTGGTTGCTGGGCGGGGCTTGCCACCGAAGGTAGTAGGTTGGACGGGCCACTGCCTGTGCGGCGCCGGCGGGCGGGAGAAGAAGGCGGGGCAGGGGAGGACCAATTTCCGCCGGCTGCCGGGCAGATGGCTGGTTGTGGTGGGGTGGGGACGATGGGAGTAGGTGGTGGGGACGGTGGGAGCGGGGGCGCCGGAGGAAGGAGGTCGCGGGGCGGGGCCCGGGTGGCGGCATAGGCAAGGTCGGCGGAGGGGGAGGAGTGTGCGGGTGTGGCGGGGCGGTGGCGTTTTTGTTTTGTTCCGGTGTTAGGTGTTATCAGAATAAGGTTTTAGTGTTATTAGAATAAGGTCTTAAGGCGTGTTATTATAATAGACCCACCCTATATATATATATATGGCGTCTGCACAGCATCTTCATCATCATTATCAGTACATCCTACGCAGGTGAGTTAGTGTAACATCCTAAATTTTTAATTTGGAATGTTATACATTAGGTCATCATGCATATCATATTTTCTCGCATTTTCCGATCCTAGAAAATTTCACGCAACTCAAGGACCCTCGGAGAGAGTTGGAAGTTTCATTATTTTTATATTTGGGATTTCTCAAATTTTGAAAATAGGATCATTGGATTTATTTAATTATCTTCATAAAGTTTTTCCTATAAAAACTTAAGAGAGGGAATAATATGACTTTCCCAATAATTAGGAAAAATGAAGATATTATAAATAAATCAAAAATTTGGTTTTGGAAGATTTATTTTTGCTTAGGCAAAAATGAGCATTTTAAAAATATATGCATGTTTGTCGTTTTTAAAGTTCATTTTGTTCGACTCATTTTTAGGAGTCGGGGAAAATTAATTTTATTAAAATCGGAGTTCATGGGTATTTTTTTATTCGCTTGCTTTGTTTAAAAAAAATCACTTCGGCCAAGGCCCACTGACCCAGCCATGCGCCTGCCCAGCCTGCCCGCCTCCTCTCCTCTCCTCATGTGATCTCCCCGCACAAGACGCCGCCCGGAGTCCGCCTCCGCCTGCCTCACGCCTCCCAAGGCACAGCCACCCTCCTATTTAACCCCGCCTCCTCTCCTCAACCCGCCCTTGCCGCCTCCACCCGAGCCGCCGCCTCACCCGAGGACGCCATTGTCACCGAGTCGAGCCTCGTCGCCTCGCCACCCGGCCGACCTCATTGCCACCCACCGCCTGTCAGCCGACCTCACGGGAGGTCGGAGCCCTGGCCATGAGCCACCGGAGGTAGCCGCCGCCACAACCCCCGCCCGATCCGGTTTTTTTTAGAAAACCCGATCCGGTTTTTTTTGAGATGTTCGGTTTTTTTTTTTAAAAAAAACCTAGACGGTTTTATTATTATTCGGTTTTCTTATTTAGTGAACGTTCACCGACCCGTTCGTTTCAATGAATGTGTTCGTTGGATTAGTTCTGTTAACGAACGTCCGTTATTTAATCCGTTCGTCGTTTTCTTTTAATCGGATTTAATCCGTTATTTTTCGATTCGATTTCCGATCCGATTTTCAAATCTGTTTTATTTCTTGCTCGCTTATCTAATCGTGTGATTCAAGCGCTCGAGTTTCATATTCTGAAACCGCCGTTCGACTAACCTACTTACACGTAGTTTTGCTAATGTAAAATTTTGACTTAGTTTCAGATTTGCAAACCGAAAGTCGTTCTCTCTCGAGTTCAGCTTTCGATGCTTTATTTGATTCGATTCTTTTTGCAACTGTGGTTCTTAAGTTGAACTATCTGGTTAGATCTTTTATTCGAGATTTCCCGTGCATTAGATGAGTACTTATTGTATGCTTGTTGTTTGTCTGCGTTAGATCACCCGGAGTGCGCCGCTTGTTATTTCGAATCTCTAGGACTCGCGGATCATCAGCAAGGCAAGTAACACTTTGATCATACTTTTCCCATACCCAGTTTTTATGCATTAGATCAGCCCTCAAACACTTGCATGTTTAGGATCTAATTAAATTGTGGGTTTGGGAAGTAGATTGAGGTAGTACCTATTACCTGTTTTACTTATGAAACCTTGGGAGTTACTTCTCGCTTGCTTAATTATGCCATGCTATGCTAGTAGACGTGGATTGGGTGAGTGAATATCCATGATGTATGTGAGATTGTTAATTAAGGTTTATCTAAGGTGGCAACCTAAACACACATCCTGGGTGGATTGAGGCACCTGGTTTCTATCAGACTTGCTCATATTTCTTCGGACCGCCACCTGTGCTCTAAGGGATCATGAGATTATTCAAACTAGAAACTTCCGTGTGCAGCCACAAGCCAATTATGGGCTCTGGCGTAGTTGACTAAGTTGTGCGAACTCTACGGGTAGGCTAGCCGATGTAGGGGATGTAGGTTGGTACGGTCTACCCACATGTAAGGTGCTAGCGCTCGAAAGACTATGTCTCGGTCATCCGCTTCTCAAACACCATGTAGTGCGAGAACCAAGCGGAGGCGATCGAGTCTTGTGGGGAAAAGTGCTAAACCTCTGCAGAGTGTATAAACTAATCATGATTAGCCGTGTCCCCGGTTATGGACAATCTTGAGTATCTAGTACTTGAATATCATGTGAATCTCAACATGTTACTTCTAATAATAAAGTTATTGGGTTTTTAATGAGTACTTTTTAATTGGGATTGAGGATGTGTCAACCATTCTCAATGTTTAACAACCACCATGATAGTTAAATAAAATTATTCCTTTGATGTAGGGAAAACCAGCTTTATGCAAAAATGTAACCATAGAGCCTTACCACCAGCCATATATGCATGTAGTATAGGCTTGTTGCTTCATTACTCTCTATGTGTTACATTGCCAGATATTCCATGTGTCAATTGCTGGCTGCAACTTTCACGCTATGCACTTTTCGCACGACGAGTAAGGTGTTAGGTCGTGGTTCTATACTCGTGATGCCGATGGAGTTGATGGACTCACTTGTCTTCCAAGCCTTCCGCTGTTATTATTAGATGGCCTTAAGCCATATTACTGTATTAAGTTCCCTTGTGGACAACGATGTAATAAGTGTGTGATTGCTACTCTGCTATAAATCCTTCAAGTAATCGTGGTGTCGATTATCGATCCAGTGGATGACACTGAGCACGTAGCTACCGATCCATTCGGTCTCGTCGCCACAGAGAATGGTATCGAGCACACGATCGTAGAGACACGACCACTAAGATAAAGCCATAGATCACTATTCTCTTCCCATTTTCTAACTCCTCATCTTTTCTACTCTCTTTAGGATGAAGGACGCCAAGATCAAGTACACCCAACCGATGAAGGCACACCTTTTGGATTTCACTTGAAGGAAGTTACCAAGCACCGAACATTGGACTACCAAGCTTCACCGGACTTTCAACGCCACTCTGCCTCAAGAGGAGCGCTGGAAAATTCAAGCTCACGCTCCAGAAGGACATTCGCCCCAATCACCAAGCCTATAGATAGTGTTTTCAATTGCACCAACATGGAGTCCGGGAAAGAGCATGGCAGCTCACATCACCATGGGACGCATTGGAGAAGTTATCAAGAAGACCTCAAGGACACTATCTACCAGATTTGCGGACGCCGAGATGACAAATGGGACGTCACAAGACCAAGAAGGATAGATCCATTGCAAGATTCATCCAGAGTTAAACCAGCACATTCGACGCCAGGAGAACCAGATGTGCAATGATATGTTGGAATTACAGAATGCGAAGGGAAGGATCATCGAACTTGAAGAAGAACTAAAGACAACTCGCAAGGACTATATGGACGAGATCGTAGCTCTAGCAAGACACAATAACGATCTTAAGTACGAGATTGAAGAACTCAAGAAGAAGTTGGCGCCAGAATGAAGACCAAGATGTCGATTGCCCAAGCGACTACATCAACATCGACGACACCGATTCGGATCCAAGTGAACCCGACTTTGAAGACGAAGCAGAGCGTACATTATGGAGTCTTCCACGGTTCAAATTAATAGAAGTCCCCCACATATTAGTAGTATTCCCCCCCCCCCATGTAAACATTATAGTACACGCACTTTTGCGATAGTTAGATCGTTGTAAGCCCTTGTTTGATTGAATGAAGTGATTTTGTGTGTATTACTCATGTGCATTTGGGTAGTGATTCCCCTTAGACCTCATTCTATTCTAAATTCTCATCTTTTCTAAACCCATCGATGCCTCCGAGACGCGACTCGGATTTGTTTTCCGCCAGAGATCACCCAACTGATCCAAAGAATAATACCCTCGATTCAAACATTGGTGCGTAACTGTGGCAACAACAACAACAACCCACCACCACCACCACCGCGGATCATCCGACTCGTTTCCTTAGACTAAATCCGCGGTGTATTCCAAAGAGCACCGAGCCGATTGTAGCAGATGACCGGCCCGCAAGATAGGAAGGGAGCTGACCACCGCAGGATGCACAGATGGAGAAAGAGTGAAGTTTGCAAAGACATCACCTTGAAGGACCCGCAAAGAAGATGGTGGGAGAATTTCACAGCCACTTACCTCAGAGACACCGGCCACATGGGATCAATTTCAGCAAGCTTTTCAGACTGCCCATGTTTCAAAGAGGAGCTATGGCCATGAAGAAGCGTGAGTTTCGCAACTTACGGCAAGGAGGAAGGACTGTTGGCCAAGACGTGGATGACTTTAGTAAATTAGCACGTTATGCCCCGGTATGACGTTGCTACCGATGCAGCCTAAACAGAGAAGTTCCTAGAAGGACTGAATGATGAGTTCAAGATGCCGTTGATGGTAGCCGCCTTCAATAACTACCAGGAGTTAGTAGACCGAGCCCTCATGATTGAAGGAAAGCAAAGAAGAAATTGAGAACCGTGGCGGAAGTATGGGCAAGGGAAGTATAACTCGAGCTCAGCAGAAACCTCGTTATACCCCTAAGTCAGAATTCGGGCCAAAGATACCCATGGAGGAGGTAATTCAGATAACCATAATAGCACCAAGAATGGGAACGGAATGGAGGAAGCAATGGACGTAATCGCACCAACCCGCCAACACCATCCAAAGTAGACCTGAGTCATATTACTTGCTTTAAGTGCCACAAGATCGGGCATTATGCCAATGACTGCCCTGAAGGCCGTAATGGAAATGGCAATGGAAGCTCGAAAGAAACCCAACCCTTTCAACAGGGGATGTGTGAACCACATTGAAGTGGAGGAGGTTGAAGATCAGCCCGATGCAAGAATCGGTAAGTTTTTGGTTAAGTCATTTACTGCAGCTTGTTCTTTCGACATCGTGCATCGCATTCATACATATCAAGGGATTTGTGGATAAGTACAAGTTACCGACCCAAGCCCTTAGGTCACCCATGCTAGTAACCTCACCCGAGCAGAGTACATGGCTAGTAAATGGTGTGATCGACCGCCATTAAGGATTGGACACTATGTTTTCCCCTCGCACCTAATAGTTACGGAATCCCAAGGATTGGATGTGATATTAGGTATGGATTGGTTATCAAGGTATGGAGGAAACATAGATTGCACCACAAAGTCAATTTTGCTCACCACACCGGAAGGAAGAAGGATTAAGTATGTATCACGGCACGAGCCGAGAAGAGCGCAAGTTAATTGCTTATCAGGAGTGGTGCAGGAAGAAGTACCAGCAGGTGAAGGATTATCCGATGTATTTCCTAAGAGTTGCGTGAATGCCACCGGATAGAGACATTGAGTTTTTGATCGAGCTGTTGCCGTGAACAGGCCCGATATCGGGTTTAATCGTCAGATGCCAAAGACAGGATTTGGCGTAAATCAAGAAGCGATTAAGGAACTATTGGACAAAGGTTTTATACGCCCAAGTTCTTCACCTTGGGGATCACCCGCTTTGCTAGTGGAGAAGAAGGATGGATCGTTAAGAATGGTTGTTGATTATCGTGGATTGAATGAAGTAACAATCAAGAACAAGTACCCACTACCTATGATAAATGATCTGTTTGATCGCTTGCAAGGAGCTAAGGTGTTTTCCAAGATCGACTTGCGATCAGGGTACCATCAGTTGAAGATTCGGGAGCAGGACATACCCAAGACAGCATTTACCGCGAGATATGGACTGTACGAGTATACCGTTATGTCATTTGGATCGACTAACGCACCAGCCTATTTCATGAACCCGATGAACAAAGTGTTTATGGAGTTTTTGGATAAGTTCGTCGTGGTGTTCATTGATGACATTTTGATTTTCTCGAAGAATGAAGAGGAACACAAGGAACATTTGCGATTGGTTTTGGAGAAACCGAGGGAACACCGGCTTGTATGCCAAGTTCAAAGAAATGTGAGTTTTGGCTAAAGGAAGTTGGATTTCTCGGACAGGTTATATCCGGAGAAGGAATAGAAGTTGACCCCACAAAAGTTGAGACCGTAACCAAATGGGAAGCACCAACGATAGTTGGAGAGATTCGAGTTTCCTTGGACTCGCAGGATACTACCCAAGATTCATTGAAAATTTCTCAAGGATTGCTAAGCCTATGACTGAATTGTTGAAAAAGGAAAACAAATTTATATGTACCGAGGACTGTGAGGCAAGTTTTCGTGAGTTGAAGAAAAGATTGGTTACCTCACCAGTTTTGATATTGCCGTATCGTACTAAGGATTATGAGGTGTATTGTGACGCTTCACGCCGAGGACTTGGAGCAAAGGTGCTTATGCAGGAAGGAAGAGTTGTTTCAGAGTGCTTCACGACAACTTAAGCCCCATGAGTTGAATTATGCCACTCATGATTTGGAGCTAGCAGCCGTTGTGCATGCCTTGAAGACGTGGAGACATTTTCTCATTGGAAATCATTGTGAAGTATATACGGATCACAAGAGTTTGAAGTACATTTTCACACGTATGAATTGAATCTCGCACAAAGGAGATGGTTAGAACTTATCAAGGATTATGACATGAGATTGCATTATCACCCCGGAAAGGCTAATGTCGAAAGCACGCATTGAGCCGTAAGAGCCACGTCAATACCCTAATGATGGGAGGAATACCCAATGAGTTAGCCGAGGACCTTCGAGAGCTATGTTTGGAAATAGTTCCGAGAGGCTATGTAGCGAGATTGGAAATTCAATACACCGATGGACAAAATCGGAGAAGCCCAAAAGGCGGATAAGGAAGTTGCCTCTATAAAGGAGAAAATGAGCAAAGGAAAAGCTAAAGGATTCCGTGAGGATGAGCACGATACCCTATGGTTTGAAGACCGTGTTTATGTGCCCAATGACCCGTAGATCGTGAAGTTGATTTTACAAGAAGCTCATGATTCACCCTATTCGATTCACCCAGGAAATACCAAGATGTATTTGGATTTGAAGAATACTTTCTGGTGGACCGGAATGAAGAAGGATATTGCGGAGTATGTAGCAGTTTGCGATGTATGTCAGAAAGTAAAGGCAGAACATCAGAAGCCAGCAGGATTGTTGCAGCCATTGCCGATACCCGAATGGAAGTGGGATAAACTAGGCATGGATTTTATCACAGGATTGCCAAAGACTCGTTCAGGATATGACTCGATTTGGGTTATAGTTGACCGTTTGACAAAGGTAGCTCATTTTATTCCGCCAAGACCACCTATAGCAGTGCTAAGTTGGCAAAGATATACATGACCGTAATTGTGTGCTTACACGGAGTTCCGAGGAGCATCAGACGTATAGAGGAACCCAGTTTACCTCGAAATTTTGGAACCAGTTGCACGAAACATTGGGAACCCGATTGGAATTCAGTACCGCTTTCCACCCACAGACCGATGGACAGACCGAGAGAGTCAATCAGATTTTGGAGGACATGCTGAGAGCTTGTGCCCTAGATTATGGATCTAGCTGGGATGACAATTTGCCGTATGCAGAATTTTCCTACAACAACAGTTACCAAACCAGCTTGAAGATGGCACCTTTCGAGGCTTTGTACGGAAGGAGGTGCAGGACACCGTTATCATGGGACTAAAACCGGAGATCGCCGGTTGTTTGGACCAGATTTGATTAAGGAGTCCGAATGTAAAGTTAAGTTGATTCGAGATGTGCTCAAGGTAGCCCACCCGCATAAAAAGAGTTATGCCGATTCAAAGCGCAAAGCAATTGAGTATGAAGTTGGAGACAGAGTATATCTCAGAGTATCCCCCCTTCGAGGAGTTAAGCGTTTTGGAGTTAAAGGAAAGTTAGCACCCCGTTTCGTTGGACCGTATAAGATTTTGCAACGCATGGGAGAAGTTGCTTATAAGTTGGAATTACCGTAGGACTATCAGAGTTCATGATGTATTCCATGTTTCTCGATTGAAGAAATGTCACCCCGAGATAGCAGAGGTACCGTTAAGAGACACAGTGCCACCGAAGCAATCCAGTTGAAGGATGACTTGACATATGAGGAAAAACCGTTAAGATTCTCGATTATGCCAGCAGAGTTACCCGCAGCAAGGTTATCAAGTTTTGCAAAGTTCAAGGAGCCACCACACCGAGGATGAAGCCACCGAAAGAGAGGAAGTTTTGCCTGTGGACCACCTCACCTATTTTCTAGTTAACCCGAATCTCGAGGGCGTAGATTCATCTTAAGAGGTAGGTTTGTAACATCCCAAATTTTCAATTTGGAATGTTATACATTAGGTCATCATGCATATCATATTTTCTCGCATTTTCCGATCCTAGAAAATTTCACGCAACTCAAGGACCCTCGGAGAGAGTTGGAAGTTTCATTATTTTCATATTTGGGATTTCTCCAATTTTGAAAATAGGATCATTGGATTTATTTAATTATCTTCATAAAGTTTTTCCTATAAAAACTTAAGAGAGGGAATAATATGACTTTCCCAATAATTAGGAAAATGAAGATATTATAAATAAATCAAAATTTGGTTTTGGAAGATTTATTTTGCTTAGGCAAAATGAGCATTTTAAAAATATATGCATGTTTGTCGCTTTTAAAGTTCATTTTGTTCGACTCATTTTTAGGAGTCGGGGAAAATTAATTTTATTAAAATCGGAGTTCATGGGTATTTTTTTAATCTCGCTTCGCTTTGTTTAAAAAACTGACGCCCCCAGGCCAAGGCCCGGCCCAGCCCAGCTCCCGGCCTGCCCAGCCTGCCCGCCTCCTCTCCTCCCAAGTGGTCTCCCACACAAGACGCCGCCCGCCGCCCGGGAGTCCGCCTCCGCCCGGCCCCGCTGCCCCCTCCCCAAGGCACCGCCACCCTCCTATTTAACCCCGCCGCCTCCTCTCCTCAACCCGCCCTTGGCCGCCCTCCACCCGAGCGCCGCCCGCCCGAGGACGCCATGTCGCCGTCGCCGAGCCCTCGTCGCCCCCTCGCCGGAGGCCGGAGCCCCGCCGGCGAGCCACCGGAGGTAGCCGCCGCCACAACCCCCGCCCGATCCGGCTTTTTTTAGAAAACCCGATCCGGTTTTTTTTGAGATGTTCGTTTTTTAAAAAAAAAACCTATACGGTTTTATTTTTTTCGGTTTTCTTATTTAGTGAACGTTCACCGACCCGTTCGTTTCAATGAATGTGTTCGTTGGATTAGTTCTGTTAACGAACGTCCGTTATTTAATCCGTTCGTCGTTTTCTTTTAATCGGATTTAATCCGTTATTTTTCAGATTCGATTTCCGATCCGATTTTCAAATCTGTTTTAATTCTTGCTCGGTTATCGGAATCAGTGATTCAAGCGCTGGAGTTTCGTTCTGAAACCGCCGTTCGACTAACCTACTTACACGTAGTTTTGCTACTGTAAAATTTTGACCTAGTTTCCGATTGCTAAACCGAAGTCGTTCTCTCTCGAGTTCCGACTTTCGATGCTTTATTTCGATTCGATTCTTTTTGCAACTGTGGTTCTTAAGTTGAACTATCTGGTTAGATCTTTTATTCGAGATTTCCCGTGCATTAGATGAGTACTTATTGTATGCTTGTTGTTTGTCTGCGTTAGATCACCCGGAGTGCGCCGCTTGTTATTTCAATCTCTAGGTCTCATGGATCATCGCTAAGGCAAGTAACACTTTGATCATACTTTTCTCATACCCAGTTTTTATGCATTAGATCAACCCTAAAACACTTGCATGTTTAGGATCTAATTAAATTGTGGGATGGGAAGTAGATTGAGGTAGTACCTATTACCTGTTTTACATATGAAACCTTGGGAGTTACTTCTACGTTTGCTTAATTATGCCATGCTATGCTAGTAGACGTGGATTGGGTGAGTGAATATCCATGACAGATGTGAGATTGTTAATTAAGGTTTATCTAAGGTGGCAACCTAAACACACATCCTGGGTGGATTGAGGCACCTGGTTTCTATCAGACTTGCTCAGATTTCTTCGGACCGCCACCTGTGCTCTAAGGGATCATGAGATTATTCAAACTAGAAACTTCCGTGTGCAGCCACAAGCCAATTATGGGCTCTGGCGTAGTTGACTAAGTTGTGCGAACTCTTACGGGTAGGCTAGCCGATGTAGGGATGTAGGTTGGTACGGTCTACCCACATGTAAGGTGCTAAGCGCTCGAAAGACTATGTCTCGGTCATCCGTTTCTCAAACACCATGTAGTGCGAGAACCAAGCGGAGGCGATCGAGTCTTGTGGGGAAAAGTGCGCAAACCTCTGCAGAGTGTATAAACTAATCATGATTAGCCGTGTCCCCGGTTATGGACAATCTTGAGTATCTAGTACTTGAATATCATGTGAATCTCAACATGTTACTTCTAATAATAAAGTTATTGGGTTTTTAATGAGTACTTTTTAATTGGGATTGAGGATGCTGTCAACCATTCTCAATGTTTAACAACCACCATGATAGTTAAATAAAATTATTCCTTTGATGTAGGGAAAAACCAGCTTTATGCAAAAATGTAACCATAGAGCCTTACCACCAGCCATATATGCATGTAGTATAGGCTTGTTGCTTCATTACTCTCTATGTGTTACATTGCCAGCATATTCCATGTGCTGACCCGTTTTCGGGCTGCAACTTTCACGCTATGCACTTTTCGCATTTACGAGTAAGGTGTTAGGTCGTGGTTCTATACTCGGTGATGCCGATGGAGTTGATGGACTCACTTGTCTTCCAAGCCTTCCGCTGTTATTATTAGATGGCCTTAAGCCATATTATTGTATTAAGTTCCCTTGTGGACAATGATGTAATAAGTGTGTGATTGCTACTCGCTATAAATCCTTCAAGCATCTTGTGTGGTGTCGACATTCTTGATCCAGTGGATGACATCGAGCACGTAGCTACCGATCCATTCGGGTCTGGTCGCTACAGTTAGGATGCACTTGATCCCAGGAAGGTATCTATCCTTCAAACCAGAGGAGTGCTTCAAACTAACAATAGTACATAATATTCAACAAAAGAGGGTCGTGCTACAGCAGCAGAATACATGGCTTAGTCTAGATATCAGCACGAATCAAGTTGTGCATATTTGCTGTTGGCATGAACCACATCACCGCATGTCGGGTTTGCAAAAGCCATCCATCGCATGGAAGCTTGATGCCTTTCACAAAGATTATCTGGCAACAAGTTGTGTCGACGAATCTCTGGATATGGTGATTCATGAAACCCATGGTATGATGTGTAAACATAGCCCCCCCTCGCGAATGGAAGTTGCATAGCACAGTAATCATCGCCGGTGATATGATCGATGATTGGTTGGATGATCGGATAATTGAGCCCGAGGAACAAGGAGTGGTTGCTGAGGCTGTAAACCCGCCTCCAGTTGAATACGCCTGGCCCTACGGAGTTGGGATCTTTCTCGAACACGAAGCAGCCATACCCATCAATGTCACGAACGCCCCACGCATTGTACTGCATGTGGTTTGATGTAATGGTTTTGTTAATTTGGTACGTGCGAATGAGCATCAGATGACCGCCGTCAGCTGAACGAGCGATAAGCCACCACCCATCGGCTAGTATGATTCCAGGTCCTGGAATCATGAAGGCCAGCCGCATTCGTCTCGCAACAATTCAAATTGGAGACCAAAAGGATAAAAATAAACAATCATGTTCAGAGTATGTGTGGAATTAAGATTATTATAATAGTGACACATATCATAGACTGAGAATTGCAATGCCGTGGTCATAATCATACCCCAAGTTAATAAAATAAGCCAACGGCTTTCATATTCTAGCAATATGTCATGGTTCAAACATCATGTAACAATGAGAGGAAAAGCAGATATGACAAATACTTACTCATATTCTACCATAGCACTTACTACTATTGTTCTCATATCAACTATAAGCAATAACATGCGTTGTTATAAAAATCCTGTAAACGAGATTAACATATAGCAATCATGATGTTATGCTCATAATATGTATTCTAACAATCATCAGATGTCAATTGTTCTCATATCAACTCTAACAATAACATGCGTGGTCATAAAAATCTAGGAAATGAGAGGAACGTATAGCAATGATGTGGTTATAGACATGATATGCATTCTAAATTTGTAACAAATGAACATGCAGTCGTATTCATAAGGTAAAGATGAGATGAGATAGAACAATTACACGATGATAGATTCCACCAGTATAGGTAGCCAATCATAAGGCCGATCACAGAACGATGCCATCATGCACTATAGCATCGTATATAAATGTTTCCTCAACAGGATTGATGATGAGCCATAACCATGTATGGCGACCGGATTCCAGATAGACTAATCCCTTGTTGAACAAAGCAATGAGCTTGTAATCCATGTAGTCTTCTGATGGTGTGGGCACTTCACTGATTACAACTTTCTGCAAACAGAGGTCGAGCCAAAAGCTTGACGCTTCTCGTGCGTATTAGGCAGGAGTGTCCGGCGGGCCGCGAGGCTTGATGGCGGTGGTATCCAATGATGGAAGGGTGATCTCTCACTGGGTGTAGATATCCACGAGACGCCACGGACTATCGGTGTGGTGGATGAGGACGATCCAGTTGGCCTTCATTCCCGCCCAGTAGTGGCCGCGCATGAAGGACAGGTGGACGGGTAGTGGTAGCACGTCGAGGGGCACCACGGCAACCTCCGTAAGAGCCGGCCGGTGTCTTGAAAAGAGCCGGCCGGTTGCAGACGAGTAGATGGTACAAAGACACCGAGCATGCGGCCAGACGGACGGTGCTGAGTAGGTCCATACGACTACAGATCTGCTCCAAGAGAACATCTGGGAGGGAATTCCAATCCCGGCTCTGCATGTCACCGGTTTACGCCATTGGGGTTTTCGGTGCACAGGAGCCAGGGAAGTGGATTCGGGCGAAAGAAGAAGCTTCTCCTCGTGGTGGCCGGCAAAGGAGCGGGGGATATGGTATGCGCGAGCTACCAAGGAAGATGGCGCCAAGCGAAAGCAAAGGAGCGGGGTAACTGGTGTGCGGCCGACGATGGGGAAGAGAGGAGGAAGAAGAAGAGAGGAGGAAGAAGAGTGGAAGACGGGGAAGAAAGTGCACTCAATCTCAATTCTACTAGTACTACTACCAGGATATACCATCCTTCGGAGTGTAAATAGTTACACCGATGACATGTGGGTCTACCACAACAGGGCCCATATGTCGCTTAATGGAGGATGAGGTGCGAGGGCGTATTTGGCGAAGCGTGCTCTCATCGCAAACTTGATGGCAGATCGGTAAGGCTGATTTAGTAACACCAACACGCTGGTTCAGCTTATTAATTACGTGTCCCATCTGCTCCAAATGTATTGTCACTTCACCGTGAAGACTAGTTGAATAGTTCTTTCCGGACCGAGATGGGGAATAATGGATCGCGAGGACTTACTTTCTACAAGATCCCTATGCCTCTATGCTCACTTCACTCATTTTGCTCTGCATCTAGTCACTTGTTGAAATATGTAGAAAGACAAATACTACAGATTTGGGAGCAGAGGGAGGCTTTTACTCTGTACTATTTGGGAACAGAGGGAGTATCACCATATGGAGGGAACAGAGGAAGCTTGAAATATGAACATGTCAATGGGAGGGAGTAAGCCCCATGCATGCATGCATGCATGCATGCATGCAACATGCAACACTCACAAGTACACATGGACGCACGCAACACTCACGCACCCATGCGGCACACACAAGACACGACGCAACACACACGCCACGCTCAAGTGCTCAACCTACTCCCTACGTCCGTGAAAGACTGTACATTTAGAGATTTACATTGACCAGGCATAATTAACGCCCAAAAGTAGCAGACTTATGTGTGCATGCGACCATTGAGATAAGAAGATTAAATGAAGGTCGTTGCATGTCAGAATTAAGGATAGACATGTAGCCTATACCTCACAAGTTGGTGCATTAGTCAATCAATATTGATTTAGATTAAAGGCTAAATGCATTGGAAGTGTAGATGTACATCATGTAGTACACTCTTTGTTGGAAGACCGAGGGAGGACACATGCATGCACTCACGCACACAACTGTGGCGGTTCGCTACAAGGGTTGGATTCGTGCAGCGCCTGCGTAAAGTTTTGTTTAACTGATTTCTTTGTTCTCGCTAACCGGCGTGTGGGACCCAGAGACTAGGTGACAATTTAACCAGTCAACAAAGTGCCACGTCGACTATGTGGCCGGTCAGTAGGGTGCAATACGGTGCTCTATGATGAGCTAGTGATCGTATAATCGCCGCGAAACTATATATAGTGACCGTAAAGAGCGTACTGTTACGTACGTTGACCGCCAGTGTATTTTTCTCGTTTCAAATTAAGCCATATTAATCAGAAAGGATGTAGTATGGACTACTACTACTAGTACTAGTACTGCTTTGATGTGTCCCATCAACTCACGAACGAGGAGAAGCTTGCTTACTACGCCTCCTCGCCCACGCCATGATGGTTCGCAGGACAAGGAGAGGGTTTTGACTACAAAGGCCCTCTCCCTCTCCCTCTCCTCGCCCTCACCCTCATGTGGATGTGCAACAGTTCAATCAGTGTCAGTTGCCGTAAGCATATTATACCGTAGTATCATCATTGTTGGACCTTCCAAGAGGCGAAGAGCCAAGTGCAAGGTTCACACGAGTACGAACTGTTGAACCTCCCGAAGAGGCAAAGAGCCAAGCGCAAGGTTTTATAGGAGTTGTCGTCCTAGTAGGAATGTACTAGTACAACTATAGCGAACGATGCTACTGTATGATGCCTCCACGTCACGTATATCCTAAGCTCTGCCACCTTTTTTTCTCAAAGAGCGTGTTGGAGCCCGTGCAACAACCACACAAGTTGCACGTACACATAACACATTTACTAGTAATAAATTCTAAAGGACAAATGGCAGTATGCCACACAAGTTCATCTCCAACTCATGTGATAAATATGTGCACGACTAGTCTACATATATTCACAGTGCTACCATTCATAATTACGGTACTCCACTTACACGTTATAGATGGGCTACATGTCCTCCTCTAGGTTCCAGTGCCAGGAGTTCTTCATGGATGGCACGATCCATAGCAGTGGGCAACGGGAATCATTGTTGCAGCTTTCTAGTCCGGTTCCACACGATGGAGACTCATCCAAGCTGAAGCGGCATAAATCAGGGATAGTGTGTCCCAGCATGTCGTTCATCCGGCGGTGCGCACTGAAGACACAACCATGCTTCATGAACGGCAGGCCTTTTGTGTCGTGCACGAAAGGTGGCATCCGCTTCACAATGGGGTAGCTGTCCCCGATGAAAAGCGAGTAATCTCCAAGAGTGTTCCTCGGCACCCACGTAGCATCACGGGGGTCGAACTCGGCGCAATTCATCTGGTACACGCGGCATCCCAGATCTGGACACATGGTGACGTACATAGTCAAGGTCCATGCATAATAATGTTGTGCTCAAATGTGGCGGTCAAGAATACTGCAGCAAATAGTACTACTCCGGTATAGAGGAAGTAAAATAACCTGCTTATTATATATAGCCAAACTTGGCTACATGGATGAGATAGTAAGACATAGAAAAACAAAAATGGTGGCAGCTAGTGGGTTCAAGTCTTCAAGGGCCTAGCTAGCTATACGCGTCCTCCAAGGTAAAAAAGTACTCCTACTAGTACTACAAAGTATACTACTAGTACAGTACAACAATGAAAGAGAAGGCGAGAAGGTTAAAAAATGGAATACCTGGGTAGATGGTGACGGTCCGATCGTGGTAGATTGTGTGACCATGTTGCACATTGATACGTCTCCAACGTATCTATAATTTTTGATTTCTCCATGCTACTTTATCTATTGTTTTGGACTATAATGGGCTTTATATTCCACTTTTATATTACTTTTGGGACTAACCTATTAACCGGAGGCCCAAATTTAATTGGTTTTTGCCTATTTCATGTTTCAAGAAACGGAATATCAAACCGAGTCCAAACGGAATGAAACCTTCGAACGTGATCTTCTCACCGAACGTGATCCAGAGACTTGGACCCTACTCCAAGGAGTGCCAGAGGCGGTCACGAGGGTGGGGCGCGCCTGCCTCGGGCGCGCCCGCCTCAGGCCCCCTCGACGCCCACCGACGTAGTCCTTCCTCCTATATATACCTCACGTATCCCCAACAGATCGTAGACGGAGCAAAATCCTAATTCCACCGCCACAACTTCCTCAGTATCCACGAGATCCCATCTTGGGGCCTGTTCTGAGCTCACGAGGGGGCATCCACCACGAGGGCTTCTACATCAACACCATAGCCCCTCCGATGAAGTGTGAGTACTTTACTTCAGACCTTCGGGTCCATAGCTAGTAGCTAGATGGCTTCTTCTCTCTTTTGGATCTCAATACAATGTTCTCCCCTCTCTCGTGGAGATCTATTCGATGTAATCTTCTGCTTATGTGTGTTTGTTGAGATCGATGAATTGTGGGTTTATGATCCAGCTTATCTATGGAAAATATTTGATTCTTCTCTGAATTCTTTTATGTATGATTGAGTTATCTTTGCAAGTCTCTTCAATTATCCGCTTGGTTTGGCCAACTAGATTGGTAGTTCTTGCAATGGGAGAAGTGCTTAGCTTTGGGTTCAATCTTGCGGTGTCCTTACCTAGTGATAGAAAGGGTTGCAAGGCACGTATTGTATTGTTACCATCGAGGATAAAAAGATGGGGTATTTATCATATTGCATGAATTTATTCCTCTACATCATGTCATCTTGCTTAAGGCGTTACTCTGTTTTTAACTTAATACTCTAGATGCATGCTGGATAGCGGTCGATGAGTGGAGTAATAGTAGTAGATGCGTAATCGTTTCACTACTTGTCTCGGACGTGATGCCTATATACATGATCATTGCCTGGATAACCTCATAACTATGCTCAATTTCGCCAATTGCTCAACAGTAATTTGTTCACCCACCGTAGAACACTTATGCTCTTGAGAGAAGCCACTAGTGAAACCTATGGCCAACGGGTCTATTCTCATCATATCAATCTCCATCACTTTATTTACTTGCTTTGCTTTTACTTTTTACTTTGCATCTTTATACCAAAAATACCAAAAATATTATCTCTATCGGATCTCACTCTCGTAAGTGACCGTGAAGGGATTGACAACCCCTAATCGCGTCGGTTGCGAGTAGCTATCGTTTGGTGCAGGTACGAGGGACTTGCGCGTGGCCTCCTACTGGATTGATACCTTGGTTCTCAAAAACTGAGGGAAATACTTACTCTACTGTGCTGCATCATCCCCTCCTCTTCGGGGAAAACCAACGCAAGCTCGAGACGTAGCAAGAAGGATTTCCGCGCCGCTGCCGGGGAGGTCTACGCAAAAGTCAACATACCAAGTACCCATCACAATCCCTATCTCTCGCATTACATTATTTGCCATTTGCCTCTCGTTTTCCTCTCACCCACTTCACCCTTGCCGTTTTATTCGCCCTCTCTTTTCCAATATCCTCCTCTTTTTCCCTTTGCCTTTTGTTTGCTCGTGTGTTAGTTCGCTTGCTTGCCGTTATGTCGAATTCCTTATCCGCTCCTATGTCTCCCGAGTTTGAAGTTCTTCACTTCAAGCAAAGGCAAGGAGAAAACTTAAAAGATGCTTGGTATAGGATGATGGAATCTTATCGTAAGTGCACCCTAGAGGTGAACTTTAGGATTCTTCTTCGCAATTTTATGTTGGGTTAAAGATGACGATAGACAACTCTTGGATTGCATTGCCAAGGGAAATTTCATTAATATTGATCCCAGATTATGCATGAGATTATAGAGGGAATAGTGGAACACTACCCCAAAAGGGAGGATATCATCCTACCCAGGAAGAAACCCAAGTGTTTGAGAAGATTTGCGAAGTAACAAAGATTTTACAAAAGTCTCTTGAGCCTCTTAAAAATATTAGCGGAAATCTTAACCGTATGAATATGTTGATTACTCTTTGCAATAAACGGTTGGATTCTTTAGATCCAAAAATTTCCGAGTATGACGGGAAGAGGGAAGAACCCCCCCGGATTTGAGCATGACTCCGCTAAAAAATTGAAAATTAAAGATGGCAATACCTAGATCTATCCTTGTTTTTATGCCTAGCTAGGGGCGTTAAACGATAGCGCTTGTTGGGAGGCAACCCAATTTTATTTTTTATTTTTTTTGTTTTTGGTTATGTTTAGGAATAAATAATCCATCTAGCCTCTGTTTAGATGTGGTTTTATCTTTTAATTAGTGTTTGTGCCAAGTTGAACCTATTGGATCTTCTTGGATGATAGTTATTTGATCTTGCTGTAATTTCCAGAATCTTTGTGCTCAGTGCACGAATTGTTAAAAATCACTAGAACGTGGTAAAATACTGATTCCAATTGCTTCTGATCAATAAACAAATTTTCCAGGTCGTCTAATTTTGGTAGAATTTTTTGGGTTACAGAAGTTTGCGTTAGTTACAGATTACTACAGACTGTTCTGTTTTTGACAGATTCTGTTTTGCGTGTATTGTTTGCTTATTTTGATGAATCTATGGTTAGTAAAATAGTTTATGAACCATATAGAAGTTGGAATATAGTAGGTTTAACACCTATATAAATAAATAATGAGTTCATTACAGTACTTTAAAGTAGTCTTTTGTTTTCTTTCTCTAACGGAGCTCACGAGATTTCTATTGAGTTTTGTGTTGTGAAGTTTTCAAGTTTTGGGTGAATTCTTTTGATGGATTATGGAACAAGGAGTGGCAAGATCCTAAGCTTGGGGATGCCCATGGAACCCCCAAGATAATCCATGGACACAAAAAGTCAAAGCTTGGGGATGCCCCGGAAGGCATCCCCTCTTTCGTCTACTTCCATCGGTAATTTACTCGGAGCTATATTTTTATTCACCAACATGATATGTGTTTTGCTTGGAGCGTCTTGTATTATTTGAGTATTTGCTTGTTAGTTACCACAATCATCCTTGCTGTACACACCTTTTGAGAGAGCCATATATGAATTGAAATTTGATAGAATACTCTATGTGCTTCACTTATATCTTTTGAGCTTGATAATTTGCTCATAGTGCTTCACTTATATCTTTTTGAGCGTGATAATTTTTGCTCTAGTGCTTCACTTAAATCTTTTAGAGCACGGTGGTGGATTTGTTTTAAAGAAACTTGATCTCTCATGCTCCACTTAGATTATTTTGAGAGTCGTTAATAGCATGGTAATTTGATTAATGTTAATATACTTGGTGTTCAAGATATGTGAAACTTTCTTTTGAGTGCGTTGAATACTAAGATAAGTTTGATGCTTGATAATTGTTTTGAGATATGGAGGTGATAATATCAAAGTCATGCTAGTTGAGTAGTTGTGAATTTGAGAAATGCTTGTGTTGAAGTTAGTAAATCCTGTAGCATGCACGTATGGTTAAAGTTATGTAACAAATTTGAAGCATGATGTGTACCGGCTTGTGCATCCTTATGAGTGGCGATCGGGGACGAGCGATGGTCTTTTTCCTACCAATCTATCCCCCTAGGAGCATGCGCGTAGTACTTGATTTTTGATGACTTCTAAATTTTTGCAATAAGTATATGAGTTCTTTTGACTAATGTTGAGTCCATGGATTATACGCACTCTTACCTTTCCGCCATTGCTAGCCTCTTCGATGCAAAGGCATTGCCCTTTCTCACATTGAGAGTTGGCGCAAACTTCACCGGTGCATCCAAACCCCGTGATATGATACGCTCTATCACACATAAACCTCCTTATATCTTCCTCAAAACAGCCACCATACCTACCTATGATGGTTTTTCCATAGCCATTCCGAGATATATTGCCATGCAACCTCCACCATCATCATCATGACATACTTTACTTTTGTCATATTGCCATTGCATGATCATGTAGTTGACATCGTATTGGTGGCAAAGCCACCATGCATTATTTTCATACATGTCACTCTTGATTCATTGCACCATACCGCACATCACGGAGGCATTCATATAGAGTCATACCTTGTTCTAGTTTCGAGTTGTAATCCTCATGTTGTAATCAATAGAAGTGTCATGATCATCATTATTAGATCATTGCCCAAATAAAAAAAAGAAGAGAAAGGCCAAAAAAAGAGAAAGGCCCAAAAAAAAGAAAAGGGCAATGCTACTATCTCTTTTTCCACACTTGTGCTTCAAAGTAGCACCATGTTCTTCATGTAATGAGTCTCATATTTTGTGCTTCAAAGTAGCACCTCGTTTTTCATATAGTGAGTCTCATAAGTTTTCTTTTTCATACTAGTGAGAATTTTTCATTATAGAACTTGGCTTGTATATTCCTATGATGGGCTTCCTCAAATGCCCTAGGTCTTCATGAGCAAGCAAGTTGGATGCACACCCACTAGTTTTCTTTTGTTGAGCATTCATAGCTCTAGTGCATCTGTTGTATGGCAATCCCTACTCCTCATGTTGACATCAATTGATGGGCATCTCCATAGCCAGTTGATTATCCTCGTCAATGTGAGACTTTCTCCTTTTTTGTCTTCTCCACACAATCCCCATCATCATATTCTATTCCACCCATAGTGCTATATCCATGGCTCACGCTCATGTATTGCGTGAAGGTTGAAAAAGTTTGAGATTATTTAAGTATGAAACAATAGCTTGGCTTGTCATCGGGGGTATAGAAGTAGGGAACATCTTTGTGTGACGAAAATGAAGCATAGCCTAACTATATGATTTTGTAGGGATGAACTTTCTTTGGCCATGTTATTTTGAGATGACATAATTATTTTGATTAGTATGATTGAAGTATTATTATTTTTATGTCAATATGAACTTTTGTCTTGAATCTTTAGGATCTAAATATTCATATCACAATTAAGAAGATTAACATTGAAATTATGCCTAAGTATCACTCCGCATCAAAAATTCTCTTTTTATCATTTACCTACTCGAGGACGAGCAGGAATTAAGCTTGGGGATGCCTCGACACGCTCCAACGTATCTATAATTTTTGATTGCTCCATGCTACTTTATCTATTGTTTTGGACTATAATGGGCTTTATTTTCCACTTTTATATTACTTTTGGGACTAACCTATTAACCGGAGGCCCAGCCCAGAATTGCTGTTTTTTTGCCTATTTCAGTGTTTCGAAGAAAAGGAATATCAAACGGAATGAAACCTTCGGGAATGTGATCTTCTCACCGAACGTGATCCAGGAGACTTGGACCCTACTCCAAGGAGTGCCAGAGGCGGTCACGAGGGTGGGGGGCGCGCCCTCCCCCCTGGGCGCGCCCCCTGCCTCGTGGGCCCCCTGATGCTCCACCGACGTACTACTTCCTCCTATATATACCTACGTATCCCCAACAGATCAGAGACGGAGCAAAAAACCTAATTCCACCGCTGCAACTTCCTGTATCCACGAGATCCCATCTTGGGGCCTGTTCCGGAGCTTCGCCGGAGGGGGCATCCACCACGGAGGGCTTCTACATCAACACCATAGCCCTTCGATGAAGTGTGAGTAGTTTACTTCAGACCTTCTGTCCATAGCTAGTAGCTAGATGGCTTCCTCTCTTTTGGATCTCAATACAATGTTCTCCCCTCTCTCGTGGAGATCTATTCGATGTAATCTTCTTTTTTGCGGTGTGTTTGTTGAGACCGATGAATTGTGGGTTTATGATCCAGCTTATCTATGGAAAATATTTGATTCTTCTCTAAATTCTTTTATGTATGATTGAGTTATCTTTGCAAGTCTCTTCGAATTATCCGTTTGGTTTGGCCAACTAGATTGGTAGTTCTTGCAATGGGAGAAGTGCTTAGCTTTGGGTTCAATCTTGCGGTGTCCTTACCCAGGATGTAAAGGGTTGCAAGGCACGATTGTATTGTTGCCATCGAGGATAACAAGATGGGGTATTTATCATATTGCATGAATTTATTCCTCTACATCATGTCATCTTGCTTAAGGCGTTACTGCTTTTTTAACTTAATACTCTAGATGCATGCCGGATAGCGGTCGATGAGTGGAGTAATAGTAGTAGATGCGTAATCGCTTCGGTCTACTTGTCTCGGACGTGATGCCTATATACATGATCATTGCCTGGATAACCTCATAATCGTGCTCAATTCTGCCAATTGCTCAACAGTAATTTGTTCACCCACCATAGAATACTTATGCTCTTGAGAGAAGCCACTAGTGAAACCTATGGCCCCGGTCTATTCTCATCATATCAATCTCCATCACTTTATTTACTTGCTTTGCTTTTACTTTTTACTTTGCATCTTTATACCAAAAATACCAAAAATATTATCTCTATCAGATCTCACTCTCGTAAGTGACCGTGAAGGGATTGACAACCCCTAATCGCGTTGGTTGCGAGTAGCTATCGTTTTGTGCAGGTACGAGGGACTTGCGCGTGGCCTCCTACTGGATTGATACCTTGGTTCTGAAAAACTGAGGGAAATACTTACGCTACTGTGCTGCATCATCCCCTCCTCTTCGGGGAAAACCAACGCAAGCTCAAGACGTAGCACACATCAGTGGTACCATGGGTAACGACTACTAAGATAGTTGATCCCAGTATGCCAAATCAGCTACAAGGTTCCAGGTTAGACCGAATCGCGGATGCAAATGCACATCCAGGATCGGCGATCTTATTTTGATCGGGGATGATCGGTCCTCGCAAAATAATGGAGTACCATTAGGGATGCAAATGATGGCTTGTGCATTCCGCTTGTAATCTCCTCATAAAGAGGATGTCAACCAGATGAAACAAGTCCCCTGGCTTGTCACCGTGAAGATGCGGCCTAGATGGCGCACGGCGTCTTCGAACGTGTAGGGGTACAAATCTGCCGCCGCCAACATGCGCCAGCCTCTGCCGTTACTGCCTCCTGCATTGATGGCAATCCTTATGTCGAATACCGCAATGAGATAGTAATCATCATAGCCGCGTCGCTTTGTCAGCGGGTCCGCAATTGCTATCTTCTTCAATCTCATGTAGGCATCATCATACATATTCTTGCCCAGCCAGTCTGGAAGGCCGATCCCAATGGTGGAGAAGGGGTCTACCGGAACGGCCGCACTGTTGTGGATGTTGTGCAAAATCATGGTGGTATCCGATCGGAGGTATGCAAGCCAATCTTCGTTGTCACCGACCCAGACCTATATATAAGACGGTGGGCAGCGGAGAAATTATGGGATGGAAATGGAATAACTAAGTACTACATGATCAAACTCCATTACTGACCTGCTCATCGAACAAAATCCGACTACCTCTCAACGTCGTCAACTCTAGCGGAGTCAACATGCAACCATGGCCAGGGAGCGGTGGACTGTTCGAAGAACTGTCCCATAGAAGAACCTTCTCCTCGTGGACGCATGGAAGACCAACAAGCATGGCCTTTTCCCAAGCCTGTTTAAGCAGCGTCTTGAAAAAGTTGGTGCAGGAAGCACCGAGTCTTGCGGCGGTGAGGACGTCGGAGCGGCGTACGATTTCTCCCAGAGAATCATCGCCCAAGGTCTCCCAGCCCGACGAGGAGGAGAACCGCTGGCGAATCCATGGGAGCAGCGACGAACTGCCTTCTCTTCGGGAGGGGAATCAAGTAGGAGGAGATAAGAGCGTAGTAATAAGGGCCTCGTCCCTTCCAATCAGAGATCGCTCCTCAAATAAGGGGTGAGGCTATTATTTACTACTCCTCCTTTCCGGTTTATAGGGCTTATCTCAAAATTTTAGTTTTTCCATTTTATAAGGCTCAATTTGGTTGTTTTCCATCACATGTTCAGATTCCAAGGTGCATTAAATCATTGCATGCAAGTACTAAGAGAAAATTGACCAATGCATGTAATTTATGCATGCATGCATTGCAATTAATGCATTGGTAAACATACTTTTTTGAGGAAAACAAGAGCACTAATTGGGTGCTTTTGCAAACTACAAAAGTATTCCACCACTCACCATCTACCTTGGTTGGTGAGAATTTTGAATTGAGCCTTATAAACCGGAAAGGAGGGAGTACTAGTACTAGCATTATGGAACGTTATGGGATTGCATTATACAAGAAATAATAGCACTAGTAAGAAATTTTTGGCACTAGGTAGTAGTTTTTATGTGGATTAAGAAATTTTGGGTATGTTTTTGCCATTTTTTTGTACACGCCAACTAGTGTCAAAAACATCGTGACATTATGTGATGGAGGAGTACGTACTACATCAGAAAGCAAAGATTAGTACTACTTTTCTCAACTAGTAGTGCGATGTACTATACTTCTAGTCTAGTCTAGTATAGTGCACCAGTTTTGAACTCTTGAATCTCAGGGCCAAGGAGCTACAGCTTGGAAGTGGAGGGTACTATCGTTCTCTAGAACCATTGTTGTACTATCAATGCAGGGAAGTACACTGCGTAGTGGCCTAGTGGGTACTCTTGGTGCTCTATTCAGCCACTCCTCTCACGTAGCTGGCCTACTCACCGCCTCCTCTCACGCACACACTAGCAGCCTATTTATCACGACGGTTATCACAAGCGTAACATTTGAGTTATTTGATACAACGAGACTAGGCTTTTCGCTTCCATTTGTGGAGGTGTAATGGATCTCGTCGAACTTTGTTAGTAGTTCCTTCTTTATGAATGAGATGAAGCAAAGCTTTTGCCTCCGTTTAAAAAAAAAACACGTCAAGAGGAATTTCTTTTATAGTAGAGCCGATAATGGAGTGAAGTCCATGCATGCAACGCCACAAGCTACAGAGTAGTAGTAGAGCACTTTACGTACAGAGCCATATTGCACCGTTCCCAATGCCCCGCTAGGCTTTTCCGGCTCCTCGGGCTTAATTGGGAGGCGCTAGTTTAAATATGCTACTAGCTGGAAGCTGCAAGCGAGGTGCGGCTAGGGCGAGCACGCCGAGCCACGGATGCTGGGAAGGAAAACCCGTTCACGTGGCTAGGTTGTCCAAAGGCACCCAGATTAGGGGTCGCACGTCCGCTTGACTTCAAAACTCAAACTACCCGTGTAAAATATTGGCTCGCAGCCAAGTGTAGTAGTACTATTTTTTTAAAAGGCGGCCGTATGCTCGCCGGGATCGAACCCACAAAACGAGGTATACACTCATGACCACTAGTAGTACTCGTTGGAGTACAACACAACCTAGAATCGCCTTTTGTCACTAGTAGTACGTACATTGTTCCTTACAAGAAACCCCTAAGAGCATGGTTAATAGTATAGCCAGCTGCTGGCTATAAGCCAGTGCCATGTCATCTATAGCCCATCTTATAGCCAACATGTAGTACTCCCTCCGTCTAGGTGAATAAGTCATCTTAGATTGTGCACCGTGACCAAGGAGGAGGGGAAAACTAGAGAACTTAATGTTTATTTTCTCATTAATAGCATTGCATGCAATGAATTAACCACTTCATGTCGTGTTTGGTAGTTCAAGTCATTAAAAGCATGCACACCCACATCTCTTATTGGTTGATATGTCAAGAAACAAGAAACGAGCTAGAAGTTAATGCACCGCGCCTAAGTGTTTTAGGATTATTTGGTTTTCGTAAGATGACTTACACACCTAGACGGAGGGAGTAGTGATACGTCTCCAACGTATCTATAATTTTTGATTGCTCCATGCTACTTTATCTACTGTTTTAGGCTTTATTGGGCTTTATTTTCCACTTTTATATCATTTTTGGGACTAACCTATTAACCGGAGGCCCAGCCCATATTGCTGTTTTTTTTGCCTATTTCAGTATTTCGAAGAAAAGGAATATCAAACGGAGTCCAAACGGAATGAAACCTTCGGGAACATGATTTTCTCACCAAACGTGATCCAAAGAACTTGGAATGCAAGTCAAGAAGCAACTGGAGCCTCCACGAGATAGGAGGACGCCCCCCTATAGGGCGCGCCCCCGTGTCACGTGGGCCCCTCAGGCGGCCACCGACGTACTTCTTATTCCTATATATACCTACGTACCCCGAAAACATCCAGGGGCACCACGAAATACAATTTCCACCACCGTAACCTTCTGTATACGCGATATATCAACTAGGAGCCATCGCCGGCACTCAGCCGGAGGGGGAATCAAGCATGGGGGGCCTCTACATCAACATCCTTGCCCCTCCGATGAGTTGTGAGTAGTTTACCACGCACTCCACGGGTCCATAGTTATTAGCTAGATGGCTTCTTCTCTCTTTTTGGATCTCAATACAATGTTCTCCCCTCTCTTGTGGAGATCTATTCGATGTAATCTCTTTTTGCGGCGTGTTTGTCGAGATCCGATGAATTGTGGGTTTATGATCAAGTTTATCTATGAATAATATTTGAATCTTCTCTGAATTCTTTTATGTATGATTAAGTTATCTTTGCAAGTCTCTTCAATTATCAGTTTGGTTTGGCCTACTAGATTGATCTTTCTTGCCATGGGAGAAGTGCTTAGCTTTGGGTTCAATCTTATGTGTCCTTACCCAAAGGATGTAAAGGGTTGCAAGGCACGTATTGTATTGTTGCCATCGAGGATAACAAGATGGGGTTTATATCATATTGCATGAGTTTATCCCTCTACATCATGTCATCTTGCTTAATGCGTTACTCGTTCTTATGAACTTAATACTCTAGATGCATGCTGGATAGCGGTGGATGTGTGGAGTAATAGTAGTAGATGCAGTGAGTCGGTCTACTTGTTATGGACGTGATGCCTATATAGATGATCATTCCTAGATAATCTCATAACTATGCGCTTTTCTATCAATTGCTCGACAGTAATTTGTCACCCACCGTAATACTTATGCTATCTTGAGAGAAGCCACTAGTGAAACCTATGGCCCCCGGGTCTATCTCTTATCATATTTGCTTCCAATCTAGTTTTATTTGCATCTTAACTTTTTGCATCTATATTATAAAATACCAAAAATATATTCATCTTATCATACTATGTTTATTAGATCTCACTTTTGCAAGTGGCCGTGAGGGATTGACAACCCCTTTATTGCCTTGGTTGCGAGTTCTCAGTTTGTTTGTGTAGGTGCGTGGGACTTTTGAGGAGCCTCCTCATCGGATTGATACCTTGGTTCTCAAAACTGAGGGAAATACTTACGCTACACTTTGTCAGATCACCCTCTCCTCTTCGAGGAAAACCAACGCAAGCTCAAGACGCAAAGAAGAAGGATTTCCGCGCCGCTGTCGGGAGGTCTTCGCTCAAGTCAAGACATACCAAGTACCCATCACAAACCTATCTCCCTCGCATTTAAATTATTTGCCATTTGCCTCTCGTTTTCCTCTCCCCCACTTCACCCTTGCCGTTTTATTCGCCCTCTCTTTCCCAATCTCTTCTCTCTTTTCTGTTTGCCTTCCCGTTGCCATGGCCGAATCAAAAAAAACTACGGGTTTTCTCCCTAGTTCTAGTACCTTGGATAACCCCTCTATCCTCTCTAAGCTCATAAATAATGATGCTATAGAAAGACTCACCGGGGTCTCCAATGAGAGCTTGAATAATTTTGATGAGGATGACTCTGGAATTTTTCGTTATTTACTTGATGAGTCTTTAAAGGATGCTTGGGATAGGTTACTTAGGATTCGGGTTAGCTATGTGCCTCAATATCAAATTGAAATTTACTTAAAAAGTGTTTATGTTAGCTTGCCCGCTTCCTTCAAACAAGTTCTAGACTCTATCTTTGAAGAAGGTTTTCTTGAAGGGGATGCCATAGATACCTATGAAAAAATGAAAACCATATTCGGGCACCCTATGAATGATAAGGTTGAATCAACTACTCTTTTGTGCTTTTATCAAAATGAAATTATTAAAGAGATGAAGTCTAGTTTAGAGGCAAATTTCCGTAACGTGCTTAATCTTACTTCTTCCATCAATGGCCATGTGCTTAACTTAAATAGAAGAATAAATGCCATAGAAAGGAGATCCTCCCCTCCGAGTGCCAAAGACGGCACCACTTAGATCTATCCTCGCTTTTATGCCTAGCTAGGGGCGTTAAACGATAGCGCTAGTTGGGAGGCAACCCAATTTTCTTTATGTTTTTTGTTTTTGCTTTTGTTTAGGAATAAATAATCCATCTAGCCTCTGTTTAGATGTGGTTTTATGTTTTAATTAGTGTTTGTGCCAAGTTAAACCCATTGGATCTTCTTGGATGATAGTTATTTGATCTTGCTGTAATTTCCAGAAACTTTGCGCTCAGTGCCTGAATTTTTAAAAATCACCAGAACGTGATAAAACAGTGATCCCAATTGCTGCTGATAAATAAACAAATTGTCTAGGTCGTCTAATTTTGGTATATCTTTTGGAGTTCCAGAAGTTTGCGTTAGTTACAGATTACTACAGACTGTCCTGTTTTTGACAGATTCTGTTTTTCGTGTGTTGTTTGCTTATTTTGATGAATCTATGGCAAGTAAAATAGTTTATAATCCATAGAGAAGTTGGAATACAGTAGGTTTAACACCAATATAAATAAATAATGAGTTCATTACAGTACCTTAAAGTAGTATTTTGTTTTCTTTCTCTAACGGAGCTCACGAGATTTCTATTGAGTTTTGTGTTCTGAAGTTTTCAAGTTTTGGGTAAAGCTTTTATGGACTATGGAATAAAGGGTGGCAAGAGCCTAAGCTTGGGGATGCCCATGGCACCCCAAGATATTGAAGAATATCCAAAAGCCTAAGCTTGGGGATGCCCCGGGAAGGCATCCCCTCTTTCGTCTTCGTTCAATTGTAACTTTACTTGGGGCTATATTTTTATTCACCACATGATAAGTGTTTTGCTTGGAGCGTCGTGTGTTATATTAGTTTTTGATTTTTAGTTTACCACAATCATCCTTGCTATACAAACCTTTTTAGAGAGCTATACACAAATAGGAATTTGATAGAATACTCTATGTGCTTCACTTATATCTTTTGAGCTTGATAGTTTTGCTCATAGTGCTTCACTTATATCTTTTGAGCGTGATAATTTTTGCTCTAGTGCTTCACTTATATATTTTAGAGCACGGTGGTATATTTGTTTTAAAGAAACTATTGATCTCTCATGCTTCACTTAGATTATTTTGAGAGTCGTTAATAGCATGGCAATTTGCTTAAATATTAATATTCTTGGTATTCAAGATATGTGAAACTTTATTTTGAGTGCGTTGAATACTAAGAAAAGTTTGATGCTTGATAATTGTTTTGAGATATGAAGATGGTGATATTAGAGTCATGCTAGTTGAGTAGTTGTGAATTTAAATAATACTTGTGTTGAAGTTTGTGATTCCCGTAGCATGCACGTATGGTGAACCGTTATGTGATGAACTCGGAGCATGATTTATTTATTGATTGTCTTCCTTATGAGTGGCGGTCGGGGACGAGTGATGGTCTTTTCCTACCAATCAATCCCCCTAGGAGCATGCGCGTAATACTTTGCTTTGATAACTTATAGATTTTTGCAATAAGTATATGAGTTCTTTATGACTAATGTTGAGTCCATGGATTATACGCACTTTTTCCCATCCTTCCACCATTGCTAGCCTCTCTAGTACCGCGCACTTTTCGCCGGTATCATACACCCACCATATATCTTCCTCAAAACAGCCACCATACCTACCTATTATGGCATTTCCATAGCCATTCCGAGATATATTGCCATGCAACTTTCCACCGCTCCGCTTATTATGACACGCTCCATCATTGTCATATTGCTAGCATGATCTTGTAGTTGACATCGTATTTGTGGCAAAGCCACCGTTCATAATTATTTCATACATGTCACTCTTGATTCATTGCATATCCCTGACATCACGGAGGCATTCATATAGAGTCATACTTTGTTCTAAGAATCGAGTTGTAATTGTTGAGTTGTAAGAAAAATAAAAGTGTGATGATCATCATTATTAGAGCATTGTCCTAGTGAGGAAAGGATGATGGAGACTATGATTCCCCCACAAGTCGGTATGAGACTCCGCAAAAAAAAAGAAAAAAGAGGCCATAAAAAAAGAGAAAAGGCCCAAAGAAAAAAAGAGAAAAAAGAGAGAATAAGAGAGAAGGGGCAATGCTACTATCCTTTTACCACACTTGTGCTTCAAAGTAGCACCAAGATCTTCATGATAGAGAGTCTCTCATTTTGTCACTTTCATATACTAGTGGGAATTTTTAATTATAGAACTTGGCTTGTATATTCCAATGATGGGCTTCCTCAAATGCCCTAGGTCTTCGTGAGCAAGCGAGTTGGATGCACACCCACTTAGTTTCTTTTGTTGAGTTTCATATACTTATAGCTCTAGTGAATCCGTTGCATGGCAATCCCTACTCACTCACATTGATATCTATTGATGGGCATCTCCATAGCCCGCTGATATGCCTAGTTGATGTGAGACTATCTTCTCCTTTTGTCTTCTCCACAACCACCATTCTATTCCACATATGGTGCTATATCCATGGCTCACGCTCATGTATTATGTGAAGATTGAAAAAGTTTTGAAAATGTTAAAGTATGAAACAATTGCTTGGCTTGTCATCGGGGTTGTGCATGATTTAAATATTTTGTGTGGGGAAGATGGAGCATAGCCAGACTATATGATTTTGTAGGGATAACTTTGTTTGGCCATGTTATTTTGAGAAGACATAATTGCTTAGTTAGTATACTTGAAGTATCATTATTTTATGTCAATATGAACTTTTGTCTTGAATCTTTCGAATCTGAATATTCATACCACAATTAAGAAGATTTACATTGAAATTATGCCAAAGTATCACTCCGCATCAAAAATTCTCTTTTTATCATTTACCTACTCGAGGACGAGCAGGAATTAAGCTTGGGGATGCCTGATACGTCTCCAACGTATCTATACTTTTTTATTGCTCTATTCTACTTTATCTAATGTTTTAGGATTTATTGGGTTTTATTTTCCACTTTTATATCATTTTTGGGACTAACCTATTAACCGGAGGCCCAGCCCATATTGCTGTTTTTTGCCTATTTCAGTATTTCGAAGAAAAGGAATATCAAACGGAGTCTATATGGAATGAAACCTTCGGGAACGTGATTTTCTCACCGAACGTGATCCAGAGAACTTGGAGTGCAAGTCAAGAAGCAACCGGAGCCTCCACGAGATAGTAGGGTGCCCCCCCTATAGGGCACGCCCCTGTCTCGTGGGCCTATGGCCGCCACCGACGCATTTCTTCTTCCTATATATACCTATGTACCCGAAAACATCCAGGCACCACGAAACACAATTTCCACCATCAGAACCTTCTCAGATCCATGAGATCCCATCTTGGAGCCTTCACGCACTCTGCCCAAGGGGAATCAAGCACGAGGGCCTCTACATCAACATCCTTGCCCCTCCGATGAGTTGTGAGTAGTTTACCACAGACTCCACGGGTCCATAGTTATTAGCTAGATGGCTTCTTCTCTCTTTTGGATCTCAATACAATGTTCTCCCTCTCTTGTGGAGATCTATTCGATGTAATCTCTTTTTGCGGTGTGTTTGTCGAGATCCGATGAATTGTGGGTTTATGATCAAGTTTATCTATGAATAATATTTGAATCTTCTCTGAATTCTTTTATGTATGATTAAGTTATCTTTGCAAGTCTCTTCAATTATCAGTTTGGTTTGGCCTACTAGATTGATCTTTCTTGCCATGGGAGAAGTGCTTAGCTTTGGGTTCAATCTTGCGGTGTCCTTACCCAAAGGATGTAAAGGGTTGCAAGGCACGTATTGTATTGTTGCCATCGAGGATAACAAGATGGGGTTTATGTCATATTGCATGAGTTTATCCCTCTACATCATGTCATCTTGCTTAATGCGTTACTCGTCTTATGAACTTAATACTCTAGATGCATGCTTTGGATAGCGGTCGATGTGTGGAGTAATAGTAGTAGATGCAGGCAGGAGTCGGTCTACTTGTTATGAACGTGATGCCTATATACATGATCATTCCTAGATAATCTCATAACTATGCACTTTTCTATCAATTGCTCGACAGTAATTTGTCACCCACCGTAATACTTATGCTATCTTGAGAGAAGCCACTAGTGAAACCTATGCCCCCCGGGTCTATCTCTTATCATATTTGCTTCCAATCTACTTTTATTTGCATCTTTACTTTTTGCATCTATATTATAAAATACCAAAAATATATTCATCTTATCATACTATCTTTATTAGATCTCACTTTCGCAAGTGGCCGTGAAGGGATTGACAACCACTTTATTGCATTGGTTGCGAGTTCTCAGCTTGTTTGTGTAGGTGTGTGGGAATTTTGAGGAGCCTCCTACTGGATTGATACCTTGGTTCTCAAAACTGAGGGAAATACTTACGCTACACTTTGCTGCATCACCCTCTCCTCTCCGAGGAAAACCAACGCAAGCTCAAGACATAGCAAGTAGTTTATTTCTTATAGCCCGCTGACTCAGCTCTATTGTACTTGCTCTAATAATGCAAGAAACCACTAAAATGCCAAGAAACTACTACCACTTGCATACGTGGCAAACTTAAGATAAGACTACCTTATCAACCATTGTACATGCTCTTACCAACAAAAATCCTTGAGTGACCTCCTACCTCCGGCCCGTCCACCTTGTCATCCTCGGCCATGGGACGCAGCCACCGCCGCCTGCAGAAGGTGAGGTCAAAACCGCCGGCGATGCGGAGCCCATGTTGTGGCAGCCCAGATGCCAGCTCCGTCCGGCGCTCACGGCCGCTAGCTAGCCAAGATAGCTCCGTCCAGCTGCTTGTCTGCAAGGTTTGCTCGCTAGATTGGCACAAAGAGCGGGCGGCTTGCTGGCGCTGGCCGCTTAAGGCCATCCATCCGCTCGAGCGAAGGCGGTAGCGGCTTGCTCGCTTTGAGTCATGCTCGGCCAGCCTGCCAACCCGTGCGGAGGCCAGCGCGGCATCCGGCCCGTCCTGCGGAGCGGCGGCCAACTCGCTCATCACCGGCGCCACCGACGAACACGCATCAATACTGTTTGAAGTAATGTTGAGGAAAAATAATGATTTTGGGGGAATAACAGGATAGAAGGTCAGATGTGGGCCCTCGTGTCAACAGTCAAACAAAATGTGTTGGTTTACGCTGCCTCGTCAGCACAGACATGTGGGCCAACCCTGTCATAAATGGGTTAAAACGAACCTAATCGGTAGGAGTACTAGGTAGTTTTTGGCGTGGATTAAGAAATTTTGGGTATGTTTTTGCTATTTTGTGTACAATAGGTTCTTCCTAGGGCTGGTTGAAAGTGGTAGTTTTTTATTAAATACTCTACATATTGTAAGTAGGAGTGGAAGTTAAGCTTTGGAAGCCAATAAGCAAGGCTAGTTACATAGTGCATATGTGTACATGATTGAAAGTAAATATCAACCATGAGTGACTAATATCTTGATGGAAAACTCGAAACTATGGAATACTAGGAAAATAACTGCATGGTTGGAAATACTAGCAATGTTCATGTCCATTGCAATGAATCATAATTAGAATAATACTTATTCACAAACTTGGTACAAAACACTCTAATTTTGATATACATATGTCACTAGAGATATATTATGTTTCAATTAGAATATATTCCTTGGGCTGTTTTGGTGAGGTCGTGGAGGGATGTGGTTGTTTTTAAGATACTAATTATGGGTTTTCTGCAAATTGGTAGACAAGTGGGATGTTGGTGAGAAAAGGCAACAACTTACCTCAAAATCGTTAGATGTAGATCTAATGGTCGAAACGACGGATGGCGTATACACCAAAGATCACCAACTTAGTCTTGTGTAGGAGTACTAGCAAGATCCGTGCATTGCAATCAACATCAAGATGCATTTTTTGTATAAAACACTTGTTGTGATTGACCTCATGAGTAATCCCGTGTAAAAACTAATGATATCTCGAGAAATATTAGATAAGGTGAAGAGGAGTGGGGTGTGGTGTTGGTTGGTGGTCGGACCGAGCGGAGGCATGGGGATTGACGACGCCGGCAAATGCCACTGTGCCGCTTTATTCCAGAGGCTTCCTTTCTTAATTGCTCAACAATGAGGTTTGTTGGAGATAAGGATGAACGAGGGAAGGCCTTGTCTGCAAATGTGGAGAGGGGTGCGGGTATCTTTTAGTTTAATTTCCATCCGTCAGATATAGATCGGATGGTCTATATTGCAAGATGGCACATGTACCATCATCACCAACTCGGTTTTTTATAAGGGAAGAAATATAAGTATGGAGATACAAACGTATTATTGATACTTGCTTCCGTAAACTAGCATCTACATTCTATTCAACGCCGTGGCATGTGGGGCCTTAGCACAATGACTTCTCGACTGTGTAAAACAAAGATTTTCCGTCACGACAAGGAGGGGGGTGACGGGCGCCGCTTTTTGGCTTGCTCTAGTCCTAGTAGTCATACTAGGTGGTCTAAGCACGTGTAGATTTATTCTTTTCACGCCTCATGTTCGGCCAGATCGCCATTTAATCGTTGATGAATAGACGGTAAGTTATTCATGGGGAGACCCTTGTTGAGCGTGTTTGCGAGAGAGAGAGAGATAGTGTGCGTGTGTGACATGTTAGAGATTGAGGCAATGATAACAAATTCGTTGTGTCTATGTGTGTGGAGGATAGAGAGAGACATGTACATGGGGCTTTGTGTTGTGTAACTTGGAGACACATATACATAATTAGAGAGTGACTGTGTGAGATACACATGCAGACATGAGGAGAGATGAGGATCCAGGTAAATGGGTGTTTGTGCGTGTCTGTGTGTGTTTGTGCACGCGTTTGTGTGTGAGAGGGAGAGAGTGTATGTGGAGTAGAGAGACCACTGATGATGTAAACCTAGTATAAGGGAAGGGGGAATGGTGTGAAATGTGTAGTAGCGAGATAGCACTGGTGCGGGCGGGGGGAGCAGACTATTTGGAAGAGACATCGTGTGTGTGTGGGAGAGGGGTGTGAGAGCGAGAGAAAGAGAGAGCTAGCGATGGAGAGAGAGAGAGAGAGAGAGAGAGAGAGAGAGAGGAAGAGAGGGGGCGAGAGGGGTCGTTTGTGTCCATAAATGGCGTATAGATAGGGAGACAATGTTGACGTTGTCCGAAATTGGCCTATGAATGGAGACGCAAGGGAAGCGAGTCATCGTGTGTGTGATAGGGACTTCATGAGAGATCTAGAATAGATGATGTAGAAAACAATGTGCGAAATCGAGAACGATTATACATTAGGGAGCTATGCAAAGAGCGACATATATGTATACAGGGAAGGAGCTGGGGCGGGTCCGCATGTGGGAGAGATAGAAAGAGGAGAGTGGTGCACAAGGAGACAAAGTGTGCTTGTTTGCAGTGGGGGTGGTGTGTGAGGTGAGTCTTGCGAGAACCACATAACTAGGGAGATAGACGCTTGGGAGCAACGCTTGTGTGTATGGGAAATATACACTCTACATAGTGCGTGTGCTTGGGTAAGAGAGATAGCAGGTGACCTAGAGAGTGAGGGAAGAGATGTGTGCATGCCCGAGAGACAAAGTGATAGAGACCTATGTTGTGGTCTGGACTTTACAAGAGAGAGGGGTGTTAATGTGCTCGTGTGTTGGTCTTTGGGGGAGAGAACGACTTCTCTATGTGTGTGTGTGTGTGTGTGTGTGGTGGTTGGGGGGGGGGTTGACTTCAGATAAAGAATGAGGTGTCTATATTTGAGGGACTTTAGCGTAATTGGGATATTGTGCACTCATGGTTGATCAATTTGTTTCACAGTTTGTACTATGAGATAACGATACTTTTGAACATGCGTGATATACCTTGATGTACCGTAATTACAAACCTAAGATTGGAATTTTGGAATTCGACTCCATCACTAGCTTTTGTAATTCATTTAAACGGAGGTACATTTTTTAAGCTGGGATTTCGTGATTTCAAATTCATATATCAAACCTAGAGATATACACATACGGGCATGTTCAAACTTTATAATCATCCAGTTTATTCATACACACACACATTTTTGCTTTTGTCATCATATTTAGGATAAACACATTTGGAATTTCATTTAAATTGGACCCTATGATGGTATTTGCTTGTAGTAGCTCAATGATCCATATTTGAATTGAATGGACAATCTAAGTTTCGAGTTGGAGACATTGATTTTCAAAACTTGCACTTTTTTTGCATGCAAAACAAACAAATTGTCGGCCATGATATCATAGTCGGCCGTACGAGAGCAGAATACTTATAATTTTAGGCGCCAAAAGCTTTCAAACTTCCCGCTCACATTGAAATATCACGCGCCCGAAAGTTTAGCCCTGCGATATTCCTGTTTTACCCCTGCCACATGAACGGAAAAGGGCTGCTTTGGTAACTCCATTGTTTTCCCCTCTTTGCCCCCAACATTCTTCCCCAGAGCCCCTCACCTTCCCCTCGACGACCCCCCCAACCACGGCAAGCCGCCGAATCTAGTCCTCCGCTGCAGCGATGGACCTCACACCCCGCCGGATCTACCTTTCGCACCTTGGGACCCCCAACTGCCAACTCACCACTTCACCGGAGCCGCTTTAGTGACTGGCTTGTCCACCGCTCCGGATATCCTTGACCGCCATCATGGTCCACCGCACCGGATCTGCTTAACCGGCGCCCTCGTCCACCACAGCGTAGGCCCTTCACTGACTCCCTCGTCTGCCCCTTCGCTGGCCCTTCATACAAGCCCTCGTCGCCGCAATGTACCTGCCTCACCGAAAAGCACTATACAATGCGCCTACCAAGCCTTCGCTTCATCGCACCGAACCCGCTCCATGGACGCCATATTCAACTCCACCGCCTCTGCTTTCGACGCCGCGGCCTCATCAAAGTTATTTCGATTTTTACTCCTTCTGTTTTTCTCTTTATCGTGCAACTATTCACTTACCACAGATGAGCTTTCTTGTATGTCGACAAAGCGCCGCATATCAGTAGCACCGAGCCGCTTCAGCCGACGGCGACATACCGCCCAAACTCAACCGTAACACGAGCACCATCGACGATCCTTAGCTATCAAGTATGACAACGATACCCATATGCCGCCGAGAATCGTGTACTATTGTCTAACGGCCGCGCCACGCTCACTTTCCTAGCATAAGCACCACACCTTTGAATTTCTTCAGGGCATCATTTAGTTTTTCATGAGACGCGTTATTACGCTTGCACCGTAGGGCCATACTTACAGCGAGGAACATGTTACATGTGCTAAATTACATACCAAAGGCACATATAGTTAATATGCTTTAGTTTTGTTCTCGATGCTACCTGTTGGTTCCATCGACCGCTTAATGTTCTCTATGCTTAATTACACATCAGCAAACTAGCATGTGGTTCTGCCGCTTTTTGTCTGCTTTTACCCTACATTTTCTGATGCTAGCTATTACATCACTGCTCCGAGCCTCTGTTCATTACTTGTTTGTGTGTTCTTAATCTTCCTGAGTTGCATGACTAATTTGATGCTTCTATTAATTATGGAGCTGCCAACCCCATCAAGCAAAATATTTGTTCTTTTGGGGCTGGCACCTCGAACAAGCATAAAAATAGAGGGAAGCAGATATACTCCCTCCGATTCTATTTACTCTGTGCATAACTCTTGACCCGCATACCAAGGAGGGCACTGGTTTAATTTTTCTGGACTAATTTGCCAATTAATTAGGGCAGAGGCGGATGGGGCAGTGCACAAAAGGAAACCAGCGCTAGGAATCGGCAACGTGCAGACTAATACGAGAAAACTGAGAAAAAGTTATACGCAATGTAAAAAGAATCGGAGGGAGTATTGTCGTGTATGCACACACCCTTCTTTCATTAGTTTAGATGAACCAATGATGATCAATTCGGACCAGTGCATGCGATTAAAATTAATTTTACCTAAATAGATGGTGCAGAATAAACTACAACAACTAGATTTGAAACCACGGGATGCTGACGGTATCTTCAAAGAACATTGCAACAGCAGCTAGGCTTCACAACAACATATGGTAAGACAGTGTGTTTTAGTACATGTGCAATGTAATGCGAGTGGGCTGCTTTCTTGGCTTGTGCCCTCAACGTGTAATCCTACCGAATTACAAATAGTTCAGTTGTCTGCTTTGCTGTATTGCTTGATTCAAATGCTTACTTCTTGTTACGCTATACCCGAGTTGGCCAATATGTCAGCAGTGCCTGCTGTACTATCGTAAAGAAATGCATGCCTATTTCATTTGAGTCCTTAACTTTTCCTCTCAACTTCATCACAAAACTGTCTTCGTAGTTTATATGAGCCACACTGTTAAGTGCTTTCTCAGATTATTTCAACTGCTTAGATGCCTTGGCAACTTAAATATAGCGGTTGTACACTCCCTTTCAACTAGGGATGTCAACTGGGTCCGGTTTAATCCCGATTAAAGTCCACTAGTGGTATGATAGTTCAAAATAGTTTTTGTTTTTTTGAGGAAAATGAACTAGGGAGGTAGCAAAAACTAACTAGATGGGCGGATTTTGTTTATTTGCCACTTACATCCCTAGTTTCATCTTACCATTTTAATTTCTTTTCGGCTGATGCTGCTTCGAACCATTTAAATATAGTTTGCCATGCTCGGCAATAATTCGTCTTTCCTTTACCATGTAAGCTTCTTTGCTGGATCATACGATAACTATCTCTCATCGATGTCCGGTGAAACCTTTCAGATGCCGTTCACACTATGCCACAATGTACAACCCGTAATCTATTTGTGGAAGCAAAGGCGCCATCCATGTTACCAGATGGTAGCAGTTCGGAGGCAACACCGCCGGAGAGCGATGCGAGCACGAGATATTATAGTGCTTGAGTCTCTACTAGAGGCAGAAAGAGATGGTGTGGCTGCCATGAATGAGGTAATCTTTATCTTGAGGCTGGAAATTACGGAATTAGCGGCACACATTATGCAAGCAACCCAAGAATTGGAGGAAATAAGAATGTTGGATTTGAAGACGGAGGAGGTCCTGCTATTTCTGCTATCTGAAGCCCAAGATAATCCCGGTTCTTCTTTAGATACCAGTTGAAATTTTCATTAGATTATTGTACTTGCATGTTGTGTCATGTCTCTGAATGGATTATGTTGCAAGACCCCCTATGTTGTCCATGTGTTGTAATGATCCGGATTTTTTAGGCGAGGTAATCCTCAATACTTGTATGATTGACATAAGGTGAATTGTTTTTCGTGTGAGCATATTGTATTGGATGAAATAACTGTTTGACTCAGAGTGTATCCAGCGTACTGAATTCGAAGATCACGACATTTCTAAATCATAATCATATATAAAGGTGGAATATTTGTTGTGGTTTTGAAGAAATAAATAACAAAACGTATAATTACCTGTGGATATTCGTAATTGAATACAAATTGGATTTGAATTTAGTTTGCCAGGTCCCAGGGAAAACGTTAATGCTAATTCTCCCAAGTTTTGAACGAAGCGGCTAAACACCCACTATAATTTGTGGGCTGCCCGAAGCAAGTGTTTGCGAGATGGAAATTACTGTCTACCCCTGACACTTGACATCCTTATCAACAGGATTTACACTGCCGTCGATAGGGGTAGACTAGTAACTTCAATCAGACGTGACACGACAACATCTGAGCCCATTCAGACACGGTGGGCGCCACACGTGGGCGGAAAAACACATTTGATTCAAGCTCGTCCGAAAGACATGTGTCTCTTCCTCCATTTCCCCATTCATACACGGTGGACGGCAAAACAAACTCTCCTCGTCCGAAATCGATGTAGGCTTATATTTTAAATTGGGGCTGATGTTTAACTTCCATCTGACGTGACAAAACCGCCCTACCTGTCGAACTTCGTTCATACACCGTGGGCGCCAACCGTAGGCGGCAAAACACCCTCTCCTCGTCCCAAATCGATGTAGGCTAATATTTTAAATAGGGGCAGATGTGTAACTTCCATCAGACGTGACACAACCGCCCTACCTGTCAGCCCCGTCCATATACCGTGGGCGCCAACCGTGGGCGTCAAAACACCCTCTCCTCGCAAGAAATAGTTACCGGCAAATATTTGGGAGATGCGAGATTACCGTCCTATCCCCAACCGACGCGATGTCCGAAATTTTAAATGGGGGATAAGTTCGTAACTTTCCCCCATTTCAGAGAAGCGCGTCCCAAAGTTTGAGATCCCCCCTCCATTTCCGCATTCATACACCATCGGCGGCACGACAACCTCCGCACTCCGGCCAGCCTCCTCCGTCCACCACCCCATCCTCCACCTTATGGAGCCGCTACCCCTACCCCATCGTCCATCGCAAGAGATGGACGCCTCTCATCCACGGTGCTGGACCAGATCCTTTCATCGCCTCCTCTCGCTTCATCGGCGCGTCGTCCACCTTGTCGTTGCCGCTCCTATGACCGCCTCGCCCACGGCAATAGGATATATCCCGACCCGCCGTCTCGCCGCCTAAAGTCTTCTTCCCCGCCGCCGACAGCCATCGCACCGCAAAGACCTCAACGACAAGATAGGCCTACACGGCATCGCAAGAGAGGTGGTACTCTTCCATATGTGCTTAAGTTATTGATCTCACCCGGAAAATAGATCGTAATTTGTTTACTGTACTTTTCTTGTCCGTACCAAATCGTAGTGGCTAGTTGAAAGCAAACATTGGTTGCAAAGTAGCTTTGTCCGATTTGCACCTTCACATCCGCCATGGCATAGGCACTATACTCGTAAAGCTTATGGTTTCCCCCCTTTATATTCACTACCATCATCGTAGGTTCTTCGTGTCGTGCTAGCACTGCTCCTCAAGACCTCAACCCAAAGCTTACGTGTTGAAATACGAATCTGATATGATGCTCATATCACTAAAACAGAGAACGTTTAATTGGTCACCCAATGTTCCTATATTCGCTTCAAAAAGCATGTGCGCCACCCAATCGTCCAAAGCTAGTTCTACTTTCCTGATTTTTCTCTTGATGCTTAGGGTTTTCCCCTTTTATCTACTCTACTATGATCTGCATAGGTGCTTTCCGTCGTACTAGCATTACTCCACCCTTTAAGCTAAACAACACAACACTCAGAATTCGAAAGCTTAGTTGTTCAAATATGATTGTGATATGATACCGATATTAGTTAACCGACACATTTAATTGGTTAGCTAAAGGTCCCACTTGAGTTTCCAAATGCATGTCGCGACATATAGAGAGACAAAGATAATTGCATTTCTTTGTCACTTGTTGACCGTACTTTCTTGTCCATACCAAATCTTAGTTGTTATTTCAAAGCAAACATCGGTTGCTAACTACCCTTTGCGCGGTTTGCGACTTCAGATCTGCCATCCCAATCGCCACGGTCAACATCAGTACTCATCATGCTTATGTTTTCCCATTTTATGATGACCACAATCAGCCCTCGTGGTTCGTGGTCGTAATAGCACTGCTCCACCCATCGAGCTAAACAAGCTTAGTTGTACAAATTCATATCTGATATTATTGCTGATATTAGTAAAACCGAGAGATGTTTAATCGGTTAGCTAAATGTTCCTACTTTAGTTTCGAAATGCATGTGAGCCACATATGGAGAGACCGGAAAGAATAGTATTTCTCTGTGCGCTCTGGTACATCATGGGTGGCCAACCGACATTGTATTAAAAGACTTGTAATATCTTCAATCTGCTTGCTCTTCTACTCTTCTTTAAGATGATACTCTTCTCTTGATTATTTGAGGTCGTGTCGAGTTGTTCTCCTTAGTATATTTTCAATCACAGTCAGTCGACTTGTTCTTCTTTACTATATGTTGAAGCTATCATCTGCGAAGTGTCATCACTTCGAGCTCTCATATTTTGAGTAGTAGGCCACATTATATTAATGCACACAACAAATTACAGCATGCACGGCATCTTTTAAAAGAATTGCGGAGATAGCACAAAGGGTTTACAGGAGGCAATATTGGATTAGAATCACTTCGCATTACAAAGAAAATCTCACTTGTTTTTATGTTTTCATGCATGTCGATATTGAACATTATCAAAATGAATATGAGAATGGGCGACGAGAGGAATATTATGAACGATCCACTGGCTAACAAACTTGGCATGGTGCAGGATGGCCTATCTTATTCACCCATCAAGGTGCTTGCTCTAACTTTGCAAAGTTGTATTGGTCGCACATATTTTGCTTCTGACATCTTGCATTACTTCTACTTTGTTACACCATCTCGCTTAGTTTAAGCATCATATATGAGTATATGCCATACCTATCCATTTTCTCAGACCTATTTCATGTGTCGTCACAATATGTTTTTCCAGTCAAATGTTGTTCTTTTGTAATAGATGTCCAAAAGGAAGAGGGTGAGTGAAGATCCTCAAGGAGTACAACTAGGTATTTGGAAAAGGTAGTGATACCTATTAAATCAGATACATCAAGAGCCACGAAAACACAGGCCCAACTGCATTTCACACTTTACCCCTACTCAAAGGGCCAAACCCCTATTAGAACTGCTGGAGCCCAGCGTCAGTAATCGTTTATGATATCAATTCAAAATTTGAACTCCTAAATTTTTGCTTGTGCCTTACCGTCTCTCTTGTATGAAAACTAATTTCAGATGAATCTCCTTGCTCAAAGGATCATACGATCTCAATACAATAATGGGCTCTGCAGTGCTCGTGTCAGTACCTCGCTCCCGTGTGCCTTGTAATGCTGTGCTTAATTAATTGCTATTTGATTATGTATCATCACCGCACCGAAGCTTCATTATCCTCTGTTTCTTCCAATATTATTTGATCTATATTTACTCTTTGCAAAATGTAGAATAATGGCAACGCTTATAAAGAATTTTCTTTAGGGAATTTATTGAATTATCCTTCCATCAACATGGAGAAGGGCTTTGTCCAGCCCGTGTTAACATGTAATGTAAGTTCATCCTTCTCAAGCCTTCAAACTTTGTTCTAGTATAGATTAGGATAGGCATCATTTCCTCCACCGCTGTTTGCTTTGTCTGTTTACATCTGATTGGATGTTTGCAACAACTACCAGTTTTAAATTGTAGTTGTAAAAACATGTTCCTTATGCAGAACAGATCCATTTATTTGCTTATACAATTGTGAAACCTGTTACGTGTCTCCTTGTTTCTCTTTCAGACTCGCATCTCTTACGCCAGGCAGAACTTTAGGGAAGATAGTGAGCCAAACCATCTTGAGGACAGCGAGATGACCCCAAGGTCCTGTCTTGATGAAGACAGTGAGTTGAAGCTACTCACCAGCAGGTGTGAGACAACCTCTATGCAGCCGCCGCTTAATCAGTTCGACTTCTTCTGGCCTCAACTTAAAGCAAAAGGCTTGCTTCATTTCAGCTCCGACTTGAAGTCAAAGATGCAATGAAGATGTCGAGGACTGCCGTCGCACCATCATGCCTTAAATCTAGTGTTGATGCATATATCATTGACATAATCGAGGTCTACTCACTTCTTCACTGTTTGGGGGCCCCGACTGCCGTGCCTAGTGCCTTCCGAAGTGCTCTCAGTTTTGTATATTCTTTTGTCGGCGTGTTTATTTGCACTGGTGGCGAACTTTGATGCCCAGTGGATGTAACATGTGTGATAGCCGTGATAGCCTAGCGTAAGTTGCTTGCTTATTTATTTCCTTGTTGTCTTGTTTATTTGTTTGCTTCTAGTCATTGCAATTATTTTTCCGCGGTTTGCTAGTGGCTGCAATAACCTATTTTTTAAAACTAGGCCACAATAACCATGGGCTAACATTTACTGTAGTGACACTGGGCCTCCTACGGGCCGTAGAAATAGTGGGCCTTCTACGGTCAGAGAAACAAATGGGCCTTCTACGGGTCGTAGAAACAATGGGCCTTCTACAGCCGTATCATCAATGGGACTTATACGGGCAAGATGATCGATGGCCAAACATGGGCCAAGAATGCATCGCATTATGGCCGTAAACGGGCTAGAGTTGGAATCATCCATTCATGGGTCGACCATAACGGGCCATCGTTAATAGGCCGTGTTGATGACGCCATGAAAACGGCCCAACGTGACAACGGACCACAAACGGGTCGATCAGCAACCACGGGCTGAATTTGGCCCACAAGAAGAAAATGACAAGTAATAGGCCGTAAGTAAACGAATCGCCGGAAATGAGCCCAAGAATAAATGGGCTACGAGAAGGCCGAAGATAACATGGTGAAACGCCCAACGGAATAACGGGCCGTTAATGGGTATAAAATGATACACTTTGTTCATTACGGGCCGATTTCACCACGGGCCGTTAATGGGTGTAAAGTGATACACTGTTCATTACGGGCCAGTTTCACCACGGGCCTTAATAGGCCAAGAGTTACATAGGGCCTCATATGGGCCGAAAGACATCATGGGCCATACATGGGCCAAAAGTGAAAACGGGATGGAATCATATTGGGTGGCCCAGATGACGCTACTGGGCCTAATTCGGATAGGGCTAACGGGCCTTGGGTTAGCGGGCTGTAAATGGGCTATATGCGAACAGGCCGTTAACATGCTTTACATGGGCCGGCCCGCCACCTTTTGACCAAGTCAAACGGGCCGGCCTTTTCACAGGAATGGGCCTCTGTTGGGCCGTACACGTGTCGACGTATCATAGGCGCTCATCTCGACCCATCGACGAGCCGACATGTTTCGTCGGCCAATCAGAATTTTACACGTGGAAATTTCCCATTGGTCGGGGCTGTTAACGGGTTATCGGATCCAAAATCTGACCCGATAGCTTAACGGCGTTCCGTTACGGTGGATGCCACGTGTCGGTCACCCTTGACGAAAGCACTTCTATGACGCGCGATTTATCGTCATGGAAGTGGACACTTCCGTGATGATAATTTTGGTAATGTCATGGAACACTTCTACGACAACACATGTATGACTATCTTGATTCTGTCATAAATTTGTCATGGATGTACATGCATGACAAAAAACGCGACCTACTGTGACCAACACGTATCATCACAGAAGTGTATTTTTTGTAGTGGTTGATGATGACAACGGCGACGGATTCCCCTCTCCGGAGCCCCGAACGGACTCCAGATCAGCCCTCCCGAGAGGTTTTAGGGCTTAGCGGTGGCTCCGTATTGTAAAACACGATGAATCCTTCTCTCTGATTTTTTTCTCCCCGAACAGGAATATATGGAGTTGGAGTTGAGGTCGGTGGAGCTCTAGCGGGCCCACGAGGCAGGGGGCGCGCCCAGGGTGGCAGGCGCGCGCCCCCACCCTCGTGGCAAGGGTGTGGGCCCCCTGACCTTGATTCTTTCGCCAATATTTTTAATATTTTCCAAAAATAAGCTCCGTGGAGTTTCAGGTCATTCCGAGAACTTTTGTTTCTGCACATAAATAACACCATGGCAATTCTGCAATAAAATACCATCCGGGTTAGTTCCATTCAAATCATGTAAGTTAGAGTCCATAACAAGGGCATAAGTGTTTGGAAAAGTAGATACGATGGAGATGTATCAGTTTCCTAACCATGGCCATGTGTTGTCGTTTGATAACGGGATCACATCATTAGGAGAATGATGTGATGGACAAGACCCATCTATTAGCTTAGCGTAATGATTGTTTAGTTTTATTGCTATTGCTTTCTTCATGTCAAATACATATTCCTTTGACTATGAGATTATGCAACTCCCGGATACCGAAGGAATGCCTTGTGTGCTATCAAACGTCACAACGTAACTGGGTGATTATAAAGATGCTCTACAGGTATCTCCAAAGGTGTTTGTTGTGTTGGCATAGATCGAGATTAAGATTTGTCACTTCAAGTATCGGAGAGGTATCTCTGGGCTCTCTCGGTAATACACATCATAAGCTTGCAAGTAAACGAGTAAGGAGTTAGTCACGAGGTGATGTATTACGGAATGAGTAAAGAGACTTGTTGGTAACGAGATTGAACTAGGTATGAAGATATCGACGATCAAATCTCGGGCAAGTAACATACCGATGGACAGAGGGAATTATGTATGTTGTCATAACGGTTCAACCGATAAAGATCTTCGTAGAATATGTAGGAGCCAATATAGGCATCCAGGTTCCGCTATTGGTTATTGACCGGAGAGGTGTCTCGGTCATGTCTACATAGTTCTCGAACCCGTAGGGTACGCACGCTTAACGTTCGATGACGATATAGTATTATATGAGTTATGTGATTTGGTGACTGTTGGGGATATAAATATTAGGTGTAACCCTCCAAGGAGGGGCCGGGTTATACCTATGGCGACTCACAAGACAAAGCCCATGAAGGAGTCGAAGATGGCGGTTCATGAGGACGACTTATGAAGAGCCCAAGGCCCAAAGGCGGCTTAAGGCCCGTAGGTGTAAACCTCCATATATGCATGACTTGTATCATAAGGCAATTGTAATTGGTCACCGAGCCGGACACGTTTATGACCCGGCCAAGACTCTGTAAGCCACCGGGCGTCAACCTGTGTATATAAAGGGACGACCCCGCAGCAACTAAAGGGCAAGAAAGAACATATCGAAAGCCAGGCAAAGCGAAAACTGGAATCGAAACCCTAGCAATACCACCTCAAACTGGATTAGGCGTTTACCTTCACCGCAAGGGGCCGAACCAGTATAAACTCCTCGTGTCCTTTGTCCTGTTTTAACCCCTCTAATCTAACCTGGTGCGATGGCTCCACGACTAAGTCCTCACACTAGGACATCTGCCATGCTAAACCCACGATAGTTGGCGCCAACCATGGGGCCAGCGCACGGTGGTTTCGACGCAATGCCACAATTATGGTCACTTGGGGGCTTCCTGGTTGTATTCGAACCATAGCTGTGAATATCCCTCTTGATCGGCGCAATGCCACAATTATGGTCACTTGGGGGCTTCCTGGTCGTATTCGAACCATAGCTGTGAATATCCCTCTTGATCGGCGCAATGCCACAATTATGGTCACTTGGGGGCTTCCTGGTCGTATTCGAACCGTAGTTGTGAATATCCCTCTTAATCGGCGCAATGCCACAATTACGGTTATTTGGGGGCTTCCTGGTCGTATTCGACTCATAGCTGTAAAACACCCCTTTTAACCGGCTCAATACTAACACTTATGGACTTTGAATATTTTTCTTGGTCCGGCTTATATTTGGCTTGGCGGACTTTAAAGGCCTTGTTTTCTTGCTTGATTTTTGGAACATTTTTTGGATTTATCTTTATGTATGATTTAACAATGATTCAGGCCATGTAGCCTCACTTATTACAGCTCATATCTGACAACATCCAAGGTTCATGATAACCCGGCCTAGCTTTCGACGATATGTCGCCAACAGACGATGATATTAAGTGCTTGGGAGTTCTGTCTTCTACGTTTTGGGTTATCACCCTAACTGCTTTGATATGGTAAGTCGACAGTGTTTAAATTCATATCACAGGTATTGGTAATTTTTATATATTCAATCATGATTAAACCGGCCCTGGCTATGACCTATTTTGGTTGCCAGCGGTTTATATAGGGTATTATGACCCGCCCCGCAGTAAACCGCCGGGGTACTTGTGCTTTACTTGTGTGCAGGTTAATGATAAATCTCCTCTGCATAAGTCAACATTGTCACAACTATCACAAGATAGCTTTTCAAATGGCAGGTCAAGGTGTTGTCCAAGACAAACGTGAACGATGGCACAACAGACCAAAGTCGTACTAGCCTATTACATGCCTCAATGAGCCTAAAGGATCAAGTGTTTTCATAAGTTCAAATGTTTGAGCCGCCCAACGGATCGCTCTTCCTGGTCTTGATGATTTGAAGCTTCTGGGTCATCCTTTTCCAGTTCTTCGTCCTCCACCGTCTGAAAATTTGGTGATGTCCAATCGATGCCAGATAAAGCCTGAAATTCAGCCTCATCATCTATAATTTCAAACGGCTCAACTTCAGGGGCAAAAGTATGCTTACGGATTGGGGGGATTAGATCCATCACTTTATAAGCCGGCGTCGGCACCTTCTGGTTTTCCAGGCTGTAAGCCGGATGGTATTTAGACAGGTCCGTTTCATTGGCAATAAGACTGGCCTGAGGACGTATCTCTTTTACGCAGGCAGCGAAGTCTTTTTGCTCAAATGAAGTGCCGTCTTCTTTCAAGCTTGGATATCCAGTAGCTACCTCAGACGGGTCTAGCTCTGGTAACCATGCCTTGGTCCGGCTCAAAGCCATCACAGCACCGGCTCTTGCAGACGACCGCTTCATCTCATCCATCCTAGCAGGCAACACAGAAAGCTTTTTCAAGACATCTCCCAAGAGAGTAGGTGCTTGATTAGTTGGAGAAACTGTAGCCAGTGCACGCTGAGATCCAGTGCATAGTTGTTCAACCAGAGTGTAAACAACTTTGAGGTTTACAAGCATAGCTTGGTCAAGATTGCTACTCCTGGGACCTGAGTAAATCATAGATTGGTTAGAGGCGGTTTACGCTATCAAGGAAAAGGTTACTTTTGATGCTTAAGAAGGTGACTCACCAAAGATAGCAGAAACCATCCGGGATACATGGTGTTTTAAACCGGTGAGCTCAGTGGTCACCTCTTGAAGAGCCGCCTCTGCCTTTTCAGCTTGCTGCGTCAACGCAGTCTTTTCTTCAGCCCAAGTGTTTCTCTCCGCCTCAAAACTGGTCTTCAGCTTTTCTGCTTCACTTATGCTAAACTGGAATTTGGATTCCGCTTTCCGGGTCTCAGATTCCTAATTCTCCAGCCGGGTCTTTGCATCAGCCAGTTTTGATTCAAGTTCAGCAGTGGCGGCCTGTATGAAGCACAGAATTGTCAACACATTCATATCAGGGATACAGGAGTATAAGTCCCAAGTCTTCTGCAAGCAACAATACTTGGCACTTGGGGGCTAATTCCTCTCGAAACATTCTTCATGCAAACGACTCATATCAGTAAAGTCCCAAGCACCTTGCAAGCAAGAGTACTTGGCACTTGGGGGCTAATGCATATCGCTTGTGTCTCTTTTTACTGTGATGACCCGGTTGTGTTGTAAACAATCAAAACCGGCTCATGGGGGCTACACAGATAAGCTCTCTTTAATAAACAATAATAAACAGGGCCGGCTCATTCATGCTGATTAAATCGGCCCTTGGGGACTACGGATGCAATACTAATTATTTAAATCAGGTTTACCTTTAATAGTGAAAGCCGGCCTTGGAAGAATTCTACTACATATGCTTATGGATTATTCGAAGTCTACAGCATATTCAATCTTATCATGCCCAGTCGGCTTAGGGGCTGGCAAGATGTGCATAACTTATTAAAGCCGGAATTCATACCTCATATTTCTGGTGCGTCTGTTTCACCAGATCAATCTCAAGATCGTGACTGGAATGTATTTGGTTGAGGTAGCCAGAGAGTAGTTCACTACCACTCAATTGAGAATAATGGGCGACATTAGGTTAAGCTCCGTCTCGGAACTGCCGTGGGTTTAGGAGTAAAGCATCCCGAGGTTGGCGCATCTCGTTGGATGTGGAGAAGCATTGGGAACCCCAATATCTTTCTTCGGAGCAGTTTCTTTTCCCGTCCCCTTGCCCCGGCATAGCGCTTCGCTTCTGGTTCTTCGGAGGAATCAACTGACTTCTCCCTTCTTCATTGAAATCCCACTTACCGCTTTTCAATGAATTCTTGTTTAGCGGAATGTTTGGCCAAGACAGTTGGATTTGCCGATTCAGTAAAACCGGTGCCAGTGATCATAACGTCATTGGTGTGAGTTTCTGACGGCTTGAGTGGGCTTGATGACTTAGTATTCAAAGGATTAAGTTTTGTTTGATCGTCAGAGTGGTCAGGGATTTCTGGTGGGATGTCATGAACAGGTTCTTCCGGTTGTTTCTCAGAAACATCTGAGGCTGGGACTTGCTGCTTCGGTTCGTGGACCTTAGGATCTTCAACTGGCTTGGTCACCTTCACCTTCTTACTAGGTTTTGCTTGGCCACTGCATGAGTTATGATAAGTCAGTACAAATTTAAGACCATAAGGAGGTAGAAGATAAAGAAATTGTTATTACCCAGGGGCGGTCTTGAAAGCTGGTAATTGCGTCTGTGATGAATCGCCAGAGGAAGAGCGAGAAATCTCCTGGTAATTTGAATCAGAAGAATTAAGTAGCTGGCGAATGAGACCCGCCAGCGGATTAAAAGAGTAAGTTTGGAAGGACCTCGTTTGGACGTTTCCGACGAGCCAGAGTATTTGGTAAATCGGAGGATAATTCTTCACCTCCACTATTCCGAGTCTGTCGCCGGTTCTCGTGCTACTGTTGCTTCAAAAGAAAGTGAGGATCCAAATGAGCTAAGGGGTGTGAAAACCTTACTTTCCGGGTAACTCGTCGAAATTTCTGTCTTGGCAAAGGCTCTGAGTCGGAGGAAATAATCATTACCTCTCACTACAAAAAAAAAGACACATCCGTGACATTTTGGCCCGAACGAATTTTTTTCTGTCATACATATGACACTTCTATGACGACAATTGTGACAAAACCTGGTATCATCATAGATGTGGTGGGCTCCTACTTCTATGACAAAAAATTATGACAGAAAATGGGCTTTTCGTCTTGGGCGGGCCGAAGACGCAGCTGCATGACATTCTTTGGGCCGTCCATGACGGAAAAAACCGTGGTAGAAGCGAGGGGGAGGAAAATTTCGAGGAGTTGCCGTTTACGGTGGGAGATCGGGGGCCGAGCGATCGCTGCTTTCTCTCGTGACGTGACGCTGCTGTGCGAGGCATTGGCTCTAATCGAACCCGAAGCGAGGCGTTGGGCTCTAATCAACCCGGCGACAGACTGCAGTTATGCATTATCGAACCCGAGCGATCGATCGATGGCTGTTAACTGGACCCGATGGAGCGATTCCTTCGCTACTGCTGCTAACTAAAGCCGATCGATGCTGCCTCTGGGATGAACAGTGAGCATTGAGGGGGGGGGGTTTGGATGAACAGTGAGCGGTGACGTTGCCTCTGGATGAACAGGAACCCGTGGTGTGGAGGGCTGGATGAACAGTAGACGGTGGAGGGGTGGCCGTGGAGGGGTGGTTAAACAGGACCTCGTGGTGTGGAGGGCTGGATGAACAGTAGATGGTGGAGGGGTGCCTGTGGAAGGGTGGTTGAACAGTAGCCGGTGGGGTAGCACGCGGTGGAGGCTGGATGAACAGGAGCCCGTGGAGGCTGGAGGAGGTCGACGGTAGCCCATGGAGGCTGGAGGAGGTCGACGGTGGAGATGAACAGTATCCCGTGGACTCCCGTTTTGCGTTACGCCACACCCCTCCCGATGAATAGGACCCCCGTTTCGACCGTAGCTCTCCAACACTAGTCCGTTTCGTCCATTTTGCGGTACGCCACACCCCTCCCGATCAATAGGACCCCCGTATCGACCGTAGGAGGTCCGCTTCCTCCGCTTTTGCAGACGCCACACCCTCCCGATCAACAGACCCCGTTTGACCGTAGGAGGTCCGCTTCCTCCGCTTTTGTGGTATGCCGGACCCTCCCGATGAACAGGATCCCGTTTGAATGTGGCCGGTCGAACACAAGGCCGCTTCTCCGCCAGCGGTACGCCAGCCTCGCTTCCATCGCCTGTTCCGGCCCAAGCCCTCCAGATGAACACGACCACACATTCCGCTTCGACCAGCCGGTTTGGCTCCCCATGAACACGACGACGACGCTGTTTCTCCGTTCGACCCAGCCATGTACACGAGCCCTCGCCAGACGTGTCTTGTGATGGCGTTCAAGACCCCGCCAGATGTACACACGCGTGGTCAGATTTTATTTCTTGCACCGGCGTCAGACATACGCGTGTACATGCTACATGCGCGCCTCTACTACGACATCGCAGCGCCTCTACAACGACCAAGATGTACGTATCGTTCACGACCAGAATGACAACGCTACGCACGCTTGACCAGGTGGGTCCCGACCGCCGTGCACTTCCTTGCTGCGAAGATGTAGCCGGTGGGTCCCAGCAGTCGAGGGCGAATCGCTTTGGGTTTTTGCGGACGCACTTCCTTGCGTGCGAAGATGTAGCCGGTGGGTCCCAGCAGACAGTGGGGAATGTTTTTTCACGAAATCAAGTGGCCCGTCCAAAGGGTCCCCGTCGGTGGATGAATAATTATTTTATGCGGCGTAATAAGGAGGCACTTCCTTGCTTGTGGCCGTGGACCCGGTATCGACCTCTCCACGTCAGATCCATGTCGGTGTCAAACCGGCGGATCTCGGTAGGGGTCCCGAACTATGCGTCTAGGCGGATGGTAACAGGAGACAAGGGACACGATGTTTTTACCCGAGTTCGGGCCCTCTTGATGGAGGTAAAACCCTACTCCAGCTTGATTAATATTGATGATATGGGTAGTACAAGAGTGGATCTACCACGAGATCAGAGAGGCTAAACCCTAGAAGCTAGCCTATGGTATGATTGTTGTTCGTCCTACGGACTAAAACCCTCCGGTTTATATAGACACCAGATAGGGTTAGGGTTACAGTAGTCGGTTACAATGGTAGGAGATCTACATATCCATATCGCCAAGCTTGCCTTCCACGCCAAGGAAAGTCCCATCCGGACACGAGACGAAGTCTTCAATCTTGTATCTTCATAGTCCAGGAGTCCGGCCAACGGTGATAGTTCGGCTATCCGGACACCCCCTAATCCAGGACTCCCTCAGTAGTCCCCGAACCAGGCTTCAATGGCGATGAGTCCGGCGCGTAGATTGTCTTCGGCATTATGCGGGTTCTTCTCCAAATTCCATATAATTGTCGAATAGTGTCCGGCTTCGATAAATGCTGCGCGCCCTTGGCTTCCACGCCCAATAATGGCCATCTTCCACGTGTTGAATGAATGCGAAAAGCCAGGGTATTTTTACACTTATCCCCCTAGCTGCGCAAATGAGCTGTCTATAAAAGGGACGAGGATCTAGATCCGAGTCACACCATGCTCCCTCCGCGAGCTTTCATCGGAGCGCCTCTGACAAAAATCCATTCCATCATGGACAGTCGACGCGGCTCCTCCTCTCTCGCCCCCTCGGCCTGGGAATTGGGAGAGATGCTCAGCCCCACATAGCGAGCTAGTGACACTCCAAACCAAGGGATTCCTTCCCCCGGCCTTCATGGTTCCGATTCGAGCCGGACTCGCTAGCTATAAGGGCGGAAAGCAAGCGGAGAGTGCCCCCGATCCCTCCAAAGGAGAGCGGGTATGCTTTGTCTCTTATCTAGTAAGAGGACTCGGATTTCCAATTCATCCGTTTCTCCGGGGGCTCTTGGAGTTCTACGGCCTCCAGTTGCACCACCTTACGCCTGCCTCCATTTTGCACATCGCGGGCTTCATGGCCCTTTGCGAACTGTTCTTGGGTGTGGAGGCTCATTTTGCGCTGTGGAAGAGATTATTCTGCCTTGTACCCCGTTCTCATGAGGGGTCAATATATCAAGTGGGCGGAGCCGAGCTATGGCGCATCGCCGGGACCGGATATCTATCCGGAACCCCAAAGAAGGCGTCCGAAGACTGGCCTTCGAAATGGTTTTATATAGAAGACGTCCCACTGCCGGATCCTGTTCGGATCGGTCTCCCGGAATTCAGCAATGCTCCTTTGAGAAAACACCTGAGTTGGCGCCCGCGGAGCTCCCAGAGGGAAGACGACAGGGACGTCCTTTACCAGATGAGCCGAATAAGATTGTTAGCTCATTCCGGACTGACCATGATCGGTGTCATGGCCACATGTATTATCTTGAGGTGCAGCCGCTCCGAGATAGGGGCCACCCCATGTGGGATTTCAACGGGGAGGACGATGCCACCCGTCATGGCCGTAAGGGGCCGGATCGGTCACCGATCTGGTGAAGATCTTGTCCGCTGTACATAAGGGAGAAGAGGAGGATTTTATCCGCGTCCGGTCCATTGAACGGATTTTCTATGAACAATCCTCGAAGCTGGGTAGCGGACATTTCTTTTTTGCACATCCGATCCGTATTCCCATGGTTAGGTATCTCATTTTGTGATTTTGACGCAAGAACTGCGCCAGGCCGTAAAAGACATAAACAGCCCGCCTCCACAACCCCAGGATCCGGAACGGCTCCTCGATCCGGCCTCCCAAGAGGATCCGGACATATTGGTGGAGCTGATTGATGGGGTATTTCACCAACTGAGCATTGATAACGCCTTGGTTGCCATTACGGCTGATTGCCCCGGAATACTTCCAGCTTCACAGGTAACTGAGACCGAGGTCCCAATACTCTGATAATGACCCTTCCATGCTTATTTTTGATCACCGTATACCAATGGTGTTTCGCAGAGGGTTCCTTCGAGGCAGGAGGCCGAGCCCGCGACGGCTAGCCAACAAGGGGCAGCACGGCCCCGCGGGCTAAAAAGAAGTGTGGTCCGGATCGAAACACCGCCGCAACGGTATGGCGCGTCACCATATTCCCAGGATTGATTCCTGGAAGGCGTACTAACGCTGGTGCTCTTTTCAGGAAATAGAGTGCTCGATGGACTGTGTCCGGAGAGGTTGCCAATCGAGCCTCCGCCAGCCAGGCTCCAAAGCCGGGTCCAGAAGCGGAGGCGAGCACGAGGCATGCGTCGGATGCTCCTCCGACAGAGGATGCCGACAGATTGTCCGCCACCAACTCCGAGGTGGAGAGCGCCATGAATCACAGCGCCACGGACAGTTCTTCGTGACGACATGTTTCTCCCAAGAGGCATTGAATGCCTTCAATTCGAGATGCGCACATCCGTGCCGCTCAAGATGGTCTAGCCAGAGCCATGGAGCAAGTATGTAAAGGACATACGGGTGAGGAAATTTGACGGTTATATATGCCAAGTAGCCCCGAGACTTAAAATAGTTAGAATAACTGATTTAAGGATCATTTGTTATGCAGGATCTTACAAAAAGAATACCCGATCGTCCCGGAGCTTGAAGAATGCAAGGCCCAACTTGAGGCCGCACTAGGTGCTACAGGGGGAGCCACAGAGACCCCCTCTGGTAATATATGCTTCAAAAGATAAGTAGTTTGTGAAGTGCAGCGTGTGTGTAAATCTGACAGTAATATTGCAGATGGCGCCGGACTAGATCCGGACAAGCAACAGCTCTTGCGCCGATTGAAGGCCGGAGAGAATGTGCGTACAAGGGTGAGGCAAGAGAAAAATAATCTCCAAGATGCCAACACCCAGCTGGGTGAGGAACTAAAGGATGTTCGTGCCCAGCTGTCTGACTCCGTGAAGGAGAATCGGCGACTTCGTCGTGGCATTTATAGTAAGTGCTTGGCGAACTTTGAAAAAGAGTTCGGCGATGAAGTCAATTAACAGAGTTATGTCTCGTAGGTATGCTCACGGTCGCCCCTGCGGAGAAATGCCCGGTTCTACGGGTGACCTTCTTCCCGAGCTATTGCAACTGCACGAACAAGTTCGGCAGGTGATGAAAGGCGTTGCCCAGGCCTTGTGGCCATCTATCTCCCTGCCCGAAGGCTTGGAGAGCTTGCAGAGAAGCTTCAGGGAGCACGGCGGCGCTTCTGACTATGGAAGATATCGGCCTGTCGTCAAGGCGCCAGGGAGGCCTGGGCCCTGGTGAAGATGCGGTACACGGCGGACCCAAACCACATGGCCGAGGTCGGACTGTGGGGCCCGACGGGAAGGAGATCCTGTGAGCTTAGTGTACGGCCAAGTAGAGTTGGCCGCAAAGTATTCCAGCAGGATCAGTAAACTAGACAGCCTATTAGATGGCATTGAAGAGGAATACAATCAGTCAATTTGACTATGTAATTGAAAATGACATGTAAAATGCCTTCTAGCCGGATTGTAGATCGTTTGTCGTAGCGGACCTTTTCGCTTCAACCTTGGGACCCAATAGTCCGGAGTGTGTCCGAATACCCTCGCGGTTATGTAAAAACCGGGGCCTGCGTGGAGACCAGGCATAGGGGTCATGATTGCTTTATCAAACAAGTTCCCAACTAGTTATGTTATATTACATGGATAGTAAGAAACATCTTCCAGGGAGAATAGTTCCGTTAGGGGTTCCTTTCTCTGGGAGGCATGCCCTAAAGTGCATGTCCGAACTGCGAAAAAAGCAGAAAAGCATCTGGGGGCAGATAAATGAAAAATAAAAAATCATCTTTTAGTTCACTGACCGAATATTCCCTTAAGAACGCTAGCTTTCGGCTTCACCCAGCCTGAGGTACACGTCCGGCTGACCCGGCGGTAACAATCGCAGAGGTGCTCCCTTTACCACCTAGCCGAACAATCGGGAACGTAGGGGTAAGCACTGGAGCCAGGCAACCCAGCTTGGCCAAAACTTAAGTCATATCGATGCATATAATGGTGAATAAAAGGTACATGCAGAAGTGTGACACATGTGTTGGGCATAATGCCCGTATAAATAAGCTTATGTTAAAGAAGCCCCTAGGTATAATGAGCGCGGATAGCGCGTCAAGTGTGTGCGAACAATGCGCAAACGATCCTTTAACGGCTTCGGAAAAAAGGAGGGAGAAGGAGAGAAATAAAAGACATCTTAAAGTATAAAATATAGACGGAGGAAGGAGACGAACTCAGAATCCGGCGCTAGGCGTAGAATCTTTGGAGACGGGCTGCGTTCCATGGGTTCAGCTCGAGTCGGTTATCCGATGCGTTTCGCAGACGGTACGCTCCGCCGGTCAGGACTTGGTCGATGATGAAGGGACCCTCCCATTTGGGCTTGAGTTTGTCCTTTTTCTTGTCCGGCGGGCGTAGAACTAGTTCGCCAACATTGTAAGCTTTGGCCCGTACTTCCCTGCTTTGATATCTTTGAGCCTGCTGTTGATAGAATGCGGAATGAGGTTTTGCCACATCACGCTCCTCCTCCAAGGCGTCCAAGCTGTCCTGCCGATCGAGCTCGACTTCTCTTTCTTCGTACATGCGCACGCGAGGTGAGTCATGAATTATGTCGCAGGGCAAACTGCCTCTGCGCTGTATACCATAAAAAATGGTGTGAATCCGATGAGTGCGATTCAGCGTGGTCCGCAGCCCCCGTAGTACTGAGTCGAGCTCCTCTACCCAAAGGTCGTGTTAGATTCCTTGAGGGACCGCACTAGCCTGGGTTTAATGCCGCTCATGATTAGACTGTTTGCTCGCTTGACTTGACCGTTAGTTTGGGGTGATAGGCTGCGTAGTCGAGCTTGATGCCCATGTTTTTGCACGAGTTTGACCTCGTCGGCCATGAAGTTCGTGCCATTATCGGTGATGATGCTATGGGGACGCCATAACCGTGTACTACCCCGATATGAAGTCTATCATCGTCCGGATTCGCCGTCTTTACAGAACTTGGCCTCTATCCATTTGGTGAATTTATCCACCATGACCAATAGGTATTTTTGCTTGTGGGTTCCTCCTTTAAGGGTCCAACCATGTCAAGCCCCAGGACATGAAGGGCGGGTGATGGGTATAGTTTTGAGGCGGTGGGTGGCATGTGGCTTTGATTAGCAAAGAGCTGGCAACCGACGCATCATTGGACTAAGTCCTGAGCATCTGCCCGGGCCGTCGGCTAATAAAATCCTGTACGGAAGGCCTTGCCTACAAGGGCCTATTCTGCGGCATGGTGCCCACCGAGTCCAGCATGAATTTCAGCCAGGAGATTCCGCCCTTCCTCTTCTGAGATACACCTTTGAAGGACTCCGGTTGTGCTTTTCTTATAAAGCTCTCCCTCATGGACCTTATAGGCTTTAGACCGCCACACTATGCAGCGGGCCTCGTTTTGGTCCTCGGGAAGTTCCTGCCTAGTTAGGTAGGATAGGAATGGTTCTGTCGACGGGGCGATGACTGCCATTATTGCGTGGGCTGATGGTGTTATTTCGTTGGCGAGACCACCAACTATGTCGGAATGTTCGGTGTGGGGCAGTGTGGTTCGGTCCGGGTTGTTATTTCCGGACTCTCCCTCCCATAGTACGGATGGCTTGAAAAGCCTCTCTAGGAAGATGTTGGGGGGAGACGGCATCGCGCTTTGCACCAATGAATGCCAACACGTCTGCTGCCTGGTTGTTATCCCGGGCTATATGGTGAAATTCGAGCCCCTCAAACCGAGCTGACATTTTTAGGACGGCATTGCGATAAGCTGCCATTTTCGGATCCTTGGCATCAAAGTCCCCATTTATTTGGGATATCGCGAGGTTCGAATCCCCGCACACCTCTAGGCGTTGAATGCCCATGGAGACTGCCATCCGGAGACCATGTAGAAGGGCCTCGTATTCGGCTGCGTTGTTGGAGTCCGTGTACATTATTTGAAGTACGTATTGGACTGTATCTCCAGTTGGGGACGTCAGAACGACGCCAACCCCCAGGCCGGCCAACATTTTGGAGCCGTCGAAGTGCATGATCCAGTTGGAATATGCGCCGTACTCTTTAGGGAGTTCGGCTTCATCCATTCGCGATGAAGTCAGCCAAAACTTGCGACTTAATAGCTCACCATGGCTTGTAGGTTATGTCGAACGGGAGGAGCTCAATGGCCCATTTAGCAATCCGGCCCGTTGCGTCGCGGTAGTTTATAATGTCATTAAGAGGTACTTCGGAGGCTACTATTATCGAACACTCTTGGAAGTAGTGTCGCAGCTTACGGAATGCCATGAACACCGCGTATGCTATCTTTTGATAATGCGGCTACCGTGACTTGCATGGAGTTAGGACAGTGGACACGTAGTAAACTGGTTTTTGGAGAGGGAACTTGTGTCCGTCTGCTTCTCGATTCGACAATGAGCACCGCGCTTACAACTTGATGGGTTGCTGCGATGTATAATAGAATTGGTTCGCCCATGTTGGGCGCGGCCAGACCGGATTTGTTGCAAATATGGCTTTGATTTCTTGAGTCCGGCCGTGGCGACATCCGTCCACTCGAAGTGTTGATTGCACCGGAGGAGGCGATAAAGGGGTAATGCCTTTTCTCCTAAGCGGGAGATAAAAGCGGCTTAGAGCCGCCACGCATCCGATCAATTTTGTATTTGTTTGAGGTCTTTGGGGATATCCAATTGTGACAGAGCTCGGATCTTGGCTGGGTTTGCTTCAATTCCTCTATCGGATACAATGAAGCCCAAGAGCTTTCCGGTGGTACGCCAAAACACATTTTCGGGTTGAGCTTGATGTCATATGTTCAGAGATTATCGAATGTGAGCCTCAAGTAAATGCGACTAGGGTTTCGACATGCTTGGATTTGGCGACCACATCATCTACATATGCCTCCTGTTTTTGCCGATCTGGTTTGCCGGACATGTATACGAATCATGCGCCGATATGTTGCGCCGGCGTTTTTGAGCCCAAAGGGCATTGTGTTGAAGCAGAATGGGCCGTATGGAGTGATGAATGCCGTTCTATGACTTGGTCTGGATCTGCCATCTTAATTTGGTGGTTTCCGGAGTATGCGTCGAGGAAACACAATGAATCGTGTCCTGCGGTAGCGTCGATAATTTGATCGATGCGGGGGAGGGGGAAGGGATCCTTTGGGCAAGCCTTGTTAAGGTCCTTAAAATCGACACATAGGCGCCAGGATTTGTCCTTCTTTGGTACCATTACCAGGTTTGCTAGCCAGTCCGGATGTTGAATATTGATGAATCCGGCCTCCAATAGTTTAGCTAGCTCCTCTCCCATGGCCCGTCTCTTGGGTTCGGAGAAACGCCGAAGAGCTTGTTTGACTGGCTTGAATCCTTTTAGGATATTTAGGCTGTGCTCGGCCAGCCGGCGTGGGATTCCTGGCATGTCTGAAGGGTGCCAGGCAAAAATGTCCCAATTTTCGCGTAGGAATTCTCGTAATGCGACGTACACATCGGGGTCTAATTGTGCCCTGATGGAGGCTGTTTTTGTAGGGTCCGTTGGATGGACTTGGAATTTGACTATTTAAATGCCGGTTTAATAGAGGTGGACTTGGATCTCTTATCGAGTATCACATCGTCCTGTTCACCATGGAGTGCAAGCGATGAGTTCATCTGCCGGTAGGGCTTGGATAGTGCCTCAAGGGCAAGTGCGGCTGTTTTATTTTTCGGTAGCGGGCTATATACAGGTCACTAGAGAGTGATAATTCCGTTGGGTCCGGGCATTTTGAGCTTCATGTACCCGTAATGGGGTATAGCTTGAAAAATTGTGAATGCCTCTCGCCCTAATAGAGCGTGGTATCCGCTTTGAGCAGGGGCCACTTGGAATGTGACCTCCTCGGACCTATAATTGTCCGGCGTGCGAACACCACATCTAGTGTGATCTTTCTGTACAGACATGCTTCCCGACCGGGATTATTCCTCTAAAGGTTGTGCTGCTTTGCTCAATGCGGCTCCAGTCTATTTCCATTTTTCGAAGGGTTTCCTCGTAGATGAGGTTTAATCCGCTGCCGCCTTCCATGAGTACCTTAGTAAGGCGAAAGCCGTCCACTATTGGACCGAGGACCAATGCGGTGGTGCTCGGGCTGTTCGAATTTAGGTTCGTCATGGCGTTAAAGGTAATAGCCGTGTCACCCATGGATTTATTGTTGCTATCTGGTAGACTTCGCAAGGCTGGAGTGTTCGTTTCGCATATTATTTGATGCGAAAGTCTCAAAGATCATTAATACCATCTTTGGTATTCTTTGGTGGTGCTCTGGAGCTAAGAGCTCTTCGCCACTTTTGGCCACCTGCCGTAGTATCCAACATGCTCTAAGGCTATGAGTTGGAGTGGCGCCCTCTGTGCTATGAATTTTGCAGGGGCCGTTGAGCCATCGCTCCAGTACGGTTCCATGCGCTTTGGGGGGTTTTTGCTTTTTGGTATGTAACCCAGGTGCCTGGTGATGATGCACCCTTTTATTTCGGACTAGGGTCGTATTCGGGGCCGGATTATCCCAAAACTTGATTTCGGTTTTCGAGCGCTCTCCATCGCAAAGACTTCGTACTATCGACGCCAAGTCAGCGAAGCGTGTAATTTCATGACGACTTTTGGCGTTTAGGATTCCCTTGTTCGTGCAATTATTGCATAAGAATGAGATTGCGTCCTCCTCGCGGCGATCCTTTATCCTGTCCATAACCTGGAGGAATCTGCCCGATAATGATGTCTTTGTTTCACCGGCTCTTGCCGGATTTGGGATAGATCGCTTATGTTTGGGTGGGCGGGTGGAATTAAATTCTGAACCCCGTCCGATCTAAGATTCAGGGGCCAAGAAGTTTCCGAACTTGGAAGCTTGGGTTCTTGGAGGTTGTCCAATGAATCTAGCCCGCTGCCTGACTTTAAGTTCAGGGCTTGAGTGGTGTCCTCCCCTCCGCAGGAATCCGGCGTGGAGGGGTCAGGAATCCGGACATAGCTAGTCCTTAAGATATGAGAAGAGTCGCCGTATTGTTCCTCTACCACAGCAACGTGGTGGGTAGCCTGGGGAGAGTTGATCTCTCTCAGATCGGTTTTAGGCCCAATCTGATCGTAGTCTGTAGCGACTCCCAGGGCGGCGATGCGATCCAAGAGCTTGTTCAAGGAAGAGAGCTCCATCGGATCTAACTGCTTGGTGAGTTCTGAGTTAACGTGAAGATTGCTTTCGATGACCCGAGAAGTCATCGTCAGCGCGGCGGCCGAACAGGCGGTCATAAGAAAACCGCCTAGCCGGAGAGTTTGGCCGGTGGCCAAAGCTCCTTTAGCAACGGTGTCGTCTTTAAAGACAGGATGAGGCATCCTTCCTGACAGCAACGACACAGAGGAACTCTCAATGAAAGCACCATTGTCGGTGTCAAAACCGGCGGATCTCGTGTAGGGGGTCCCGAACTATGCGTCTAGGCGGATGGTAACAGGAGACAAGGGACATGATGTTTTTACCCAGGTTCGGGCCCTCTCGATGGAGGTAAAACCCTACTCCTGCTTGATTAATATTGATGACATGGGTAGTACAAGAGTGGATCTACCACGAGATCAGAGAGGCTAAACCCTAGAAGCTAGCCTATGGTATGATTGTTGTTCGTCCTACGGACTAAAACCCTCCGGTTTATATAGACACCAGATAGAGTTAGGGTTACAGTAGTCGGTTACAATGGTAGGAGATCTACATATCTCATCGCCAAGCTTGCCTTCCACGCCAAGGAAAGTCCCATCCGGACACGGGACGAAGTCTTCAATCTTGTATCTTCATAGTCCGTGAGTCCGCCAACGGTGATAGTTCAGCTATCCGGACACCCCTAATCCGAGGACTCCCTCGTCCACGTCCGATGGAAGCCATTCCTTGACCACCTTGACCACGCCAGCGCCAAGAGCACCGAGGCGGTGGACAACGGCGAGGCCTAGGAAGGGGACGACGAGCCGGGAAGACGCCGCGATGGATGCCCACGTAGAGGATTATGAGGGTTCACTCGTTCGGTTGCGGTGTGAGGCTGCCGTCGCCGCAGAATAACAGGGGGTGTGGGTGCGTAGAGGGATGGCCTGGCCAGCGGTGGGAGTAGTAGGGGGGGGGGTGAGGCCTCCGCGGCATCATAGCCGGCCACGGGCGGCAGGAGCAGGCGGCACGACCGGCGCTGCTTTGGGCGGCTGGAGTAAGAAGACCAGAGCTTGAAGAAGCGCTACGGCCGTTAGATGGACATCGTATGGTCACTGGAGCTAGAATCGTTCATATATTGACTAAAGTTGACAAAGGCCTCCGTCCCAGTCAACTTAGTAGGCCCACAAGTCAGCCTCCCACCAAGGTTGGTCCCAGCTAGCAGAGGGTATTCATTTTTTGTGCGTAATAAGGAGGCACTTCCGGTGGGTCCAAGGCGACAATGAGGGAACGTTTTTCACGAATACGGTGGCCCGACACATGGGTCCCAGCGATCGAGAAGCGTTTTTTCGTGAAATCTTGGTGGCCCGTCAAAGGGTCCCAACTGTCAGGTGGAGGAATAATTATTTTCTGCGTAATAAGGAGGCACTTCCTTGCGGCTTCCATGGACCCAGCTGTCAGCCTCTCCACGTACAGTACTCTTCCGATGGAAGTCGGTCATTGACCACATTGACCATGCCGCGCCGAGAGCACGACGGCGGTGGACGACGGTGAGGCCTAGGAAGGGGACGACGCGGAGCCGGGGAAGACGCGGCAGTGGAAGCCCGCGCGGAGAGGACTACGAAGGTTCACCGGTTCGCCTGTGGTGTGAGGTTGCCGTCGCCGCAGAATAACAAGGGGTGTGGGTGAGTAGAGGGATGCCCTGGCCAGTGGTGGGAGTAGTAGGGGGCGCTGAGGTCTTGGCGGCAAAGACAGCCGCCACGGGAGGTGGGAGCGGCGGTCCCTTGCCAGCTGCTTTAAGGCCGGAGCAAGAAGATCAGAGATTGAAGAAACACAACGGCCGTTGGAGTGACATCCAACTGTTACGTCTGCTAGAATCGTTTGTTGACGTAGTATATAATAACTAAAAAAATCTTGCATATGCGTCAACTAAACAGGCCCACAAGTCAGACAACTCCCTCTTTTTTTAATAGTTTATATATAGCTCATGGCAACTTCTTATGCAATTTATTGCAGTCGTTTTTTTTGGTTGGCCAGGGCCAATTTCGCATATTTTTGTGGGTTCCAAACTATTTTTAATACTGAAATGTCGAGCCAGATTTAAAGTACTTTGAAGATATATTTGAATTAGGTTAATGCCCAGTGAAATAGGAATTTGAAAATGTGAAAAAATCAGAAATTATAAAGTAATTGCCAATTTGTCGTCTGTTTTTATATTTACAACCCATTTCATAATACTTTCAAGATTGGCAGGCGTCTTGAAAGAGTTGCAGCCCATCAGGGCGTAGAAAAATAAGTAGGCCTAGATTGGGTATTCTTCAGAAAAAATAAACTGGGCTCATTTTCACAAAGAAAAAATAGTTGGGCTGGTAACATGGTGAACATAAAATATAAGCCTGGGCTAGACGGGCCACAGCCTAGTTCAAACCCTGCTCCATCTCAACAATACCAAACAAAAAAAAATTACTGCTCGAGTAGCTACGTCCCAGGTGTCAGGAAAACACTAGGAGGAAGCATTTTATTTTTCCATACGCTGACGTGGTGGGCCCCTACTGTCATCCTCTCCACGTACTTCTGCCAATTCCTGTTGTTTGTTGACCATGTTGACAACGCGAGAGGGCGGCGCTGCGGCGAGCGCACCAAAGCGCGCGGAGGACGTCGGCGTTAATGATTTAGGAGACGGTGGGGCAGCGATGCGTGCGCTGAGGCGCAGCCAGCCGTGGGAGGCGGAAGCAGGCGGCCCCACCGGCGCTGGTTTGGTTTTGGCGGCTGGAGGAAGACAGGACTGAAGAAACACGACAGACTGTAAAAGCAGCAGGAGTACTTAACAACCTTAACTAAAACCAGCAGGGGCACTTAACAACCGAAGCTGAAAGCAGTATGAGTACTTATACAGGTTCAACCGTACAAAGCACGCCTCGAAGAGTGATACTTTGCCTACAATTAACCAAGGGTGAGGCCGCCAAGGCCCAGGCGCCACCCCGCGCATCCACAACCTTCTAAAAGCGGCTTCACCTCGCAACGTGGTCAATAAACAGGACATTCGCTTTAGAGCCATGGAAAAGCATGAACATAATCTTCTGTCCTATTCTTCAAGATGGGCGGGCCTTCATTATCTGAGACCACCCACGAATAAGTATCTTTTCACCTCCAAGGGGAATTGAGTAGGTCGACATAAACATCATGTTGTGACCAAGCGCAAGTCTGACCCGACCATGGTCATGCATCTGTATAGGAACAATAGAACTCGGCCGTTCCTGATTCAAGAAGATCACATCTGTAAAACGGTGTATAAGCAATAGTTTGTGAACAACATATAGAACAGAAAACAGCTCGTACCATAAGTTTCTCGACACAGTTGGACCTGTTCAACGAGTGCAGCAGTGGCACACATATCCCACGTGGCCTTCCACCATTTAAACGCCCCACAAGGACCCCAAGACGATCAATAAAGTGTAGGAACTTGTGGATGTCGATCCAGCCATTAGTAACAGCCGAGTTATTACAGAGTAACAAACGAGCAGACTGCTTAACTCTGAAAAAACCTACACGTGCCACCAATTATAAGAAAATATTAGTTAGAAGTAGCATCTTCGTGAGAGATTCGTTGCTACTTCTAAAGTTAAATTGTGATTAGTTAGACAGTATAGGTGGATTAAGAAGTAATCAAGGCAACAAGCAAGAACCAGATACAAAACTAACATGGATGAACAACTGGAATGACGTCGGGGTGGAAGATCGCAGTGAAGATGAGAGCAGGTTCTGCTATTTCCATCAACATTCGTGCGCCAACTTTCAGTCCGTAACACTTGAGAAAGTTTATCCAAGTTCGGCCATAAAAAAGCAGCGATCTTCTTGGTTCATGAACCCAACTCGGAAGTAATATCCATGGCTTGTCTTCACTGTGACCATTAAACTAGTGTATTCAGTTATGGAAAGGCCGAGCATGTTGAGTACATGTGTTCTGGCAGAGCAAATAATACACTGCAGGAAAAATAATATGACAACACAGCATGTTCAAAAAAACCCCACCCTCCCAGATAGAGAAGATGATTCTAGGAACATACTGTGCGCGTTTCAAAATGCTGTGGTAGGATGAGAAGGAACAAGTGTGGCGTCTCGCTGAGGGCGCAGAAATCTGTAGGGTACTCGCACTTTGGGCACTGCAACTGAAACACACTAGATTCAGTACAAAGAAAAATGCATCAACGGCAAGCGGCTGCCATCCTAGGATTACCTGCGACCAAGGGACTTGGATTTATCGGGGATGGATGAAGAATTGTACCTGGTTCTCCATGAGAAAACCCTATGCAATCGCCGACGGGGTTTTCTCTGAACAAGGCAGACGAGGAGAAGGGGATTCAGCCCAGTGAAATATTGCCGCTTCGTCCGTCGAGCTTCGCTAAAGCTGGAAAGGGGGTTGTGATTTGACGACTCATTGGGCATTCTTTGCGCTTCTGACCGGGGTGTGTCTACCGTGAAGTTGTGCACTCTAATTTGTGCATATGGCACGTGGACCCTGTTGCCGGTTGCCCCACATATCAGCGAAAGGAAGTAGAAAGATAAGAGTAACTAGTTACACATAAATATATTTTTGACAGAGAGATACTCCCTCTGTAAGGAAATATACAAATCTTTTATATCACAGTCTCACCTTGCCGAGAAATATACTCCCTCTGCAACGCACGGGCATTATGGGGGTTCAGCTTTTTTTATGGGGGTTCAGCTGAGAATATAATACTCAGATAGGCTCACGGTTCTGGACTTTGGGCCGCAGGCCGACCCTGCATGTTTGGGGGCCCATGTGTTCTACCTCAGCGCTTTTCATATTGCAAGCGATCGGTACTACGCTGGTTTTAGATCTTGTCATAAAGGCGAATACACAAAATTGAATAAAGCACGACAATTTGTTGGAATGAAATCGAACGACAGTTACTAACTAGCAATCAGAGTTGCAATTCTATCAACGATATACCATGTGATAAATAATACTGTCGTACTACTTATACACACATGACACTTGTTTCACCATGCCAGATTATTGCATCAAAATCTCTCGGAGGATAGATCAGTTCGGCAGTTGCGTGCTGCTACTGAAGAATTTCAAAGTTGATTTGGACCAGCTCTCCTTGCTGAGAAAGTTCGATTTTGATATCATCCCCTACCGCAAGATATGATTTAGATTTGATCCTTGACCATCCTTTAGCATCAATCATATGCGACCATCCTTTGTACTTACGGTATATTGAGCAGGTTCATTCACACCAAGGCTGCGCATGGTAAGAGAAACTTGGCATGATGCGCCCGGATAGTTGAACGACTCCCTCATTGCTCTAGGAATTCTCTGTTTGCAAATAAGAAGACATACCCAAACAGTTAGATCAACACAGTGAATCATGTGAAACAACATGGAAAGAAAAAAGAACGAAACACTTGGGCGGCCAATGCTTACCAAGAAGGTGGACAAGTCGGTTTTTGTAAGGACTTTGGTATATGAAGTGCGAACTGCAGCCCAATCTGTTGCCGGTGCAACTGCACGGGCTGGATCAAATGCAAGTGCAAGTGTTGGTGCAGGAGACGAAGCTGCTGCTGCTGCCGGAGATGGTGCTCCTTGTAGAGCTGGTGCCGGTGTCGATGCCCGATCCTCCCAGACATCAGATCGATTCATTGACGCTGTCGGTGCCCAATCCTCACCGGATCGGTGAGCTGCTACCGATTGCTGCTAGAGCAACTGCCGGTGCTCGATCTGTGTGAGACAGCGGCGATCGTGTCTGGTCTGCTATGATCAGCTTTCTAACTTGACTAGGATCCGTGACCGTGATCCAGTTTTTTCTTCATTTCTTTTAAACGCGAGAAGGACTAATTGTGGCGTTTTTGTTAAACCAAACTGCAGTTCATCATAGGGATTCAGCTTGTACTCAGACAATGAACTGATCCAATTTTTCCAGTAATATAAGTGATGGACAGTGCCTTCAAGCATCGGACACGACATAAGAAGTGAAACCTGCAAAAATAGCCATCATAGAGCAAACCAAACGGTTTATTCTGTGATGAATGTCACATGGCAAAACCTGCATCGTAAAATTGCAGGAAAAGAAAGAAAACATGACATCAAATCAATAAGATTTAGACAGTAAATCAATAAGATTTACTTGATGTGACACGAGTGAATCCTTACCAGGAAATCACTATCTTGAAGTACTAAACAGAAGATTGATCGTCCAACTACGTGTGGCATGCAGGGCCCCCGCCTACTCCACAAGCAGGAGAGTCCAAAGGTCGTGACAAATCGTATGGACTGAACATCCATGGGACTGGAAATCCTGGTTGGTGCGATAAACCCTGCAATGCATATAGATATTGGAGTGTAACCATATTTGATAAACCGTCCTCACAAAAAATATGATCTGGATACTTCAAAATGTACAGACTGAATTGAGTGGACAGACATTAACATAGACCATTCTCAGGACTGACCACACACCAAAAGCGGTAGTACTAATAAACAATACAACATTCACAAACACAAATCAAGTACTAAACAATAGTCCTTACTACAGGACAAGCAAAGTTGCACTAACTAAACTCTGCAGACTATTTCTTGCCACCGACCTCACGGGATGAACCCCGCATAAACCCAGCTAGGCCATGGACTTCGTGTGAGATGTCTACATGCACCATCACCATCTTGTCAACCTTGGAGAACCTAACAGAGTGGTCTTTCCACTCATAAACATGATGATGAAGACATGCCGCATCAGATTTGTTGGGAAGCTTTACAAGAGCCACACCCTTCGTAATCGAAGGCACAGCCAGGAAATTGTTGTGGTCAAGTATAGCCTCGAGAACACGCCTGACAACAATGCTACAGGAAAACACTAGTTCAGGACACGTGGCGACAAGGACACAGCAACTGGATAGTTCAACAGTAGAACTCATCATCAGGTCTTCCAGTTCACACGACATTACTTTGAGAACTTCATCTCCACCGCGGACCTGGTGCTAATTCAAACAGAAACCATATTTCATTACTACCTCCGTTCAGAAATATAAGATGATTTTCGATATTATACTCCATATATGACTACATATACGCATTTAAATGAGTGAACAAAGACACTAGAACATGTCTTCAAAGGCATGCGGCGGAGGGATTACATGCAATATCCATAACACAAGTTCTTTGAGGCAAATATACCCTCTTAAAAGGTAGCATTGATGTTCATAAAGTACTCCCTCCGTCCCAAAATTCTTGTCTTAGATTTGTCTAGATACGGATGTATCAAGTCACATTTTAGTATTAGATGCATCCGTATCTAGACAAATCTAAGACAATAAATTTGGGACAGAGGGAGTAGTTGAAAGTAATCTATAAGAAATCAGTGTCAACCTCTCGCATGTTTTGGTCAAAAGAGGAATTTAGAACCGTCATTTGGCACACTAAAATCACATGCAAGATCACCCAGAAAGTTGTACTACCGGTACTAGTACTGCGTGTTAGATGAAAAAACACGATCAAGATCGAGAAAAGATCGTCAACAAGAGACATTAACTGGACTTGCTTAAGAGGGATCCCGGAGAGGGGGCTTGGACAGGCGATGGCTTTGAGCTTGTCTGTGGTAGTCTCGGCGGGTGCTTGCGCTTCTTCGTACCATGAGCCTCGACGGTTTTGGCCAGAGCCATAGACATCATGTCGGCCGGTGCTACGGCGTCCATCCAAGAGAGGAAGCTGAGAGAGAAGAGTGAAAGGAGGAACGAGATGAGGTAGAAGCGAAGCGAGTGGGGGTTTTCTTCAAGAGAGGAAGCTGAGAGAGAAGAGTGAAATGATGGTTGCTTCGTCGGTCCAACTTACTGCTGGAAAGGAGGGGGTTTTGTGATTTGACGGCTCATTGGGCATTACTGCGGCGCTTTGATCGGGGTATTCTACTGTCACTCTATTACGGAGTAATTTAGTGCATGGCTGGTGGACCCCGATGTTGGCTGTCCCACACGTCGGCGAAAGTGAGTAATTTAGTGCATGGCTGGATGAGGATCCGCACGGTAGAGCGTGTCCACTGTTTTTCATTCTGAAGAAAAAAATGATTACATCAAGCATTTCCACTCTTACGATGGAGGAGTGCGAAACACGGCAGCCACTTGAACATACACAGTGCTCCTACTACTAGGCATGTGCAGTGGTTCATACGTCAGTACTACACAATCTTGTTGCTAGTGTAGTAACATATGACGATAACAAATGATGCTGTGCGCATGTCAACTACTCCTATATGTAACATAGTATCGCTTTTTCATTTGTCGATCGAGAATGAACAGTGAGATCAATGTTAATGAACTAGGTCCACAGTAAGACGGAGAGTACGGTGCTACAAGATTCCATGAAACATGAACCATATGAAGCACATCCTATAGTGTTAGACAGGAGTATGAAGGGTGCAGGATGGGAGCAAAAGTTCCTTCTCGACCCACTTTTGGGTGTTTGGCGAGTGCATGAAGGGTGCATGAGTCCACACTAGTAGGTTGACAAAAATGCACGAAGAGGAAACAACTATATTGAGATGAGAATGCAACCAAACACACCCACACGCTTTGTGCTCAAAGGATCGATCTGCACCGTCTGAGTTGGATCCAACGGTCATGTTGCGCCGAGACATGGACATGCCCATGCAGAGGCGCCTAAACACCACCGAAGTCCCTATGTAGCCATGAGGCGCACGTTGGTGATGCAGGGTGCAACCGCCCGCAGAGCCTGCTCCCGGTCGACGGTAGCCAGCTCATCAAAGACGGCGTCCAATGGCACGAATGGATTCCGGTGATGGAGCCCTGAAAGGATTCGCCCGGCAACGGCGACGGCAGTGTGCAACCCCTTCTTGTCTAGCTCAGCCCCAACCATCGCGCGGAGATGGCTCAGCTCCTCGAAGATATAGGTGAAGAAGGAGATCAGGTCAGGAAGCCGCAGCTCTTTGAAGTCGATCGGGTGGTCGAACGGGTTTAGCCCGACGGTCGGCATCGTCGCGCTGGCACGACGGTAGGCATCGCGTAGCCGCAACACGTGGGTGGCAACTTGGTTCACCAAGTGGCTGAGGCGATCCTGGACCTAGTCACGATCGGCCCGCTCGCGCTCCAGCCGGCTCCCCTTACGGCCTATTGTATCTCCCGCTTTCTGCAGCAACACTGCCGACGCCTCGAGCCTCTTTGTGGTGGACGCCTGCCGCTTTTGAAGCTCCGTGAACTCCTGCACATAACGGAGGAGCATGGCACTCCTCTCCTCCTTGAGCTCACGGAGCTCCACGTCCTTGGCCCTGAGCTCCGCATCCTTGGCATGGAGCTCCTGTGTCAGGCGCCTCACCTCAGACTCCGTGATCTGCTACGCCATGGCACCAGGTAGAAGCAATGGGGAGAGGAAGCAAAGGGGGCGAAACGGCTGAAAGGCAATGCAATCTACGGGAACGCGGAGGGAGCCAGCCGAGGAGCGGGTAATCTTTTGGTTTTCACCACGGTAAAACATCAGTCGACGACTTCTCACATCAGGGAGCAGTGGGTTTTTACAGGCGGAGTCATCGTGACTAATTGCTACCGCGCCTGCTCCCCTCAATCAAAAAATTAGCACCCAAACACCAGAGCAATGCCATGGTGGATATTTAAATTTACCTGCCGGCAAGTAGATAAAAAAGGGGTGAAAAAACAAATGTGGCGGCGGCCTAACTAATCGGTCGAACTAGCCCAACTAGCTAGCCACCGTGCTTCACTGATGTACTCGGCGGGAAAGGTGGTCTTTCGTGATTTCACGACTCATTTACTTGTTTCGGCGCTAAGACCGAGGAGGACCCAGAAAACACGCGGTAGGGCGTCCCACGTCAGGAAGAATATATGCGTGCACCACCCGGGAGGACCCCGAAACCGCGCGGTAGGGTGTGCCACGTCTCGGCATGGAGGAAAAATGTGCGTGTAAAATATACTGTATCAGACGTAGTACCTATGGTTCGACCTCGGGACCCAACCAGTCGGTTGAAAACACCCCACTAGCCACATAGCTTCATCATGCAAACATGGCACGGTTAGCTCCGTCTCGACCAGCCTCAATGCCTCTTGTTCTAGGCGATTCTTCTATTTTCCAAGCTTTTTTTAGTTGTAATAACACCACGGCAAGCTAGCGCCGCTCTTCGTGTGTGCCCGTGCAAAGGTTAGACGATGGAGAGAAGAGAGATTGAGATCGCAGACATGGGACCCACCCGTAAGTGAGACAACGGTCATGCACATGTTGACGAGGCACTCCCTCTACTCTACTCAACGCTTAGTATCTTGTATAAAATCAAGTTATGGGACAAAGCCAACAATAGTTCGTTTTTCAGGCTATCGACTTATGCTTTGTAGTCCAGGTTGCCGCTTGAATCTCGTCTTTCAGATTTGTTAGTTTTAGGTCCAAATTTGATTAATGACAAGTGGGACCCCCGTGTGTTGTTCCGATATTTCAGTGTAGGATGGTTTTTTTGAACAAACACTTTGCGCGGTTACACGTATTTTGCAAGTTTACGAACAAAAATGACAGCGGCATAGAATATCACATCCACCCCACAGCTTAGATACTATGGTGATATGAGTTATTACACCGTTGGAAGTGAGATCCAATGGCTTGGGAGTAGTCTTTGTAATTATGCGCAATTTCCAAACTCTCCAAAGTTTTTTTTGCAAATAAAACATTCAGGCCTCGTGTGTGCCGCTGCATCTTCGATCCAACGGCTCCCGGTGCTCATATTAGGTGCTCCCGTAAGCAATTACCCACTACGGTGATATGAGCATCTAGGTCGTATGATCAGTGATCAGATGGCACATGCATAGTACTTGTACTTTCTGCGCATTTCCCAAACTCTATCAGCCGTATATTGCAAAAACATTCAAACCTCCTATTGTTGGCTGTCGGTGTACAAAAAGAGGGGTACACTTTTTGTACCCCTATAACTGTGCACGGGCTGTCTGAGCCGCGGGCACCACCGCACTGAGCAAGGCAAGGGAGGTGAACCAAGGTAAGGCCAAAGCTCGAAAGGAGCAGAACGACGCCAAGACCAAGACCACAAAGAGCAAAGGGCACGAAGCGGACTCCCTTGGCAAGACTCTTGCCGGGAGGCGATTTTAGCAAACCCGACAAGACCCTTGTCGTGGCAGCTCGTCCCACACCTGCCGAGCGAATCACCCTTGAGTCCACTGCCCCCATGGGGCAAGGATTTGGGAGACATCCCCGTGGTGGCATGCAGATCTTTGTGAAGACATTCAAGATCAGATACACTCTATAGAAGATGACGACCCTTGGCGGGATCCCAGCCAAGGAGGAACACAAGGCCCCCGGCAAGAGCCTTGCCGGGGATGACAGCAGGCGCCACGGCAAGACCCTTGCCGGGGCTATGGCGAGTCCCTCGCCAAGAACGCCCGTAGGGCCACCATCAGGCCCACGCCAATCAAACCTCCACCACCATTCGCATGCAGCTGCCGACCCAACCAGATGGGCAGGCACCTGCGTGGCGGCAAGCGGATCTTCGTGGAGACCCACCATTGCGCCACCTCAGCTGCCTGCCTGCCTACGTGGCACCGCGGGCACCGCTGGCCAGGGCGCGTGTCGACACGAAAGGGAGCGGCGACGGATCAGACATGGCCCTCCCCCGTCCCCGATAAAGCAAGGACACCTAAGCAAGGCGCATTAAAAGCGCCTTGTCTTGTAATGCGAGGGATAAACTCGCATCACTGTACCCTTTCCACCTCCTGTGTGCCACGGTGGCGACCCCTTTCCCTATAAAAGGAGGCCCAAGGCGACCAGGAGGAGGATTCGGCTTTTTGGAGCTCCTCACGCCCCATTGCTAGTTCAAGAACACAGATAAACAAACCACCAAAGCAGGAGTAGGGTTTTACGCATCCTCGCGGCCCGAACCTGGATAAAGGAACCGTGTACTATCTGTTTGATCCGCTCTTCTCACGACCCCGCGCCCCGCAACCGTAGTAGGGATTCTTGTGATCCCATAGCTGTCGTTCCTACACGGACATCTTTGGCGCGCCAGGTAGGGGGCGCAGTTGTGAGAATCGGCTCTAGCAGTTAGTTCGGCGCTTCTTCATCCTCATGGCGCCCAAGAAGAAGATGACGGTGGCGGTTGGCCCGTCGGAAGTCGGACATCCTGTCCCGACGCGGACGAGCAGCGGACCGGTCGCAGAAAGGACCCGGGGCGCCGTTCGCGAACACCAACACCGTCCCAGCAGCCGAAGTTTGGGAGGCGACGATGTTCGTGCGCCTGGTAACGGGCTGCACGCCGCCAAATCCAAAGACGGAGCCAGGCCACATGCGGGTGGCGCGGGCCTTCAAGATCGCTGCCACCCGCCCGAAGGCGGCGAGGGCTTCAAGACTCCCATGCCGGCACCGACGGCGCGCTCCTCGGCGGCGCCACGATGAACGGCGTAATCACGCCGAGACCCCGGTCGCCGCCAAGGAAAGAGCCCCGGCGCCACTCCGGGATTTAGAAGACCTGCCCGCTCGCCGAGGCGCCGGTGAAGATGGCATGCGACCGCGGGGTCGTGATAGAGCTCCTTCTGACATGGTCAGAAGTCAAGCGCTGCCGCCATCCGTGCAGGTTTCGCTGCCACCAACGCCAGCGAAGCCTGGCGCGCGCAGCGATTGCTCTCGATTTTCCTCCCACTACGGGGAAACTCGACGAATGGAGAGCCACTATCCGAAGCCTTGTTGCGGTGGCCAACAAAGACGAACCGAGTCCGGTGGAGCCCTCGGGTCGACGCTCCAACGGAGTCCCACGCACCAGTGGCGGGAGAGCCGGCGGCGCCGCGACCACGGTGCACTCGCCTCCTCCTGCGCCGATACATGGACGCCAGCCCGCCGCCGCGGCGTTCTGAGCACGAAATCTCCGTAGCATCGTCCGACCCGCGGGCCCAGTGTGACCAGCGCCAAGTTCTTCGGGAACGAGAACATGAAGACGCTCGAACCACTATCGAGCATCGGCGCGGAGCACGCCACCAATCGACAGCGGCAGGGCTCTGTGAGCCACCCGACACCTTTGGGAGCCACAGAGGCCTACCTTATGAGATAGGCTGTCCAGCTTTACCCATGAGCTGCGGCAGTTCGGTGGCCACTCACCGCACCTTTAAACCCGACGTGGGCGAAAAGTACAGCGGCAAGACCCACCCGTCCGAGTTCCTCAGCATCTACACCATCGCGATGCAAGCTGCTGGAGCCCGCGACGACAAGGTGCTTGCGAATTACTTTCTGTTGGCTCTTAACCCAACGCCATGTCATGGTTGATGCACTTGCCAGTGGACTCTATTTTCTCTTGGTCGGATTTGTGCCATGAGTTCGTGGGCGCCTTTACTGGAGGCCACCAAGCCCATGGCCAAGCAAGCGACCTGCACGTCATTCCCCAGAAGGGAGGCGAGAGTCTCCGCAAGTATATACAGAGGTTCAACCGGGTACAGTACAATATCCCTGATGTTCACCCTGCCGCCATCATCAGCGCGTTCCATCAGAACGTGCATAACCGCAAGATGCGCGAAGAGCTAGCAATGAACAAGGTGAAAGATGTAGCAGAACTCTATGTTCTTGCTGACAGATGTGCCCGGGCTGAAGAGGGAAGGAAGTACCCTGGCGAATAGGCCGGCGTGGAAACCGACTCCTCAGATGAGGATATTGCCGCCCCGGTGAAGAAAGGCCGGCGCCGCAACAGGAAGCGCAAAGGAAAAGCCGTGCTTGCCGTCGAGGGATCTGATGACGCCAGCTCCACCAAGAAAACCAAGGTAGATGACCCCGTCAAGGAAGTTACCGGGTGTGTCGCCTGCCGGGCCTTGGCGGCTGCCGAGAAGCCAGGAAACTCCGACAAGCGATACTGCAAGATCCATCGCACCAAAGGCCATGCTCTCCAAGACTGCCGACAGGTTGAGCTCCTCGCTGAGAAGCGAGGGCTGAGTATGAGAGGCGGGACAAGGAGAAGGGCCCGGACAATGCTGAGGGTCCGGCAAGAAGCATAATGACGGCCAAAGCGGTCGCGGCAAGGATAAGCAACAGGAGAGGCCGCCGGGGCCGTGATGTAAAGCCGAGAAGGCAGCGATCACGAAGAGGACGGCGAATCCGGCGACCAAGAGTTTTAGAAAGCTACGGAGGCCATGCGTCGGCGATGGCGCCCTGCTGCATACTTCTCACCGCCGCTTAAGCAAAGGTGGGGCGAGAGATTACAGCGGCCGAGCCGTCGTTTGATGCCCAAAGGCGGCTGAAGTGGTCCAAGACTCCTATCATTTTTGACCGAGGATCATCCGATCGCACTATCTGCGGTCGGGTGCTTGCCATTGTTGGTTTCACCAACAATACGCAACCTCAAGGTGACAAAGATGCTAGTCGATGGCGGGGCCGGTCTAAACTTGATCTCGCCTACCGTGATCGAGAAACTGCAGATTCCTGATGGAGACCTTGAAGAGACGGGCACATTTCAGGGGGTCAACCCGGGAAGAAGCCAACCCAACGGAAAGGTCACGCTGCCCATGAATTTTGGAAGCGACATGAACTACAGGATGGAGAGGATCGTGTTTGATGTCGCCAAGATCCCCTTGCCCTACAACGGGATCCTTGGCCGCCCAGCGCTGGCCAAGTTCATGGCAGCGTCACACTACGCCTACAACACCCTGAAGATGCCAGGACCTGTGACGATCATCACCATCCCCTTCGATAAGAAAGATGCGCTGATTTGCGCTGACCAATTATACCAGCAAGCAGTTGCGGTAGCTGCCGCCACTAGAGCACTTGCTCCTGCCGCTGGGACCACGGGAGGGAAGAAGAAGAAGAAGACCGATGAGACCTCGGACACCCACTCCGGCAAGCGCACCTCTTTGGAGTGTAGCGCTGCCGTCGAGGACGTGCCAGAGAGCTCCACCGGCGGAAACAAGAAGCCCAGGGCCATACCGCCGGGAACCAAGAAGGTTTCTGTCAATGAGGACGGCACGGGAGGGGCTTTTACCATAAGCTCCACCCTCGATGACAAATAGGAAGACGCGCTCGTCACCTTCCTGTGGGCGAATGTCGATGTGTTTGCATGGCAAGCTTCCGACATCCCCGGTGTTCCCAAGGAGGTGATTGAGCACCACCTTGCTGTCTGCCCTCATGCGCGGCCCGTCAAGCAGAAGGTCATAAAGCAAGCTTTGGAACGACAAGAGTTCATCACAGAAGAGATCCGGAAACTGGAAGCAACGGGTTTGGTAAGAGGAGTGCTCCATCCAACGTGGTTGGCCAATCCGGTCGTGGTGAGCAAAGCAAATGGGAAGTGGAGGCTGTGTATTGATTACATAGATATCAATAAGGCTTGCCCTAAAGACCCCTTCCCGTTGCCGCACATCGATCAGATTGTTGACTCCACGGCTGGGTGTGATCTATTGTCATTCCTCGACGCCTACTCCGGCTACCACCAGATCTTCATGACAAGATAAGACGAAGAGAAGACAGCATTCATCACCCCATGTGGTACATATTGTTTCATGCGGATGCCTTTCGGGTAGAAGAGTGCTGGTTCGATGTTTGCAAGGGCGGTCCAGATTGGTTTTGAACCCCAGCTCCATAGAAATATGGAAGCTTATATGTATGACATAGTGGTCAAAACCAAAGATAGGGCAACCCTCATACCATATTTGCAAGAAACATTTGTAAACCTGCGCAAGATCAATCTCAAGCTGAACCCTGAGAAGTGCGTCTTTGGCGTCCCGTCCGGCAAGCTTCTCGGGTTCTTGGTATCACAAAGATGGGATAGAGGCCAATCCGGACAAAATCAAAGCTATAGAGCAGATTGAAGCACCCAAGCGAATCAAGGATGTGCGTCGGCTTGCTGGTTCTTGCGTCGCCGCCATGGGCAGGTTCATTTCAAATCTGCGAAGCGCCCTTCCCTTTTTCAAGATCCTGAAAAAGGCGGGCCCGATGGAGTGGACGCCGAAGCGGCAGCATTGCAAGGTTTGAAGAAGTACCTCTCCTCCGTGCCAATACTAGTTGCGCCTTAGGCCACGAGGAGCCATTCTTTGCTATACAGCGGCAACGGACCCGAGTGGTCGGCGCCGCCTTTGGTACGCAGAGAGAGGTTGACGACAAGGTGATGGCAGCGACAGAGCCCGACACCACCAATGCAGAGATGACACAGCCAGTTGAAGTGCCGCCGAAGAAGAAAATGATGCAGCACCCGATTTACTTTGTTAGTTCCCTCCTGCAGGGGGCTAGATCAAGGTACTCCGGCGTGCAGAAACTGCTCTTCGACCTTCTTATGGCCTCGAGGAAGCTGCGTCACTACTTCCAGGCACACGAGATCACTGTCGTCACTCGCCTCCCTCTGCAACGGATATTGCACAATCCGGATCTGCAACGAGAAGAATTGTGGAATGGGCACTGGAGCTGTCCGACTTTGGCCTCAAGTTTGAAAGTACTTGACGATTGAGCCGAGTCCTAGCGGAGTTCATTGCAGAATGGACCGCAACGCCTGACAAAGAAGCCCAAGAGACTGCTCTCCCCGGCAAGGAGGCAAGTTGTGATTGGATCATGTACTTTGATGGAGCTTTCTCCTTACAAGGCGCCGGGGCTGGCGTACTGCTTGTCGCGCCCACCGGAGAGCACCTCAAGTACGTGATCTAGATGCACTTCCCCAGGGAGGTGTCAACAAATAATACGGTAGAGTACGAAGGGCTGATTGCCGGTCTTAGGATCACGGTAGACCTCGAAATCAAGAAACTCATCGTCAGGGGGGACTCACAGCTTGTCGTCAAGCAAGTCAAAAAGGATTACCAGAGCCCGTTGATGAAGGCCTACTTCGATGAAGTGAGAAAGCTGGAAGAGCGTTTGATGGTATCTGAGGTGAACACGTTCCCGGCGGAGAACGATATCGCCGATTACTGTCAAAACGCGCTGCCCTCAAGCTACTGTGGAACCAGGTACCTTTGTGCTTCAGCTAACTCAGCCATCCGTTGATCCATCAATAGAGCGAGAATAAGTGGAGGAATCAGGGCCCGGCAAGTACTTTCCGCCCGAGCTCCCGAGCCGCCCGGCAAGGATGTTGCCGGGATCTGAAACCCGCCACGGGACGGCTAGCTCCGGCGGAGCGTCAAGCTCTTGCCGTCGAGACAGCCGCTCCTATAGCGGAGGAAATGCCTTTAGTCCTCGCCGTCGAGCCCCAGGCTCCAGCGTGGGCACAGCATACCGTCCGATTCCTCCAAACAGGGGAACTTCCTGAGGAGCAGGAAGAAGCGGAAAAAGTAGCCCGTCGCTCTACCATGTACCAGTTTGTCGATGACGTCCTGTACAGAAAGAGGCCGAAATGTGTGAAATTGAAGTGTATCCCTCGAGAGGAAGGACTGGAGCTATTGGCGGAGATACACGGAGGCATATGTGGATCCCACATTGGGTCAAGGGCCCTTGCCGGCAAGGCATTTCGGCAAGGTTTCTTCTGGCCCACCGCCCTCCAGGATGCGACGACACTAGTCACCAGGTGTGAAGCGTGTCAGTTCCATTCAAAGAAGCTTCATCAGCCAGCTCAAGCCCTTCAAACCATTCCTCTCTCCTGGCCCTTCTCGGTCTGGGGGATCGACATACTAGGCCCTTTCCCCCATGCTGTCGGGGGCTTTGAGTACTTGTACGTTGCAATCGACAAGTTCACAAAGTGGCCGGAGGTGGAGGCAGTAAGGAAGGTCACAGCTCAGTCAGCCGTCAAGTTCTTCAAGGGACTAGTGTGCCGTTTTGGCGTACCCAACAGGGTTATCACCGACAACGACACACAGTTCACAAGACGCACCTTCATGCAATATACCCAAGACCTCGGCAGCAAAGTCAGTTTTGCTTCCGTTGCTCACCCACGAAGCAATGGTCAAGCTGAGAGGGCAAATGCTGAAATCTTTTGAGGCTTAAGGACCAAGACCTTTGACAGGCTGCACAAGAGTGGAAGGCGCTGGATTGATGAGTTGCGGCGGTTCTTTGGTCGATCAGAATGACGCCAAATCGAGCCACCGCCGGACACCTTTTGCCTGGTATCACGGGCGGAAGAAGTTCTCCCATCGAACTCATATCACGGGTCACCTCGAGTGCTCGCCTATGACGAGCTTGAGCAAGAGCAAGCGGCAAGATGACGCAATGCTCCTTGAGGAAGATCGTCTTGAGCGGCTGTGAGAGCGACACGCTACCGACAAGCCTTGCGCCGCTACCATAGCCGCAAGGTTCATGCCCGAAGCCTTGAGGAAGGCGACCTTGTCCTTCGCGCGTTAAATCGGCCAAGAATTCCAACAAGTTGGCGCCAAAGTGGGAAGGACCTTATCGGGTGTCTGAGTCACCAGGCCTGGCGCAGTCCGCTGGAGACCGAAGATGCCATTCGGTGAGTAACTCCTGGAACATTGAGCATCTTCGCAAGTTTTACCTGCGGAGGCGCTGACTTGCCGGGCCCCCGACAAGCCACCTTTTGTACAAGCATTGCCGATGATGCATGTAACCCTTTGTACAAAAGTCGGTATGACCACGAGCATAAATAAATGAAGCGCTGGCGCCCTAAGTTATAGCATGCATGCTAGATCGAGTCTAAATCCTTGGTTAGGGTTGATAGTGCTTAGCGGCGACTAACCCCTAGCTTAGAGGTCGAGTGTGTGTCCCTTTGCCGTTCTTTTGTCTTCTTTGGTTCGCAGGACTCACAGATATCCTTGCCGGATCACTTGAGGACGAAAAAGAGAAGAGGGACAGACCGACATCTAGATCCCGGCAAGCCAGTATTGCCGGGGGGCTGCAAGTGCAAAGATTCACCCACGGCAAACCAAAGTTGCCGGGGGCTACAGCTTCAGATAAGTTCTTCATCCGTTATCATGCATTCCCTTAAGAACCGAGGAATGTGAAACCTCGTTTTTTCCCAAAACTACCGTGCTCCCCTAAAAACTCTAGGCCCCAGGGCTCGTTCCTGGGGCCAGGTTTGGTCATAGTCGCGGCAGCAAAAGGATAAAACGAGGATCCTGAACCCACCTCATCCCTGCCTCCGCCAAAAGCGTGAGAAAGGTCGGCCGAAGTGGGAGGGCGGCGAGGGCCTGTTGCGAGCAAGAAATGTTTATCTTAGGGATATCAAGGATTTACTCCTTGTCGTGGGTTCTACCCGCAAACAAATGACCCGGCAAGCATCCCCTTTTTCACTAAAAACATTCCACTCAGGTACAGCCCATGGGGAATGAAAAACATGAATGATGGGATTACAAGTTTTAAATTCAACCAAGGCCCAGAGGCTTACAAGCTAAAAAGAGATAAGGTGCCCGTAACCCCTTTCTTGTCCCTCTCCTCAGGAGGCAGGTCAAGGAGGCGAAAAGGGCAAAAGGGGCGCCTAGGCGAGCTACGAGTGGCAGGAGACACCAAGAGAACATCTCGGTGGCCGTCCGAAGGCTGGATGGTGATGGCGGCGCCGGAAGCAGAGCTCGAAGACGAGGCGGCAGGACGTCAGCACGCGTCGAAGGCGTCGGTGCCCGCGTACTCCGATTTGGCGGCCTTGCCGCCCGCCCTCTTCCTCTTCCGCAGCCTCCCAACGCCAGCCGCCCAAGGAGACGACCCCGAGAAGTTCAGGAAGCCGGCGACACGGATGATGGGGTCACCGATGCCGCACGGAGCGGCGCCCGACACCTAGTTGGACCCGTCATCCTGCCGCCTGCTACCCTCATTGTCGTTGCCGCTGTCCTCCTCGCCACTCCTGCCCGAGGAGGAGTCTTCCCTATCAGAAGAGCTCTCCACGCAGCACCTTGCCCGAGTCCTGAAGCACCCGAAGACCTTGACGGAGAGGAGGCCGCCCTCCATCAGCTTGAAATGGAGAGTGAGCCCCTCCGTCAAGCGTTGGATGTGAGCGAACGTCTTCCATCCTCGACGAAGATACATCACGTGAGGGGCTGGGAAGTCGACGCAAACTCGCGTACCGCTGATCCAACAGCCCCTCATGTGCAGCCGCAATGACTCAGGCGGATCCAGCTCCATCTCCCGCGCGAATGGTGTCGGAAGACGAAGGCGACGGCGAGGCGGCCTGTGCAGGCTGATGAAGAACTCGCAAGGGTCATCCCCAACATGGCCCTCCATGGGGGGAGGAACTACTGGCGGAGGCGAGGCCGGCGCGCCGCCCCGTTCTCCTCTTCCCTGAGCGCCTCGGCCTCGCCCCCTCCCCCTTCCCCTCTCGGCTGGCTCTGCCACCCTTGGTCTGAGAGAAGGAAGGGCGCGTTGTCAGCGGCGACCCTCGCCGCCACCGTTGAAGGGCAGAGATTCCCTCTCTCCATGGCGGATGGAGGGGGCAGAAGGCGAAGGAAGGAGAAGATGGAAGAATGCGGACGCCATCCCCTCCCGCTCTTTATAAAGGAGCAGGGTAGGGGCTCGGCCGCCCGCTCAGCCAATCAAGGCGCGGAAGGCGCGAGGAACTGGGACCGACCAGCTGCCCCAGCCATGACGGCCCGGTTTCCCACCTCCACCGTTCGCCACCCCAAGCGCATCGAACCACGTGGCGGCGTGCGGGACCAAGAAGCGGCAGGTGAGGCGACCTCTCCCCACCCCGTGATCGTGGGAGTGCATGCCTTGAAGACTATGCCTCGGCCCGTTCGATAAATGGGCGGCGCCTCCACGCCTCCCTCCGTTTATGGGGAAAGCGCGAACCACCCTTTACTACGACGTGGCGCATGCGCGCCAGAGCTCAGCCCCACGCATGCCGCCCACGTCACGCCGCGCCTCCCATGCCGAGCCACGCGGAAGCATGGGAAGCGCATCTTGCAAAGAGACTTACCACGGTAAAACCTCCCCTTTGCCCGCGCACCGTTTAGGCCTAGCCCAACGGCGTGCTTGCGCTTACGTGTGGCCCGGGCCGGGGCTCTGTCGGTGTACAAAAGAGGTACACTTTTTGTACCCCTATAACTGCACAGGCGGTCTGAGCATGGGCACCACCGCCTTTGAGCAAGGCAAGGGAGGTGAACCAAGGTAAGGCCAAAGCTCGAAAGGAGCATAACGACGCCAAGACCAAGACCACAAAGAGCAAAGGGGGCGAAGCGGACTCCCCCGGCAAGACCCTTGCCGGGAGGCGGTTTTAGCAAACCCGGCAAGACCCTTGCCGTCGCAGCTTGTCCCACACATGCGGAGCGAATCACCCTTGAGTCCACTGCCCCCATGGGGCAAGGATTCGGGAGACATCCCCGTGGTGGCATGCAGATCTTTGTGAAGACATTCAAGATCAGATACACACTATAGAAGATGGCGACCCTTGGCGCCAGGAGGACCACAAGGCCCCGGCAAGAGCCTTGCGGGATGACGGAAGCGCCATGGCAAGACCCTTGCCGGGGCCCCGGCAAGACCCTTGCCGGGGCTACGGCGAGGCCCTCGCCAAGAACGCCCGTAGGGCCACCATCAGGCCCACGCCAATCAAACATCCACCACCGTTCGCATGCAGCTGCTGACCCAACCAGTTGGGCAGGCACCTGCGTGGCGGCAAGCGGATCTTCGTGGAGACCAACCATTGCGCCACCTCAGCTGCCTGCCTGCCTACGTGGCACCGCGGGCACCGATGGCCAGGGCGCGTGTCGACATGAAAGGGAGCGGCGGCGGACGAGACATGGCCCTCCCCCGTCCCCGATAAAGCAAGGACACCTAAGCAAGGTGCATTAAAAGCGCCTTGTCATGTAATCACGAGGATAAACTCGCATCATCATACCCTTTCCACCTCCCCGTGTGCCACGGTGGCGACCCCTTTCCCTATAAAAGGAGGCCCAAGGCGACCGGGAGGAGGATTGACTTTGGAGCTCCTCATGCCCCATTGCTAGTTCAAGAACACGTATAAACAAACCACCAAAGCAGGAGTAGGGTTTTACGCATCCTCGCGGCCCGAACCTGGATAAAGGAACCGTGTGCTATCTGTTTGATCCGCTCTTCTCACGACCCCGCGCCCCGCAACCGTAGTAGGGATTCTTGTGATCCCATAGGTGTCGTTCCTACACCGACATTGGCCGTTAGATCTCAGTGAACTCGTATCACCATAGAATCTACGGTGCGGGAGCACCTCATACTCTCCCGTGCGAGAAAACATAAGGTGCTATCACAGCTTGGATGCTACGGTGATACGAGCTTGGAGGTTGTTTGATCTCGAGATCCAATGGCATCTCGAGCAGTCTTTGTGCTTATGGCGATGGCGAACTCTTTTGGGGCTTTTCTGCAAAAAGCCATTCGAACCACCGAGGAGGTGTTGGGTCACAAATCCAACGCCTCCGAAGAGCTTGTATCACCAAAGTATCTATGGTGTGGTAGCACATGATATTCTTACATACAGGAGTATATGATGTCCTCCTTCATCTTAGATGATACGGTGATACGAGCTTCGAGGTCGTTGGATATGGGATCAAAGAGCATCTAAGTAGTTTTTGTACAAATTGTGTGCAATTCTCAAACTCATCAAGGTTTCCTGCAAAAAAATTAGGACACATCATGTGAGCTGCTATATCTCAGATCTACAAGCTCCAAGCAACTCGTATCGGCATATAGCATCTAAGGTATGGGGGCACATGATATTCTCCCGGGGAGGAGGGGTGGGGTGCACAACCAATCGGTGGTTGGGAGGGTGGGGACAAATATAATCTAAACAACCCTAAGCAGAGCTCCACAATTTTATCTAAGGTCGAGGGGTTGACCCCCGACAATCATAGCTCCGCCTAAACACAACATTTGCATGTCTTGTAGTACTAGACTTAATATTCATGTTTCAGTTTCATGTTCATTTTAAATATTGAACTGAGGACCATGGATGTCTTACATTTTACTCCCTTCGTTCCTAAATATTAGTCTTTTTAGAGGCTTCAAATGGACTGGCACATACGGATGTATATATACATATTTTAGAGTCTAGATTCACTCATTTTGCTCCGTATGTAGTCACTTGTTGAACTCTCTAAAAGACTAATATTTAGGAAACGTAAAAATATTTTGAACTCGTGTCATACATGCATGGGTTGGAAAAATAGATGCACTATACTTATTGGATTGTTGTTGTGTTCGTGTGTGTGTGTGTGTGTGTGTGGGTGTGTGTGTGTGTGTGTGTGTGTGTGTGTGTGTGTATGTGTGGTCATATGCTTGATACATACAAAGTTTTCTCTCCTCCATATTGTTCATCTTTTAAATTTGAATTTGCATTGGAAAACTTACTAGGGATACCATGAAATGTTAAATCCACGTTGAGATCACTATATCACAAATTCACTCTAATTCAACAACTCGTCGTAAATCAATTACCACGTTGAGATTAGTATTTGCAAGGAAAATACGGGTATTGTAATACACATAGATTAGATTAGGCAATTTAAATGGTTCCTTTCAGATTATCAAATGGTAGGACCCAACGGTACCAGCCGGACCTTGGCTCGTGTTGATCCTAAAAAAGCGGGCTCGTGTCCTTCGTGGCGTCGTGAATACGCACATTAGGCAACCCCAACCGATCGAGCCTCAATGTTTCAAGTCGAAATATCTGGCGGCCAGAATTCCAGCCCTAGGAAATTCCCCTCATGTCCCGGTCCATAATGACTCTTGATGAACAATGGAGGGATGCTTTAGTAACTGAACAACGTTACCTACCGTGCGAAACGCAGTTCAGTTCCCTTACGCCGCTTGTCAAGGTCACCCATCAACTGCATTGCCTAGTACTACTACTACTACACGGGATGAGCACGAAATTGAGCCCGTTTGTTCGTGCCTAGTACTTGAGTTAATATATCGAGGCAATGCACTTGATGCGGAGGATTATCCTTTTACTCCCTCCTTTCCGGTTTATAGGGCTTATCTCAAAATTTTAGTTTTCCCATTTTATAAGTCTCAATTTGGTTGTTCCCCATCACATGTTCAGATTTCAAGATGCAATAAATCATTACATGCAAGTATTAAGAGAAAATTGACCAATGCATGTACTTTATGCATGCATGCATTGCAATTAATGCATTCGTAAACACAATTTTTGAGGAAAACAAGCGCATTAATTGAGTGGTTTTGCAAACAACAACAATTGTTCCACCACTCACCATCTACCTCGGTTGGTGAGTTTTTTGAATTGAGCCCTATAAACCGGAAAGGAGGTTTAACTAAGCAAAATGTTTGACCAAATCCTTTCTTAAGAAATACAACAGGACAGATGTACAACTTGAAAATTTATTGCATGATGCAGGTTATGATATTGTTTCGAATCCTGGATCTTAAATTTCAGAAAATCCAAAAGTGAGCATAAATTCTTGAAACTGAGCATGGTCACGTGATATGGCACAACTATTACTTCATAATTTTTTTCTTCAATTAGAGACAAGTTGCTTATGACAAGTTGCACAAATGAAGAGCCAAGGTATTTTGGAACAAAGACCTGTCACGTTAAGGCGAACGCTTTCACTATTGAAATCGTGGGCATTTACGTGCCGCCATGAGTCCCCACTTCTCATCGGCAGGTGCCGTCCCAGCAAGCGTGTGAGTCGACGGGAGGCGTGCGAGCAGACATTGTCTTGAGACTCACCGGGAGGCGAGCCCTTTGACCTGGCTCCGCCGCCCACCGTCGTCCCAACTGCTTCCACTTTTAATGTCGCCGGCGCCGCAGTTTAAAATCAACCCCGCACTACCCGGTATCGCTACAATCCTCTCTCTTCCTCTCCGATTTTCCTGTCGTCTAACACCAACAAGCCTGACCTAAACGAAAAACATGCCGCATCACGATGGTCTACCCTTAGTGTTCGATTTCATGAGGAAGACACCCGGCGAGTCTCAAGAACATAAAGGCGCTTTGGGAAGAGCTTGAACTGGCCTTGCGGGAAGGCGCCGCGCTGTCCTGCTCTCGTTCGGCTCCGTCGCCCGGCTGCGCGGCGCCCATCCCGTGGCATTGATGGGCTGGGAGCCGCACATTGTCGCCGAGCTTGATGCCACGGGGTTCCACGAGGTCCCGCCGACTTTCACGCAGCGCCCGTACACCTGCGGCGCATGCGCCTGCGCGTCTGGCAGCAGCGCCGCGCCCGTGCCGGTGACCGTGCACCTGCCAGCGCAAGCGCCTGCGCGTGCACTGACGTGTGCGCCCGTGCCGGTGCCCGTGCACGCGAATGTCTCCGCTGCGCCGTTGACAACGCTTGTCCCTGCGTGGGTGCTTGTGCCCCCCTCAGCGGCATGGATGGCCGCCGTCAACCGCTTCCTTGCACTGCGCCCGATCGCCTCCTCCCATGATTGACTTCGCTCCGAAGTCCAGAACATTTTGGCCTTCCTTGAAGCTAAGCCAACGTCCGGGAGTACACCAACAACGGCGCAAGACGCTGCTGTCGCCGTCGGTCAGTGGCCCGACGACACACAGAGCACGGCAGAGGAGCCGCTTCCCACTGCGAGACGCCGCCGCCGCCGCCGCGTAATCTAAATTTGCCATGAAAAACGTTCGGATTGCCATGATTAAAATCTGAATGTTTATCATTTCCGTTTATTTTATATCGATCGTCGTATAATTTAAAGTCAGAGTCAGACTAAACGAAATGTATGATTTGATCGATTGAATGTTCTGCTAGAGCCGTATCAAATTAAATACAAAATGTCATCAAGCCACATGTATTCCTTGTCATCCAACGACCTAGACTGCTCCAATGTCGAGCGCTCAACACGTTTAGCGTGCAGTTAATTTCATGCCAAAAATAGTGCTAATCACATGACAACACGCAAATAATATCCTAGTAGTTAATATCCGCATGCACTTAATATACTTCCAAATTAACGTGCATTGCACGCATTAATCGACTAGTGCTGCTAGTACGTGAAACTGGTGCCGTGACTTGTGAACAGCGTCGAGATATGGTCAACGGCAACATCGCCCGCGAAGTTCTTCCTGTTTGCCCGTGCGTCTAAAACGCGAAGGGGAGGAGAGAGAGAGCACACATGGAACCCATCGGTAAGTGAAGGCGAATAGTACTAAAAATAATATTACATGTTATCCATTAATTAGGTTGTGGTAATATAAAACATTATGTGAACAAAGGGGTACAACAAACATTGCTATTCTACGTATGTTGCCTATTGACGTGCGGCTTGAAGGCCTGGTCGCATGTTCGATCCTCGTCCTTTATTTTTAATTTCTATATGGGTCCAAATTTGTTTCATGACATGTGGGCCCCTTGGTGTGTAGTTTGTAGCACTTTAATTTGTGGGTCGAAATTTGTTCCATTCCAACTGGACTATCGGTGTGTAGTTTTGTAGCTTATTTATAATAATTAAAGAGAACAGCATAGTTTTTCCAATAATACCATGGTGCGACGTTGAAGGCGAGAAAGGACGTGCGAGAGAGCGATGACCGAGCCAGAGGGAAATCAACTAGGGGAGTTGCGTGGGTTGCAACGGCGTTTGGGGTAGTTGTGAGCCGAATGCTGCGAAAATATAATCTAAACCGACCGGAATAAATGACTACACAAATTAATCCAAGGTTGGAGTGCCCCTCGCAATGTAAATAGCTCCGTCTTCGCAAGGGATGGAGAGGTAGTAGCTTCAACGCGTGAAAGTGAAAGTGCTAGTTATCGACTAGAGGGGGGTGAATAGGCGATTTTTAGGAAAGTCTTCAAAACACGAATGTTTCAAAGACAAACAATAGAAATGACCTAATTGATATGCAGCGGAAGATAAACTACAACAAGCAAGCCATAGTCAAGTATGCAATATTGTGAACAGACAAGACTAATAGCAGCTATGTAGTAAGGATCAGGATGGAAGATAGTATGAAGCCAAACAACGATAGTAGTCAAGCAATGAAGTCAAACAGATAAGACATATAGGCAATGACTTCATGAAGACAAACTCAGGGTAAAGGAGGGAAGGGATAGAACCAGTCACTTGTTGAAGACACATGATTTGTTGGACCATTTCCAGTTGTTGTGACAACTGTACATCTGGTTAGGGAGGATGAGATTCAACTCAGAAGACCGCGTCTTCACCTTATTCCCCTTGAGCTAAGGACACAGTCCTCGCCCAATCACTCTGGTAAGTCTTCAAGGTAGACTTCCGAACCTTTACAGACTGCGTTCACCGGCAATCCACAATGACTCTTGGATGCTCGAGCAGCGACGCCTAACCGGTGGAGGATACACAGTCCTCAAGTGTAATAAGTCTTCGTGTCACACAGACAGGAAAACTTGATGATGCCTAACACTCTTTGGCTCCGGGTGTTTTGGGCTTTGTCCTCGCAAGGATTTCTCTCTCTCAAAGGCTTGAGGTGGGTTGCTCTCAAACGACAAAAGCCGTGCACTAACTCTGAAAGCAGCCACCAATTTATGGTGTATGGGGTGGGCTATTTATAGCCACTGGGCAACCCGACCTGTTATGTCCGAAATGACCACAGGTCACTAAGGCCCGACACGTGTTCCAACAGTCAGATTTCAAACACACACGGCAACTTTACTTGGGCTACAAGCAAAGCTGACTCATCCAGCTCTGGATAAGTTTTGCTCTCATTATCTTTGATCGAAGACATAGGATTTGGGTTGAGCATCACTTGATCATTCGACTATGATCACTTGGACCCCACTTAACAAAGACGGTGGTTCCTACGACTCAACAAAGAAGAAAAGGAAACAACGAAACAACACAGTCTTCGCGCTCCATAGTCTTCACTCAATGTCTTCTCACGTCATAGTCTTCAATGTGAATATCTTCACATACCACCATTGTCGTCAATGTCTTCATACATTTTTAGTGGTCGACTCCGGTAGGTAAACCGAATCAATGAGGGACACTACCTGCGTTGTCCTGCAATTCTCACAAACGCATTAGTCCCTCAACCACATTTGTCGTCAATACTCCAAAACCAACTAGGGGTGGCACTAGATGCACTTACAATCTCCCCTTTTGGTGATTGATGACAAAGCTGGTTGAAGTTTTCAACGGGATAAAATATGTGAAATTGTAAAGGATAGAATTGTCTTCATAAGTGGAAAAGGCTCCCCACGAAGATGTGCATATAAGTAGTTTGCTTTTGGAATGCAAATGCACATGGCAGGTTGTACTTGTGGAGATCCTCTTCAACTTATGAAGATAATTCATCATGCATGAAATGATATAGCTAAGAGAATGACATGCATAATGAAAAATGGACGTCTGAGAATGATCTAAGTCACGGAAGTTATCGTTGCACATGCGGAATTTATCATCGCACTGAGTAAAGCAAATAAGTAGCAGGCGACCACCGAGTTTAAGTGTTACAACTCAAAAAGCGAGAGTTGTAAACACTAGGCAAAATATTTATGCAACCGCCCTTATGAACCCGCTTGAAGACTATCAAACTCATATGCTTCTCCCCCTTTTGTCGATGGGACCAAAAAGGTTTGAAGACCTGAGCATCTACTCGTCCTCTTCAAGAAGATGATGCAGCGGGGTTGTCGTTGTTGGTTGGCGGTGCGAGGCAGGCTTGGCACGATGTCGATTCTGCGTAAGTAGGGGCGGTGAAGTAGCATCGGCTTCATCATCGATCACTCTGGCATTGACAGTTGACGCGGAGGAAGAATAGTCAGAGTCTTCAAGTGAGGGAGTTCGTCGTAGGACTGCATTCCGTGGAGGAGTGGAGTCAAACTTGAAGCGTTCACTGAAGCCATCGTCTTGAAGATCTGCTTCAGCACTGAGCAGGGTCAAACTCTTCCATGATCGCCGACAAGTCTCATGAGTGACAAAAGCATTCTTGGTGGCAAGGTTTCGAATGCGATTGACGTCCACCAAGAGGTTTTGCATTTGACGCTTGAGCCAGGAGTGATGCTAATCTTGCTTTTGATGCAGCGCCACAAGAAGTTCTCGATTATTGAGGACTCGAGAGCGCTTCCGTGGCCTTTGGCCAATTGTGCTATCAGTGGCTTCAGTCCGTGCACAATGAGGCAGACGTGTGTTCCCAGCCAGGGGATAGACACGAGATATCGCTTGGACGCCTTCCATGGGTTGAGAGAAGCTGTGGTGATCTGCATTCTGAAGACTTAGTGGCGTTTTGGCAGGCTCGGTGGTATATGGCTTCAATAGACATATCAACCTCTGGTAGAAAGATCGGATGATTGCGGCGGAGGGTTGATAGTTAATAGCAGAGTGCATCTTGATGAGGCGCATGACCCATGGAGCATAGAACTTCAGACCAAACAGATCAGATCCAGACGCAGCCAATTGTCGGATGAAGAATTCTTGCGTGTTGAAGCTGATGCCATTGAGGATATAAAAGACCAATGTCTTCATTGCTCCTTCTAGTTTTGCAGATGATGAATGCCCTTTTATTGGCCATAGAGTTCGCCTGATGATGTGATATATGGTTCGAGGCAGATACTCAAGGTCATCAACAAAGAAGTGCTGAGGGTATTCAACATTGTGTGGCAGTGGCTTCATCATGCTCAGCATCTGACTCATGTCTGGTTCAGGCTTATGAAATATGCTCTCCAAGGCATCACGGTGGAGTTGACATCCAGGTTCAAACAGCTCTCCGGGAGTGGGTAGGCCTGTGAGCTCGATGATGTCAAGAGCTTTGGCTTCATGATGGACATTTCCAGTCATCCACTCGAGAACCCATGTCTTTGTGTCTCTGTTGTAGCCGCGGATGTGGAGGGTAGCATAGAATTGAAGCACTAATTCTTCATTCCAGTGTTCTTTATGCATACTTGAAACCAAGCGGACTGCATCATGAAAGCAATCAAGTGCTTCTTCTAAGCACGGCGATCCGCCAATGGCTTCGGTGTCAAAGCGCATATGAGGAAAATGCGGCCTTGGTCATACAGAACAGGAGTAATAGCTTCTTTGCTGATAGCTCCAGAACCGGTCAGATGAGATCCTTGGCCTTGTGTAGGGGTTCTTTGCACTGTCAAAGAAAGTATTGTGGGCTTTGAAGCCATTTGCATTGAAAGAACCCGTTGAGGTGGCAGTGCCTGGAAACCTTGGCAGTCTTGGCTTCGGCTTCTGGACCTGAGGCCTATGCTCAATATGATAGTCGAACTGAGGACCCGGAGGCATGAGGTGGAGGGACGAGCAGGTCATCTTCTTGTGACTAGCTCGCCGTAGTTGTATGCTTGCTCGATTGTGTAGGGCCTTGGTGGTGGAGCAGAGCGGTGGCGACAATCGAGGCTTGAACTACTCGGCCAGATGCTTGGGGAAGCGATTGCCTCATTGGCTTCGAGCACATTTCCTTCAGTGGCTTCAGGAGCAGTTGGGACAGGCTCCACAGTGGCTTCAGCCATGACCACGTCATTGGCTTCATTAGTGTTGAAGGTGGCAGCCTCAATGTTCTCAACCTCCACTTGAGGAGCTGGAGGGTCGGGCACTGGCACGTTGATATCAGGTATGACTTCTTCAGTTACAGGGAGTGTAGGGACACGTTCTTCTTCTTCTTGGGTGTCTGCGGCTGATGCAGCCGGATTGTCTTCAGCAACTTTAGCTTCAGACTCAGAGACATTCACAGTTGGAGTGGCTTCTGAGAACACTTGACGTGCAACAGGTTGGTGGTGCACTTCTCCTTCTGGAACGCTCAAAAGAGGTACTTGAGGCCTTTGACCTTTGCGAAGCCTGCGAAACGCTGGCGACGCCTTTGGAGATGGGGTTGCCTGGGCCTCAAAGTCTTCCTCTTCTTCTTCTTGTTGTTGTTGGGGAGTGACTTGATGTTGGGGAGTATTGGGGGAGTCTTGTTGTTGCGGGCGATCAGCCCATGAAGCATCCTGTGCAATTGGCGTCAGAGGACGACCAATGCTGATGAGTTCGCTGTTACGTGCGAGCGAGCGATGATACCACATTGTATTCAATTTGAGGAAGAACTTCATCATCTTCAACATTGTCATGGTGACCAATGTCTTCAGCGATGATGGGATCACCTTTGGAATCTCTTCGACTTCGAGGAGCCTCTGTGGAAGTAGGCTCATGAATAGTCATGCGAAGTTCTTGGGTTGCAGACGTGGGACGAACCACAGAAATGGGTTCAACAATCAAGGGATCTGTGGGAGCAGCCCGATTCTTCTTGGTCTTAAGCTTCTTCTTGGAGGGAGCAGCATCAGAGGCGTCAGGATTTTTCCTTTTTCTCGCTTCAGCCTCGGTAGCCCTCGTCTTCTTTTGTTCAGAAGCGGTTGACCGGACCTTTGGCTTCGAGCCAGTCATGCTGCTTGGGAAGACTATGCGGGGCTCTTCCTGCCTTGAAGGTGCAGCTTGGTCAGTTGAAGACTTCTTTTTCTTTGCAGCCATCCTGGGGTCGATGCCAGGACGGCCAAGAGCCTTGCGCTTCTCAGCCTCATTGTAGGCTAGCACACACTTGTCAGCCAGAGCCTTCATGCACTCACGAGAGCCTCTGGCTTCTTCACGCTTCTTGACAAAGTTTTCTTTGAGGTCATGTAGCATGACCTTGAAGTTTTTGACGTCTTACTGCTGAGTGCAGCCATATGCTTCTTGAACTGAGCCTTTTCATAGTCAATCTTGTGCTTCGGTTCAACAATCCATTGAGCAAGAGCTAGCTCGAAGCAATGGCGCCCGTTGAAAGATCTGGCGAGGCCAATAGGAAGTTGCAGATCTTCAAAACTGATGTTTGGGGTATCAAACCATTTATCAATGAAGTGATGGATGATTGCCACATCAAAGAGAGGCAAGTTGTTGAAGATTTCTGCTTCTTCTTTGCTCTTGATAAGTTGCTCAAGGGCATCATCTGCAAGATCGTCATCACTAGACAGATCAATATGCTCTTCACGCAGAATGGCAGCAGGGGTCAGTGTCAATTCAGTGTTCTTGACACTTTTCTTTCTCTTCTCCGTCTTCTTGGAGATGCGGGATTGATCCTCAGACTGTGCACTGGCTTCAGGAGGTGCAGTGGCCAGTGGCTTCACACGTGAAGCTTTTGGAGGAGCAGCTGATTTTGAAGCCTTGACTTTCTTAAGCTTCTGCGGCTTTGGAGCAGGAGCAGGAGCTAGAGCTGGGGCTTCATCCGAATCAGCCTCGTCATCAGAGTGATCCACTTTGGCACCTTGGACCAGGATGTAGGTGATGAGGCCATCAAGGTTTGAAAAGGGACCGATGACATTGGGTTCAGCATCGCGTGAGCCGTCAGCACGGGGAGCAGAGGGACCAGGGTTGAAGTCTAGTCCCAATGACTTCTTGTTTTCCTTTGCAGAAGCCTTTGCGTCTTTGGAAGTTGCGCTTGAAGAGATTGTCATCACGACACCAGAGCAAAGACGTCGGGTCGGCATTCTCAGGCTGAGGTCCACGGACAATGCAAGGATAGAAACCTTGAGCAATAGCTTCAGCCATGTTCTTGGGAGGAAGGCCTCAAAAGAGAATATCACCCCAAGGGCTTCTGATGGCATTCTTCTCGGCGTATTCCTGTGTGACGAAATTGTACTTGAACCACTGTTCAGCCCAATATCGTCGAATCCATTGGATTCGCGTCTTGCGCTGATTATAAGACTCTTCGGGATCTGTTTTGTACAGCTCTGTGAGGTCATCAGGCAGATCTTTTGAGGTTCCCTCACGATGCTGGCTGCCGCCCTTCCGGACTGATTTATCTGTAGCCATGAGCTTCAAACTGAATGGCTTCATGTTCAAAGGCTTCAAAGGCTTGTGTTTCTTTGGAGAGACAGAACTGGCCGGAGAGTTGGTTTGATCTTTGTAAGAATTTTGCAAACGAATGCGCACTATGAGAACCAAGGGATTCTCCCACGGACATGTACTGTGACAGCATTAGAGATGCGAGGGAAGGGGAAGAGGTCATATGCATTCTCGTAAGATTTTGAAGATAAATCGGTTTGAAGACATTGACCTCATGATGCGAAGACATTCACTTATCTGGCGAGAGTTGGTTCCAGATTTATGCGAATCCATGAATAAGTACAAGTGAGGAATCTAACTAGTTGTGAAGCTTAAGTGAATATACTAGGCGATCTGAGATGCGACATGAATAGATCTAACATAGTATGGGCAGAAACCAATTTCGGCAAGTGGGATGAATCTTGAAGATAAAAAAGATGGTAAAAATAGAGTTATATTTACCGCTTCGAAGAACTGCTAGACGGGAGGAAAGGAGGCTGAGCAGTTCAGTCCACCGTGCCCTAACTTGGCGATGGAGGACACCTACGGCGGCGGCGGGGATGACGATGTTCGCGGCCGGCGTGAGGACGGCGTCGGAGAGGTCGCGGCAGCTAAGCGCTTTGTCGCCGGCGTCGTCGAGAGCTAGCGGTGGCGCTAGGGTTTTGACGAGGTGGAGAGGTGGAAGAAGATTTTCTTTACCGCAGGGGACGGGTATTTATAACGAGGTGTGTGGCGCAGCGCAATTACGCAGGTGCCCCTGGCGGTTCACATCTGAGAGGCACGTGGCACGCATGCAACATACTCTGAGATGTCCCACGTTCCCACGCTGGCCCGGTTTGTCGGAGGGTCGTTCCGGCTTCTCCGGAGTTCAACAGTAATGATGAATCATTTAAAACAGACTTAAAGTTTATCTCTGTGTCTTCTGCTGACAAGGACGCAGAGAAGACATTCGACAGTTTCAATAGAATGCATATGATTTGGACAGATAGAGTTTGAGATAGAAAACATAAAGAGATTAGGGTCCGATCACATTCACTTAGTTCAAAAAGATTCAACTTGAATACATAGCTATAAGTGAATGCTGTAGAGGACAGAAATATATATATATATATATATATATATATATATATATATATATCAGACAGCAACCAAATCAACATAGTGGAGAAAATCATGAAGATAGGTTGAAGTTGAATACAAATCGAATGCGAATAGCTTCAAGAAATAACGCCATGAGTAAAACACTTCAAACAAAGGAATTTGGTGGTGGTGTTACCCACCGTATAGGAAGTATTAGACCAGACACGCCGCACAATTATCGTGGCGCTCCGAAGTCAAATTCCACGTTAATGTATTCACACTCAGAATGTAAGTATTCATTGATTGAAGATATACGTTACTTCGTGTGTTGCACATCTAAGTCATCAACATGCATAAGTGTTAGGATGTGTGCTTGATCACATGACATTTGAGGATTCCAAGATATTTAGCTCACACCATAACTTGCAAAACCTTTTCTCATCCAAGGGCTTTGTGAAGATATCTGCGATTGCTCTTGATGTTGACGTGAATGATGTCAATATCTTTCTTCATGACATGATCCGTGAGAAAATGATGATGAATTTCAATGTGCTTTGTCTTGAGTCTTTGGACTGGATTATTGGCAATCTTGATGGCGCTTTCGTTGTCGCAGAAGAGAGGTACTTGTGTCGATTGATGCCATAGTCCTTGAGAGTTTGCTTCATCCATAGAAGCTGAGCACAGCAGGATCCATGCAGCAATGTATTCAGATTCTGCAGTTGAGAGTGACACACAGTTCTGCTTCTTTGAAGACCAACAGACAAGTGATCGTCCCAGAAAGTGACATGTGCCTGATGTAGACTTGCGAGCCACCTTGTCACCAGCGTAATCAGCATCCGAAAATCCAACCAAATCAAATTTTGAGCCCTTTGGGTACCATAATCCGAGTGTTGGGGTGTGAGCCAAATATCGAAGAATTCGCTTCACAGCTAAGTGATGTGATTCCTTTGGTGCCACTTGGAATCGAGCACATATGCAAACACTAAGCATAATATCTGGCCTAGATGCACATAGGTAAACTAAGGAACCAATCATGGAGCAGTATACCTTTTGATCGAACTCTTTACCATTGTCGTCGGGACCCAAGTGGTGTTTAGGTCGGCATTGGCGTCGTGTATCCTTTGCACTCTTGCATTCCAAACTTCTTGAGACAATCTTGGAGGTATTTTTCTTGAGATATAAAGATGACATTCCTTTTGTCGATTTAATTTAAAGACCAAGGAAGAACTTGAGCTCTCCCATCATGGACATCGATATTGTTCTTGCATCATGTATCCAAACTCATCACTATACTTGGTTGGTGCGGTAGAAGATAATGTCATCCACATATATTTGGCATACAAACAGTTCACCATCATATGTCTTCGTGAAGAGTGTGGGATCAAGGGATCCTGGTTTGAAGCCTTTGCTCTTCGAAGTCTTTGATTGTATCATACCAAAGTCTGAGGAGCTTGTTTGAGGCCATACAATTGCTTTATTTAGCTTGTACACCATATCGGGATGTTTTGGATCTTCAAAGCCCGGTGGTTGAGCGACATATACTTCTTCTTCAATCTTGCCGTTGAGAAATGCACTCTTCACATCCATTTGATAGAGCAAGATGTTGTGGTGGTTAGCATAGGCTAGTAGTATGCGAATGGCTTCAAGCCTAGCTACAGGAGCAAATGTTTCATCAAAGTCAATTCCTTCAACTTGAGTATATCCTTGAGCCACAAGTCGTGCTTTGTTTCTGACAACTTGACCATGCTCATCTTGCTTGTTTTGATATATCCATTTGGTGCCAATAATGTTATGCTTGCGAGGGTCAGGATGCTTGACTAGTTCCCAAACATTATTCAGCTTGAACTGTTGAAGTTCTTCTTGCATAGCTTGTATCCATTCTGGTTCCATAAAAGCTTCAGCAACTTTCTTGGGTTCTGATATTGACACAAATGAAAAGTGCCCACAGAAATTTGTTAGTTGTGTTGCTCTTGAGCGAGTAAGCGGACCAGGTGCATTGATGCTATCGATTATCTTCTCAATCTGTACTTCATTTACAACTCCAGGATGAACTGGACGAAGACTTTGCTCATGCTGATCATTGTCATTATTGGGAGGATTGTCTTGAGCTGAGCATTGTCTTGAGTTGATTAGATGCGTAAATGATAAGTTCCTCTTGCTGTGCTTCATTTGACATGATTTCACCAGTTCCCATCAGCTTGACAGATTCGCTGGGCGGAGCTTCGTCTAGTGTGCTTGGCAGGAACTCTCTTTGTGAACCATTGGTTTCATCAAATCACACATCTATAGTTTCGACGATTTTGTAGAGATAGAGATTGAAGACTCTGTAAGAGTGTGAGTCCTATCCGTAACCGAGCATGAAGCCTTCGTGAGCTTTGGGTTCAAATTTTGACTTGTGATGGGGATCCTTGATCCAGCACTTAGCCCCAAATACTCAAGTGGCGACATTTGGCTTCTTGCCGGAAGGAGCTCATAGGATGTTTTGTTCAAGCTTATGGATATAAACACGATTGATGACGTGACAAGCTGTATCAATAGCTTGAGGCGAGAACTTTCTTGGTGTCTTGTACTCGTCGAGCATTGTTCGAGCCATCTCAATGAGGGTTCTGCTTTTGCGCTCCACGATGCCATTTTGCTGAGGTGTGTATGGGCAGAGAACTCATGAGTGATTCCCATGGTATCGAGATAAAGATCAAGTCCGGTGTTCTTGAATTGATGCCGTTATCACTTACGATATGCTTGATCTTGGCGCCATAATTGTTCATTGCTTTCGATTGGCGAAGCGTCTGAAGACATCTTGCACTTCATCTTGTAGAGAATTATGTGCACCCATGTGTATCTTGAGTAGTCATCAACAATGACGAAGCCATAGAGACAAGCAGTTGTTGTGAGGGTAGAGTAATGAGTAGGTCCAAACAAGTCCATGTGTAGCAGCTCGAAGGGTTGAGATGTCGTCATGATTGTCTTCGAGGGTGCTTTGCCTAGTCATCTTTCGACTTTGCGGGCACCACACAAATGATCCTTCTTGAACTTGACACCTTCGATGCCTATGACATGCTTCTTCTTGGCGAGTGTGTGTAAGTTCCTCATACCAAGATGCCCCAGCCTCCGATGCGAGCCAAGATTACGAAGCTTTTGCGAGAAGACATACGGCAAGTTGTGGACCTGCTGAGAAATCTACCATGTATAGATCATCTTTCCTATACCCTTCAAATACTAGAGACTTGTCAGATTCCATTAGTACAAGGCAACAATATTTTCCGAATATCACAATCATGTTCAAGTCACAAAGCATTGAGACAGACATCAAGTTGAAACCAAGGGATTCAACAAGCATCACTTTATCCATGTGCTGATCCTTTGAGATTGCAACTCTGCCTAGACCCAATACCTTGCTTTTACCAGTGTCAGCAAATGTGATGTGACTCTTGTCTGATGGACGTAAGGTTGAGTCCATGAGAAGACTTCGATCACCGATCATATGATTAGTGCATCCACCGTCCATAATCCATTACGAAGCATGAGGTGTCATACCCTACTGATGCAGTTAGGGGGATAGGCTTCACCAAGAGCATTGTGAAGCATAAACATTTGACAAAGCTAGTGGATTATTGAAGCTTAAATCAAGATTAGGACTGATAGGATGAATGGCAAGCGATTCAGAACAAAATACATAGTGAGACCATTTGGGCATTTGATCTTGTGCCCTACAAGATGTTTTAGGTCCCCAAAGAATAGCATCGGGCGCCTTTGATTTTAGGTGGAGACCCTTTCACCAAAAGATAGTTAATTCTTCTTAACCACCCACATCTTGAGGATGGCTTAGAAGCAATGAGTCTAAGTGCAGCATTTGAGAATTTCGCTTTGGAGCCCTAGCAAATAGCCTTGCAGGAGATGAATGATACTCATATGAATAAGCGAGAAAAGTTCTTAGTTCTATGAGCGTAGAGGTTTGAAGACCTGCGCTCATATTCATAAACTTGAGTACGGTTTCCTGCAAAACATTGGCGTTAGGGTGACTCGAGATGAGTCCTCGGTGCATGTGAAGCCTTTGGACCATATGACGCTTTAGGTGCAGGGTTTGTCTTCTTCGGTGGTGTCATGATGACATTCACGGAAGATTCTCAAGACAGCTTTTGAACCCGGATCTTCTTCATAGGGGGTCCATTCCTGCGATTAGTACCAATATACACGCAAACACTTCACCATTACGATTCTTGAACAGCTTATAGTTTGCATCAAAGGATTCATCAATGATAATAGGGTTAGCACGGGTAAAGCCGGATAAGGTGGATGGATCCACCGAAGGTCCCTTTGAAGCAACCCATGTGGTTTTGGGATACCGCTCGGGGCTTCCGGTAGGAACCATCAACATTCATTTTCCTCTCAGACCCAACACCCTCTTTCCTAGGGTTTCGGTTCAGAATCTGCTTTTGAGGACATCGCAAAGTGTCTGATGCCCTTTCAGACTTTTATACATCCCTGTTTCAAGCAATGTCTTCAACCTAGCATTTTCATCAGCAATAGTAGTGGTATCCTCCACAGAGGGGTTAGTTACCACATTAGTAGATGAAGACAATGCAACAGTAGCAGAAGTTGAACATTCAGCAACAGAGGTAGCTATATCACGCTCAAGGCATTTTAGACATGGAGGTTCAAATCCATCCTGAGCGGAGCTGATCTGTTGAACGCGAAGTGACTCATTCTCTTTTTGAAGATCTTCATGAGCCGCTCTCAATTTCTCAAGCTCTTGCTTCCTTTGAAGATAATCATAGGAGAGCCTTTCATGAGTAGTTGAGAGTGTTTCATGACGACTTTCAAGTTCTTGGTACTTAGCATGAAGATTTTAATGTCTTCAACTAAGGACTGTGAACGTGTCATTTCGCGTCCAACAGGTCATCGCTTTTCTCTAACAGTTTTTGAGTATGTTCCATAGCTCTTTGTTGTTCGGTTGCAATTTTAGCAAGTGTTTTGTAGCTGGGCTTGGATTCACAACAGTCATCTTCACTTGATGTTTGAAAGTAAGCATCACGTGATTTTACCTTGGCACCGTGTGCCATGAAGCGATAAATTGGGGCGAGGTCGTCCTTGTCATCAACTTCAGCGTTGGTGTAGAAGTCATTGTCTTCAGTGTTGAAGATGGACTTGGCAACATAGGCTGTGGCTAAAGCCAGACTTGCAACGCCCGGGTCGGACTCCTCTTTAGACTCCACTTCCACCTCCTCAGAAGCAGACTCCTCCTCAGAATCCATTTCCTTGCCAACAAAAGCACGAGCCTTGCCAGATGATCTCTTCTTATGTGATGAAGACTTTGATGAAGACTTGGAAGAAGATTTTGAAGATTTCTTCTTTTTCTTGTCATCAGAATCATATTCCTTGCTCTTCTTCTTCTTCTTCTCATTGTCCCACTGTGGACATTCAGAGATATAGTGTCCAGTTTTCTTGCACTTGTGTGAGTTCTCTTCTTGTAGTCATGAGTGGAAGCTTCATCATCTCTTGAGCTGGATCGTGAAGACTTTCTGAAGCCTTTCTTACTAGTGAACTTGGAACTTCTTCACAAGCATAGCAAGTTCCTTTCCAATGTCTTCGTGGATCATCGTAACCGCAATGATTCTTCTTCAGATGAGGAAACAACTTTTGCCTTCAAAGCGCGAGTTCGTCCATAGTTGGGGCCATAGATATCTCTTTTCTCAGAAAGCTGGAACTCATGTGTGTTGAGCCTCTCAAGTATATCCGACGGATCGAGTGTCTTGAAGTCAGGACGTTCTTGTATCATGAGGGCAAGGGTGTCAAAAGAGCTGTCAAGTGATCTCAGTAGTGTCTTGACGATTTCATGCTTGGTGATCTCGATTGGCGCCGAGAGCATGAAGCTCATTTGTGATGTCGATTGAGGCGATCAAACGTGAGCTGGACATTTTCATTGTCGTTTCTCTTGAAGCGGTTGAAGAGGTTGCGAAGAACACCGATCCTTTGATCTCTACGGGTTGAGACGCCTTCGTTGACCTTGGATAGCCAGTCCTGCACTAAGCTTCGGCGTTTCGGAGCACTCACACGGCCATACTGTCCTTTGGTCGATGACCACAGATGATGTTCTTTGCGGTGGAGTCGATTGAATGAACTTCTTGACATCGCTAGGGTGACACCTTCACCGGACTTGGGAACGCCGTTCTTGACGACATACCGTAGGTCGACATCAATGGCTTCAAGATGCATGCGCATCTTATTCTTCCGATAGGAATAGTCAGTTCCATCGAACACGGGCAAGCAGCGGAGACTTTGATTATCCCTGCGATCGACATAGCTAAAACTCTAGGTGGTTAAACCGAATCACACGTAACAAGGGAGTACCTTGCTCGATACCAATTGAAAGTGCTAGTTATCGACTAGAGGGGGTGAATAAGGCGATTTTAGGAAAGTCTTCAAAAACGAATGTTTCGAAGACAAACAATAGAAATGACCTAATTGATATGCAGCAGAAGATAAACTACAACAAGCAAGCCATAGTCAAGTATGCAATATTGTGAACAGACAAGACTAATAGCAGCTATGTAGTAAGGATCAGGATGGAAGATAGTATGAAGCCAAACAATGATAGTAGTCAAGCAATGAAGTCAAACAGATAAGACATATAGGCAATGACTTCATGAAGACAAACTCAGGGTAAAGGAGGGAAGGGATAGAACCAGTCACTTGTTGAAGACACAGGATTTGTTGGACCGATTCCGATTCTTTGTGACAAGCTGTACATCTGGTTAGGGAGGCTGAGATTCAACTCGTAAGACCGCGTCTTCACCTTATTACCCTTGAGCTAAGGACACACAGCCCTCGCCCAATCACTCTGGTAAGTCTTCAAGGTAGACTTCCGAACCTTCACAGAGCAGCGTTCACCGGCAATCCACAATGACTCTTGGATGCTCGAGCGCGACGCCTAACCGGCTGGAGGATACAGTCCTCAAGTGTAATAAGTCTTCAGTCACCTGCACAGGAAAGCTTGATGATGCCTAACACTCTTTGGCTCTGGGTGTTTTGGGCTTTATCCTCACAAGGATTTATCTCTCTCAAAGGCTTGAGGTGGGTTGCTCTCAAGCGACAAAAGCCGTGCACTAACTCCTGAAAGCAGCCACCAATTTATGGTGTAGGGGTGGGCTATTTATAGCCAGCTGGGCAACCCGACCTGTTATGTCCGAAATAACCACAGGTCACTAAAGGAACTGACACGTGTTCCAACGGTCAGATTTCAAACACACATGGCAACTTTACTTGGGCTACAAGCAAAGCTGACTCATCCAGCTCTGGATAAGATTTGCTCTCATTGTCTTCGCTCGTAGACATAGGATTTGGGTTGAGCATCACTTCAGTCATTCCGACTTTGTTCACTTGGACCCCACTTAACATTACGGTGGTTCCTATGACTCAACAAAGAAGAAAAGGAAACAACGAAAGCACACAGTCTTCGCGCTCCATAGTCTTCACTCAATGTCTTCTCACGTCATAGTCTTCAATGTGAATATCTTCACATACCACCATTGTCGTCAATGTCTTCATACATTTTTAGGGGTCGACTCCGGTAGGTAAACCGAATCAATGAGGGACACTACCTGCATTATCCTGCAATTCTCAATAACGCATTAGTCCCTCAACCACATTTGTCGTCAATACTCCAAAACCAACTAGGGGTGGCACTAGATGCACTTACAGAAAGATACGGTATGAGAAAGCGAGGTCAATCAAGAGACATATAGATAGAGAGACAAAGTGAGTGTGGTCCGACATTCATTGAACAAATATATTTGCTCCGGAGAGATATTGTCCGGTTGAGCTTTTGGTAAGGGTGAGGGCTGTAAGATAGAGCTTGAGAGATGATCCGATCCGCAGACGTGTAGATATATTTTGTGCGTGGGAGGAAGCAAGGTCAACTGATCACATAGGGTCGCCGTGCGATCGAAAGAGTGAGACGGGTTGGAGAGAATGACCTAGATAGACGATGTGCGTGAGAGAGTATACAATGTGAATAGGTCGAATTAGGCTCAAACATGGTGATATATCGTTTTTGTCCGAGAAAGAGCGAGGTAAATTCAGACATACGAAGAAAGAGAGATAGAGAGATAGAGAGAGAGAGAGAGAGAGAGAGAGAGAGAGAGAGAGAGAGATTGAGTGAGCATGGCCCACCATGAGGTCGGAAGAGTGGCGGCGGCTTGGATGGACTGACCTAGATAGACAATCTGTGTGAGAGAGTATAGAGTGTGTCGATCGAGGCCCGAACAGGGAGATATATCATTTGTGTGTGAAAGAAAACGAGGTTAAACGAGACTCAGATAAGGAGAGCTAGATTGAGAGAGTGTGGCCCGCCGTGCGGAAGGAAGAGTGAGACAGTCTCGAGAGAGTGACCTAGATATACAACGTGCGTTCGTGCGAACGAGAGGTTGGGGGGGCTAGATAGGCAATGCATGTATTTAGCGCGGGAGGGTGAGAGGGAGAGGGGGGTGGGAGAGAGAGAGAGCTCGGCATGGGGTGCAATGGCGGGTGTGTGAGGTAAGTACATTTGGTAACAGGAGTGGAAAAAGGGGTTGTGTAGTTGAGAGACTTAGATTTCGAAACATGGAGAGAAAGAATGAACGTGTGTTGGAAACTGATAGCTTGCTAAGGTGGTTAGGAGAGGAAGATTGACCGATGTAGGAAGTATGTTGCATTTGTGCGCAGGGGGGGGATGGCTAAAAACAACATTTGAATGTACATAGTACGAGAATTAATATCGATGTTTCAATTCGGTGTACATTGTAAGATTTGAACCGAGGACCAGGCATGCGGGTAATTATTTTGAATTCGTGCCATACTAAGTTTCGAAAAGTTGACATTGGCTCAATTTGTTGTGCTATTTTGTAGGTCATATGCTTGAATCCATCCAAAAGTTTTCTCACTACCATGGTGTTCATCATATACATATGAATTTGTATTAAAAAGTAAGCGTGGATATAGTGAAATGCAAATCCACGTTAGAATTGGAGATCGCTACGTGACACACACTCTAATTCAAATAACTAACTTCGTGACACACACTCTAATTCAAATAACTAATCATGTGACACACTCTAATCCACGTTAAGCGTGGGTACCCGTTTGATTTTTTTCAAATAACTCCTCATTAATTAATTTATAGTACTCCCTCTGTTCACTTTATAAGACCTCGAAGACATTTCAGACAATGTGCAAAACAGTTCATTTTAAGTTGTCTGAAACGACTTACAAAAGTGAACGGATGGAGTATCTCGTTTCGAATGACTAATTATTGCAATGAAAACACGGGCATGGTAATACATACAGATTCGTTTGCAAATGAAAGAAGATTTGTTTGCATTCTCAAATGTAGGCGCACCAGGCGGAACCCGAGGTCGTGTCGGGTGGACGCTGCCGGTGCCTTAAAGGCAATCGCCCTTGGGTGACCGACATGTGGGCCAGCCACTGTTGGGCCCACATGTCATGGACATAAAGGCAGGTGCCTTAAGGCACCAGCATTGTCTGTCGGGGTGGTCGCGTGTGTCGGACGGACGCGTAGCACCCAGCCACCCACCCCTCCCCCAAAAAAGGGCAGCGACAATATAAGTTCGCGCTTCCACGTTTGGATTGAAATATCTGGCGGCCCCAATTCCAGCCCTGCAAAATCTCTCTTCTCCACCGTCCCCTTCCGCGCCCAGATTGCTCAAATCCCTAATTCGCCGCCATCCCTCAAATCGCCCCTCGTCTCATCTCTTTCCCCACCGTTCCCCACCTCTATGCCGGACGACAGTCGCGCTTCACCACCGCACCAGAGCTACCTCATCTACGCCCTCGTCCACCGCACCGGGTGGTCCACCGACAACGTCGGCCGCCGCAACCGACGTGCCTCACAGACACCGAGTTCCACCGCATCAGGTGCGCTTCATCGACGCTGTCTCCCAGCTCATCGGGGCTACTTCACCGAGCACATCGTCGCACCTCCGCCCCCCGAGGCCGTTGGGGCTTCACCAACGGTCTCGTCCACCGCATCGTAGCGCTCTGCTGCCACTCAAGATCTGCATCCGTGCATGGCCAGCCAACGCCAGTGCATCACCCTAACGACTCTGAAGTGACCCGCACTCTAGCTAGGCAAGCATGCCCAAACGCCGTCCCGAACTAGGTATCCACACATCACTCCCTTGTGCACTGTTCCGACGATGTTTGGATATCCTTTGACTGCTCTCTTAGCTTACACGCCTATGCAACTCTGACTTTAACTCTTATTTCTTCTGGAGATATCATCTGAAACAAGCAAATCCATTTTTAGCGAAGCATGACAGACTCTGAGGATCTGGTACACATCCTGCACACCGTATAACCTTGTAAGTATCATCCTCCGGTACAACATCAAGGTCGATTCCTCTTATTTGATCAACCATTCGCCGTGTCAAAAATGCAGAGAGGGATGCAAGGAGCACAAGGCCTGCAAATCCAAGCAAGTGGTAACATGGACTTGTACATGGAAAATCCCAAAGCGCAAGCAGAGCTGCGATGAGCACATAAACGAGCTAGCGTAAGTCCCTGCATTTCATTTAATTTGTACTGGCATTCGTGTATGATTTGTGTGGAGTGGCTGATCCACGAATTCAAGTTACCAGGGGCGAACATTTAACTTAAAAAATACGAAGGCACTTGCACTCCGGAAATCAAAATAACTTGAGAAATGTGAAGCTACATGCACTTTGAAAACCAGCTAATGATCCAAAGTAGTTCAGATTATAAACACTAAATGATGCAAGCACCAAAAAACACAAAATGCAAAATGGTGTACAAGGACTACAAACATGGTGCATACACTGCTTGAATTATTCGTTCTCTGGCTGAAAATATCGAAGTGTAATTGCACGTATAACCGGTGCATAAACTGCATATCAATATATCTATCCTGCACAAGTATGCCAATAGTTTCAAACAACAGATTAGAAAAGTATTTATGCTATGTTGTCATGATACGGGGACTTTACGGTAGATGGCCTCGGCGTTTCCTCAAGCTATGAAAATGCACTATAATTTGCTTGTCATCAATGCCCGCAAATCTCATCTCTCTCAACATAGTAGATCATCATTAGACACTAAATCCTTCAATGAGCTTGCAAAATGCTTGCATTAGATCCCTCCTTAGACACTATATGTTCATCACCAGAGCATGTAAAATGTTTGCATCAAATCCTTCATTAGCGATCTGTTCATTAGACACTTGTGCTCAAGAACAACATGAGCTTGTATGTTTGCACCGGAAACTTGATTAGATACATCAGATTTAGTCGATTCGGTATTGATTGGGGAGTTATAAAATAAGTAGACATTGGTTTCATTTTCTCATAGATTCCCTACCTACCAGCAGTTTTACAACACTGGCATGTTTAACTATTGGCCAGAAATTGAAGAGATCAATAAGATATAATCAGGGATGTGATGTACCAGATCGTTGCGCATCCTACACTTGCAAGCTGCGATAGTCCGTTTGTGCAATCTCGATCCCATGCCCAAGCTGCCGCCGCAGCCTCCCACGCAGCTACACCCGGTGTTGGATCTTCATCTTCTTGTCCTTCCGCTCGCTTGAAGCTCGGCTGACCGCCTCCAACGAGGGCGCGAGGAAGTGTTGTGTCGGTCTGTCGGTAGCGGCTAGGTTAGGAGCGAACCAGACTGGAGGCTGGAGCGAATGAATTGGGATTTTTCCTGCTATCGATCGATACGGGAGGCGCTCGTTTGGGCCGCGAGCCTGCAATAGGGCCTGCCTTGCACTTATGTTATTGGCCCATCCAAGTTGAAACATTTTTCTTCAATTTTTTACATTGCCTGCTCGTGCGTTGGGACAAAAAAAAAACTAGCGTGGGCCAACCTGGACGACTCAAACTAGGTGCACACTTTCCAGCCACCTGAGGCGGCCGCCCATACCAGCCCCTATGGTGGCGTCGCCCCTTTTTGTGTGTATGATTGGATAGTGAAAAATATTCCAGTGGCGCTTTTGATTTACCCACATAATGGTTGAATTGCTTGTTTTTATGAACTGGGTTCGCCAATAATGTGAAGGATGCCAGTCTTTTCATCCTATTGTAGATTGCATAGATCTCGATATGCCAAAAGTAATCGCATGAAATATACAGTAAAAGCCAGTGTGATGTGTTTGGCTACAACTAGTCTGACTACACGTCCTCATATAACATATCAAGGACGCACCATCTTACCATATTAACCATTCGACTTACCCATGCAGTGTGGGAAGAAAGAAGTATTGGGACCTGTGTATCCAAGCAATTGATGCCATGGACTCCTTTGTACAACCTTGTAAGAAAAAAGAAGTTGCAGCAGGTGTACAAAGAACTAGCGTAAGTTCGGTTACACCTTCTCGGAATTCTAGTTAGCCACTTATTGCAAAATTGTTCAATTACGTTGCTTGGCTTAATTTAGTTTGCTCTTGATTACATAATGGCACAGCACATTAATCATATTGTAGATCATGCGCCTATCTATGTGTTTGATACTTACCGTTAAGAATTACCTGTTTGCCTTAACTTAAATATCTACTTGTTTGTTTAACTGCTTTCTTCTTTGCAGCAATGGGTTACAATGATGTTAATAACTTCTCCCTCCGTCCCATAATATAGGACGTTTTTTGACACTAGCATAGTGTTAAAAACGTCTTACATTATGGGACGGAGGGAGTACTTTTCAGCATCCAATTGAAACTCTTTAATTCCTTGTTTGTTTAACTGGTTTGTTATTATGACTCCCAGTTGAGATGTTTTGCTAACTTCAACTTTTCTGAATCCAATCGGAACTTTAATGGCAAACCAGGTTAGCCCAAGATCAAAGAGCGAGGTCCCCATGGACGTTGCATCATACCACTGCAGTGGCACCGGCCCAATCGTGCATTATGAATTGCCAACTGCTAATGCTCTAGAGGCTAAACTAGTGGTAGAAAGAGATTCTCGCTTACGCACTTAGAGATGAAGTTGACATGTTGAGGAAGCAAACAACACAATCACAAGCGATTACTCAAGACAACCATTAAATATTTGGTGGATTTCAAAATGAAGCAAGTCGAGACCCACCAGATTGTTAAGGTCCTGAAGGAAAAAAGGAAATTAAATTCCTACTTGGTAAATCATAGGTGAAATGTTCTTTCCATAGTTGAATAACCTTTGTGTTGTCTGTTCATGTAATCAATCAAACCATTTGTTTTAGAGATCATGTAATAATTGTTTTATTTTTGGTTTGTAATTTTATTTGAGCACAAGTCTGTATTAATTGATAAGACTCGGAGAAATTTCATTTGGATTGCTGTGCCATACCTACAAATATGCCAATCGGACTGAATGTGCATTCAGCAATGGTAGTAGTATAGATGGACCATAAGTGGCACGCATCGGAAAGGGCCAAGATGCTGGCTAAAAAAAGGATGTTGTTGTAGCCAAAAAAAGTACAAATGGCCTGGCTTATGTATGTTAGTTGATATTATTGATCCATATACTCTATAAGTGTTTATATGTCTATTAGTTCTGTACATTCTTGGTTGATTGACTCGGTATTTGAATCTTGATACATCGCTTGTGTACATATCTAAATGGGAGTACACATTATGCTGCGTGTGACATTTGAGTTGGACATGAAGTGTTCCAAATATTCAATTCACCTTAAAGCTGGATACTAGTTTCTGAATTTGAGTGTCGGAATTTGTAAACCATATTCATATATGATGGAATACATCTTTGTCGTCCTTTTGAAGATATATAAAAACACATAGAATGATTTATAAAGATTCATATAGGAATACAAAATGGATTCAATTTAGTTGCTGTGGTAGACGTGGATGCTTATTGTCCCAAAATTCGAAAGAAGCAGCAAAATGTCCACTCCCACGTCGGCTGCCCGAAGCCAAGTGTTTGGGAGATGGAAATTACTGTCTACCCATTACACAGACAATCCATCGGCTCGATTTCCACTGCTCTAAGGGTTAGTAACTTCAATTGGACGTGACACGACCGCCTCTGAGCCCATTCCGACACGGTGGGCGTCAAACATGGGCGGCAAAACACATGTGATTCAAGCTCGTCCGAAAGACCTCTGTTTCTCCCTCCATTCCCCATTCATACACAGTGGGCGGCAAAACAAACTCGACTCGGCCGAAATCGATGTAGGCAAATATTTTCAATAGGGGCAGGTTTGTAACTTCACTCAGACGTGACACAACTGCCCTACACCACAGCCCCGTTCATACACCGTGGGCGCCAACCATGGGCGCCAACCACCCTCTCCTCGCCCAAAATCGCTCTGGGCAAATATTGGCGAGATGCGAGATTACCGTCCTATCCCCAACCGATGAGACGTCCAAATTTTAAACGGGGGCTAAGTTCGTAACTTTCCCATATTTCAGACAGGCGTGTCCCAAAAACATGGTTCCCCGTACCTCTCCTCCATTTTCCCATTCATACACCGTCCGCGCTAGAACACCCCATCCCCACACCAGCCTCCGTCCACCACCCCATCCATCGCCGCCGTCCTCCACCACATCCATCGCCACCGTCCTCCACCATGCCGGAGCGCCTACCAAGACCGCGTCGTCCACTGCTAGAGATGGACCTTTCTCATCCACGACGACGGACCAATAGCCTTGCATCGCGTCCTATCGCTTCATCAGCGTCGTCGTCCTTTTTGCTGGGGCCGCTCACACGACCTTCTCTTCCACACAACAAGACTTATCCCCTGATGCACCCGTCTACCGTCGCAGATCTACTTCAACGCCACCGACAGCCATTGCACCCCCGATGCCTACACGGCGCCGCAAGAGAAGTGGTACTTCATATCTCCTCAACTTTTTGATCTCAACCAGAAAATAGATCTTAACTTGGTTACTCTACTTTCTTTTCAGCTCTTAGAATTTAGTTCTTAGTTCGAAGCAAACAATGGATGCTAAATATCATTTCCCCGATTTGCAGCTTCAAATCTGCCATGGCATAACCATAATATGGTTTAATTGATCATGCTTAGGGTTTAATTGATCATGTTGGTTTCGTGGTGGTTTCTTTAATAGAAATCAGAGGGGAAATCCTCTTTTGCTAAAAAATATGCTTAGATTTCCCCCTTTTATGATCACTGCTCCACGCATCAAGCTAAAAAATATGCTAAAAAATACGTGCTTCGTGTCATAATAACACTGCTCCACGCATCAAGCTAAACAAGCTTAGATGTTCAAATACGAATATGATATTATTAAAACAGAGTTGTTTAATTGGTCAGCTAAATGTTCCTAAATTAGTTTCAAAATGCATGTTACGCCGCTGGGTGTGTATCTCTGAGGTGCCCATGGTGGGCGGCCCACCACAGGATTTTGGGTCATCCAGGCCCGATTCCCCTACATTACTGCTGCGCACTTCCGATCTCTACTGCCCCAGCCTTTGCCTGCCGGCGACTTGCCGTCCCGGACGACATGACTCTAGGAGGAGGCGGCGGACTAACAGGAGGCCGAGCCGCTCGCCCAACAAGCGTCACCGCTGCCGGCGCGCCGCCCGTGCCTACCTTCCCGATCCATTCGGGGCTCGGCGTGCGGCACCCACCAAGCTAACCCGATTTATCACGAGATACGTCCTCAACACTCAGCAGCCCACTCCTCATCACCCATTTTCTAATTGATTCATTACTCATTAGGCAGGACTGTCATTAGGGTTTGTTGTGTGCTCAGTGCTACCTACACTTAATGGTTCCGATGTATTTCGGTAATCTTTAGTACCTCTAAAGTTCACAGGGTTTTCAAAATTCCGGCCCTCGGAACAGAAACTAGTCATTTTGGATTGTTGGTCGTAGTGACATTAACCCAGATTACTACTGCAAACTAGATTTGTTGACAATTTTACTTGTCTTTCTTACTCATTCGATATAATATCCAATTATTCACGTCGATTAGTTGCAAACAATAAGTGCTAGAGAAACTTCTTCATTCAGATTTTGGACGGTCTCTTCTGCGATTACAATTCTGCATACTTGTCCTAATAAGCTCACAAGTAAATGATTGATTCACTACATCTATGCTTGCCTTGTCATATTTGTTGTCAATATTATTTTAGGGTGGACCACCCTGTTTCTAAATACTGGAACTGTAGACCTGAGTGAATAGTATATCTCTATGTGATCTCTTCCATCATGTGTGGGTAACGAACACTACATTGTATAGAAAGAAAGTGTCATTTCTAGCTTTTACATAGGTTTCGATCTTTTACATGGAATACAATCTGCCTACTTGCTTTGTGTCGCACTACCAACACTCCACCCTTGAAGCTAAAAATTACGCCACTCATAATTGCTTAGTTTATTTGTTCAAATACGAATTTCATATGATTCTAGTGTTCCTACTTCAGTTTTGAAATGTGTGCCTACCAGTTATAGAGACATAAGGGGTTTGTATTTCTGTGTGTGGTGCAAGTCGGCCACGGTTGGGGAGGTGAACTTTGCATATGCGAGGGGTTTATAGGGAGACACTCTCCGAGTTGAATCCATAATGCATTCCATAGATAATCGACTACTTTTTATGTTTTCATGAATCTCAGATTCTGAATAGCATCATAATGATTATGAGCTTGCGCGCATGAAAAGAATAAAAGCGAGAACAATGCCATGGCTGTCAAACTTGGCATTAAGGGACTGAAATCAAGTCTGGATGCAATGCAATGCAAGCGCTCTCCACCCTCTGATTCATGCTCGAGAATATGATCCTAACAGTGATTACGAGCTAGAGGGAGACCTAAGTCAATGTATCTCCCTAGTGGAGGAGTCGAGAGGAAGATGCCCTATCTTATTCACCCATCAAGGTACTTGCTCTAACTTTCCAAGGTTACATTGCTCGCACATATCTTGCAATCGATGCTTTGCATTGCTTCAACTTTGTTGAACTGCCATTAGCTTAGTTTACACATCGTGTATGTGAATACACCCTGCCTATCCATTTTCAAAGACATATTCCATCTGTCATCATACCATATTTATCCATTCAAATGTTGTTCTTGTGTATCGACGTTCAAAAGGAAGAGGCGATTGCTGATCGTGGAGGAGCACAAGCAAAGTATTTGGAAAAGGTAGTGGCACCTGATAAATCAAATAGCCCATTAGGTGTAGTTGCAATATGACCTGACCCACAAAATACCCCAACTCTAGCAGACTCTAGCCCTACTACACTGGTCATTTACGATGCCCCAACTCAGCCAGACCCCAAGTGCAACAAAGCAGTATGATTATGCCGATTGACATAGCACCGGTTATGCGACGCCAAAACCCCATTCCGGCAAAGAGTACACCAAATCCAGCTTGCCAAATCCCTTTTGAACCGGAGAGAGCCCCAATTGCAGCAAATAGGACCCCTGTTCCATTTCTTCCCAGTTTAGAAGACGAAGCTTATGTTGTTGTCGGGAACTTTGTGCGCATCTTTCCTTCATGGAAAGAGTATACATGAACCTGAGAACAATTTCCAGTCTTCCTCCGCAACTTACGCGTAAGTAATGTACTAATGTTATTCATGGTCATTCTGCATATGTTTTACCTTAGCAGAAGACACAAGATTTCATTCTTTTAAATAGGCGAGGAGTAAATCTGGATTGTGATGACGAGCAAGAGTTGGTTGCGCTTTTCAAGCACTCGTTGATGAAGTATCGTTCCTACCGAGGCAAGCGCGCCGATGGCAAGCCTCTGAACGAAATTTCTGTAAAGTCTCGATTGCTACATTTATCCGACGGTGACTGGAATAATCTTGTTACACATTGGTCTTGGCTGCAGCGTAAGGTACTGTCTATGATATCACATCACAATTTGAACTACATTTCTGCATTTGCCTTAATGTCTCACTTGTACGAAAACTGTTAGCAGAAGAACATTCGTTCTCAAGGGACCATAGAATCTCTCAACTATACTACACACTACATCGCTCTTGTGAGTACGTGTTGCCCTGTATGACCATACTTACTTTCATAGTTGTTTGATTATGTAGCATCATTGCAGATGTTAGCCTCGTAATCGTCCATTTGGTGTACATTATAAGATCCGTATGGACTCTTACACAAATTTAGAATCAACCCAATGCTTTTGAAGAGGTTTAGCTCTGCAGTCCTCTTGTAAGGACTGAACGTGGTCTATCACTATACTTACATTAATAGCTACTCGCTCCGTCCCATAATATAAGAATGTTTTGTACAGTACACCAGTGTTCAAAATACTCTTGTATTATGGGAAGAGGGACTGGTTCATTTTGTAGCATTCTGCATCTTATCTCCCTCGCCCACCATTTACTAAAAAGATCGGATCTATATTTAATCTTACCAACAAGTAGAATACATGAGACAATGCCGGTCTTGAAGTGTAGCCCATTGCTCTTGTCGGTACATTTTGTCATGTAACGCTTGTACTTCCGAGGATTGGTAGTTGATTATGTAGCATCAATCTGCATCTTATCTTCATTATCCTCTATCCCTTCCAAAGATTATCATATCTATAATTACTCTCTACAAAATGTAGAGTACAGGCAATGCTTATGAAGAAGATTACGTGCTGAAATTCTTGAGTTATCCTTCCCTTGACATGGAGAAGGGCATTATAAAGCCGGTGTTAATCGTTAATGTAAGTCAGTCCTTCTAAAGCCTTTATCCTCAACTGCTGTTTAATTTGCTCATACTCCCTATCGTTTCTTCTTTGTTTAGTTTCTTTGTTTCTACCAAAATGCATGTTCGTAAGAACCGTAAGTTCTAAGTTTTACTTGTAAAACCAAATTTCTTATTCATACCATGCACATTACTTAATACTCCCTATATATATGCTTGGTTTTGTGGATCTATAATCCGATTGTGTGGTGAAGCAGTACGTTTGCACCTTGTCATCTCCTGTTTTATCTTCTTGATGTGGCTGATGATATGAACAACATGCCATGCACATTATCCAAAATAGATACAATAATTTTCTTTGCCCTTCATCTATGCTTGTTATGTTGACATGGTAATCCAGTAGTGTGGTGAAGCTCCCCGCATTATGAACAATGCCAAATTATGCTATTGATATTTTGAACTTACTCTTTATTTTCTAATTTGAAATTGGATAGAATGACAGAACAGTTATCATCTTTGTTTATACACGTGCAAAACTTGTCATGTCTCTGCTTTGTTTCAGGTTGATATGCCTGATGGCATGCACAAGTCTGCTGAAGGCTGTGAGACAAACCCAACATATATTGCAGCAAAGAAGGCAAAACATCTTGAAGATAGCGAGACAACCCCAAAGTCTTGTCTTGATGCAGTGTTCAAGTTACTTGAGACTACAAGCTCACAGAATTCGTTGTATGAATCAGTTCGACCTCTTCAGTCCCAAGTTCTAGCAGAAAGGCATTCTGCAACTCAACTTCGACCTGAAGTCCTATCTCTAAGAAAGATTGCGCAGAACACCAATGAGAACCTCATCGCTAAATAGCTACACCTGGAAGCTATGACCGACATGCTAGGCGGTCTCACGGCCTTGCTCGACATCTTAGCGCAGATTCCCCATAAGGCTAACCTTTCTTGAACTATCTTGGAAGTGGTCTCGGTTCAGTATTATTTTATTCTGTTGCAATGGTGCCCAGTTTTTGTAATCTGCTTCTTCGTTTGCGCTTTATGATCACTTTGGTGGCGAACTTGATGCCCGATGGATGTAATATACCTTAAATCCTTTATTGTATAGTGTAGGTTTATTCTTAGTTACTATGCCATAATTTCTTTTTTGTATAGAGTAGGTTTGTTCTTAATTCCTACTAGTTACTGCCATCATTCGCTATCTGAAAAAAATCAGATGTAGTTGACCAGGCTGAAACATTCGATAACGGGCCAGGTTTTTAGCGGGCCACAATTGGGCCGGCCTGCGTCTTTCTTGGGCCTGAATGATTGGGGCCTTCACACATTGCGCCAGGCCCAAACTTACACCGGCCTATATTTTAGTTGGGCCTTTTGTTGACCAGTAACTTAGTTTGGCCCAGTTAGCGTTGGTCCATTAACAGGTTGGATATTTTACTGGCCTGTTACGGCCGAGATGAAACCACGGGCCTTTAGCAGGCCAAAATGCATGTTGGGCCTCAATTTTCACTAGTCGTCGACGGGCCTTCAGCAGGCCGAAATGTAGACCGGGCCGTTATGGGCCCAGTTAGCTCATGGGCCGTTACCAGGCCGAAACATATCTCGGGCCTTAGTTGGCCCACTGATATCATGGGCCTTTAAGAGGCCGAAAGCTTAGTACCGGCATCAACGGGCCGAATTACGCGACAGGCCTTTCACAGGCCCAAAGTCACGTTGGGCTTATCTGTTGCCACCTTTAGCACGGGCCGTTAGTGGGCCCGATGTCCCGTCGGACCATATATGGCCCATGGGCAGCACGGGCCATTCGTAGGACGAAAGTCACACCAAGCTGAAATGGGCCCATGTCTACATCAGGCCTCTAACAGGCCGAAAGTCACTGGGCTGTAGTTGGGCCCGAATATTCGACGAACAATTAACGGGCCAGATCTGGCTCCGGGCCGCAAATGGGCCCAAATATTGGGGGAACAATTAACGGGCCAGATCTGGCTTCGGGCCGTAAATGGGCTCAAATATTGGGCAAAAAATTAACGGGCCAGATCTGGTTTCTGGCTATAAATGGGCCTTTATTAAGTAGGCCGTTATTGGGCTGGCCCACTAGTACCTGATTAAGTTCTACGGGCCTTTGACTGGGCCGGCCTTTTTAACCTATATGGGCCTCTGTTGGGCCCAGCCACGTGTCGACGTACCATAGGCATGTCTCCTCCAATGGACGGGTGACATCTAGCCCACTGGCGGTCAATCATAATTTTACACGTGGAAATTTCCCATTGGTCGGGGCTGTTAACGGGTTATTGGATCCAAAATCCGACCCGATAGCTTAACGGCGTTCCGTTACGGTGGATGCCACATGTCGGTCACCCTTGACGAAAGCACTTCTGTGACGCGCGATTTATCGTCATGGAAGTGGACACTTCCGTGATAATAATTTTGGTAATGTCATGGAACACTTCTCTGACAAAGACAGTATGACTATCTTGATTACATCATAAATTTGTCATGGATGTGCATGCATGACAAAAAAACGCGACCTACTGTGACAAACACGTATCATCACGGAAGTGTATTTTTTTTGTAGTGTCTTCTTCAACGGCTTGGCTGACCCCTGTGTCATCCTGACAATAATCAGTGTCAATAAGATAGTTGAAAAAGGAGCCAAGGGAGTCAAGGGCTACCTCCGACTCAGAATCGTCATTCAGTTCAAACATGCTGGAAGCACTTAGTTTCTTCTTATTTTTCTTGGCAGTCTTCTTGGCGGCTTTCTTGATAGCCCTAGCCTTTTTGGCAGCTTCATGGTCATGTTTTGCCTTCCAAAAATCAGATTCAGCTTCTGGATGTCAGCAAAGTTGAGTTAATAGAATATTTGTCTAATGAGATAAAAGTAAAGAAAGTTAGAGACTCACATCCGGTGGCGGGTTAAGCTTGCAGAAAGGATTCAGGCCCACTTTGCTGCAGTATTCTAGATCTTCATTCAGAAGAGTCTTTGTCATTTCGGTGATCGCTTCATCAGTCAAATGCACAGAGTTATGCCGCAAAGGATCCTTTAGGCCACCCGTGTAAGTACACATTAAGCCGGGTCGGCGGCTTAAAGGGATAACCCGCCAGGCAACCTAGCACCGAACCAAGTCAATGCCAGTTAAACCGTTTCCAAGCAGAGCCTTGACCTTTGCAATAGTGGGAGCAAGCCTTTTACGTTTAGCAACAGTAAGCTTTTCAGGAAGATGATGTTTTGTGTCAAGGCGTTGGGCACGATAACCCGGCAATGGATTCTCATCAGCCGGAGAGGTATCTTTGCAATAAACCATGTCTGATTCCAATCTTTTGGGTGACTCGGCAAGTAAGCATAGGGGAAGATGGCATCTCTTGTTCGTTGAATTGAGATTCCGCCAAGTTCCAAGCTCGGTCCGTTGGTAAACTCGTTTTGGCGGTTTAAATAAAAATACTCCCTAAAGAGTTCAACGCTGGGCTCTTCTTGAAGGTATACTTTGCAGAAGACTTGAAAGTTGCAGATGTTTGACACGGAATTGGGTCCGATGTCTTGAGGATGGAGTTGAAAAAAGTGCAGAACATCTCAGAAAAATTTAGAACCGGGTGGTGAGAAGCCCCGATTCATGTGATCAGTAAAAACAATGACTTCATCATCCTTTCACCGAGGTGTTTCTTCGCCTGGATCAGGGGCGCGATAATGCACGACACTCTTTGATGGCAAGTACCCAATTTTGACAAAGTCTTTCAAAGTGTTCTCAGTGACAATGGAGGAACCCAGTTACATGAAGTGACTGTTTTCTGCGGCATTGCGAATGGAGAAGCCTAAAGGAAAGAAAAAAATTGCCGGTTCAATATGATTCATTAAGCCAGAAATAAAAAGCAGCAGTATATATTCGAAATGGCGGCTTAAATGGGGCCTAATGATATATGGGTAATTATAAGCCGGTTATGTAAGCCGCTACGACAAGCACTTGAAGTCAAGATCTGATCAACAACAAATTTTACTAAGTGTTAAAGCAAACAGATTTTACAGATTGATCCTAGGGTTTCGGATCTGCGATACTTCAGATAATGGCGAATATTTTTGACCTAAATTACAATTCTTCAGCAGTTCGTATGTTCAGATTGGCTTTCTTATGCAAAGGAGATAATTGAATCACAAAAATAAGTATCACGGCTGGCGCTGTGCAGAAGGAGTACCAAGTCTGAATCAAAGTTACAAGCTACAGCGAGGAACAAGGATGAATTCTGAAGAACAAGGATGAACTATGAAGAATTTCGAAGAAGCCCTAGTGGAGATCTACGGTAGAGAAGGAGATGTAATTAGTGGATCCACTAAGCAATGGAGAGGCGCCGCGTTTTTTCTGGTCCCGTTTAGGTCGATGCAGCGGCCAGGGAAGAGGAAGTCGACGAGGTCGGCGGCGGCAGCGCTCAAGTGTGTAGGGGCGTCGCAAGAGAAGTGTTGAAGATGAAGAGGAAAGGGGAAAAGTGAGAAGGAGACCCAGGCCTTATTTATAAGGAAATGGTTGACAGGTGGGCGCGACAAATGAGGAAGTCAAAAAGTGATTATCCAGCTGCTCCGGCGCCTCGATTTTCGGGATGGTCATTAAGGATAAGGATCTGTTAAGATATGTTGGGTATTGTGCAAAATTAATGGCCGATGATGTCGTGGCGGGTTTCCGTAATTCCAGGGAGTGACGCCATGGCGGGTTACAGTACTTACCAAGAACAAGCGAAGAAGGATTTTTCTAAGTGTTGAAGAATTGACATGAATAAGTTCAAATCAATCTGGGGCCTAATGTTGGGGATATAACAATTAGGTGTAACCCTCCCAGGAGGGGCCGGGTTATACCTATGGCGACTCACAAGACAAAGCCCATGAAGGAGTCAAAGATGGCGGTTCATGAGGACGACTTATGAAGAGCCCAAGGCCCAAAGGCGGCTTAAGGCTCGTAGGTGTAAACCGCCATATATGCATGACTTGTATCATAAGGCAATTGTAATTGGTCACCGAGCCGGACACGTTTATGAGCCGGCCAAGACTTGTTAAGCCACCGGGCGTCAACCTGTGTATATAAAGGGATAACCAGGTGGCGACTAAAGGGCAAGAAAGAACATATCAAAAGCCAGGCAAAGCGTATTCGCTCCCTGGTAATCGAAACCATAGCAATAGCACCTCAAACTAGATTAGGCTTTTACCATCACTGCAAGGGGCCGAACCAGTATAAACTCCTCGTGTCCTTTGTCCCGTTTTAACCCCTTTAAGCTAACCTGGTGCGATGGCTCCACGACTAAGTCCTCACACTAGGACATCTGTCGTGCTAAACCCACGACAGTGACTGGATGTTGTTCGGAGTCCCAGATGAGATCACAGACATGACGAGGAGTCTCGAAATGGTCGAGAGGTAAATATTGATATATAGGACGATGGTATTCGGACATCGGAAGTGTTTCGGGGGGTACCGGGTACTTATCAGGTCACCGGAAGGGGTTCCGAGCACCCCCGGCAAAAGATATGGGTTTTATGGGCCAAGATGGGAAACACACCAGCCACAAGGGGCTGGTGCTCCCCCCATATGGGTCGGCCTAGGAGGAGAAGGAAATAGGGGAAGAGAAAGGAAAGAGTGGAATAGGATTCCCCCTTCCTTCCCTCTCCCCCCCCCCTTTCCTTCCCCCTCGGACAAATATGGCAGGGGGCACGGCCAAAGGCAAGAGCCCAAGTATGATTCGGACCTACTTGGGGCGCCCCTTGGCCTCTCCCCTCTCCCTCCCGCCTATATATATGAGAAGGGGGAGCGCCTAGCACACCCCAGACAATTGCCTAGCCGTGTGCGGCGCCCCCTCCACAGTTTACACCCCCGGTCATATTTTCGTAGTGCTTAGGCGAAGCCATGCGGAGATCACTTCGCCATCACTGTCACCACACCGTCGTGCTGACAGAACTCATCTACTAACTCGACGTCTTGCTGGATCAAGAAGGCGAGGGACGTCACCGATCTGAACGTGTGCAGAACATGGAGGTGCCGAGCGTTTGGTACTTGATCGGTTGAAGCGCAAAGAAGTTCGACTGCATCCGTGTTGTGAAACGCGTCCGCTTACAGTCTACGAGGGTACGTAGACACACTCTCCCCCTCATTGCTATGTATCTCCATGGATAGATCATTGCGTGTGCATAGAATTTTTTTTGTTTTCCATGCAACGATTCCCAACACTTACAATATCTTTCAACTTAGTCTTTCTCTAGGAATGTATTAAAACAGGGAGCTACAATGCGAGCTATTGATCTACAACATAATTTGCAAAGACAACTTAGCCTATTGTTCATGATAATGAGTTCAATTAATCATATTACCTATGAACTCCCACTCAAATCAACATCCCTCCGGTTGTCCGAGTGTAACACGATCTAAATTCACCAACCCAAGTCCGATCATCACGTGAGATGAGGTGGTTTCAATGGTGAACATCTCTATGTTCATCATATCTACTATATGACTCGTGTTCGACCTTTCGGTCTCTTGTGTTCCACGGCCATGTCTGTACATGCTAGGCTAGTCATGTTTAACCCAAGTGTTCCGCATATGCAAAACTGGCTTGCACCCGTTGTATGTGAACATAGAGTCTATCACACCTGATCATCACGTGGTGCTTCAAAACAACGAATTTCACAACGGTGCATACTTGGGGAGAACACAATTTTATCTTGAAATTTTAGTGAGGAATCACCTTATAATGCTACCATCGTCCTAAGAAAAATAAGTTGCATAAAAGGATTAACATCACATGTAAATCATAAGTGACATGATATGGCCATCAACTTGTGCTTTTGATCTCCATCTCCAAAGCACCGGCATGATCTCCATCATCACCGGTAGGACACCATGATCTCCATCAGCGTGTCGCCATCGGGGTTGTCATGCCAACCATGCTTCTACTACTATTGCTACCGTTTAGCGATAAAGTAAAGCATTACATAGCGCTTAATGATTGACACGCATGTCATGCAATAATTAAAGACAACCCTATGGCTCCTGCCGGTTGTTGTATGCATCGACATGCAAGTCGATATAAACTATTATAAACATGATCATCTCATACATCAAATATATTTCATCATGTCTTTGGCCATATCATATCACAACGTATCCTGCGAAAACAAGTTAGACATCCTCTAATTTGTTGTTGCATGTTTTACGTGGCTGCTATGGGTATCTAGCAAGAACGATTCTTACCTATGCAAAACCACAACGATGATATGCAAGTTGCTATTTAACCTTCTACAAGGACCGCCTTGTCGAATCCGATTCAACTAAGGTGGGAGAGACAGACACCCATCTGCCATCTTTATGCAACAAAGTCACATGTCAGTCGATGTAACCGATCTCATGTACGTGGACATGCAAAGTTGGTCCGGGCCGCTTCATCCCACAATACTGCCGAATCAAGAAAAGACTAAGGAAGGAAGCAATCTGAATATCAATGCCCACAAACTCCTTTGTGTTCTACTCGTGATGTCATATACGCATAGACCTAGCTCATGATGCCACTGTTGGGGAACGTTGCATGGGAAACAAAAAAATTCCTTCGCTCACCAAGATCAATCTAGGAGATGAACATCTATGAGAGGAGAGATTGGATCTACATAGCCCTGTAGATCGCTAAGCGGAAGCCTTAAGAAACGGGTTGATGTAGTCGAACATCTTCACGATCCAATCGCGATCCGTCCCACAAACTCCTGATCTAGCGCCGAACGGATGGCACCTCCGCGTTCAACACACGTACGGCTTGATGACGCCTTCATTTCCTTGATCCAGCGAGCGATGGTGAAGTACTAGCTCGAGTCCTCCGGCAGCACGATGGCGTGGTGGCGGCGGTGGTGGTGGTGGTGGAATCTCGGCAGGGCTTAGCCAAGCACTACAGAGAGGAAGAGGGCTACGAGGGAGAGGTAGGGCAGCACCCGTGCGTGAATAGATCTGTATGGGTGCGGCCGCCCTCTCTCCACCTCTCTATATATAGGGGGGAGGGAGGAGGAGGGGGCGCCCCTAGATCGCATCTAGGGGGCGGCGGCCAAGATGGGGCAACCCTAGATGGGTTTTGCCCCCCCCCCACCCATTAGGAGCCTAGGCCCCCAAGGCACGGGGGCGGCTGCCCTAGGGAGGCGCCCCACCTCCTCTAGCAATGTGGGAAGGGGGCTTGGGGGGCGCATAGCCCCTTGGTGGGCTGGTGTGCTCACTTCCCTTGGCCCATGAGGCCCCCCAACACTTGCCGGGCCCCCCGAAACCCCTTTCGGTCATGCTGGCCATCACCTGGTACCTCCGGAACACTTCTGGACTCCAATACCCTTCGTCCAATATATCAATCTTCTCCCCCGGACCATTCCGGAGTTCCCCGTCACGTTCGGGATCTCACCCGGGACTCCGAACAATCTTCGGTAACCACCATAATGACTCAATTATACTTATATCGTCACCAAACGTTAAGTGTGTTGACCCTGCGGGTTCGAGAATTATGCAGACATGATCGAGACACCTCTACGGTCAATAACCAATAGCGGGACCTAGATGCCCATATTGGTTCCTGCATATTCTACGAAGATCTTATCGGTCGAACCAAGATGTCAAGGATTCAGCTAATCCCGTATGCAGTTCCCTTTGTCTATCGGTATGTTACTTGCCTGAATTTCAATCGTCGGTATCTCCATACCTAGTTCAATCTCATTACCGGCAAGTCTCTTTACTCGTTCCGTAATACAAGATCCCGTGGCTAAATCATTAGTCACATTGCTTGCAAGCTTATTGTGATGTTGTATTACCGAGTGGGCCCTGAGATACCTCTCCGTCGTATGGAGTGACAAATCCCAGTCTTGATCCATGCCAACTCAACAGACACCCTTGGAGATACGTGTAGAGCACCTTTATAGTCACCCAGTTATGTTGTGACGTTTGGTACACACAAGGTACTCCTCCGGTGTCAGTGAGTTGCATGATCTCATGGTCGTAGGAACATATACTTGGCATGCAGAAAACGATAACAATAAACTTGACACAATCATATGCTACATTCGTAGTTTGGGTCTTGTCCATCACATCATTCTCCTAATGATATGATCCCGTTATGAAATGACAACTCATGTCTATGGCTAGGAAACCGTAGCCATCTTTGATCAACGAGCTAGTCTGGTAGAGACTTACTAGGGACATGTTGTTGTCTATGTATCCACATATGTATTTGAGTTTCGATCAATACAATTCTAGCATGGATAATAAACGATTATCATGAACAGGGAAATATGATAATAACTAATTTATTATTACCTCTAGGGAATATTTCCAACAATCATTCCCTCCAAGCTTTGTCGGCGAGCCCGTGGATCAGTGCTGCCGTGGACCCACCTTCCCTTTGCATGTAGCTTAGGCGAACGGTGGAGGGGAGGAGGATCTCGGTGCCTCGGCTCTGGCTAATAGTTTAGGCTAGGTCTTTTTTCTTGCATGGGGCGGCTTTCGGGCGGATGGCGGCCCTTCATCTTCGAGTTGTTCTTCCGGGCTCTGATCCTCCTCTAGTTTGTCCTTTAGGATGGAGTCGACGGGGCTCTAGCATAGATTCTTACTGCCTCATTAGGGCGGCGAGGTTAGGATTTCTCGTCATGTGTGTGCCCCCACGAGATTTGTTATTGAGCACTTCAAATCAATTCAAAGGTTTCAATGACGACGATTGCCGCTTTGGTGCACTGGTCCTTAGGGCACGTGCACTAAGATTTCCCAGCCATCATCGACAAGGTCAAGTCGGCTCTAGTAGGGGACGACAAGAGCGAAGTGCTCGTTCGGTGGTGCAAGATCCTCGGTGTAATTTTTATGATGTAATAGGATGCCTTGCACTTCTTACGAACCTTTTTAATAGATCTGGGTACTTCTTCGCATAAAAAACCCATCAGCAAGAAATTATTGGATGAATATTTGTTCAATATGGAAGCTATAAGAGAGATAGGGACTAAGAATTTGAGAGAAATAGGGATGGTAGGCCGGGCAATGTAATTTCAAAGCTATAGTGTGACTACAGATTTTTTTTTCTATGCTTCCGCTGCAAAGTGTATAAAATATAATATGTTAGTGTACAAATTAAAACTACTACGTTGTTCAAATCTAGAGATTACAAATTTATTCTACACCTTTAGTAAAACTATGCAAAATAAATAAATTATGAAAGGGACTTTTTTATAATGTATTGATAACCACATCACTAATTTATTACATTGTTCCAAATTTATTATATTTGTACAACATTTCACAAGATTTTCCGTAAGTCTTGCTAGAGACTGTAACAATATTCCACGCTGACGCGTAGAAATGTCGTTACCATATGTTTTAGTAGAGAAACTAAATATTTTGGGAATAAAATGCCTAACAATCAGTAAGTTTGTAAAAAAAAAAAGGAATTCAGTCAATTCAGTAAACATTTCTTGCTAATTTTATATTTTAAAATCACCATAGTTCTCATTAATTTCTCGAATTCTTATGTGCGTTAAATTCCTACGTGTAAATCATATTTTAAGAAATGATTTGATACATGTTATGTTTTAAATTTTGTTCCTTGTGTTTCTTTTCTAGTTTCGTATTTTAATCTTTTTGGGCTTTTTTGTCAGACTAGTTGAGTTGGAAAAGAAAATCTCAATTTGTTTTTTCCTTTTGATTTTTTTTCATTGTACTGATTGGATTCAGTTTAATTTGCCTTATCATGTGTGTGAAACCATCGTTATATCATCATTAAAACATCATTCGATGTCGCAACGAATCAGGTAGATAATTTTCCTTTGCAGGGAAATATAGACAGCTTGACATGTGAGGACTAAGAATTTCATGCGCCGGAGTTTAGAGACCAACTTAGGCGCCAGCAGGCCCAGTTAGCCATCACATAATTTTAAATTGCTTTAAAACCGCGAGGTAGGCCCAGTTAGCCATCACAAATCCTGATACTATTGATATATGCAATCAAATTGCTTTACAATTTATATATTTTGTGGGGGCGCATGGATCAGGAATTCTCACATGATCATTTTTCATAGATTTATCTACCGCCACGTCGGTTTGATTACTACTCGAGCACGGCAGGCCAGTCTCATCGTTAAAGAAACAAAAATATCGGATGCAATGCAATGTCATCTGACAGATGGCCTTGGAAAGCTATTAATTTTTTTCGTGGGGGTGGCCGGGTGAGAGCGACCCGGCTGCTTCAGAGTTAAAAACTTCCGAATGGCCTCTCCGAACAAATACAAAAAACTTCTAGATGGATTTCTTTTGACGTGGGAACGTGATGGAAAAACTGATGTGAAGGGAATGAGATCCTCGTGTTGAATCTGAACAAAAAGAGGAGCGCCAAGATCGCTGTCATCGTCGGAAAACCGAGAACGTCCAATCCAGATACCGTCGACCCTTAGCACTTCGCAGGACTATTCGCTGAAACATGTGAAGATGATGATTGATGTCGGAAAAAAATGTGAATACGATGATGCTTTATAGCCACTAGTAGAAAAAAGCGCTATAGTGGGTTCATAAGAAGCTTTAGTGGGTTAGGAGCAAGGGATTAAAATCGATACTTATCTCTTTAGTGGGTTCTATCCGTAACCAGGATGAGATAAACTCGCGTGGCCTGTCCGCTGAGCCCAAGGAGGGCCTTTGGTGGGTTGGTGGCACCGGGACGATAAACATCCACGCGTCGAGATTTCTTTGGCTCTGGTTTTTGTTTTTTTTTCAAAAGAGGGGGGGGGGCTTTGGGGGGTTTTGTGGGGTTAATTTAGGTGTTTCATATATTGTGCTATAGCTAGCTAATTAATAGAGAAAAGTGTCCTTTCTTTTGTCCGTGCTTGGTCGACGCTACGTACTATACATACGTAAAGAGAGGACTAACTAGACATGCTAGCTAGCTAGTAATTAAGCAAACAGAAGATCGTCATGAACATATATATGCATACAGAGAGAAGTGATATCGACCACTTCTCCTTCTCCGAGAGATTGGTCGAACAACAAGTTCTCGTATATCTATCCGACGCTACCGGCTACATATATACAATAATTATCTTTTAAAATACGGACGCGTGGTCCACATGGTATTTCCCGTCTTCAGCGATCACATAGTCAAGAAAGAATGCCGCCAATTCCTCTTGAATTGCTCGCATGCGATCTGGTGCTAGGAGTTCATCCCGCTGCCGAAACATCTAATTTTAAGAAAGGGGTCAATACATATATATATATATATATATATATATATATATATATATATGAATGAATGAAACTCAACACAAATGATGGTAATAAAATAAAATTGTGAATATTTTTATTTACGCACTTCAAATTGTTTGTCGGAGTAGCCCCTCTCACAGGTCATGTGGCGGATGGACTCGCAAACGTAGTATCCACAGAAATCATTCCCTTGTTCCTGCCACAACCACTTTACAAGAAACAGAGGTCAATCAAACTGATAGTTATATATAGCAAGCACATGCTAAATGGTATTGATGAAACTAGCGCTTGAATCACTAGGAGATCTTGCGTGGAATATGCTACTATATAGTACTTACTTTGGTGTCTAAATTGCAGCTTCTTCGGTAGTCCCGGAGCTTTTTGGTGAATTTTCCCAAGCCCTGCCATACAAAGAAAACAATTACTTGATATCAGAAATGAACAAAGTTGCTGATATGGTGGATAATGATCGATTTAACTTACTTCTCGAGCATTTCAGTCATTTCCGCATACTCCTTGGGATCTTTTCGTCTCGAGTCTAAGATACAGTTACTACTCCTGCTCAAGCTTAATCTCTAGGAGAATATAGTGGAACCTCATGCGCATGCATAACTCATCAATATTACATTTCTATAACCTGGACTAAATAAGGGAAACCGAATATGCCACAAGACAGTAACACTCACGTGTAGTTGTAAGGAAAGAGTATTGTATTTTTGTGTTCATTTATTTCCAACGATCGTAGCAAGTTGGCCTCGGTTTCCTTGGCACGATATTTAACCTCATTTGCATCGATGAGATATGTGTTAATGAACCCAATATCACCCACTTGTTTTTTCTTCATTTCTGCGATCTTCAATCTGCATAATATAGTGAGGATATTTATAAATACATGCAATGAAAGAGCTGAGTTATATAGAGATACTTAATGATGTATAGTACTACTTACAGACGATAGCAGGTGACCGTTGCTTTATCGATGGCCAATTGATTGAAAAACTGATAGAACTCCTCAAATGGAATAGGCAACAGTTCAATTCCAAGGAGGTCATGCTCCTTTTAACTCTCAAATACAAAGTATTCCTCCCGTCGAGACTCTTTGCAGGTTTTCATGTACCAATCATGCAATCTTCGCATCATCGTTGTTAGAGAGCTTTCATCTTTGACGAGAGGCTTCCTGCACTTTATCTTTGTATCTGCACCTCCAAGAAATCAAATTGTACATCGTCGGGCAAGTAATCTTCAGGATTGCCATAACCGGGCACCATCCTCGGATCGACGATGTCGCTAGCAGGCACCTTGAGCGGGGGCACGATTCCTTCGGCTTGTTCGCCGAGCTGGGCAATTTGTTTCCCAGCTCGTCGTTCTTTCATCCTTTGATCACCGACAGTACTTCCCGATCTCTCCGCCTCGGCAAATGCCTTTCCAATAATGCGCTCATAGTTGCCTTTGGCGGAGACTTGGGTGGTTTTGTCGGGGCAGCGAGTGCGCTTCGCTTTGACCGGATCTACCTTCTCCTCCCGAGGTGGATGTCTCTTTGCTTTCAACCCATGAAACCAGTCATCCACTTCGTCTGCGCGATCTTCGCTTTCCTCCTCGTCCTCTCAGACGGTAACTTCTCCGAGTCTTCAGAGAAGGACCGAATCAGATCTCCTCCCGCCTTTGGCAAGATCTTGCTAGACGCCCGGCAGAGCGAGCAGAGCGGATGTCTTTTTCCTTGCTTACGAGGCGGAGGAGAAGGACTACGACGCCACGAGCAGTGAGCGGCGGCGGGTCTCTTCCGCCCTTGCCGACGAGGCGGAGAAGGAGGAGGCTGGCTGCCGGACGCGCCGGCAGCAGCGGAGAAGGAGACGGAGTGCCGCCACGCCGGAGAAGGAGCCGGCCGAGTGCCCTGATCGTCACCGCCGGAAGAGGAGGCGGTGGAGGAGGCGGAGTGCCCTGACTCACGGGAGGAGGAGGAGGAGGCGGTGGAGGAGGCGGTGCCCTGACTCACGGAGGAGGAAGAGGAGGCGGAGGCGTCCAGTTCGGAAGGTTGATGAGATCCTTCCGCCATAGGCATGGAGTCTTCAGAGCAGAACCCAGCCGATACTCCCCTTCACCGGTAGGGTGGTCAAGCCGGAGCTCCTCAAATCCCTCCGTTATTTCATCGACCATCACCTTATCATATCCTTCTGGAATCGGCCGGCAGTGAAAAGTTGAGTCGGGTTTACTGGGATAAACAGAGCCAACAGCCGCCTTGACCTTTAAATTTCTCCATTGCGCCATAAGGTGGCAACTTTCAGCATCCGTGATAGCATCCACGGGATAGCTGGCGAGGCCGTCAAGGCATGCTGCTCTGGTGAAGCAGCTCGGTGGAAGCCACGCTGCTTCTCCGCCGAGATGGCGGGGTAGCCGGGGAAGCTTCGGCAGGTCGCTTTGTTGTGATCGGCTGCTTCTCGTTCCTCTTCTCGCTCCTCTAGCCCCATTACCCTTTAAATGCGGCGCTGCATTAGGCTCTGCTCCGGTTTCTTCCTCCTCTCATGGGTTTTGTAACCCCTGCGTCGAAATCCAGCCTTCCACGAAAGGGAGCTGGCGTGCCTCGTGTCCGTCCGAGTGCTCGAGATTCCCGAGGGCCATTGTGAGCTCGTCCTTCTCCACATGCAGAACGAACTTCCCTTGCTGCGCTGCTTCGATATAATGCTTAAGCCTCTTGACTGGTATGTCCAATTGTTCGTCCGTCCAAATGCACTTCCCGTTATAGGGTCCAAGGATCCGCCGGCCCGAAGAACCAAGTCCGACAGCGGTCTGGCGATTCATTGTCTCGAGTTCGATCCCTTTATCAAGCGAGATCATTCTCAGCCTTGGACCACTTAGGCCGGGCTATGAGGTAGCCACGACCCGCATGCGATGATGAAGCTTCTTCTTCGCAGCATTTCTCTTGTTTGTCGCTGACATCTTTTTACTCTTTTCCGATGTCTTGTAGGCCACAAATGCGGGCGATCATCTCCGATCTTCTCATATTTGCCGTGAATTCTGGTGTCTCATTTTTTCGACATACGTATTGAGGTCTTTCTTCCAATTCCTGAATAGTTCTGCCATCTTCTTAAGAGCAAAAGACTTGATTAATGGCTCTATTACTGGCTTCTCCGGATCATCCTCTGGCGGTAGGGTAAAATTTGACTTCAGCTCGGTCAAAGATCATTTTTCTGCATATCATTGACATAAGACACCTCGGGGTCTTCGTTCTTGAGGCTTATACCATTGGTGGATGCTGATCGGGATCTTGTCCCTAACGAGAACCCCTTTGAGCAACAAATGCCTTCTTTGTCCGGTAGGGTTCAATCGGTTGGCCGTCGCCTTGCGATTTGTATGATCTCAAACTTTTCATCCGAGCTCAACTTTTCTTGGGCCTCGTCTCTTTACCGAAGTTGTGCTCGATCCGGAGGGCTAGAAAAAAGAACAAAGACGAGAGTTAATTAATATGTGTACATATATATATACCAAAACAAAAGGCGAGCTAGTCAAGACAGGCTTAACTAATATATATACCGGCGGACTCGGTTTGGTGATCATCGGAGCCGTCCTCACGGTCTACTTCTTGCACCGGCATTGGGTCATCGGAGCCATGTAAATCATAGCCAGCTGCTTCTTCACCCTCTCCTTCCGGACCATCGTTATCGACGTTGAGAAACATCATCGAGGAGGCGGCATCACTTCCGTAATGCGATTATGTCCCTCAACAACGCTTCTTGTGCTTCGTCTCGGGGGGTGTCCATAGTTTCTACAAATATTTACAACATGGCAATTATTATTCAAACATGACAGATATGGATATATTAGTGCCAACGTAGAACTAGCTAGCTAATCACAATAAGGAATCATAGTAGTGGCCTCGACGCTGCTTCTCTAGGGTTTGGGGTGGCCTCGACAACGCTTCAAGGGTTAGGGGGTGGCCTCGAACGCTTCAAGCTAGGGAGGGGTACGACATCGACCCCCACGTGTTGAAGCTATCGGGAGGGTCGGCGTTGAACAGTACATCTATGTCCCACAAGTAGGGTAGAGGTCGTGGATCGCCGAGCGGTCGAGGTCAAGGGTCGAAGATCGCCGAGGGTCGGGAGGTTGCCTAGTGTCAAAGGATTCAACAAAACCATGTCTTCATCATTAGGCGAAAATGCTTGGTGCATGATGATGAAGCTCTCCAAAGTTGTTTTGGAACGGAGTCGAGATAGGATAATTCGCTTTTTGGTACAAAGTTCAGCAAAAGGCAAATTATCCTATCCGGACTCCATTCGTAACAACTTTGGAGGACTTCGTACCATCATGCCATGGTTACTTCCGCTAATGATGAAGCGATGGATTTCTTCAATACTTTGACACTATAGGAACCCTCGACCACAGAAACCTTCGACCCTTGACCCCTTAATGACCCTCGACCCTCTACCCTAGTTCCCGACCCTAGACCCCTCGGTGATCCTCGACACCCTCGTTATATCGACAACGACACCCCCCTCGTGTCAAAGTTTCTTCTTTCTCCTCTATTCCTTTCTTTCTTCTTCTCCTCTTCTTTTCTTCTTATCCCTCGAGAAAGGAAAATAAGGAAAAGGAAGAAAAGAGGAAGAAGGAAGAAGGAAGAAGAAGAAGAAAAAAAAGAAGAAAATAGAAGAAAGGAATAGAAGAGAAGAGGAGAAGAAGAAAGGAATAGAAGAGAAGAAGAAAGGAATAGAAGAGAACAAGAAAAAATAGAATTTTTTCTATTTTTTCTTCTTCTCTTCTATTCCTTTCTTCTTCTCCTCTTCTTTTTCTTCTTTTTTCCTCTTCTTATTTATTTCTCCTCTTCTTCCTCTCCTCTTCTTCTCCTTTCTTCCTCTTCTTATTTTCCTTTTATATGAACATATCATCATATATATGAACATACATTTTCTTTGCATATGCACATGAACATACATACATACATTTTTCTTTCATATGAACATACATACATACATTTTCTTTGCATATGACCATACATACATTTTCTTTGCATATGACCATTCATACATTTTCTTTGCATATGCTTTGCATATAAACATACATACATATGAACATACATACATACATATAAACATAACATACATACACAAAAAATTCTAAAAATCTGCCTAAAAATCTAAAAATCTGCCTAAAATTATCCATCCATCCATCCATCCATATAATGAACATATATAATGAACATATAAAAGCATGCATACATCATCCATATTATGTTCATATAATGAACATATATACATGAACATAAATCTGCCTAAAAAATTATATGAAATTTTTTTTATGAAGAGGACGAGGGCGGGGGAGGAAAGGGGGGTCGCCGGAGCCGGACCGAACGGGAGGAGGCGGCGTCGGCGAGGCGGCGGTGGGGCGGAGCGGCGACGAGGTGGGGGCGGGCTGGGCGCGAGGCACGGGCGGCGGCGGCGTGAGGCGGAGGCGCGGCGTGCGTGCTCGTGGGACGGGCAGAGGCAGGCGGCGTCGGCGTGGGGCTGGGCCGTCGTGCTCGGGGACGGGCAGGCACGGGCGGCGACCGGCGTGAAGGGGGCGCGCCGTGCGTGTTTCGGGACGGGCAGGGCACGGGCGGCGGCAGCGTGAGCTCGGGCGCAGGGCACGGGAGACGGGATGGCGTGGCGGCGCGAGGAGCGCCGATTTGGGCAGCCTGGCGGCGGGGCAACTGCTAGGGAGGCGAGGAGATGTGAAAATTTCACAAGTCTTGCTTATATAGAAAGAGCATTGGTCCGGTTCGTGGCATGACCGGGACTAATGCCCCCTTTAGTCCCGGTTGGTGCCACCAACCGACCAAAGGCCAAATTTCAAGAGCCCAAAGGGCGGGAAGCGGCGACCTTTGGTCCGGTTGGTGGCACCAACCGGGACTAAAGAGCATTAGTCCCGGTCGTGCCACGAACCGGGACTAAACCCACCTTAGTCTCGGTTAGTGCCACCAACCGGGACCAAAGGGCCTGTGCTGCCCAGCCAAATGTTTAGTCCCACCTCGCTAGTTGAAGGCGTAGACCTTTGGTTTATAAGCTGGTGTGCGTCCCCTTCGAGCTCCTCTCAAATGCAGGCTTCGGGCCTAATCATGCTACTCTTGCTGTGGGCCTATTGGGCCTCTGCGGGCCTGAATCTGGCCCATGTAGGGTTTCTAGTCGTATTCGTGCCGTGGGGCCTAGTAGGTGGTAGTTTTTTTGCTTTATATTTTATTTCTTTTTGCTTTTAGTTTTAGAAAAATATAAACTTTCTATTAGTGCCATTAGTTTTAAAATTTGAAAACACTTTTTTTGTTTTCTTTGTTGCTTTATGTATTTTATTTTGTTTCTACTTACAACAAAATACTTATTGTTGCTATTTTTATTTTTTCAAGTTTTTTGTTTTGTTTTCTGCATTATTTATTTTCTTTTGGTTTTTGCTTTATTTTTAAATTCTTTTTGCTTTTAGGTCAGCAAAATTATAAACTTTCTGTTAGTGCGTTTAGTTTTAGAAAAAATATAAACTTTCTGCTTGTGCCATTAGTTTTAAAATTCAAAACACTTTTTTGTTTTCTTTGTTGCTTTATTTATTTTATTTTGTTTCTACTTACAACAAAATGCTTATTGTTGCTATTATTATTATTTTTTCAAGTTTTTTGTTTTGTTTCCTGCATTATTTATTTTCTTTTGGTTTTTGCTTTATTTTTTAATTCTTTTTGCTTTTAGGTCAGCAAAATTATAAACTTTCTGTTAGTGCCATTTGTTTTAGAACAATTATAAACTTTCTGTTTGTGCCATTAGTTTTATAAAATTTGAATTCGTTGAAATTTGTGCGAATCACAAGTTTGTGAGCTCAACAAAGGCGTAGAGGGACGGGCTTATAAACCGGTGTGAGCGCCCTTGGTTGGCGAGGTTCTCAAAGTTGGCATAGTATGTTCATGAACAAAAGCGGACAATGGCATCATACTCGTGTGTTACAAAGTTGGCATGGTATCATCATAATAGTTGCGGGAGAAAGTCTTCACTTTTTCTTCGCTTGTGTCGCTTTGCTTATTGCGCCGTAACCATGGATAATCTTCATCATTTATCGGGATGCTTGGGTCAACCTTGACTTTGAAGGGGGAATTTCATGAAACTTTTCATACTCTTGAGACATGTCTGTCTTGCCCTCCACTCCCGGGATGTCCCTTTTTCTGAAAGAACTATGTGGCGCTTTGGCTCATTGTATGATGTATTCGCTTCCTTATCTTTTCTTTTCCTCGATGCGGTAGACATGTCCTTCACATAGATAACATGTGCCACATCATTGGCTAGAATGAGCGGTTCGTCGATTGTACCCAAGATTTTTCAGATCCTTTGTTGTCATTCCGTCTTTGTGGGTCTACACATACCCGCCTCTGACAGATTGACCCACTTGCACTTAAACAAAGGGACCTTAAAATCTACTCCGTAGTCAAGTTCCCATATGTCTACTATGTAACCATAATATGTGTCATTTCCCTTGTCGGTTCTTTGCATCAAAGCGGACACCGCTGTTTTGGTTGGTGCTCTTTTCATCTTGGTCAATCGTGTAAAATGTATTCCCATTTATCTCGTATCCTTTCCAAATCATTACATTCGAAGATGGTCCCTGGACAACAAGTACAACTCATCACAAACAGTCTTTGTCACCTACGAGACGATGTTTCCAACCAACTGCTGAAAGTCCCGATGTGTTCACATGTAATCCGATTAAATCGCCTTTGCTCCGTGTGTTTGGAGCGCAGATCGTTCTTGTGTTCATCGACATACGGGTCACCAAGGTAGAGTTCTCAGAGAACTGTGTAGTGTGCTTGAGACCAAGAATATCCGTCCCTCGCATATTATTGTGTCTCTTCCAAGCGTGCCTTTTCCGATCAGTCTCCCCTCATACCGCGATTTAGGGAGACCTATCTTATTAAGGCCAGGAATGAAGTCAACACAAAACTTCGATGACATCCTCTCGCTTGATGGCCCATGGAGATGCTTCCTTCCGCCTAGCACGATTCTGAACATATTTCTTTAGGACTCCATGAACCTCTCAAAGGGGTACATATTGTGTAGAAATACGGGCCCCAGAATGACAATCTCGTCGACTAGATGAACTAGGGCGTGCGTCATGATATTGAAGAAGGATGGTGGGAACACCAGCTCGAAACCGACAAGACATTGTGCCACATCACTCCTTAAGCGTTACTCTGATTTCTGGATCGATCACCTTACGAGATATTGCATTGAGGAATGCACATAGCTTCACAATGGCTAATCGGACGTTTTCGGTAGAAGCCCTCTCAATGCAACCGAGCGATTGCGTCATAATCACGTGGCGATCCATGAGACTTTAGGTTACGGGACTTTTTCTCGACATATTTATTATTCCCTTTATATTCGACGAGAAGCGGTCGGGACTTTCATCTTGAAAGGCATTGAAAGAATATTTCTTTCTCTTCTTTCGTAAGAGCGTAGCTGGCGGGACCTTCATACTACTTGGAGGCATGCCCTCTTTTTCGTAAGCGTTGCAGGTCCTCTCGTGCCTCGGTGTATCTTTTGTCTTGCCATACACGCCCAAGAAGCCTAGCAGGTTCACGCAAAGGTTCTTCGTCACGTGCATCACGTCGATCGAAGAGCGGACCTCTAGGTCTTTCCGGAGGGTAGGTCCCAAAATATAGATTTCTTCTTCCACATGGGTGCGTGATTCTCGGCGTCATTCGAACAGCTAGTCCGCCGGGACCCTTTCCAAAGATTACGTGTAAATCATTGACCATAGCAAATGCGTGATCACCGATGCATGGCGGGCTTCTTCCGGTGATCCGCCTCGCCTTTGAAATGCTTGCCTTTCTTTCGACATTGATGGTTGGTCGGAAGAAATCGGCGATAGCCCGGTACACATTCTTCCCGCAGCTTCCGGTATATACTATCGGTGTCAAGTAAAGCGGTGCGTGCATGCGTGGTATCCCTTGTTTGTCTGTCACGAAGGTTCTTTGAGAGCGGGTCAATCGTTGATTGTCACGAACAGCAACGCCTTTCAGTCAAATTCCTCCTTTTGTGCTCATCCCACGTATGTACACCGTTTCCATTCCACAGCTGTAAAAGTTCCTCAACTAATGGCCTTAGGTACACATCAATGTCGTTGCGGGTTGCTTAGGGCCTTGGATGAGAACTGCATCATAATGAACTTCCGCTTCATGCACATCCAAGGAGGAAGGTTATACATACATAGAGTCACGGGGCCAGTCTTGTGATTGCTGCTCTGCTCCCGAAAGGATTAATGCCATCCGCGCTTAAAGCAAACCATACGTTCCTTGGGTCCTTTGCAAACTCATCCCAAAGATTTCTCTCAATTTTTCTCCACTGCGACCCGTTAGCGGGTGCTCTCAACTTCCCGTCTTTCTTACGGTCCTCACTGTGCCATCGCATCAACTTGGCATGCTCTCCGTTTTTGAACAGACATTTCAACTGTGGTATTATAGGAGCATACCACATCACCTTCGCAGGAACCCTCTTCCTGGGAGGCTCGCCGTCAACATCACCAGGGTCATCTAAATGCGATCTTATATCGCAATGCACCGCATACCGGCATGCGTTCAGATCCTTGTAGGCACCACGGTAGAGGATGCAGTCATTAGGGCATGCATGTATCTTCTCCACCTCCAATCCTAGAGGGCATACCACCTTCTTTGCTGCGTATGTACTTTGTCGGGCAATTCGCTATCCTTTGGAAGCTTCTTCTTCATTATTTTCAGTAGCTTCTCAAATCCTTTATCAGGCACGGCATTCTCTGCCTTCCACTGCAGCAATTCGAGTACGGTACCGAGCTTTGTGTTGCCATCTTCGCAATTGGGGTACAACCCTTTTTTGTGATCCTCTAACATGCGATCGAACTTCAGCTTCTCCTTTTGACTTTCACATTGTGTCCTTGCATCGACAATGACCCGGCGGAGATCATCATCATGGGGCACATCGTTCGGTTCATCTTGATCTTCAGCAGCTTAGCCCGTTGCGGCACCATCGTGCACATCGTGCAGTGCAACTTGATGTTCAAGAGCATCACCGTATTCAGGGGCACATAGTTGTCATCGTACTCTTCTTCCTCGCCGTCTTCCATCATAACCCCTATTTCTCCGTGCCTCGTCCAAACATTATAGTGTGGCATGAAACCCTTGTAAAGCAGGTGGGTGTGAAGGATTTTCCGGTCAGAGTAAGACTTCGTATTCCCACATATAGGGCATGGACAACACGTAAAACCATTACGCTTGTTTGCCTCAGCCACTTCGAGAAAAGCATGCACGCCCTTAATGTACTCGGAGGTGTGTGCATCACCGTACATCCATTGCGGTTCATCTGCGTGCATTATATATAATTAAGTGTGTCAAAAATCATTACGAACATCATGAATAGATAATTAAATGACCAAATTAATAGAAGTTCATCATCACATAAAAACCAAAGTACATACATAGTTCTCATCTAACAACATAAAGCTCTGCAGAGCATCTAAATTAATTAAACCATACATTGAAACTATGTAAAACATTTCAATGTGAAAACAAATCTGATCATAATCACAACCAAGGTAACAAGCCGATCCAACGGCATAATGATACCAAGCCTCGGTATGAATGGCATATTTTCTAATCTTTCTCATCTTCAAGCGCATTGCATCCATCTTGATCTTGTGATCATCGGCGACATCCGCAACATGCAACTCCAATATCATCTTCTCCTCCTCAAGTTTTTTATCTTTTCCTTCAAGAAATTGTTTTCTTCTTCAACTAAATTTAACCTCTCGACAATAGGGTCGGTTGGAATTTCCGGTTCAACAACCTCCTAGATAAATAAAATCTATGTCACGTTGGTCGGCTTAATTTTCATAAACAATAAATGAACCAATAGTTATGAAAAGATAATATATACCACATCCGGAATCATAGGCAGGGGCCGAGGGCCCGTGAGGCGGATACCAAAACCATCGCACTATATAAGATGCAATAATAAAAGTAAGAAAATAATACAAGTAAGAATATTTTTCCTTTCGGAAAGAAGATAAGAACAAGAGGCTCACCACGGTGGTCTTTGGCGATGAGATCGCCCATGGTGATCGGCAATGGTGAAGACGGGGGCCAGGCGTGACGGACCGCTAAACCTAGACAAATATTGAGGAAAATGGAGGTTAGAGGTCGAGCTTGAGAGGAGAAAGCTTAAGTAGTGTGGCTCGGGCATTCCATCGAACACCTTGTGTGCATAGGAGGTGAGCTAGAGCACCACCAAGCCCCTCCCCTCGGCCGGAAAAAACAGGCGGTGTGCTCTGCTCTTCTTGTGAGGGGCTATATATAGGCAGCACCATTAGCCCCGGTTGGTGGCATGAGCCGGGACTAAAGGAAGCCTTTGGTCCCGGTTCATGCCACCAACCGGGACCAATAGTGGTGGGCAGAGCCAGGACCATTGGTCCTGTCATTCCACCAACTGGGACCAAAAGGTCCGGACGAACCGGGACCAATGGCCCACGTGGCCCGGCCCGGCCCCCCAGGCTCACGAACCGGATAAATGCTCGCATTAGTCCTGGTTCTGGATTGAACCGGGACTAATGGGCAAAACATGCCTCAACGATAGCCCCTTTTTCTACTAGTGAGCGGGCAACACCAAGTAGGTCCAGCGACGATCAAAAACTTGTGTGTTAATGCCATCTTATCTTATCCACTTTTAGCCAGTAGCAGCAGATCGCGTGGTGTATCGCCCTGCCCTCTGTGCCATTTAGGACGCGGGCATAAAAACATTGTAAATAATAGTAGGAAAACATAATGTAAAATAGACGTATCAATTGCCCTACCGGCGGCGAGCTGCTTCTCCGCCTACAGGTGCTCCTGAAGGAGTTGGTGGTTGTAGGTGGCGTCGGCCTGGGCCTCCCGAAACTGCTCCTCACGCACGATGTCTACGTAATGGGCACAAGCCTCGTAGATGGTCATGGTGGAATGCACCGGCGAGGATGGCGCAGACGAGGAGGAAGGCGGCGCAGACGAGGAGGGTGGCATCAATGACGGAGCTAGCATTTGACATCAGGGTGGTCTGCCCAAAACAAAATTTGACAAGAAATATGACATGTGAACGTTTTAACTAGTTCTCAGTATCAAATAAAAATATATCAATATGGTCTTACAAACACACTAGAATTCTCAATTAAGACTAAGTTTTGCATAAAGAAGCCTAAATGTTACATACTACATGGACCATACACATACCTTGAGAAGTTCACTGTTGGTTCTTGAGTTTCCTATTCAATCGCAACCCGCACACAAGTTCTCCAGTATTATCTTCAGCCACATCCGACATATTCTCTGCCTTCTTCTTCTTCCCTACCTTAATAGCTTCTCTCTGGAAAAGAGAAGCTATGTCTCCGGCCCTCTTTATACTTCAACAATTCTGAAAGATGGTAAACCGAGGCATGATGTGCAAAATGAAAGTAATTGAAGCAGAACTGAAAGGTGGTTCATTCAAGCCAACTATAATGAAAGTAATTGAGGCAGAATTCAAGCCTTTGTGGCTTCATTCAAGCCAACTAAAATTTCACATCATTTCTGCATATAGACCGATTTAAGCAAAGCACTTGTGCAGAATTATGTGATGAAATTGAGGCAAAAAGGCAAACCCTTGTCTGAAATTGGGGAAAAAAGGCAAACCGTAAGTCTAAAATTGGGGCAAAAATTACTTGTAACTTGTTTGCCGTCGTGGTAGGGCTTTGCTGGGGGGCGACCGGGCCGGCGGGACGCTGGGACAGCCGGAGCGGAGGTGCACAGCCGCGCGCAGGGCAGGGCCCAGGGGAGCGGCCGGATTGGGCGGCGAGGCCGAGGCGCAGGGGCACGGCCGGACTCCGGTCTTCGTTTGGGCGGCGAGCGACCGACGAAGCCGCGAGGAACGGCGACGCCGCGACGGCGAGGCGGCTGGCCGGCTAGGTGTCAGGAAGGCGTCGGGCAGAGAGTTGCTGCACAAGGGGTCGAGGGTTCTGCTCGTGCTCGACGTGGATCGTGGATGCGTTCATCTCTCGATAGGTTAGTGGGCCTTTTTTTCATCTCTGGCCCAATTAGAGACATAGGTATATATAACCAGTTTTAAAATTCCAGGGTGGGCCGCGGCCCACCCTGGCCACCCTGTACATCCGCCACTGCCCCTAATCCCAACCCGGAGTGGTTTCGTAGAAAGCAAAGGTACACCATATGATCCGAAGATAACACACGATATGTGTGGTCAGCTATCTCAAGTTAAGCTATGACAAGTATTTGATGAAGAAGAAGGTGATATGAAGATGTGATATTATGGTGCTTCCACGATCACGTACCTAGCCGTGTCATTCGTTTAAGGGTGTTAACTAGATGCTGGTAGAGCGAGTGTGCAAAAGGCTTTCGGGATTACTTAGGGCATCTCGGGTCGACCCTTAAATCGTCCGCATATGTTTGGATTATGTTGTGCGGACCGCGGAAGTCATCAGCGCGGGCCTGTATCGATCCGCGACGCGATCCGAGTGTATTTTCTCCCATAAACCAGAGACAAATATGGGAGACTTTGTGAGAGTCTGGACAGCTGTCACGCCCGTTTCTGACCGCCACGGTCCACCCAAATCCCCTTCCCCATTGGCACGCGCTTCCCACCTAAAATGGTCAGTGCCGCTTCACAACGTGAGTGCCCACATTCATCCTCAGCCAGAGCGGATGCGACCGCTCACTGGCGCCGGCATTGAAGCAGCACGCATGCCAAGAGAGCGTCGCTCGCGCTGCTTCCTGGTGCATGCGACTGGTGCGCGTTCAAACGACAAGGCGGCCGCCCGCCCGTCCGTCGGCCGCCCACAGTAATGACATGCGGTTGCTGAGGCATCTACCCCGACGCCACCCGTCCGTCCCTATGCCGCCCACCATTGCTATATAAACGGTTGCCCAACCATAGCCGCAGTCATCCGCCTCTGATCCCTCTCCGCACCACTCTCATCATGGATTCCTCTCCACCAAAACTCTCTGGGACGGGCTCACGCCGAACCAAAAGAAGGAGATGGCCGCCATTACTGTCAGTTGGTTGGTCGGCAGGCAACCGGAGAACGACGATGAGCCGATGCCACCCAGTGGCGGATGTACAGGGTGGCCAGGGTGGGCCGCGGCCCACCCTGGGATTTTAAAACTGGTTATATATACCTATGTCTCTAATTGGGCCAGAGATGAAAAAAGGCCCACTAACCTATCAAGAGACGAACGCATTCAGGATCCACGTCGAGCACGAGCAGAACCCTCGACCCCTTGCGCAACAACCCTCTGCCCGACGCCCCGACCCCGACACCCAGCCGGCCAGCCGCCTCGCCGTCGCGGCGTCGCCGTTCCTCGCGGCTTCGTCGGTCGCTCGCCGCCCAAACGAAGACCGGAGGCCGTCTGCCCCCTGCCTGCGCCCGGCCGCTTCGCCCAATCCAGCCAGCGCCCACGGCCCCTGCCTGGCGGATGTGCACCTCCGCCCCTGCCTCCGCTCCGGCAGTCCCAACGACCCGCTGGCCCGGTTGCCCCCAGCAAAGTCCCACCACGGCGGCAAACAAGTTACAAGTAATTTTTGCCCCAATTTTAGACTTACGGTTTGCCTTTTTTCCCCAATTTCAGACAAGGGTTTGCCTTTTTGCCTCAATTTCATCACATAATTCTGCACAAGTGCTTTGCTTAAATCGGTCTATATGCAGAAATGATGTGAAATTTTAGTTGGCTTGAATGAAGCCACAAAGGCTTGAATTCTGCCTCAGTTACTTTCATTATAGTTGGCTTGAATGAACCACCTTTCAGTTCTGCTTCAATTACTTTCATTTTGCACATCATGCCTCGGTTTACCACCTTTCAGAATTGTTGAAGGATGAAGAGGGCCGGAGACATAGCTTCTCTTTTCCAGAGAGAAGCTATTAAGGTAGGGAAGAAGAAGAAGGCAGAGAATATGCCGGATGTGGCCGAAGATAATACTGGAGAACTTGTGTGCGAGTTGCGATTGAATAGGAAACTCAAGAACCAACAGTGAACTTCTCAAGGTATGTCTATGGTCCATGTAGTATGTAATATTTAGGCTTCTTTATGCAAAACTTAAGACTTAATTGAGAATTCTAGTGTGTTTGTAAGACCATATTGATATATTTTTATTTGATACTGAGAACTAGTTAAAATGTTCACATGTCATATTTCTTGTCAAATTTTCTTTTGGGCGGACCACCCTGATGTCAAATGCTAGCTCCGCCACTGATGCCACCCTCCTCGTCTGCGCCACCTTCCTCCTCGTCTGCGCCACCCTCGCCGGTGCATTCCACCATGACCATCTACGAGGCTTGTGCCCATTACGTAGATATGGTGCGTGAGGAGCAGTTCCGGGAGGCCCAGGCCGACGCCACCTACAACCACCAACTCCTTCAGGAGCACCTGTAGGCAGAGAAGCAGCTCGCCGCCGATAGGGCAATTGATATGTCTATTTTGCATCATGTTTTCCTACTATTATTTACAATGTTTTTATGCATAATAATGTTGTATGGAGTAATTCTAATGCATTTGCTCTCATAATATACACAAAGAGGGAGAATACCGGCAACTGGAATTCTGGACCTGAAAAACTACGTCAGAGATACCTATTCTGCACATCTCCAAATGAGCTGAAATTTTACAGAGAATTATTTTGGAATATATAATAAATATTGGAGCAAATAACTACCAAAGGGGGCTGCCAGGTGCCCACAAGACACCAGGGTGCGCCACGCCCCCCTGGCGCGCTCTGGTGGGTGGTGGGCAGCCAAGCCAACCTTCGGTGCCCATCTTATGGTATATAAGGTATTTTGACCTAGAAAAAAAATAAGGAGTGGACCTTCGGGACAGAGCGCCGACGTCTCGAGGCAGAACTTGGGCAGAAGAGCTTTCGCCCTCCGGCGGAGCGATTCCGCCTGGGGAACTTCCCTCCCAGAGGGGGAAATCAAAGCCATCGTCATCACCAACAACCCTCTCATCTTTGGGAGGCCAATCTTCATCAAAATCTTCGACAACACCATCTCATCTCAAACCCTAGTTCATCTCATGTGTTCAATCTTCGTACCGGAACCTCTGATTGGTACCTGTGGGTGGCTAGTAGTGTTGATTACATCTTGTATTTTATTACTATATGGTTTATTTGGTGGAAGATTATATGTTCAGATCCATTATGATATTTAATACCCCTCTGATCTTGAGCATGGATATCATTTGTGAGTATTTACCTTTGTTCTTGAGGTCACAGGAGAAGTCGCGTTGCGAGTAATCATGTGAATTTGATATGTGTTTGATATTTTGATGATATGTATGTTGTGATTCCCTTAGTGGTGTTATGTGAACGTCGACTACATGACACTTCACCATCTTTGGGCCTAAGGGAATGCATTATGGAGTAGTTATTAGATGATGGGTTGCTAGAGTGATAGAAGCTTAAACCCTAGTTTATGCGCTACTTCGTAAGGGACTGATTTGGATCCATATGTTTAATGCTATGGTTAGATTTTATCTTAATACTTTTCTCGTAGTTATAGATGCTTGCGAGGGGGTTAATCATAAGTGGGAGGCTTGTTCAAGTAAGAACAACACCCAAGCACCGGTCCACCCACCAAATTATCAAAGTAACGAACGCGAACCAAACCAACATGATGAAAGTGATTAGATGAAATTCCCGTGTGCCCTCAAGAACTGTTTGTTTGTTATAAGAGACCATTTTGACATGTCCTTTGCTACAAAAAGGATTGGGCTACCTTGTTGAACTTTATTTACCATTACTGTTACTTGTCAATTACAAATTATATTGCTATCAAACTACCCGCTACCGACAATTTCGGTGCTTGCAAAAATTACCTTGCTGAAAACCGCTTGTCATTTCCTTCTGCCCCTCGTTGGGTTCGACACTCTTACTTATCGAAAGGACTACGATTGATCCCCTATACGTGTGGGTCATCAAGACTCTTTTCTTTCACCGTTGCTGGTGAGTGAAGTGCTCTTGGTAACTGGAAATCGGTAAGAAAAAAATTATATTACGTGCTGAAATTCATTGTCACTTGTTACTATGGAAAACCATCCTTTGAGAGGTTTGTTCGGGGTATCTTCACCTCGAACGGAAACACAAATAGTTGCTCCTCGACCTACTGCACCTACTGAAAATATTGGTTAGAAATTCCTTCGGGTATGATAGAACAACTGCTAGCTAATCCTTATGCAAGAGACGGAACTAAACATCCTGATATGCATCTCATACATGTGGATGAAATTTGTGGATTATTTAAGCTTGCAGGTTTACCCAGAGATGATGTTAAGAAGAAGGTTTTCCCTTTATCTTTGAAGGGAAAAGCATTGACATGGTATAGGCTATGCGATGATATTGGATCTTGGAATTGGAACCGATTGAAATTGGAATTTCACCAAAAAATTTATCCTATGCATGTAGTTCATCGTGATAGGAATTATATATATAATTTTTGGCCTCGTGAAGTAGAAAGTAAGCTTGGGGGAGGCTTAAGTCAATGTTATATTCATGCCCCAATCATGAGCTCTTGAGAGAAATTATTATTCAGAATTTTTATGCCCAGCTTTCTCGTTACAATCAATCCATGCTCGTTACTTCTTGTACCAGTTCTTTTATGAAGAAGACTATTGAATTCAGGTGGAATCTTTTAGAAAGAATTAAATGCAACTCCAAAGATTGGGAACTAGACGAAGGTAAAGAGTCACGTATTAAGCTTGAATTTGATTTCGTTAAATCTTTTATGAATACCGATGCTTTTCACAAGTTTCGCTCTAAATATGGACTTGACTCTGAGTTAGTAGCCTCCTTTTGTGAATCATTTGCTACTCATCTTGATCTCCCTAAGGAGAAGTGGTTTAAATATCATCCTACCATTTACAATTTTGATCCAGTTGTGCCTTATGCTTATATGGAAAAACCACCTTTCCCTATTAGGATAAAGGAACATGCTAAGGTATCAACCGTGGTTCGCAAAAGTAATATTAAAGCACCTAAAGCCTCTCAACAAATCAAAGTAGAACCTAGTGTTGCTATGGTAAAATATCTCTTGGTCGAAAACATTGATGGGCATGTTATTTACTTTTGTGATGAAACTGCAAGAATTGCCAAACCCAATGAAAAAGATAAACAAAGACCTGTTGTTGGCATGCCTGTTGTCTCAGTTAAAATACGAAATCATTTCCATCATGGCATATGTTATTTAGGTGCTAGTGTGAGTGCTATCCCTTTTACTTTATACCAAGAAATTATGAATGACATAGCACTCGCTGAAATAGAAGACATAGATGTCACTATTAAACTTGCTAATAGAGATACCATCACACCACTTGGGATTTTTAGAGATGTTGAAGTCTTGTGTGGGAAAATAAAATACCCTACTGATTTTCTAGTTCTTGGTTCCCCACAATATTACTTTTGTCCCATGAAAAAGATAATAGGACTACCATGTTTGGGTGCAATAGTAACAATTTCATTCTAACATAAGGAACTATAGCAAGTACATTTCCATAAGCATAATTCATATTGGCATCTTGGCCACAAACATAGCAGGCATAAATTTCATTAAAAAGGGATATTTCAAATGAATCAATGGGATCATAGCAATTATCATAGCATTCATTCTTCGGTAAGCATGAAGGGAAATTAAATAATGTATGATTTGAAGAGTTACTCTCATTAGAAGGTGGGCATGGGTAGCTAATCCTCCTTCCTCCTTTTGTTCTTCACTCTCCTCGTCATATTTTTCATCCAATGAGCTCACAATTTCAGCATTTTCTTCTTCCATAGGTTCCTGCAAAATATTAATCGCTTCTTGGACAACGGGGACTTTCCAATAAATACTAGAATATCAAAATTGTATTTATAATTCTCATAGCAACATTTAAGTATAGCAAAATTTTAGGGTCTATAAACTGAATCATCAAAATCTTCATACTTTTCAAACAAAGATTCAATTTCATAAGCACCCTTAAAAGCAACAAATTCGTTTATTCGTTCCACATCATAGTAATCATATATACCATTAGCATAAGAAGCCAAGGTTTCATTACCATAAATTCACATGAAAAGGGAAGGTGTCGAGCCTTCATCCTGGAGCAACAAGTATAATCATATCTCGAGCATAAATTCCAAGCATACCATTGCAACATTTCAATTTGATCCCATAATAGTTTCCCTTTTTGTGTCAAGCGATGATCCATAAAGTATCCACGCTAATCCAACATGTCTCCCATTATCAAGTTGAATGGGGGTTTCTCAGGATTATCAAAGTAGTGTTTAATATTTTTCAAATAATGAGCATCGAGGATTTTAGGAGGTTCCCCATCTCCATCAGTAGCAAGTACAACTAAGTTTTTTGGTGTTTCGTGTTCCATATCCATAACTAAAGATATAGAACAACTTAGAACAGAAAATAAAAATTACTTAGTGATAAAGCAAACAAGCACACATGAGAATATTCACCCCCACGCTATTGCTCCGAACAACGGCGCCAGAAAAAGGTCTTGATAACCCACAATTATAGGGGATTGTTTGTAGCCTTTTTTTAGATAAATAAGAGTGTTGAAACCAACAAGGAGCTAAAGGTAGAACACATATTCCCTCAAGTTCTATCGACCACCGATACAACTCTACGCACACTTAACGTTTGCTTTACCTAGAACAAGAATAAAACTAGAAGTACTTTGTAGGTGTGGATAGGTGGTGGTAGGATTTGCGGAATTGTACCTTAGCAATTGACTACGTTACTAGACCGATAGCAAGTTTTTATGTGGGAGAGGCCACTAGTAGCATGTAATCCCTTACCTGGAACTCTATGCACTTATGATTGGAACTATTAGCAAGCATCCGCAACTACTAATGTTCATTAAGGTAAAAACCAAACATATGATTAAGATATATATTGGTCCCCCTTCAATCCCATAAGCATCAATTTCTATGGTAGGATGAAGCTTCTGTCACCCTTGCCCTCCAATGCATAGTCCTATCAACATACAACTAACCCTATGGTGTGATCCACCCGCGCTCATATGATGGGCACCAAAGGACAGCAACATAACCACAAGCAAATTAAACCAATAGTAGCAATTCACCAATTAACGATAGGACAACAAAAATCTATTGTGACATTGATGTCTACTACGCAACCTTCTTCTTGTAGACGTTGTTGGGTCTCCAAGTGCAGAGTTTTGTAGGACAGTAGCAAATTTCCCTCAAGTGGATGACCTAAGGTTTATCAATCCATGGGAGGCGTAGGATGAAGATGGTCTCTCTCAAACAACCCTGCAACCAAATAACAAAGAGTCTCTTGTGTCTCCAACACACCCAATACAATGGTAAATTGTATAGGTGCACTAGTTCGGTGAAGAGATGGTGATAAAAATGCAATATGGATAGTAGATATAGGTTTTTGTAATCTGAAAATATAAAAATAACAAGGTAACTAGTAACAAAAGTGAGCGAAAACGGTATTGCAATGCTTAGAAACAAGGCCTAGGGTTCATACTTTCACTAGTGCAAGTTCTCTCAACAATGATAACATAATTAGATCATATAACAATCCCTCAACATGCAACAAAGAGTCACTCCAAAGTCACTAATAGCGGAGAACAAACGAAGAGATTATTGTAGGGTACGAAACCAACTCAAAGTTATTCTTTCTGATCGATCTATTGGGCTATTCCTATAAGTTTCACAAACAGCCCTAGAGTTCATACTAAAATAACACCTTGAGATACACATCAACCATAACCCTAATGTCCCTAGATACTCCAATGTCACCACAAGTATCCGCGGGTTTGATTATATGATATGCATCACACAATCTTAGATTCATCTATTCAAACCAACAGAAAGAACTTGAAAGAGTGCCCCAAAGTTTCTACCAGAGAGTCAAGACGAAAATGTGTGCCAACCCTTATGCATAAGTTCACAAGGCCACTGAACCCGCAAGTTGATCACCAAAACATACATCAAGTAGATCACGTGAAAATCCTATTGTCACCATAGATAAGCACATGCAAGACATACATCAAGTGTTCTCAAATCCTTAAAGACTTAATCCGATAAGATAACTTCAAAGGGAAAACTCAATCCATTGCAAGAAGGTAGAGGGGGAGAAACATCATAAGATCCAACTATAATAGCAAAGCACGTGGTACATCGAGATCGTGCCAAATCAAGAACACAAGAGAGAGAGAGAGAGAGAGAGAGAGAGAGAGATCAAACACATAGCTAATGGTACCTACCCTCAGCCCCGAGGGTGAACTACTCCCTCCTCGTCATGAAGAGCGCCGGGATGATGAAGATGGCCACCGGTGATGATTCCCCCCTCCGGCAGGGTGCCGGAACAGGGTCCCGATTGGTTTCTGGTGGCTACAGAGGCTTGCGGCGGCAGAACTCCCAACCTAGGTTTCTTTTCGGGGGGTTCCGTATTTATAAAAAAAATTGGCATCGATTTCAAGTCAGGGGGGTCCACGAGGAGCCCACAAGGTCGGAGGGCGCACCCTCCACCCTTGTGGAGGCCTCGTGGCTCTTCTGGCCAACTCTTTTGCCTCGGGAGCTTCTTCTGGTCCATAAAAAATCACCGTAAATTTCCAGGTCAACTGGACTCCGTTTTACATTCCTTTTCTGCAAAACTCAAAAACAAGGAAAAAAACATAGACTGACACTAGGCTCTAGGTTAATAGGTTAGTCCCAAAAATCATATAAAATAGCGTATAAATGCATATAAAACATCCAAGATAGATAATATAATAGCATGGAACAATAAAAAATTATAGATACGTTGGAGACGTATCAGACATCATAGGATGGCAACATATCATTGGATAGTAACATGAAGCATAAAGCTCCATGTTCAAGTAGAGGGTACAGCGGGTTGCGGGAGAGTGGACCGCTGAATATAGAAGGGGGAAGGTGATGGAGTTGTTGGTGAAGATAACAGATTTGTTGGGGTAGATCACGGTCACACGATGATTGCCCTGGCGACATTTCGGCGCCACCGAGAGAGAGGAGGAGAGAGCCCCCTCCTCCTTCTTCTTCCTTAGCCTACCCCTAGATGTTAGGAGATTTCCCCCATTGGTCCATGGTTTCCATGGCGGCGGAGGGGCGGGAGCCCCTCTGATATTGGATCTCCCTCTCTGTTCTCTTCTGTTTCACGTTCCTGTTTTTTTGGCCGAAAACCATTTCTTATATTCCCGGAGATCCGCAACTCCGATTGCGCTGAGATTTTAACATGATTTTTTCAGGATATAAGCTTCCTTGCGCTCGAATTAGAGCAACAACCGCCTTACGAGGTGACCACAACCCACCACCATGCGCCTGGGCCCTGGGGCACGCCCTGGTGTACTATTGGGGTTGTGGGCCTCCTTTTGCCTTGATTCCACCTCCCAAAAAACACATATGTCCAAAATAATTCTTTCTAAATTTTTATTGCATTTGGACTTCGTTTGATATGGATATCCTACGAGACAAAAAACATGCAACAAAAAGGAACTGTCATTGGGCACTGATCAATATGTTAGTCCAATATATCATATAAATTGTTGCCAAAAATATGTGAAAGTTGTATAATATTGGCATGAAACAATCAAAAAATTTGGATACGATGGAGACGTATCAGCATCCCCAAGCTTAATTCCTGCTCCTCCTCGAGTAGGTAAATGATAAAAAAGATAATTTTTGATGTGGAATGCTACCTAGCATAATCTTGATCATATATCTAATCATGGCATGAATACTAAGACACAAGTGATTCAAAGCAATAGTCTATAATTTGATGTAAAGACATCAATACTCAGGCAGCCCAACAATCAATCATGTCTTTCAAAATATCAATGCTTAAAGAATGCTATCCGTGCAAATAGTATTGCTCCATCTTCTTAACACAAAGTATTTATCATGCACAACCCCGGTGAGAAGCCGAGCAATTGGTTCATACTTTTTAACGCGCTTCAACTTTTTCAACCCTCACGCAATACATGAGCGCAAGCCATGGATATAATACTATGGGTGGAATAGAGTACGATGATAGGGCTAAATATTGAGAAGACAAAAAGGTAAGAAAGTCTCACATTGACGCGGATAATCAATGGGCTATGGAGATACCCATCAATCGATATCAATGCGAGGAGTAGGGATTGCCATGCAACGGATGCACTAAGAGCTATAAGTGTATGAAAGCTCAAACTGAAAACTAAGTGGGTGTGCATCTAACTCTATAATGAAAAATTCCCACTAATATATGAAAGTGACAACATGGGAGACTCTCTATATGAAAAACATGGTGCTACTCTGAAGCACAAGCGTGGAATTAGCATGCCCCTTCTCTCTTTTCTCTCTTTTCTCTTTTTTCTTTTTTCCCTTTTTGCTTGGGCTCTTCTTGGCCTCACATTTTTTCCTTTTGTTCTTTCTGGAGTCTCATCCCTAATTGTCGGAGAATCATGGTCTCCATCATCCATTCCTCACTGGGACATGCTCTAATAATGAATAATGATGATCATCACACTTCTATTTACTTACAACTCAAAAAATTTACAACTTGATACCTAGAACAAAGTATGACTCTATATGAATGCCTCTCGTAGTGTACCAGGATGTGCAATGATCTAGCATAGCAGGGACATCAAAAAACGGACAAGCCATGGAAATATCGGAAGGAAATATGCCCTAGAGGCAATAATGAAGTTGTTATTTTATATTTCCTTATATCATGATAAATGTTTATTATTCATGCTAGAATTGTATTGATCGGAAACCTAAATACATGTGTGAATACATAGACAAACAATATGTCCCTAGTGAGCCTCTACTTGACTAGCTCGTTGATCAAAGATGGTTAAGGTTCCCTAACCATGTACATGAGTTGTCATTTGATAACGGGATCACATCATTAGGAGAATGATGTGATGGACAAGACCCATCCGTTAGCTTAGCATAATGATTGTTCAGTTTTATTGCTATTGCTTTCTTCAAGTCAAATACATATTCCTTCGACTATAATATTATGCAACTCCCGGATACCGGAGGAATAACTTGTGTGCTATCAAACGTCACAACGTAACTGGGTGATCATAAAGATGCTCTAAAGGTATCTCCAAAGGTGCTTGTTGAGTTGGCATAGATCGAGACTAGGATTTGCCACTCCGAGTATCGGAGAGGTATCTCTGGGCCCTCTCGGTAATACACATCATAAGCCTGCAAGCAAATGACTAATGATTTAGTCACAAGGTGATGTATTACGGAACGAGTAAAGAGACTTGCCGGTAACGAGATTGAACTAGGTGTGAAGATACCGACGATCGAATCTTGGGCAAGTAACACACCGATGGACAAAGGAAATAACATATGTTGTCGTAATGGTTCGACCGATAGAATATGTAGGAGCCAATATGAGCATCCAGTTTTTGATATTGGTTATTGACCGGAGAGGTGTCTCGGTCATGTCTACATAGTTCTCGAACCCGTAGGGTCCGCACGCTTAATGTTCGATGACGATTTAGTATTATATTAGTTATGTGATTTGGTGACCAAATATTTTTCGGAGTCCCGGATGGGATCACGGACATGACAAGGAGTCTCAAAATGGTCGGGACATAAAGATTGATATATATGACGATGGTATTCGGACACCAGAAGTGTTCCGGAGGGTATCGGGTACTTATCGGGTCACCGGAAGGTGTTTCGGGTACCCCCGGCAATCCTATGGGACATATGGGCCTTGTGAAGGAACACACCAGCCCACAAGGGGCTGGTGCGCCCTATAAGGCTATAGGAGGAGGAGAAGGAAAGGGGGGAAGGGAGAGGAAAGTGTGGATTAGGATTTCACTTCCTTCCCTCACCCCCCTCTTTCCTTCCCCTTCATGCATACTTGGAAAGGGGGACACAGGGCAAGGTAGGGCCCCTAGGGGGCGGCGGCCAACCCTAGGGCGCCCCTTGGCTGTCTCCCCTATCCCCCCACCTATATATATGTGGGGGTGCCTCTATCTTACATCTCAGATTATTGCATAGCCGTGTGCGGCGCCCCCTCCACCGTTTACTCACACGGTCATATCTTCGTAGTGCTTAGGCGAAGCCCTGTGCGGGTCACTTCACCATCACCGTCACCACGCCGTCGTGCTGACGGAACTCATCTACTACCTCGACGCCTTGCTGGATCAAGAAGACGAGGGACGTCACCGAGCTGAACGTGTGCAGAACCCGGAGATGACGTACGTTCGGTACTTGATCGGTTGGTGCTAGAAGAAGTTCGACTACATCAACCGCAGTCAAATGCTTCCGCTTACGATCTACAAGGGTACATAGACACACTCTCCCCCTCTCGTTGCTATGCATCTCCTAGATAGATCTTGCGTGAGCGTATGATGCGGCTTCAAGCTACATCGGTATTTCCCCAAAGAGGAAGGGATGATGCAGCACAACGGCGGTAGGTATTTCCCTCAGTTATGAGACCAAGGTTATCGAACCAGTAGGAGAACCAAGCAACACTACATAAACAACACATGCACACAAATAACAAATACTCGCAACCCGACATGTAAAAGGGGTTGTCAATCCCTTTCGGGTAGCGGCCCCATAAATTGGCAAACGGACTTGAATAAATTGTAGTAGATTGATAGACTCGAACGCCAAATAAAATAAAATAGGAATAAATTGCAGCAAGGTAATTGCGGCTTGAAGCTACGTCGGTATTTCCCCAAAGAGGAAGGGATGATGCAGCACAGCAGTGGTAGGTATTTCCCTCAGTGATGAAACCAAGGTTATCGAACCAGTAGGAGAACCAAGCAACATAACGTAAACGACACCTGCACACAAATAACAACCACTCGCAACCCGACGTGTTAAAAGAGTTGTCAATCCCTTTCAGGTAACGGCGCCAGAAATTGGCACGTGGACGGGAGAAAGTTGTAATAGATTGATAGATCGAACGCCAAATAAAATAAATAAGAATAAAACATATAAAGGTATTTTTTGCATTTTTGGTTTAATAGATCTGAAAATAAAAGCTAAGGAAAAGTAGATCGCAAAGTCAAATAAGATGAGAAAGAGACCAGGGGGCCGTAGGTTTCACTAGTGGCTTATCTCGAGAAAAATAGCAGATGGTGGGTAAACAAATTACTGTTGGGCAATTGATAGAACTTCAAATAATCATGATGATATCCAGGCAGTGATCATTACATAGGCATCACGTCCAAGATTAGTAGACCGACTCCTGCCTGCATCTACTACTATTACTCCAAACATCGACCGCTATCTAGCATGCATGTAGTGTATTAAGTTCATGGAGAAACGGAGTAATGCAATAAGAACGATGACATGATGTAGACAAGATCTATCTATGTAGAGATAGACCCCATCATTTTATCCTTAGTAGCAACGATACTAACATGTCTGTTCCCCTTCTATCACTGGGATCAAGCACCGTAAGATCGAACCCACTACAAAGCACCTCATCCCATTGCAAGATAAATAGATCAAGTTGGCCAAACAAAACCCAAATATCGGAGAAGAAATACGAGGCTATAAGCAATCATGCATATAAGAGATCAAAGAAACTCAAATAACTCAAAGGTCATCTGATCCCAACAAACACACCGCAAAAAGAGTTATATCATATGGATCTCCAAGATACCATTGTATTGAGAATCCTGCGAGAGAGAGGAAGCCATCTAGCTACTAACTACAGACCCGAAGGTCTACAAAGAACTACTCACACATCATCGGAGAGGCACCAATGGAAGTGGTGAACCCCTCCGTGATGGTGTCTAGATTGGATCTAGTGGTTCTGGACTCTGCGGCGGCTGGAATTGATTTTCGTCAACTCCCCTAGGGTTTCTAGAATATTGGGGTATTTATAGAGCAAAGAGGCGGTCCCGGGGGCACCCGAGATGGGCATAACCCACCAGGGCGCGCCTGGGCCTCCTGGCACGCCCTGGTGGGTTGTGCTCCCCTCGGAGCACCCCCTAGGCACTGCCTTGGCCCATTGGGTGTCTTTTGTCCATAAAAAATCTCCGTAAAGTCTCGTTGCATTTGGACTCCGTTTGGTATTGATTTTATGCGATGTAAAGAACATGCAGAAAACAACAACTGGCACTTGGCACTATGTCAATAGGTTAGTACCAAAAAATGATATAAAATGACTATAAAATGATTATAAAACATCCAAGATTGATAATATAACAACGTGGAACAATAAAAAATTATAGATACGTTGGAGATGTATCACAAGGTATTTTTGTATTTTGATTTAATAGATCTGAAAATAAAAGCAAAGGAAAATAGATCGCAAAGGCAAATAATATGAGAAAGAGACCCGGGGGCCGTAGGTTTCACTAGTGGCTTCTCTCGAGAAAAATAGCAAAGGTGGGTAAAAAAATTACCGTTGGTGTTGGGGATATAACTATTAGGTGTAATCCACCCAGAAGGGGCCGGGTTATACCTATGGAGACTCACAAGACAAAGCCCATGAAGGAGTCGAAGATGGCGGTTCATGAGGACGACTTATAAGTGCCCAAGGCCCAAAGGCGGCTTAAGGCCCGTAGGTGTAATGTAGCGACCAGACCTCAAACAGTCTGATCTCTGTGCTCAAGTGTCATCCCTGGATCGATGTCGACACCACCACGATTACTCGAAGGATTTACAACAGAGTAGCAATCACACACTTATTACATCGAATGTCTCAAGAGAGAACTTAATAAAATAAATATGGCTTAAGTCCATCTAATAACGATAACAGCGGAAGGCTTGGAAGAATAAGCGAGTCCATCAACTCCAACGGCATCACTGAGTATAGAACCACGACCTAAGCACCTTACTGGTTATGCGAAAAGTCTGCAACATGAAACGTTGCAGCCCGAAAACGGGTCAGCACATGGAATATGCTGGCAAAGTAACACATAGAGAATAATGAAAGAGTAAGCCTATACTACATGCATATATGGCTGGTGGAAAGCTCTGTGGTTACAGTTTTGCGTAAAGCCAATTTTTTCCCTACTGCAAGGGAATAAATTTATTTAACTATCATGGTGGTTGTTAAACATTGATAATGGTTGACAGCATTCTCAATCCCAATTAAAAGTACTCATTAATAACCCAACAATATTAATTAGAGTAACATGATGAGATTCACATGATATCCAAGTACTAGATACTCAAGATGTCCATAACCGGGGACACGGCTAACCATGATTAGTTTATACACTCTGCAGAGGTTTGTGCACTTTTCCCCACAAGACTCGATCTCCTCAGTTTGATTTCTCGCACTACATGGTGTTTGAGAAACGGATGACCGAGACATAGTCTTTCAGAGGCGCTAGCACCTTACGTATGGGTAGACCATACCAACCTACAACCCCTACATCAGCTAGTCTACCCGTAAGAGTTCGCACAACTTAGTCAACTATGCTAGAGCCCATAGTAGCATGTGGCTGCACATGTAAGTTTCTAGCATGAATAATCTCATGATCCCTTTGAGCACAGGTGGCGGTCGAGAAAAAGCAGGCAAGTCACGGAAACCAGGTGCCTCAATCCACCCAGATGTGTGTTTAAGTTGCCACCTTAAATAAACCATTAATTTAACAATCTCACATCTGTCATGGATACACTCACCCAATCCACGTCTACTAGCATAGCATGCATAATAAGCAAACGTAGAAGTAACTCCCAAAGGTTTGAAAATAAACAGGAAATAGGTACTACCTCATCTACTTCCCATCCCACAATTTAATTAGATCCTAATCATGCAATGTTTGAGGATTGATCTAATGAAATAAAACTGGGTAGTAGAAAAGGTATGATCAAAGTGTTACTTGCCTTGCTGATGATCCGCGAAACCTAGAGACTCGAAGTAACAGGTGGCGCACTCCGGGTATTCTATCACAGACAAACAAACAAGCATACAATAAGTACTCATCTAATGCACGGGTAAAACTCAAACAAAAGATCTAACCAGAAAGTTCAACTTAAGAACTCCGGTTTGCAAAAAGAATCAAATCAAACGAAGCAACGGAAGTCAAACGGCAAAAGAAAACAGCTCCGTTTTACTAATCTGGATCTAAGTCAAATTTTACAGAGGCAAAAACTTGTTTAAGTTGGTTATTCGGAAAGAGGGTTTCGAGACGAAACTCCAGGCGCTTGAATCGCCTGATTCCGATAAACGAGCAAAAAGTTATACTAAAAGCGAAAATCGGATCGGAAATCGCGATCAGAAAAATCGCGGATTAAATCCGAGAAAAAGAAAAACGACGAACAGGTTAACAAACGGACGTTCGTTAACTAGAACTAATCTGACGAACACGTTCATTAAAACGAACGAACGAGCGAACGCTCGCTATTTAACCGAACTGAAAATAAAAAACCGATCTAATAAAAAAAAGGAAACTAAAAAAACCCGACGAAAACCAACGGAAAAACCGATCGGTTTTTATAAAAAACGGCGCGGATTCCAAGGCGGCGGCAAACCTCGGGCGGCGGGGTCGGCGGCTCCGGCGACGGCGGGGTCGGCGGCTCCGGCGGCGGCTCCGGTCGGCATCGTCATTCTTGGCGGCCGACTAGGGTTAGGGTTATGGTTAGGCGTGGTAGGCGAAATTTGGCGGCAGTTGGGCGGCGGGGCTAAGGGCTGAAGCGGCTCGGTAGCGCTATTTAAAAACTGCCCGGTGAGTCCCGCTTCGGCACGCCCGTAGGTCGGTTCGCTTTTTAAATAAATAATTTGTGATAAAACAAACGAAAGAAATACTAAACGGACTCCACAAATCTCGAAATAAATTTTCCCCGGCTTCTAAAATCAAGCCGGACTAGATGAACATTTATTTGGGGCCTAAATGCAGTTTTGAAAAACGCACATTTTTCCTAAATTCAAATAAAATGGTGAAAACTCCAAAATAAAATCTTATTTGATTTTATTATTAAATCCTCAATATTTCTTTATTTTGGGAAAGTCATTTTATTCCCTCTCTCATATTTTTGTAATAGAAATAATTGAAGATAAAATAATTAAAATTAAATGATCCTATTCTCAAAATTTGAAAAAACTCAAATATGAAAATAACGAAATCCCCAACTGTCTCCGTGGGTCCTTGAGTTGCGTAGAATTTCTAGGATCGAGCCAACAATGCAACAAAAATATGATATGCAATGATGATCTATGTATAACATTCCAAATTGAAAATTTGGGATGTTACAAACATACCCCCTTAAGATGAATCTCGCCCTCGAGATTCGGGTTGGTTAGAAAATAGGTGAGGGTGGTCCTTAAGCAGATCTTCCTCTCGCTCCCAGGTGGCTTCATCCTCAGTGTGGTGGCTCCACTGAACTTTGCAAAACTTAATGACTTTGCTGCGGGTGACTCGGCTGGCATACTCCAGAATCTTAACTGGTTTCTCCTCATAGGTCAAATTGTTATTCAACTGAATCGCCTCTAGTGGCACAGTATCTCTCAGTGGTATATCCGCCATCTCTGCATGACACTTCTTCAACTGAGAAACATGGAACACATCGTGAACACTTGACAAACCCTCGGGTAATTCCAACTTGTACGCAACTTCTCCCATGCGCTCCAAAACTTTTTATGGTCCCACAAAACGTGGCGCTAATTTTCCTTTAACACCAAAACGCTTAACTCCTCGAAGCGGAGATACTCAAGATAAACTCGTCTCGACTTCATATTCTGTCTCTTTGCGTTTTGAATCCGCATAGCTCTTACGCCTTGGTAGGCTACCTTGAGCCTATCGCGAATCAACTTTACTTTCCGTTCGGACTCCTTAATCAAATCCGGTCCAAACAACTGGTGTCTCCAACTTCATCCCACAATAGCGGGTTCTCGCACCTCCTCCCGTACAAGGCTTCAAGGTGCCATCTTCAAACTGGTTTGGTAGTTATTGTTATAAGAAAACTCCGCATATGGCAAGTTGTCATCCCAACTTGATCCATAATCCAAAGCACATGCTCTCAAAGATATCCTCCAAAATCTGGTTGACTCTCTCGGTTTGTCCATCCGTGCGTGGATGAAAAGCCATGTACTAAACTCCGGTCTGGTTCCCAAAGTTTCGTGCAATCGCCTTCCAACCTTGAGGTGAATTGGGTTCCTCTATCGATACGATACTCCTCGGAACTCCATGCAATCATACAATCCTTGTCATGTATATCTTAGCCAATTTGGCACTGCTGTAGGTAGTCTTTACTGGAATGAAATGAGCTACCTTCATCAAATGATCGACTACAACCCAAATAGAGTCATAGCCTGAACGGGTCCTGGGCAATCCGTGATGAAATCCATGCCTAGTTTATCCCACTTCCATTCGGTATAGGCAATGGTCAGTAACAATCCTCTGGCTTCGATGTTCTCGCTTTCACTTTCTAACACACATCACAAATCGCTACATACTCTGCGATATCTTTCTTCATTCCGGTCCACCAGGAAGTATCCTTCAAATCCAAATACATCTTGGTACTTCCGGGGTGGATCGAATACGGCGAATCATGTGCCTCTTGCAAAATCAACCTTCGAATCTCTGGATCACTTGGTACGTAAACGCGGTCCTCAAACCATAGGGTATCGTGCTCATCCTCACGAAATCCCTTTGCTTTTCCCTTGCTCATCTTCTCCTTAAGAGAAGCAACTTCCTTATCTGTCCTTTGAGCTTCTCTGATTTTATCCATCAAAGTAGACTGAATCTCCAACGCTGCTACATAGCCTCATGAACTATTTCCAAACATAGCTCCCGGAATTCCTCGGCTAATTCTTTTGGTAAACCTCCGGCCATTAGGATGTTGACATGACTCTTACGGCTCAACGTGTTTGCTACCACGTTAGCCTTTCCGGGGTGGTAATGCAATCTCATATCATAATCCTTGATGAGCTCCAACCATCTCCTCTGCCTGAGATTTAACTCCTTCTGCGTGAAGATGTACTTCAAACTCTTGTGATCCGTATACACCTCACAATGATTTCCAATGAGGAAATGTCTCCACATTTTCAATGCATGCACTACGGCTGCTAACTCCAAATCGTGCGTGGCATAGTTTAATTCGTGAGGTTTCAAATTGTCGTGAAGCATAAGAAACAACTCTTCCCTCCTGCATAAGCACTGCTCCAAGTCCTCGATGTGAAGCGTCGCGATAAACTTCGTAATCCTTGCTTTGGTCTGGCAGGATCAATATTGGTGAGGCAACCAAACGCTTCTTAAAATCTTGGAAACTAGCCTCACACTCCTCAGTCCATATGAACTTGGTATCCTTCTTCAATAATTCTGTCATAGGCTTCGCAATCCTCGAGAAATTCTCAATGAATCTCCGGTATTATCCTGCGAGTCCAAGGAAACTCCGGATCTCTCCAACTGTTGTTGGCGCTTCCCAGTTTGTCACCGTGGCAAATTTAGTGGGGTCTACTGCTATACCTTCTCCGGATATAACATGTCCGAGAAATCCAACTTCCTTCAACCAAAACTCACACTTGCTGAACTTGGCATACAACTGATGTTCTCTGAGCTTCTCGAGTACCAAACGCAAGTGCTCCTTATGTTCTTCTTCACTCTTTGAGTAGACCAAAATATCGTCAATGAATACCACGATGAACTTATCCAAAAACTCCATAAACACCTTGTTCATCATGTTCATAAAATAGGTCATGCGTTAGTCGGACCAAATGACATAACGGTATACTCATACAGCCCGTGCACGGTGGTAAAAGCCGTCTTAGGTATATCCTGCTCCCGAATCTTCAACTGATGGTATCCTGATCGCAAATCGATCTTGGAAAATACCTTAGCTCCTTGCAATTGGTCAAACAAGTCGTTGATCATCGACAACGGGTATTTGTTCTTAATGGTCACTTCATTCAATCCTCGATAATCAACCACCATTCTTAATGACCCATCCTTCTTCTCCACTAGAAGTACTGGTGATCCCCAAGGCGAAGAACTTGGGCGAATAAAACCTTTATCCAGTAACTCCTTAATCTGCTTCTTAATTTCCTCCAAATCCTGGGCTGACATCCTATACGGTCTCTTAGATATCGGCCCAAAGGCTCGGCAAGTAGTTCAATCGAAACTCGATGTCTCTGTCCGTGGCATGCCTGGCAACTCTTCCGGAAACACGCCCGGATAATCCCTTACCACTGGTACTTCATCCTGCACAGCTCCTGATAAGGAATTTACATGTGCTCTCCTCGGCTCATGCCGTGATACATATTTGATTCTCCTACCTTCTGGGGTGGTAAGCAAAATCGACTTACTGGCGCAATCAATATTCCCTCCGTACTTTGATAACCAATCCATACCTAAAATCACATCCAATCCTTGGGATTCCAAAACTATTAGGTCCAAGGGAAATACATAGTTTCCAATCCTTAATGGCAGTCGATCGCACCATATACTTGCCATATATTCTGCTCCGGGTGAGGTTACTAGCATGGGTGACCTAAGGGCTTGGGTTGGTAATTTATACTTATCCACAAATCCCCTTGATATGTATGAATGCGATGGACCAGTATCAAAAAGAACAACTGCAGTAAATGTCTTAACCAAAAACTTACCTATTACTACGTCTGGCTGAGCTTCAACCTCCTCCACGGTAACGTGGTTCACCTGTCCCCTGTTGAAAGGGTTCGGCTTCTTTCCTGAGCTTCCATTGCCGTTACCATTTTGGGCTTCTGGACATTCATTTGCATAATGCTCAGTCTTACGGCACATATAACAAGTGATATGGCTCAGGTCTACCTTGGATGGTGTTGACGGGTTGGTGCGGTTTTGTCCATTGCTTCCTCCATTCCCGTTTCCATTCTTTGTGCCATTATGATTGTGCGAGCTACCTCCTCCGTGAGTATGCTAAAATTGCCCTCGGCCGGGGTAAAGCGTAGTTTCTGCGAGCTCCAGAGTTATACTTCCCTTGTCCATACTTTCTCTTGCGATTGTCAATCTGCTGCTGCTTCCCTTCGATCATAAGAGCACGATCTACTAACTCCTGGTAGTTGTTGAAGGTGGCTACCATCAACTGCATGCTCAGTTCATCATTCAGTCCTTCTAGAAACTTCTCCTGTTTAGTTGCGTCTGTAGCAACGTCATCTGGGGCATAACGTGCTAGTTTACTAAAGTCATATACATACTGGCCAACTGTCCGTCCTCCTTGGTGCAAGTTGCGAAACTCATGCTTCTTCATGGCCATAGCTCCTGCTGAAACATGGGCAATACGGAAAGCTTCTTTGGCCGATCCCATGTGACAGTCATTTGAGTGGTAAGTGGCTGTAAAATTCTCCCACCATGCTACTGCGGGTCCTTCAAGCTGATGTGCGGCAAATTTCACCTTTTCCCCTTCTGTACATCCTACAGTTGTCAACTCCCTCCCTACTTTGCGGATCCAATCATCTGCAACAATTGGCTCGGTGTTACTGGAAAACACCGGCGGATTCAGCCTTAAGAAACGGGTCAGATGGTCAACAGGTGGTGGGGGTGGTGGGTTGTTGTTGTTGTTGTTGCCTTGGTTCTGTACCAATGTTTGAATCAAGGCATTCTGCTGCTGAATCAACTGAGTGATCTCCGGCGGGAAAAAAATCCGGGGTCGCGTCTCGGAGGCATCTGAGGGTTTATAGAAAAGACGAGAGTTAAGAATAGAATTGAGGTCTAGGGAGAAAACACTACCCATATGCACATGAGACAAAATCACCCAATATCACTCCAATCAAATCAAACAAGGGCATACAACGGTCTAACTATCGTTACAAAGTGCTGGGACTAAAACTAATTTTTAATGGGGGAAATTCTACTACTGTTATGGTGGTCAACTAGAAAAACTGCTCCGATGAAGACTCCATGATATCTGCTCCAGCTTCGTCTTCAAAATCATCATCCGGTTGGGTGAACTTGATCCTCGCTTCCGTCATCCTAAAAAGAGTAGAAAAGATGAGGAGTCAGAAATGAGAAGAGAGTAGTGATCTAGGGCTTTAGCTTAGTGGTCGTGTCCTATAGTCAGCATGTGCTCTGATACCATCTTTGTAGCGACCAGACCTCAAACAGTCTGATCTCTGTGCTCAAGTGTCATCCCTGGATCAGTAATGCTGACACCACACAGTACTCGAAGGATTTATAACAGAGTAGCAATCACACACTTATTATATCGAATGTCTCAAGAGAGAACTTAATAAAATAAATATGGCTTAAGGCCATCTAATAACGATAACAGCGGAAGGCTTGGAAGAATAAGCGAGTCCATCAACTCCAACGGCATCACTGAGTATAGAACCACGACCTAAGCACCTTACTGTCGTTCGAAAAGTCTGCAACATGAAACGTTGCAGCCCGAAAACGGGTCAGCACATGGAATATGCTGGCAAAGTAACACATAGAGAATAATAAAAGAGTAAGCCTATACTACATGCATATATGGCTGGTGGAAAGCTCGATGGTTACAGTTTTGCGTAAAGCCAATTTTTCCCTACTCCAAAGGAATAAATTTATTTAACTATCATGGTGGTTGTTAAACATTGAGAATGGTTGACAGCATCCTCAATCCCAATTAAAAGTACTCATTAATAACCCAACAATATTAATTAGAGTAACATGATGAGATTCACATGATATCCAAGTACTAGATACTCAAGATGTCCATAACCGGGGACACGGCTAACCATGATTAGTTTATACACTCTGCAGAGGTTTGTGCACTTTTCCCCACAAGACTCGATCTCCTCCGTTTGATTTCTCGCACTACATGGTGTTTGAGAAACGGATGACCGAGACATAGTCTTTCAGAAGCGCTAGCACCTTACGTATGGGTAGACCGTACCAACCTACAACCCCTACATAAGCTACTCTACCCGTAAGAGTTCGCACAACTTAGTCAACTATGCTAGATCCCATAGTAGCATGTGGCTGCACACGGAAGTTTCTAGCATGAATAATCTCATGATCCCTTTGAGCACGGGTGGCGGTCCAAGAAAAAGCAGTAATTCACGGAAACCAGGTGCCTCAATCCACCCAGATGTGTGTTTAAGTAGCCACCTTAAATAAACCATTAATTTAACAATCTCACATCTGTCATGGATACACTCACCCAATCCACGTCTACTAGCATAACATGGCATAATAAGCAAACGAGAAGTAACTCCCAAAGGTTTGAAAATAAACAGAAATAGGTACTACCTCATCTACTTCTCATCCCACAATTTAATTAGATCCTAATCATGCAATGTTTGAGGATTGATCTAATGAAATAAAACTGGGTAGTAGAAAAGGTATGATCAAAGTGTTACTTGCCTTGTCGATGATCCATGAAACCTAGAGACTCAAGTAACGGTAGCGCACTCTGGGTATTCTATCGCAGACAAACAAACAAGCATACAATAAGTACTCATCTAATGCACGGGTAAAACTCAAACAAAAGATCTAACCAGAAAGTTCAACTTAAGAACTCCGGTTTGCAAAAAGAATCAAATCAAACGGAGCAACGGAAGTCAAACGGCAAAAGAAAACAGCTCCGTTTTACTAATCTGGATCTAAGTCAAATTTTACAGAGGCAAAAACTTGTCTAAGTTGGTTATTCGGAAAGAGGGTTTCGAGACGAAAATCCAGGCGCTTGAATCGCCTGATTCCGATAAACGAGCAAAAAGATATACTAAAACGAAAATCAGATCGGAAATCGCGATCAGAAAAATCACGGATTAAATCCGAGAAAAAGAAAAAGCAGCGAACAGGTTAACGAGCGGACGTTCGTTAACTAGAACTAATCTGACGAACACGTTCATTAAAAGCGAGCGAGCAATGACGCCGCTATTTAACCGAACTGAAAATAAAAAACCGATTTAATAAAAAAAAGGAAACTAAAAAAACCCGACGAAAACCAACGAAAAAACCGATCGGTTTTTATAAAAAACGGTGCGGATTCCGAGGCGGCGGCAAACCTCGGGCAGCGGGGTCGGCGGCTCCGGCGGCGGCGGCTCCGGCGAAGTCGGCATCGTCCGGCAGTGGCGCGACAAGCGATTAGGGTTAGGGTTAGGTTAGGCGGCGGTCAAGGCGGCAGCTTGGGCGGGCGGGGCTGGTGGGTCATGGCTCGGGCGGCGCTATTTAAAGGCTGCCCCCGGGCGGAGTCCCGCTCGGGTACGGCCCGTAGGTCGGTTCACTTTCTTTTTTTAAATAAATAATTTCGTGCTGTAAAACAAACGAAAGAAATACTAAACGGACTCCACAAATCCCGAAATAAATTTTCCCCGGCTTCTAAAATCAAGCCGGACTAGATGAACATTTATTTGGGGCCTAAATGCAATTTTGAAAAACGCACATTTTTCCTAAATTCAAATAAAATGGTGAAAAACTCCAAAATAAAATCTTATTTGATTTTATTATTAAATCCTCATTATTTCTTTATTTTGGGAAAGTCATTTTATTCCCTCTCTCATATTTTTGTAATAGAAATAATTGAAGATAAAATAATTAAAATCAAATGATCCTATTCTCAAAATTTGAAAAAACTCAAATATGAAAATAACGAAATCCCCAACTGTCTCCGTGGGTCCTTGAGTTGCGTAGAATTTCTAGGATCGAGCCAACAATGCAACAAAAATATGATATGCAATGATGATCTATGTATAACATTCCAAATTGAAAATTTGGGAGGTTACAAACCTACCCTTAAGATGAATCTAGCCCTCGAGATTCGGGTTGAATAGAAAATAGGTGAGGGTGGTCCTTAAGCGGATCTTCCTCTCGCTCCCGTGTGGCTTCATCCTCGGTGTGGTGGCTCCACCGAACTTTGCAAAACTTAATGACTTTGCTGCGGGTGACTCGGCTGGCATACTCCAGAATCTTAACTGGTTTCTCCTCATAGGTCAAATTGTTATTCAACTGAATCGCCTCTAGTGGCACAGTATCTCTCAGTGGTATATCCGCCAACTCTACGTGACACTTCTTCAACTGAGAAACATGGAACACATCGTGAACACTTGACAAACCCTCGGGTAATTCCAACTTGTACGCAACTTCTCCCATGCGCTCCAAAACTTTTTATGGTCCCACAAAACGTGGCGCTAATTTTCCTTTAACACCAAAACGCTTAACTCCTCGAAGCGGAGATACTCGAAGATAAACTCTGTCTCCGACTTCATATTCTGTCTCTTTGCGTTTTGAATCCGCATAGCTCTTCTGCCTTGACTGGGCTACCTTGAGCCTATCGCGAATCAACTTTACTTTCCGTTCAGACTCCTTAATCAAATCCGGTCCAAACAACTGACGGTCTCCAACTTCATCCCACAATAGCGGGGTTCTGCACCTCCTCCCATACAAGGCTTCGAAGGGTGCCATCTTCAAACTGGTTTGGTAGTTATTGTTATAAGAAAACTCCGCATATGGCAAGTTGTCATCCCAACTTGATCCATAATCCAAAGCACATGCTCTCAAAGATATCCTCCAAAATCTGGTTGACTCTCTCGGTTTGTCCATCCATGCGTGGATGAAAAGCTGTACTAAACTCGGTCTGGTTCCCAAAGTTTCGTGCAATCGCTTCCGTAACCTTGAGGTGAATTGTGTTCCTCTATCGTCGATACTCCTCGGAACTCCATGCAAGCATACAATCCTTGTCATGTATATCTTAGCCAATTTGGCACTGTTGTAGGTAGTCTTTACTGGAATGAAATGAGCTACCTTCGTCAAACGATCGACTACAACCCAAATCGAGTCATAGCCTGAACGGGTCCTGGGCAATCCCGTGATGAAATCCATGCCTAGTTTATCCCACTTCCATTCGGGTATAGGCAATGGCTGTAACAATCCTGCTGGCTTCTGATGTTCTGCTTTCACTTTCTGACACACATCACAAACTGCTACATACTCTGCGATATCTTTCTTCATTCCGGTCCACCAGGAAGTATCCTTCAAATCCAAATACATCTTGGTACTTCCGGGGTGGATCAAATACGGCGAATCATGTGCCTCTTGCAAAATCAACCTCCGAATCTCCGGATCACTTGGTACGTAAACGCGGTCCTCAAACAATAGGGTATCGTGCTCATCCTCACGAAATCCCTTCGCTTTTCCCTTGCTCATCTTCTCCTTAATAGAAGCAACTTCCTTATCTGTCCTTTGAGCTTCTTTGATTTTATCCATCAAAGTAGACTGAATCTCCAACGCTGCTACATAGCCTCGCGGAACTATTTCCAAACATAGATCCCGGAATTCCTCGGCTAATTCTTTTGGTAAACCTCCGGCATTTGGATGTTGACATGACTCTTACGGCTCAACGTGTTTGCTACCACGTTAGCCTTTCCGGGGTGGTAATGCAATCTCATATCATAATCCTTGATGAGCTCCAACCATCTCCTCTGCCTGAGATTTAACTCCTTCTGCGTGAAGATGTACTTCAAACTCTTGTGATCCGTATACACCTCACAATGATTTCCAATGAGGAAATGTCTCCACGTTTTCAATGCATGCACTACGGCTGCTAACTCCAAATCGTGTGTGGCATAGTTTAATTCGTGAGGTTTCAGCTGTCGTGAAGCATAAGAAACAACTCTTCCCTCCTGCATAAGCACTGCTCCAAGTCCTCGATGTGAAGCGTCGCAATAAACTTCGTAATCCTTGCTTTGGTCTGGCAGGATCAATACTGGTGAGGCAACCAAACGCTTCTTCAAATCTTGGAAACTAGCCTCACACTCCTCAGTCCATATGAACTTGGTATCCTTCTTCAATAATTCTGTCACAGGCTTCGCAATCCTCGAGAAATTCTCAATGAATCTCCGGTAGTATCCCGCGAGTCCAAGGAAACTCCGGATCTCTCCAACTGTTGTTGGCGCTTCCCAGTTTGTCACCGTGGCAACTTTAGTGGGGTCTACTGCTATACCTTCTCCGGTTATAACATGTCCGAGAAATCCAACTTCCTTCAACCAAAACTCACACTTGCTGAACTTGGCATACAACTGATGTTCTCTGTGCTTCTCGAGTACCAAACGCAAGTGCTCCTTATGTTCTTCTTCACTCTTTGAGTAGACCAAAATATCGTCAATGAATACCACGATGAACTTATCCAAAACTCCATAAACACCTTGTTCATCATGTTCATAAAATAGGCTGGGCGTTAGTCGGACCAAATGACATAACGGTATACTCATACAGCCCGTACACTGGTGGTAAAAGCCGTCTTAGGTATATCCTGCTCCGAATCTTCAATCGATGGTATCCTGATCGCAAATCGATCTTGGAAAATACCTTAGCTCCTTGCAATTGGTCAAACAAGTCGTTGATCATCGGCAACGGGTATTTGTTCTTAATGGTCACTTCATTCAATCCTCGATAATCAACCACCATTCTTAATTATCCATCCTTCTTCTCCACTAGAAGTACTGGTGATCCCCAAGGCGAAGAACTTGGGCGAATAAAACCTTTATCCAGTAACTCCTTAATCTGCTTCTTAATTTCCTCCAAATCCTGGGCTGACATCCTATACGGTCTCTTAGATATCGGCCCAGTGCCCGGCGATAGTTCAATCGTAAACTTCGATGTCTCGTCCGCGGCATGCACAGCAACTCTTCCTAAACACGTCCGGATAATCCCTTACCATCGGTACTTCATCCCGCATAGCTCGATAAGGAATTTACATGTGCTCTCATCGGCTCATGCCGTGATACATATTTGATTCTCCTACCTTCGGGGTGGTAAGCAAAATCGACTTCATCGCGCAATCAATATTCCTCCGTACTTTGATAACCAATCCATACCTAAAATCACATCCAATCCTTGGGATTCCAAAACTATTAGGTCCGAGGGAAATACATAGTTTCCAATCCTTAATGGCAGTCGATCGCACCATATACTTGCCATATATTCTGCTCCGGGTGAGGTTACTAGCATGGGTGACCTAAGGTCTTGGGTTGGTAATTTATACTTATCCACAAATCCCCTTGATATGTATGAATGCGATGCACCAAAGATCAAAAGAACAACTGCAGAAATGTCTTAACCAAAAACTTACCTATTACTACGCCCGTCGAAGCTTCAACCTCCTCCACGGTAACGTGGTTCACATCCCCTGTTGAAAGGGTTCGGCTTCTTTCACGAGCTTCCATTGTCGTTACCATTTTGGGCTTCGGACATTCATTTGCATAATGCTCGATCTTACGGCACTTATAACAAGTGATATGGCTCAGTCTACCTTGGATGGTGTTGACGGGTTGGTGCGATTTTGTCCATTGCTTCCTCCATTCCCGTTTCCATTCTTTGTGCCATTATGATTGTGCGAGCTACCTCCTCCGTGAGTATGCTGAAATTGCCCTCGGCTTCGGGTAAAGCGTAGTTTCTGCTGAGCTCCAGAGTTATACTTCCCTTGTCCATACTTTCTCTTGCGATTGTCAATCTGCTGCTGCTTCCCTTCGATCATAAGAGCATGATCTACTAACTCCTGGTAGTTGTTGAAGGTGGCTACCATCAACTGCATGCTGAGTTCGTCATTCAGTCCTTCTAGAAACTTCTCCTGTTTAGTTGCGTCTGTAGCAACGTCATCTGGGGCATAACGTGCTAGTTTACTAAAGTCATATACATACTGGCCAACTGTCCGTCCTCCTTGGTGCAAGTTGCGAAACTCACGCTTCTTCATGGCCATAGCTCCTGCCGAAACATGGGCAATCTGGAAAGCTTGTCAAATCGATCCCATGTGACAGCGTCTCTGAGGTAAGTGGTCAGAAATTCTCCCACCATGCTACTGCGGGTCCTTCAAGCTGATGTGCGGCAAATTTCACCTTTTCCCCTTCAGACATCCTGCAGCTTGTCAACTCCTCCCTACTTTGCGGATCCAATCATACGCAACAATTGGCTCGGTGTTCTTTGGAAAACACCGTGATTCAACCTTAAGAAAGCGGGTCGGATGGTCAGCGGTGGTGGGGGTGGTGGGTTGTTATTGTTGTTGTTGTTGCCTTGGTTCTGTACCAATGTTTGAATCCAGGCATTCTGCTGCTGAATCAACTGAGTGATCTCCGGCGGGAAAAAAATCCGGGGTCGCGTCTCGGAGGCATCTGAGGGTTTATAGAAAAGACGAGAGTTAAGAATAGAATTGAGGTCTAGGGAGAAAACACTACCCATATGCACATGAGACAAAATCACCCAATATCACTCCAATCAAATCAAACAAGGGCATACAACGGTCTAACTATCATTACAAAGTGCTGGGACTAAAACTAATTTTTAATGGGGGAAATTCTACTACTGTTATGGTGGTCAACTAGAAAAACTGCTCCGATGAAGACTCCATGATATCTGCTCCAGCTTCGTCTTCAAAATCATCATCCGGTTGGGTGAACTTGATCCTCGCTTCCGTCATCCTAAAAAGAGTAGAAAAGATGAGGAGTCAGAAATGAGAAGAGAGTAGTGATCTAGGGCTTTAGCTTAGTGGTCGTGTCCTACAGTCAGCGTGTGCTCTGATACCATCTTTGTAGCGACCAGACCTCAAACAGTCTGATCTCTGTGCTCAAGTGTCATCCCTGGATCAAGAATGTCGACACCACACAAGACTCGAAGGATTTATAACAGAGTAGCAATCACACACTTATTATATCGAATGTCTCAAGAGAGAACTTAATAAAATAAATATGGCTTAAGGCCATCTAATAACGATAACAATGGAAGGCTTGGAAGAATAAGCGAGTCCATCAACTCCAACGGCATCATCGAGTATAGAACCACGACCTAAGCACCTTACTCGTAAATGCGAAAAGTCCGCAACATGAAACGTTGCAGCCCGAAAACGGGTCAGCACATGGAATATGCTGGCAAAGTAACACATAGAGAATAATGAAAGAGTAAGCCTATACTACATGCATATATGGCTGGTGGAAAGCTCGATGGTTACATTTTTGCGTAAAGCCAATTTTTTCCCTACTGCAAAGGAATAAATTTATTTAACTATCATGGTGGTTGTTAAACATTGAGAATGGTTGACAGCATCCTCAATCCCAATTAAAAGTACTCATTAATAACCCAACAATATTAATTAGAGTAACATGATGAGATTCACATGATATCCAAGTACTAGATACTCAAGATGTCCATAACCAGGGACACGGCTAACCATGATTAGTTTATACACTCTGCAGAGGTTTGTGCACTTTTCCCCACAAGACTCGATCTCCTCCGTTTGATTTCTCGCACTACATGGTGTTTGAGAAACGGATGACCGAGACATAGTCTTTCAGAGGCGCTAGCACCTTACGTATGGGTAGACCGTACCAACCTACAACCCCTACATAAGCTACTCTACCCGTAAGAGTTCGCACAACTTAGTCAACTATGCTAGATCCCATAGTAGCATGTGGCTGCACACGGAAGTTTCTAGCATGAATAATCTCATGATCCCTTTGAGCCTGGGTGGCGGTCCGAAGAAAAACAGGCAATTCCTGGAAACCAGGTGCCTCAATCCACCCAGATGTGTGTTTAAGTTGCCACCTTAAATAAACCATTAATTTAACAATCTCACATCTGTCATGGATACACTCACCCAATCCACGTCTACTAGCATAGCATGGCATAATAAGCAAACGTAGAAGTAACTCCCAAAGGTTTGAAAATAAACAGGAAATAGGTACTACCTCATCTACTTCCCATCCCACAATTGAATTAGATCCTAATCATGCAATGTTTGAGGATTGATCTAATGCAATAAAACTGGGTAGTAGAAAAGGTATGATCAAAGTGTTACTTGCCTTGCTGATGATCCGCGAAACCTAGAGACTTGAAGTAACAGGCGGCGTGCTCCGGGTATTCTATCGCAGACAAACAAACAAGCATACAATAAGTAATCATCTAATGCACGGGTAAAACTCAAACAAAATATGTAACCAGAAAGTTCAACTTAAGAACTCCGGTTTGCAAAAAGAATCAAATCAAACGAAGCAACGGAAGTCAAACGGCAAAAGTAAACATCTCTGTTTTACTAATATGGATCTAAGTCAAATTTTACTGAGGCAAAAACTTGTTTAAGTTGGTTATTCAGAAAGAGGGTTTCGAGACGAAACTCCGGGTGCTTGAATCGCCTGATTCCGATAAACGAGCGAAAAGTTATACTAAAACGAAAATCGGATCGGAAATCGCGATCAGAAAAATCGCGGATTAAATCCGAGAAAAAGAAAAACGACGAACAGGTTAACGAATGGACGTTCGTTAACTATAACTAATGTGACGAACACGTTCATTAAAATGAAAAGCACTAATGGCCAATAGTATAGTATATTTGTTTGGATGACTTCCCTCCTACCACTGATAAGCTGAGGTTGAAGAGATAGTTGTGGGTACGAGATCCTATGGCGGTAAAGGAGACATCAAGCCATGGTAAATTGCCAAAGCTTCTGCTGTAGTGTAGCACCAGGGTGGCTTTCTATACACTTATATGAACTTCATTGACGAAAGAAAGAGAAGCTTGCCTTGATAAAGCACAGCCTTTCGAACTCCAATAGGCATATATTGTAACAAGGTTCCGCCCCGGGTGGATGACCTGTGGGAGCTAAGTCGAAGATCTCGGAGTGAATGCTCGCTATTTAACCGAACTGAAAATAAAAAACCGATCTAATAAAAAAAAGGAAACTAAAAAAACCGACGAAAACCAACGAAAAAACCGATCGGTTTTTATAAAAAAAACGGCACGGATTCCGAGGTGGCTGCGAACCTCGGGCGGCGGGGTCGGCGGCTCCGGCGGCGGCGGCTCCGGAGAAGTCGGCGGCGTCCGGCGGCGGCGGCTAGGGTTAGGGTTAGGGTTAGGCGGGCGGGCTGCCGGCGACGATTGTGCAGGGGCGGGGCTGGTGGGTTAGGGCGGCTCGGGGCGGCGCTATTTAAAGGCTGCCCCCGGGCGGAGTCCTGCTCGGGTACGGCACGTAGGTCGGTTCGCTTTTTTTAAAAAAAATAAATAATTTCGCGTAGAAAAACAAACGAAAGAAATACTAAACGGACTCCAAAAATCCCGAAATAAATTTTCCCTGGCTTCTAAAATCAAGCCGGACTAGACGAACATTTATTTGGGGTCTAAATGCAATTTTGAAAAATGCACATTTTTCCTAAATTCAAATAAAATGGCGAAAACTCCAAAATAATATCTTATTTGATTTTATTATTAAATCCTCATTATTTCTTTATTTTGGGAAAGTCATTTTATTCCCTCTCTCATATTTTTGTAATAGAAATAGTTGAAGATAAAATAATTAAAATCAAATGATCCTATTCTCAAAATTTGAAAAACTCAAATATGAAAATAACGTGAAATCCCCAACTCTCTCCGTGGGTCCTTGAGTTGCGTAGAATTTCTAGGATCGAGCCAACAATGCAACAAAAATATGATATGCAATGATGATCTATGTATAACATTCCAAATTGAAAATTTGGGATGTTACATGTAAACCGCCATATATGCATGACTTGTATCATAAGGCAATTGTAATTGGTCATCGAGCCGAACACGTTTATGAGCCGGCCAAGACTCTGTAAGCCACCGGGCATCAACCTGTGTATATAAAGGGACGACCCGACGGTGACTAAAGGGCAAGAAAGAACAGATCGAAAGCCAGGAAAAGCATATTCGCTCCCTGGTAATCGAAACCTTAGCAATACGACCTCAAACGGGATTAGGCTTTTACCTTCAGCGCAAGGGGCCGAACCAGTATAAACTCCTCGTGTCCTTTGTCCCGTTTTAACCCCTGTAAGCTAACCTGGTGCGATGGCTGTCGGTGTCAAAACCGGCAGATCTCGGGTAGGGGGTCCCGACCTGTGCGTCTAAGGTCAATTGTAACAGGAGACAGGGGACATGATGTTTACCCAGGTTCAGGCCCTCTCTATGGAGGTAATACCCTACTTCCTGCTTGATTGATCTTGATGAATATGAGTATTACAAGAGTTGATCTACCATGAGATCGTAATGGCTAAAACCCTAGAAGTCTAGCTTGTATGACTATGGTTGCCCCTACGGACTAACCCTTCCAGTTTATATAGACACCAGAGGGGACTAGGGTTGTACAAAGTCGGTTACAGAGAAATGAGTCTTCATATCCGAATGCCAAGCTTGCCATCCACGCCAAGGAGAGTCCCATCCGGACATGGGAGAGAGTCTTATGTCTTGTATCTTCACGGCCCATCAGTCTGGCCCATGTCCAACAGGCCGGAGCCCGAGGACCCCTTAATCCAGGACTCCCTCAATGGCTCCACGACGAAGTCCTCACACTAGGACATCTGCCGTGCTAAATCCACGACAGTTGGCGCCCACCATGGGGCCAGCGCATGGTGGTTTCGAGTTCTTAAAGGGCAGATTCAGAGGGATCAAGGGATACGCTGTGGGCCGGATGACCAAGAGTCGTCGCGGCAAGCTGTACTTCGACGACGCGGGATGGGGCCCCGAGGCCAGCTCAATCGAGTACGGGTACCGGGTCCCCTTCAGCGGAGTCCACGTCTTCATCGGCAAAATCGGCGAACCGGACCCTGAGCCGGACATCTGCACCGACATCATCGAGACGGCTCAGCGTGCGAGACCCGCCCGAGTTCAGCCCGCCATGAAACACACCTTCGTAGGATTCATCCATGGAGCGGAATTCGAGGAAGGATCCATGTCTGGTGGTGAGACGGCCATCTACTCTGATGGTGAGTCATCCACGGGCGAGACTACTTTGTTGTACCAACTGCAGGACGACAGGCTTGGGGGCTGTTCCGACGGCGACAGTATTCCGGACCCCTATGAGCCACTGAACCGGGTCACGGTCTTCATGGCTGGTACACAGTCAATGCAGAATTCTTTGACTGCAGCAGCAATGGTTTCCGGGTTAGCAGCAGCGACGGCGGTCGGGGCAGGAGGCCCTGCGCACCCGCCGGCTCAGGTCTTGTCCGACTTATTAGACGCTTTGACAACACTGCTGGCAGCAGGGTTAACCCAGCAAACCAAGATCAGCACAACGCGGAGGTTGCAAAACTGCGAGATCAGATAGCTCAAGCCAAGGAAGATCTAGCAGCTGAAGATGCGAGGATGACGGTGGAACGAGCGGCTCTGGAGGCTCAGGTACAACGGATCCAGGTTGATTCCTTCCGGCTCTCCTTGGCTCAGAACGCTTCAAACGACATCATGAGGAGAAGGTACCGAAGTCATCTGCCTCCGGTTTATGAGGCGAGGAACCTCTTTAACACTCTTGGTGCGGGGACCAGTAACCCGCCAGGGGTAAACTGGGCAATAGCCACGCATGGGACTAGAGCGCTGATTCAGCCACACACGACGAACCCGCCTCGTCAGAATAATATCCAACCACAACATGTGCCGACACCACCAGGTCATTACTCTAACCCTTTGGATACCATGATCACTGCGGCATCACTATTAGCAGCTCTCCCAGTTGAAGGCGAGTCTCCGACTGCGGTTGAGACGCGGAGGGCTAGAGAGCTCCTTCAAACAACATTGGTGCAGCAGGAGGCTTGTTCCTACAGTCGTGAGAGGATCCATTCAACCCCTCGCCCAAGCCGGAGTTATAGCCGACACATGGACTCCCCGGCGGTGCCAAGCAGCGAGCAGCATCGTAACCCGCCCCATGGACATGACCTACCCCATAATACTCAGGCTCTGATGGATCAGGATAGAGCATGTCGCGGGGCTGAGTCGACTGCTCAGAACACGGCTCGTCAACCGTCTCCGGTTTATCCGACAACTTCGGTGGAATTAGGTGTGACTTCCAGATCCTTGGGAGTACCATGTTTAGTACCGGCTCTACGTAACGTCCGTCTGCCCAAGGATTTCAAGGGCCCTCGTAAAGTGCCGAACTACACAGCTGACTTACCCCCTGAAACGTGGGTTGAAAGTTATGAGATGGCGATGGAGTTATTGGACGTCGATGATGCTGCATGTCCTAAGTATTTCACCATCATGTTGGAAGGAACAACTCGTACCTGGTTAAAGGGACTACCAGCCAACTCTATTGGATCATGGGCCGAGTTAAGGGTCCTGTTTATCCAGCAGTTCAAAGACACATGCAAGCAGCCTATGTCGATTGTAGACTTGGCTGCCTGTGTGCAAGAAGAGGGTGAGTCGACAACCCATTGGGTGCGCCGGGTCTCAGCAATTCTGCACTCGTCGGATCGTATCAAGGCTGATTCAGCAGCCCTAACGTTGGAAAACAATTGTCGTTTCATACCCCTGAAGCAAAAATTAGGGCGACTCAAATGCCACTGCAATTACATGGGGACGCTCATGGCGGCTCTGATTAAATATGCCGACTCTGACAGTACCAAGGACCCCGAGTCTGATGAGGAAAAGATGGGTAAGGGAAAGAAGAGTAGTAGCGCCAAGGGGCAGCCCAATAACCCGGCGGGTCAAGGGAGTAGTGGTAAGCGCAAGGCTAATAATAATTATGATCTTGTGGCTAATACCAATGCGCAGAATAATGGCCAGTGCCGTAAGGGAAAACCACCTCCTCGGACGGGAGGATCAGGGGTCAATCTTGAGCGGCTGCTGAATCAGCCCTGCCCAAAGTATGGCACGCAGGAAAGACCGTCCAGTCACCTTTGGAAGGACTGCTATATTATGAAAGAGTTCAAAAATTCCAACTTGTTCCAAGACAATCATGGACCTGGCGGCGGCTCAGGTTCTGTTTCTCATGTCCCGGGTTACGGTGGTGGCGTTTCCAATTCGGGTTTTTAGGGTCAGCAAGGCAATCAAGGCAATCAGGGTGGTTATCATCAATAGTCCGGTGAGGGGAATCAGCAACAATAGTCTGGATATCAAAGTAACCCAAAGCAATTGAATAGTGGGCAGTACCATGTCTTCACCACAAGTTTATGCAAGCGGGATTAGAAGCTCCATAAAAGGGCTGTGAACGCCATTGAGCCGGCAGTTCCCCGTTACTTACGATGGTGTGAGCAGCCCATTGTGTGGAGTCGTGAGGATCACCCGCCCTGGGTTAACAATCCGGGTCACTTGGCTTTGGTGGTAGCGCCTCAGGTTGGAGGATGTAAATTCACTAAGGTACTCATGGACGGGGGTAGTAGCATCAATATCCTTTATTATGAAACCTTTCGTCGCATGGGGTTGACTGATAAAAATCTTAAGCCATCAAACACTGTCTTTCACGGTGTGGTGCCTGGTAAGTCGGCCTACCCGGTTGGTAAAATAGCTCTAGAGGTTGCATTTTGGGATGACTATGATTCCAGGTCTGAGACATTGACCTTTGAAGTGGTGAAGATCAAAAGTCATTATCATGCCCTGTTCAGACGGCCGGCTTATGCTAAGTTCATGGCAAGGCCTTGTTATGTTTATCTGCAGCTCAAGATGCCGGGTCACAAGGGGACGATTACGATGCATGGAAGCCAGAAGATTGCTTTGGAATGTGAGGAAGGTGATGCAGCCTATGCTGAGTCTGTCTGCACAACAGAGGAGTTGAAGTTTTATAAAGACAATGTTGACCCGGCAGATATGACATCTTTGAAAAAGCCAACGACGGAGCATGACCCAGTTTTGAAGTTTAAATCGGCAGACGACACTAAACTGATTGATTTTGTTCCTGGCGATTCATCTAAGCAGTTCAACATCAGTGCTAATTTGGATCCGAAATAGGAAAGCGCGCTCATCGAGTTCATCCGTGAGAATCGGGACATCTTCGCATGGAAACCTTCTGACATGTACCGAGAGAACTTGCTGAGCACACTCTTAATATTGATCCCAAGTTTAAGCCGGTCAAGCAGTTTCTTCGTTGTTTTAATGAAGAGAGGCGTAAAGCCATTGGTGAAGAGGTAGCCCGGCTCTTGGCGGCTGGGTTTATTGTTTAAGTCTTTCATCCTGAGTGGTTGGCTAACCCGGTGTTGGTGCTTAAAAAGAACGACACTTGGCGTATGTGTGTGGACTACACGGGTTTAAACAAGGCTTGTCTGGCTGATCCTTTCGCTCTCCCTCGTATCGACCAAATTATTGATGCTACAGCGGGTTGTGAGCGTTTGGGTTTTTTGGATGCTTACTCTGGTTATCATCAGATCAAGATGGCAGTTAAGGACCAGGAGAAGACAACTTTCATCACTCCGTTTGGAGCCTTCTGCTATGTGTCCATGCCTTTTGGGCTCAAGAGTGCCCAGGCGACTTACCAGCGGTGTGTGAAAACTGCCTTCATAATCTAATCGAGCGCAATGTTCATGCTTATGTGGATGTTATTGTGGTGAAATCCAGAAAGAAGGAAACCCTGATAGATGATTTAAAGGAGTCCTTTGACAATCTCCGGGTTTATAAGATGATGCTTAACCCAGCCAAGTGTTTTTTTGGTGTGCCGGCTGGTAAGCTTTTGGGTTTTCTGGTTTCCAACAGAGGCATTGAGGCTAACCCGGAGAAGATCAAGGCCATCACTTCTTTGGCTAAGCCGGCGTGCGTTAATGATGTTCAACGTCTGGCAGGTCGTATTGCAGCCTTAAGCAGGTTCATAGGCCAGCTGGGTGAAAAGGCCATACCACTGTACCAGATGATGAAGAAAACAGAGCACTTCGTCTGGAGTGATGCTGCTAATCAAGCATTTGAGGATTTAAAGAAACAGTTGGCTGAGCTGCCTGTTCTGGCTACTCCCATTGATAAAGAGCTGTTGCTATTGTATGTGGCTGCCAACAGCTGGGCTGTCAGTGTAGCTATTGTGGTAGAGAGGAAGGAGACATGCAAGGAATATCCGGTTCAGCGGCCGGTTTACTATATCAGTGAGGTTCTTATTGAGTCCAAATAGCGATATACACAGTGGCAGAAGCTTGTGTATGGGGTTTTCATGGCTAGCCGAAAGCTTAAGCAGTATTTTCTGGGTCATCGTATCAATGTGGTTAGTTTTGCCCCCTTGGGGGATATCATTCAAAACAGAGAAGCCATAGGTCGGATAGCCAAGTGGGCCATTGAGCTTGGGCCTCATGGTTTAAAATATGTGCCCCGTACAGCCATCAAGTCTCAAGCACTTGTTGATTTTATCAATGATTGGACAGAGTTGCAGATGCCTGAGGAGAAGCCGGATAACACATATTGGACTATTCACTTTGATGGATCCAGGCAGTTGGAAGGCTCGGGGGCTGGAGTTGTATTAACTTCCCCACGAGGTGATAAATTTTCTTATGTTCTCCGGCTTATGTTCCCTTGTACTAACAATGTAGGTGATTATGAGGCTTTGCTCCATGGTCTTCGGATGGCTAAGGAGATGAGTTTAAGACGAGTGAGGTGTTTCGGCGACTCAGATCTGGTGGCTCGGCAAGTTTCTAGCACTTGGGATTCTAAGGATCCACTCATGGCGGCTTACCAATGAGAGGTTGATGCTATTGCGGGTCACTTTAAGGGCTATCAAGTTGAACATGTTGATAGCAGGAAGAATGAAGCGGCTGATGCTTTAAGCAGGTTAGGGTCTCAGCGTAAGCCGGTACCGCCTAACACTTTCCTGGATATTCTACATAACCCTTCTATCAAATTACCTACAGAGGAAGATCTGGCTATTCCTGACCCGGAAGCGCAACTCGTGGCGGTTCTTCCTGTGATTCCTGATTGGACAGTCCCATATCTGGCTTACATGATTCGGGGCAAGTTACCTGAGGATGAAACTTTGGCCAGGCAGATAACCCGGCGATCTAAGTCAATGGCTATCATTCAGGGGGAGTTGCATCATCGTAGTGTCACAGGGGCGTTTCAACGTTGTGTTTCTCCAGAGGAGGGTCATGAGATTCTGCGTGAAATTCATGAAGGTGATTGTGGCCATCATGTCGGCTCTAAGTCCCTTGTGGCTAAGGCTTTCCTTCATGGGGTTTATTGGCTGATGGCTCACTCTGATGCTGAGGATCTAGTAAGTAAATGTGACGGTTGTCAGAAATTCTCCCGACGAGCTCATGTGCCGGCTCAAGAATTGAGGATGATTCCAATTACTTGGCCGTTTGCAGTCTGGGGGCTTGATACGGTTGGACCTTTCAAAAGGTCCAAGGATAAAAAGACACACCTCTTGGTGGCGCTTGACAAGTTTAGAAAGTGGGCTGAGGCAGAGCCGGTCAGTAAATGTGATGCGGCGACGGCGGTTCAATTCATCAAAAAGGTGATTTTCCGTGTTGGCTTTCCCCATAGTACTATAACTGATAATGGCACTAATCTATCCAAGGGTGCTATGAAAGAATTTTGTCAACGTGAGCATATCCGGATTGATGTATCATCAGTGGCTCACCCCTAGTCTAATGGTCAAGCCGAGAGAGCTAATCAGGAGATCCTAAGAGGCATCAAGCCCCGGCTCATGGTTCCCTTGCATAGGACGCTGAGTTGTTGGGTGGAGTAGTTACCTTCTGTGTTATGGAGCATCAATACTACCCCCAACAAATCTACAGGTTATAGGCCTTCTTCATGGTTTACGGAGCAGAGGCAGTTCTCCCAGCGACATCCATCATGGTTCGCCCCGAGTGGCGGCTTATGTTGAAGCTGATAATGAGAAGGCGCGTCAGGATGCACTCGACTTGTTGGATGAGCAGCGTGACCTCGTGGCGGCTTTTTCATCGATTTACCAGCAAGATCTACGCCATTATCACAACCGTCGGGTTAAAACCAGAACCTTTCAAGAAGGTGACCTGGTGCTCCGGCTTATCCAGGATCAGACGGATATGCACAAGTTATCCCCGCCCTGGGAAGGACCCTTTGTTGTCAGCAAGAATCTGAACAATGGCTCATACTACCTTATCGATGTTCGAGAACACAAGGATTCACGTAAGTCAGAGGAGGAGACCCACGGGCCGTGGGATATTGCTCATCTTCGGCCTTATTATACTTGAGCCACCGACTCTTACAATGTACATATCTTGACAGTGTATATATTATGATGATTACAATAAAGTCGGCATCCCTGATAACTCAGGGCCTCCGTCGTTTCCTTTCAAGAATAATGAGTCTTTTATTACAGAAAGATCACTTGGGAGCTTCCTGTTCAAACATAGGTGTATTCACCAAAGAGAACATAGCGTTACTACCCTCTTGATCCGACGCAATGCCTTTCTCACAAATCACTTGGGAGCTCCCTGTCAAACATAGGTGTATTCACCAAAGAGAACATAGCGTTACTACCCTCTTGATTAGCGCAATGCCACAATTATGGTCACTTGGGGGCTTCCTGGTCGTATTCGAACCATAGCTGTGAATATCCCTCTTGATCGACGCAATGCCACAATTATGGTCACTTGGGGGCTTCCTGGTCATACTAGAACCATAGCTGTGAATATCCCTCTTGATTGGCGCAATGCCATAATTATGGACCTTGGGGGCTTCCTGGTCGTATTTGAACCATAGCTGTGAATATCCCTCTTGATCGGCGCAATGCCACAATTATGGTCACTTGGGGGCTTCCTGGTCGTATTTGAACCATAGCTGTGAATATCCCTCTTGATCGGCACAATGCCACAATTATGGTCACTTGGGGGCTTCCTTGTTGTATTCGAACCATAGCTGCGATTATCCCTCTTGATTGGCGCAATGCCACAATTACGGTTATTTGGGGGCTTCCTGATCGTATTCGAATCATAGCTGTAAAACATCCCTTTTAACCAGCTCAATACTAACACTTAGGGCCTTTGAATATTTTTCTTGGTCCGGCTTATATTTGTCTTGGCGGCCTTTGAAGGCCTTGTTTTCTTGCTTGATTTTTGGAACATTTTTTGGATTTATCTTTTTGTATGATTTAACAATGATTCAGGCCATGTAGCCTCACTCATTACAACTCATATTTGAGCACATCTGAGGTTCATGATAACCTAGCCTGGCTTTCGCCAGCAGACGATGATATTAAGTACTTGGGAGTTCTGTCTTCTACGTTTTGGGTTATCACCCTAACTGCTTTGATATGGTAAGTCGGCAGTGTTTAGATTCATATCACAGGTATGCTATTTTTTATATATTCAATCATGATTAAACCGGCCCTGGCTATGACCTATTTCGGTTGCCAGCGGTTTATATCGGGTATTATGACCCGCCCCATGGTAAACCGCCGAGGCACTTGTGCTTTACTTGTGTGCAAGTTAATGATAAATCTCCTCTTCATAAGTCAACATTATCACAAGTATCACAAGATAGCTTTTCAAATGGCAGGTCAAGCATTGTTGCACAAAAGACAAACGTGCACGATGGCACGACAGATCAAAGTCCTACTAGCCTATTACATGCCTCAATGAGCCTAAAGGGTCAAGTGTTTTCATAGGTTCAAATGTTTGAGCCGCCCAGCGGATCACTCTTCCTGGTCTTGACGATTTGAAGCTTCTGGATCATCCTTTTTCGGTTCTTTGTCCTCCACCGTATGAAAATTTGGTGATGTCCAATAAATGCCGGATAAAGCTTGAAATTCAGTCTCATCATCTATAAGTTTAGACGCCTCAACTTCAGGGGCAAAAGTATGCTTACGGATTGGGGGGATTAGATCCATCACTTTATAAGCCGGCGTCGGCATCTTCTGGTTTTCCAGGCTGTAAGCCGGATGGTATTTAGACAGGTTTGTTTCATTGGCAATAAGACTGGCCAGAGGACGTATCTCTTTTACGCAGGCAGCGAAGTCTTTTTGCTCAAATGAAGTGCCATCTTCTTTCAAGCTTGGATATCGAGTAGCTACCTCAGACGGGTCTAGCTCTAGTAACCATGCCTTGGCCCGGCTCAAAGCCATCACAGCACCGACTTGCAGACGACCGCTTCATCTCATCCATCCTAGCAGGCAACACAGAAAGCTTTTTCAAGACATCTCTCAAGAGAGTAGGTGCTTGATTAGTTGGAGAAATTGTAGCCAGTGCGCGCTGAGCTCCAGTGTATAGTTGTTCAACAAGAGTGTAAACAACTTTGAGCTTCACAAGCATATCTTGGTCAAGACTGCTGCTCCTGGGACCTGAGTAAATCATAGATTGGTTAGAGGCGGTTTACGCTATCAAGGAAAAGATTAGTTTTGATGCTTAAGAAGGCGACTCACCAAAGATAGCAGAAACCATCCGAGATACACGGTGTTTTAAACCGATGAGCTCAGTGGTCACCTCTTGAAGAGCCGCCTCCGCTTTTCAGCTAGCTACGTCAACGTAGTCTTTTCTTCAGCCCAAGTGTTTCTCTCCGCCTCAAAACTGGTCTTCAGCTTTTCCGCTTCACTTGTGCTAAACTGGAATTTGGATTCCGCTTTCTGGGTCTCAGATTCCTGATTCTCCAGCCGGGTCTTTGCATCAGCCAGTTGTGATTCAAGTTCAGTAGTGGCGGCCTGTATGAAGCACAGAATTGTCAACACATTCATATCAGGGATACATGAGTATAAGTCCCAAGTCTTTTGCAAGCAACAACACTTGGCACTTGGGGGATAATGCCTGCCGAAACATTCTTCATGCAAACGACTCATATCAGTAAGTCCCAAGCACCTTGCAAGCATGAGTACTTGGCACTTGGGGGCTAATGCATATAGCTTGTGTCTCTTTTTACTATGATGACCCGGTTGTGTTGTAAACAATCACAACCAGCTCATGGGGGCTACACAGATAAGCTCTCTTTTATAAACAATAGTAAACAGGACCGGCTCATTCATGCTCATTAAACCGGCCCTTGGGGACTACGGATGCAATACTAATTATTTAAATCCGGTTTAACTTTAATAGTGAAAGCCGGCCTTGGAAGAATTCTACTACAAATTCTTATGGATTATTCTAAGTCTACAACATATTTAATCTTATCATACCCATTCAGCTTAGGGGCTGGCAAGATGTATATAACTTATTAAAGGCGGAATTCATACCTCATATTTCTGGTGCATCTATTTCACCAGATCAATCTCAAGATCGCGACTGGAATGTATTTGGTTGAGGTAGCCAGAGAGTAGTTCGCTACCACTCAATTGAGAATAATGGGTGACATCAAATCTCCCTTTCTGCTTTTCAATGAATTCTTGTTTAGCGGAATGTTTGGCCAAGACAGTTGGATTTGCCGGCTCGGTATAGCCGATGCCAGTGATCATAACGTCATCGGCGTGAGTTTCTGACGGCTTGAGTGGGCTTGATGACTCAATATTCAAAGGATTAAGTTTTGTTTGATCGTCAGAGAGGTCAGGGATTTCTGGTGGGATGTCATGAATAGGTTCTTCTGGTTGTTTCTCAGAAACATCTGAGGCTGGGACTTGCTGCTCCGGTCACCTTCACCTTCTTACTAGGTTTTGCTTGGCCACTGCATGAGTTATGACTAGTCAGTACAAATTTAAGGGCATAAGGAGGTAGAAGATAAAGAAACTGTTATTACCCAAGGGCGGTCTTGAAAGCCCGTAATTGGGTCTGTGATGAATCGCCAGAGCAAGAGCGAGAAATCTCCTGGTAATTTGAATTGGAAGAATTAAGTGGCTGGCGAATGAGACCCGCCAGCGGATAAAAAGAGTCTAAGTTAGGAAGGACCTCGTTTTGACGTTTCCGACGAGCCGGGGTATTTGGTAAACTGGAGGATAATTCTTCACCTCTGCTGTTCCGAGTCTGTCGCCGGTTCTCATGTTGTTGTTGCTTCAAAAGAAAGTGAGGATCCAAATGAGCTAAGGGGTGTGAAAACCTTACTTTTCGGGTAACTCGTCGAAATTTCTGTCTTGGCAAAGGCTCTGAGTCGGAGGAAATAATCATTACCTCTTCTTCAACGGCTTGGCTGGCCCCCGTGTCATCCTGACAATAATCAGTGTCAATAAGATAGTTGAAAAAGGAGCCAAGGGAGTCAAGGGCTACCTCCGACTCAGAATCGTCATTCAGTTCAAACATGCTGGAAGCACTTGGTTTCTTCTTATTTTTCTTGGCAGTCTTCTTGGCGGCTTTCTTAATAGCCCTGGCCTTTTTTGCAGCTTCATGGTCATATTTTGCCTTCCAAAAATCGTATTCAGCCTATGGAAGTCAGCAAAGTTGAGTTAATAGAATATTTGACTAATCAAATAAAAGTAAAGAAAGTTAGAGACTCACATCCGGTGGCGGGTTAAGCTTGCAGAAAGGATTCGGGCCCACTTTGATGCATTCTTCTAGATCTTCATTCAGAAGAGTCTTTGTCATTTCGGTGATCGCTTCATCAGTCAAACGCACGGAGCTGTGGCGCAGAGGATCCTTTAGGCCACCCGTGTAAGTACACATTAAGCCGGGGCGGCGGCTTAAAGGGATAATCCATGAGCAACCCAAAGACCGAACCAAGTCAATGCCAGTTAAACCGTTTCCCAGCAGAGCCTTGACCTTTACAATAGTGGGAGCAAGCTTTTTACATTCAGTAGCGGTAAGATTTTCAGGAAGATGATGTTTTGTGTCAAGGCGTTGGGCACGATAACCCGACAATGGATTCTCATCAGCCGGAGAGGTATCTTTGCAATAAAACCATGTTCGATTCCAATCTTTTGGGTGACTCGGCAAGTAAGCATAGGGGAAGATGGCATCTCTTCTTCGTTGAATTGAGATTCCGCCAAGTTCCAAGCTCGGTTCGTTGGTAAACCCGTTTTGGCGGTTTAAATAAAAAATACTCCCTAAAGAGTTCAACGCTGGGCTCCTCTTGAAGGTATACTTCGCAGAAGACTTGAAAGTTGCAGATATTTGACACGGAATTGGGTCCGATGTCTTGAGGATGGAGTTGAAAAAAGTGCAGAACATCTCGGAAAAATTTAGAACCTGGTGGTGAGAAGCCCAGATTCATGTGATCAGTAAAAACAATGACTTCATCATCCTTTGGCCGAGGTCTATCTTCGCCTGGATCAGGGGCACGATAATGCATGACACTCTTTGCTGGCAAGTACCCAATTTTGACAAAGTCTTTCAAAGTGTTCTCAATGACAAAGGAGGGAACCCAGTTACATGAAGTGACTGTTTTCAGCGATATTTCGAATGGAGAAGCCTAAAGGAAAGAAAAAATTTGCCGGTTCAAAATGATTCATTAAGCCGGAAATAAAAAGCAGCAGTATATATTCGAATGGCAGCTTAAATGGGGCCTAATGATATATGGGTAATTATAAGCCGGTTATGTAAGCCGCTATGACAAGCACTGGAAGTCAAGATCTGATCAACAACAAATTTTACTAAGTGTTAAAGCAAACATATTTTACAGATTGATCCTAGGATTTTGGATCTGCCGAAAACAAATCGTATGTTCGTATTTTTGACCTAAATTACAATTCTTTAGCAGTTCGTATGTTCAGATTGGCTTTATTATGCAAAGGAGATAATCGAATCACAAAAATAAGTATCATGGCTGGCACCGTGCAGAAGGAGTACCAAGTATAAATCAAAGTTACAAGCTACAACGAGGAACTAGGATGAATTCTGAAGAACAAGGATGAACTCTGAAGAATTTCGAAGAAGCCCTAGCGGAGATCTACGATGGAGAAGGAGATGTAATTACTGGATCCACCAAGCAATGGAGAGGCGCCGCATTTTTATCTGGTCCCGTTCAGGTCGATGCAGTGCCCAGGGTCGAGGAAGTCGACGAGGTCGGCGACGGCAGCACTCAGGCGTGTAGGGGCGTTGCAAGAGAAGGGTTGAAGACGAAGAGGAAAGGGGAAAAGTGAGAAGGAGCCCCAGACCTTATTTATAAGGAAATGGTTGACATGTGGGCGTGACAAACGAGGAAGTCAAAAAGTGATTATCCAGCTGCTCCGATGCCTCGATTTTCGGGATGGTCATTAAGGATAAGGATCTGTTAAGATATGTTGGGTATTGTGCGAAATTAATGGCTGATGACGTCATGGCGGGTTCCCATAATTCCAGGGAGTGACGCCATGGCGGGTTACAGTATATAACAAGAACAAGCGAAGAAGGATTTTTTCTAAGTGTTGAAGAATTGACATGAATAAGTTCAAATCAATCTGGGGCCTAATGTTGGGGATATAACTATTAGGTGTAACCCGCCCAGGAGGGGCCGGGTTATACCTATGGCGACTCACAAGACAAAGCCCATGAAGGAGTCGAAGATGGTGGTTCACGAGGATGACTTATGAAGAGCCCAAGGCCCAAAGGCGGCTTAAGGCATGCAGGTGTAAACCGCCATATATGCATGACTTGTACCATAAGGCAATTGTAATTAGTCACCGAGGCGGACACGTTTATGAGCCGGCCAAGACTCTGTAAGCCACCAGGCGTCAACCTGTGTACATAAAGGGACGACCCTGCAGCGACTAAAGGGCAAGAAAGAACAGATCGAAAGCCAGGCGAAGCGTATTCGCTCCCTGGTAATCGAAACCCTAGCAATACCACCTCAAACTGGATTAGGCTTTTACCTTCACCGCAAGGGGCCGAACCAGTATAAACTCCTCGTGTCCTTTGTCTCGTTTTAACCCCTTTAAGCTAACCTGGTGCGATGGCTCCACGACTAAGTCCTCACACTAGGACATCTGCCGTGCTAAACCCACGACAGTTGGGCAATTGATAGAACTTCAAATAATCATGACGATATCCACGCAATGATCATTATATAGGCATCACGTCCAAGATTAGTAGACCAACTCCTGCCTGCATCTACTACTATTACTCGACACATCGACCGCTATCCTGCATGCATCTAGTGTATTAAGTTCATGGAGAAATGGAGTAATGCAATAAGAACGATGACATGATGTAGACAAGATCTATTTATGTAGAAATAGACCCCATCGTTTCATCCTTAATAGCAATGATACATACGTGTCGGTTCCCCTTCTGTCACTGGGCTCAAGCAGCGTAAGATCGAACCCACTACAAAGCACCTCTTCCGATTGCAAGATAAATAGATCAATTTTGCCAAACAAAACCCAAATATCGGAGAAGAAATACGAGGCTATATGCAATCATGCATATAAGAGATGAAATTAACTCAAATAACTTTCATGGATAAAAAGATAGATCTGATCATAAACTCAAAGTTCACTCCAGTCCGAACAAACACACCGCAAAAAGAGTTACATAATATGGATCTCCAAGAGACCATTGTATTGAGAATCAAATGAGAGAGAGGTAGCCATCTAGCTACTAACTACGGACCAGAAGGTCTACAAAGAACTACTCCCGCATCATCGGAGAGGCACCAATGGAAGTGGTGATCCCCTCCATGATGTTGTCTAGATTGGATCTGGTGGTTCTGGACTCTGCGGCGGCTAGAATTGATTTTCGTCGACTCCCCTAGGGTTTCTGGAATATTGGGGTATTTATAGAGTAAAGAGGCGGTCCAGGGGGCACCCGAGGTGGGCACAACCCACCAGGGCGCGCCTGGGCCTCCTAGCGCGCCCTGGTGGGTTGTGCTCTCCTCGGAGCACCCCACAAGGTGCTTCTTTGGCCCATTGGTTGTCTTCTGGTCCAAAAAAAATCTCCAAAAAGTTTCGCTAAGTTTGGACTCCGTTTGGTTTTGATTTTCTGCGATGTAAAAAACATGCAAAAACAGCAACTGACACTTGGCACTATGCTAATAGGTTAGTACCAAAAAATGATATAAATGACTATAAAATGATTATAAAACATCCAATAGTGATAATATAACAACATGGAACAATCAAAAATTATAGATACGTTGGAGACGTATGAGCATCCCCAATCTTAATTCCTGCTCGTCCTCGAGTAGGTAAATTATAAAAACATAATTTTTGATGTGGAATGCTGCCTAACATGTCATCTCATATTCTTTTCATTATATCATGGATATTTGGACTTTTATATTTTTCAAAGCAATAGTCTAGTTTTGACATGATAACTTAAATACTCAAGCATATCAACAAGCAACCAAGTCTTTCAAAATATAAACGCTAAAATAAGTTATCCCTAGCCCATCATGCTCAATCATTGATCCATTCATGAAACACACTCGCATATTAGCTACACCCAATACTCAAGTACGATCATAGTGCCTCCTAGTTGGCGCTTTTATAAGATAAGATCGGGACTCAAATTCAAAAATAAAAATTGCATAAAGTAAAAAAGAAAGGCCCTTCGCAGAGGGAAATAGGGATTTGTAGAGGTGCTAGAGCTCAAAGCGAAAATTGAGAGATAATTTTTTTTGGGAGGTGTGCCTTTCCCACCAACGAAAACGACTTAGAGTACCCAACACTTTCCATTCTAGATATATCATAGGCGGTTCCCAAACAGAAATTAAAGTTTATTCCTTTTTCCACCATACTTTTGCTTCCATGGCTAACCGTATCCACGGGTGCCTTCCATACCAACACTTTCCAAGGAATTTATTATTTGACAACATAAGTAAATTCATTTTTCATTTCGGGACTGGGCATCCCTAATACCTTTTCCTTACTCTCGTGCAATGACAAGTGAATAAACACTCATCGTGAGAATAACACATCTAGCATGGAAAATATTAGCCACCCCTCACCGCCTCGCGAGCGGTATGAACACACAAAAGAGAAGTTTATTTTGAAAATTAGAGATGGCACATACAAATTTGCTTAAAACGGTAAAAGAATACCGCATATAGGTAGATATAGTGGACTCATGTGGCAAAATTGGTTTAAATGATTTTGGATGGACAAGTAGTGATCATACTTAGTGCAAAATGAAGGCTAGAAAAAGATTGAGAAGCGACCAACCAAGAAACGAATAATCTCATAAGAGAGCACTAAGCATAATTAACACCGAATAATGCACCACAAGTAGGATATGATTTCATTGCATAACTATTGACTTTCGTACTTGCATAGGGAATCACAAACCTTAACACCAGTATTCTTACTGAAGCATAATTACTCATCAAGATGACTCACATATCACATCATCATATCTCAAAACTATTACTAAGAATCAAGTTTATTTTGTCCAATGATCTTCATGAAAGTTTTTATTATATCCTTCTTGGATATCTATCACTTTGGAACTAATTTTCATGTGTTGCTTTTGATAAGCTCAAACAAATATAAGTGAAGATCGTGAGCATAAATTTTCTTTCTCTCAAATTAATTTAAGTGAAGCAAGAGAGAATTTCTTCAAAAAAATTACTAACTCTCAAATAAATGTAAGTGAAGCACGAGAGAATTTTTCAAAAATACTAAAGCACACCGTGCTAAAAAAGATATAAGTGAAGCACTAGAGCAAATCCATAGCTCATACAAATTTAAGTGAAGCATATAGAGCAATTCTAACAAGTCATGGCATAATTTTGGCTCTCTCAAATAGGTGTGTCCAGAAAGGAATCAAGACTAAAAACACAAAACAAAACAAGCAAAGACTCATATCATACAAGACGCTCCAAGCAAAATATATAATATGTGACGAATAAAAATATAGCTTCGAGTAAAATACCGATGGTCGTTAGAAGAAAGAGGGGATGCCACTCGGGGCATCCCCAAGCTTAGTTGCTTGCTCTCTTCGGATAATTGCTTGGGACGCCGAGGCATCACCAAGCTTAGGCTTTTCTTACTCCTCATTCCTTCATCCATCATAAGATAACCCAAACCATGAAAACTTCAATCACACAAAACTCCAACAAAATCTTCGTGAGATCCGTTAGTATAAGAAAGCAAATCACTAATATAAGTATTGTAGAAAACCAATTCATATTTTATTATTGCATTATATCTATTGTATTCCAATTTTTATATGGCAAAAACTCATCAAAGAAAACCATAGAATCATCAAAACAAGCGCACAACGCAAATAAAACATAATCTGTCAAAAACAGAAGAGTCTGTAGTAATCTGAATATTAAGAATACTTATGTAACTCCAACAATTCTTAAAAAATTAGGAACACGTGAGAAATTTGTATATAAATCTTCTGCAAAAAGAATTGGTATTTTATCACGCTCTGGTTAAAAATAAGAATTGTTTTCGTGAGCACAAAATTTTCTGTTTTTCAGCAAGATCGAACAATTATCACCCAAGAAGATCCTAAAGGCTTTACTTGGCACAAACACTAACTAAAACACAAAAAACACAATCATAACAGTAGCAAAATTGTGCAAACACTCAATAACATAAAGCAAAAAAGCAAAAATTATTTGTATTCATTGGGTTGCCTCCCAACAAGCGCTATCGTTTTATGCCCCTAGCTAGGCATAAGATTTCAATGATGCTCACATGAAAGAAAGTAATTGAAACACGAAGAGAGCATCATGTAGCATGTGAAAACACATTCAAGTCTAACATACTTTGTATGCATAGGCATTTTATAAGCAAACAAATTATCAAAACAAGCAAAGACTAGCATATGCTAGGAAGAAGAATAAAACATAGACAATCTCAACATGAAGAGAGGTAATTTAGTAGAATGAAAATTTCTACAACCATATTTTCCTCTCTCATAATAATTGCATGTAGGATAGTAATCAAATTCAGCAATTTAAATATCACATAAAATATTCTCTTCATGATCCACATGCATGCAAAGTTGGCACTCTTCCAGAATAGTGGGACCGTCATCAAATAAAGTCATGACCTCTCCAAGCCCACCTTTATCAAAAAATTCATAAGACTGAACACTCTCCAAAAATGTGGGATTATTTTTAGCTAAAGTTGAAATTCTTACAAACCCACTTTTAATATTATTGCAAGCATATTCCTCATGAGGTTTAAATAAATTTTCAAGATCATAAGAATCATTATCACCCCAATCATGATCATTGCAATAAGTAGTGGACATAACAACATTAGCATCCCCAAGCTTAATCATGCTTTTATAATAATATCATTGTAATCATGCTTTTCATCTAAGGAGCTCTCATAAATCACTTTATAATTTTCTTCTTTGAACACTTCATCACAATTTTCAGATTCATAAATCTCAAGCAAAACTTCATAAAGTTAATCTAGTGAACTCAATTCACTAGCAATGGGTTCATCATAATTGGATCTCTTGGAAATATTAGCAAGTGGATGAGGATCCATATCAATAGATTCTTAGCAACCAAAGATGGAAGAAAATAGAAGGCACATGGAAACACAAGCAAACATGAGATGTGGCGAGAAAAAGGCGACCGAAAAAGAGGGCGAATAAAACGACAATTGTTTGTGAAGTGGGGGAGATGAAAACAAGAGGCAAATGGAAAATAATGTAAATTGCGAGGAGATGAGATTTTTGATTAGGAGCCTGGTAGATGTTGATGATGTCTCCCCAGCAACGGCGTCAGAAATTCCTTTTGATGCGCCTTGAAGCTACGTCGATATTTCCCCAAAGAGGAAGGGATGATGCATCACAGCGACGGTAGGTATTTCCCTCAGTTATGAGACCAAGGTTATCGAACCAGTAGGAGAACCAAGCAACACTACGTAAACATCACCTACACACAAATAACAAATACTCGCAACCCGACGTGTATAAGGGGTTGTCAATCCCTTTCGGGTAGCGGCGCTAGAAATTGGCGAATGGACGTGTAAATTGTAGTACATTGATAGATCGAATGCCAAATAAAATAAAATAGGAATAAATTGCAGCAAGGTATTTTTGTATTTTTGGTTTAATAGATTTGTAAATAAAAGCAAAGGAAAATAGATCGCAAAGGCAAATAATATGAGAAAGAGACCCGGGGGTCGTAGGTTTCACTAGTGGCTTCTCTCGAGAAAAATAGCAAACGGTGGGTAAACAAATTACTGTTGGGCAATTGATGGAACTTCAAATAATCATGAAGATATCCAGGCAATGATCATTATATAGGCATCACGTCCAAGATTAGTTGTAACATCCCAAAATTCTAAATTTTGGAATGTTATAAACAAATAGATAGATTTGATTGATTGTTTGATTGATTGACTGAAAGTGAGTGAATTCGAACCTTTTGAAACTTAAATGAGAGGGAATAAAAGGACTTTCCCAAACTTTCATTTTGCTTTTATGAACTTCGGGAATTCAAATTCTTTTCATCACAAAACCCTGGAGAGAAGATGACATGACTTCTTCCATTTATTTAAATGACAAGGGGTGTTGAAAATATTTGAATTTCATTTGGAAAACATTTCCAATTCTGAAACTTTATGCAACTCGATGATTTTCACGAGCGAAGATAAAATGACTTCTTCAAAACATATGAAATATGAGTTTCAAGGAATTAAATTCAAAGTTCCTTTGAATTATTTTCAATTGGAGTTATTTGAGTTTTATTCAAATTATTTTCCTCCAAAAATAAAATATATGGAAATAGGGTAACATGATTCCCTACATCAGAAAATTGGAGAGAAATTAATTTGAAATCATTTTGGTATTTTTAAAATGATTTTCAAGGATTTTATTAGGGTAGTAGCACTGTTTGTTTTATTTGAATTTTGTGTATTTTATTTGAAGCTAGAATACAGTTCATCATGTAGGAAATCTTTTTCTGAAAATTTTGATATATTATCTGCCTATATAATATATTTATTTATTTGGTTTTATCATTTTTCTTTCGTCTAGAAAAAAAAATTTAAAAAAAAAATGCAGCGCCTTGGGCCAAAGGCCCAAGCCGCCTAGGAGCCACCGGCCGGCCACGATGCCACAACTCACGCGCGCACGCACAAGCCAGGGAGCCGCTCCTTTTTCCAAGTCCTAGTAGGACTCTTTTCCTACTTCGTTTATTCCAGATTCATTCCTAGATCTATTCCTCTTGTTTCCTAATCCTAATCTATTTCTTGCCCCTACCCCAAGCAAAACCCTCCCTCCTCAATATAAATACCCAAGCACCCCCCACCCCTTCAACACATCAAATCAACTCTCCTCTCCTCCTCCTCCGCAAGAAGAAGAAGTGCCGCCCGCCATAGTCAGCGCCGCCGCCACGCCGCCCTCACGCCGCCACGCCGCCGCCGCCATAGCGTCGCCGCCGCCCCTACACCGCCCCTCACCAGCGCCGCCGCTTTCCGCCGCCGCCGCCACTTGCCGCCGCCGCCCGCCCTCGCCGCCACCGCCGAGCTCCTCGCCTCTTGAGGTACTAGCCCAGCGCCACGTTTTCTAGATCGGTTTTCTAGATCGGTTTCGCCTGCTTTTCTAGATCGGTTTCCGTTCCGTTTTCTAGATCGGTTTTTCGTTTTGGTTTTCTTTCCGAAACCCTAGATCGGTTTTCCCGCCAGTTTTTCTTTCCGGTTTTGTTTAGCGAGCGTTCGCTCGATAGATTTTATTTTTATTTTAATTTCCGTTAGGGACCTATCCGTTAGTCCCTAATCTTCAAACGCTCATAACTTTTTACTCGTAAGTCGGAATCCAACGAAACCAACGCCCACTTCTTCATTACGATCTCCTCTATCCAGTAATACAACTCAAACATGTTTTTGAAAGTTTTAAAATTTGATTTCAAACAGATTTGTATTCAAACTTCGTTTGATCATAACTTGAGTTTCATAACTCCGATTTAGTTGATTCTTTTTGCTAATCGAAGCTCTTGACGTAAACTTTCTGATAAGGCCAAATACACATGGTTTTGGTACTGTTAGAAATTGTTTTATGTTGCAAGAGTTATATGATGTTGTTTTGACGTTTTCCAAATCGCTTTTCTTCGCTCTTTTCCGATCTTTTGAGTGATTGCTTATGTGTGGTTACTATTGCTTGATTACAATAGATTGACCGGAGTGTGACGAGTAGAACTATCAAGAGTTTTGAGTGCGAATCATCTTCATCAACTTTGCAGGCAAGTAACACTTGATCATATTTTCCCTACTACCCAGTTTTATGCATTAGATCTATTCCACGAACACTTGCATGATTAGGATCTAATTAAATTGTGGGATGGGAAGTAGATTGAGGTAGTACCTATTACCTGTTTTACTTATGAAACCTTGGGAGTTACTTCTACGTTTGCTTATTTGCCATGCTATGCTAGTAGACGTGGATTGGGTGAGTGAATATCCATGACAGATGTGAGATTGTTAATTTAATGGTTTATTTAAGGTGGCAACTTAAACACACATCTGGGTGGATTGAGGCACTGGTTTCTATCAGACTTGCCTGTATTTCTTCGGACCGCCACCTGTGCTCAAAGGGATCATAAGATTATTCAAACTAGAAACTTCCATGTGCAGCCACAAGCCAATATGGGCTCGCATAGTTGAGTAAGTTGTGCGAACTCTTACGGGTAGGCTAGCTGATGTAGGGGATGTAGGTTGGTACGGTCTACCCACATGTAAGGTGCTAGCGCTTCGAAAGACTATGTCTCGGTCATCCGTTTCTCAAACACCATGTAGTGCGAGAACCAAGCGGAGGCGATCGAGTCTTGTGGGGAAAAGTGCGCAAACCTCTACAGAGTGTATAAACTAATCATGATTAGCCGTGTCCCCGGTTATGGACAATCTTGAGTATCTAGTACTTGAATATCATGTGAATCTCAACATGTTACTTCTAATAATAAAGTTATTGGGTTTTTAATGAGTACTTTTTAATTGGGATTGAGGATGCTGTTAACCATTCTCAATGTTTAACAACCACCATGATAGTTAAATAAAATTATTCCTTTGATGTAGGGAAAAACCAGCTTTATGCAAAAATGTAAATCAGAGAGCCTTACCACCAGCCATATATGCATGTAGTATAGGCTTGTTGCTTCATTGTTCTCTATGTGTTACATTGCCAGATATTCCATGTCTTGACCCGTTTTGGCTGCAACTTTCACGCTATGCACTTTTCGCATTTACGAGTAAGGTGTTAGGTCGTGGTTCTATACTCAGTGATGCCGATGGAGTTGATGGACTCACTTGTCTTCCAAGCCTTCCGTTGTTATTGTTAGATGGCCTTAAGCCATATTATTGTATTAAGTTCCCTTGTGGACAATGATGTAATAAGTGTGTGATTGCTACTCTGTTATAAATCCTTCAAGCACTGTGGTGTCAAAACATTCGATCCAGTGGATGACATCGAGCACGTAGCTACTGGATCCATTCGGGTCCTTGTTTAAACCTTAGAACGGTATAGGTATTTCTTTTCCCCTTGTACAAGGCAGTTGTTGCCAACCGTAGGATATACGGTGAGGTTCAACCCAGACCCGTTTTTCTGCAGGACAAACCATAAATTGTTGACCACCATGAGAATACCGATATTTGTTTAGAATTGGCGCTGCATCTGGCCGCCTAAGAAGACCCAATTTCGGATAACCTTACCAAGAGGAAAGGACAAAAGAGATTGAGGAAAAGGTTATGCCACCACCGGAAGAGCCCGAGATGGAATTATCCTAAATATTCGAGAAGACCGATAATCGCCAAGAATAAGGATGGACTATATAAGTTTTGATGGAACCGTAATAATGCTTCTAAGGGTGGTAGCACCCGACACCCCGGAGATGATCGGTGGATTTTGAAGACCCCAAACCCTAACCTATTTCTTGCTAGTTTCTCCGAATCTCGAGGACGAGATTCATTTTAAGGGTGAAGTTTGTAACATCCCAAAATTCTAAATTTTGGAATGTTATAAACAAATAGATAGATTTGATTGATTGTTTGATTGATTGACCGAAAGTGAGTGAATTCAAACTTTTGAAAGTTAAATGAGAGGGAATAAAAGGACTTTCCCAAACTTTCATTTTGCTTTTATGAACTTCGGGAATTCAAATTCTTTTCATCACAAAACCCTGGAGAGAAGATGACATGACTTCTTCCATTTATTTAAATGACAAGGGGTGTTTTATCCTTAGTATAGCAACAATACATACGTGTCGGTTCCCCTTCTGTCATTGGGATCAAGCACCGTAAGATCGAACCCACTACAAAGCACCTCTTCCCATTGCAAGGTAAATAGATCAAGTTGGCAAAACAAAACACAAATATCAGAGAAGAAATACGGGGCTATAAGAAATCATGCATATAAGAGATCAACGAAACTCAAATAACTTTCATGAATATAAAAAGATAGATCTAATCATAAACTCAGAGTTCATCTGATCCCAACAAACACACCGCAAAAAGAGTTACATCATATGGATCTACAAGAGACTATTGTATTGAGAATCAAATGAGAGAGAGGAAGCCATCTAGCTACTAACTACGGACCCGTAGGTCTACAAAGAACTACTCACGCATCATCGGAGAGGCACCAATGGAAGTGGTGAACCCCTCCGTGATGGTGTTTAGATTGGATCCGTGGTTACGGACTCTGCGGCTGGAATTGATTTTCGTTGACTCACCTAGGGTTTCTGGAATATTGGGGTATTTATAGAGTAAAGAGGCGGTCCAGGGGGCACCCGAGGTGGGCACAACCCACCGGGGCACGCCTGGGCCTCCTGGCGCGCCCTGGTGGGTTGTGCTCCCCTCGGAGCACCCCCTAGGTGCTTCTTCGGACCATTGGCTGTCTTCTGGTCCAAAAGAAACTCCAAAATGTTTCGCTGCGTTTGGACTCTGTTTGGTATTGATTTTCTGCGATGTAAAAAACATGCAAAAAACAGTAACTGGCACTATGTCAATAGGTTAGTACCAAAAAAATGATATAAAATGACTATAAAATGATTATAAAACATCCAAGAATGATAATATAACAGCATGGAATGATCAAAAATTATAGATACGTTGGAGACGTATCAGCGTAGGATTTTTTTTGAAATTGCATGCTACGTTTCCCAACAATGGCATCCGAGCCAGGTCTATCCGTAGATGATATGCACGAGTAGAACACAAATAGTTGTGGGTGAAGATATTCATACTGCTTACCACCAACGTCTTGTTTCGATTCGGCGGTATTGTGGGATGAAGCGGCCCGGACCAACCTTACATGTACACGCACATGAGACCGGTTCCACCGACAGACATGCAACTAGTTTTGCATAAAGGTGGCTGGCGGGTGTCTGTTTCTCCTACTTAGTTGAATCAAATTTGACTGCGGCCGGTCCTTGAAGAAGGTTAAAACAGCAAACTTGACGAAACACCGTTGTGGTTTTGATGCGTAGGTAAGAACGGATCTTGCTAGAAGCCCGTAGCAGCCACGTAAAACTTGCAACAACAAAGTAGACGATGTCTACTTGTTTTTCTAGGGCATGTTGTGATGTGATATGGTCAAGACATGATGTGATATATGCTACCTCTTGAGCTTGCGTTGGTTTTTCCCTTAAAGAGGAATGGGTTATGAAGCAAAGTATAGTAAGTATTTCCCTCATCTTTTGAGAACCAAGGTATCAATCCAGTAGGAGACAACGCGCAAGCCACCGAATACCTGCACAAACAAACACCAACTTGCACCCAACGCGATAAAGGGGTTGTCAATCCCTTCACGGTTATTTGCCAAGTGAGATCTGGTATAGATGGATAAACGGTAAAGTAATGTTTTTGGTATTTTGGTTTATGGAACGGAAAGTAAAAGATTGCAAAGAAAGTAAATAGGAAACTAAAATTGTAGATCAGAAACTTATATGATGGAAAATAGACCCGGGGTCCATAGGTTTCACTAGAGGCTTCTCTCAAGATAGAAATTATTATGGTGGGTGAACAAATTACTGCCGAGCAATTGATAGAAAAGCGCAAACTTATGACGATATCTAAGGCAATGATCATGAATATAGGCATCACGTCTGTGTCAAGCAGAACGACTCCTGCCTGCATCTACTACTATTACTCCAGACATCGACCACTATCCAGCATGCATCTAGAGTATTAAGGTCATAAAGAACGGAGTAACGCCTTAAACGAGATGACATGAAGTAGATGATTTAACTCAAGCAATATGATGAAAACCCCATCTTTTTATCCTCAATGGCAACAATATAATACGTGTCAGTTCCCCTTCTGTCACTAGGATCGGGCACCGCAAGATTGAACCCAAAGCGAAGCACTTCTCCCATTGCAAGAAAAACCAATCTAGTTGGCCAAACCAAATCGATAGATCAAAGAGACTTACAAAGATATCAAATCAAGCATATAAGAATTCAGAGAAGATTCAAATAATATTCATAGATAAGTTGATCATAAATCAACAATCCATCGGATCTCGGCAAACACACCACAAAAGAGTATTACATCGAATAGATCTCCAAGAACATCGAGGAGAACTTTGTATTGAGAATCAAAGAGAGAGAATAAGCCATCTAGCTACTAGCTATGGACCCGTAGGTCTATGGTAAACTACTCACGCTTCATCGGAGCGGCAATGGTGTTGATGTAGAAGCCCTCCGTGATCGAATCCCCCTTCGACAGGACGCCGGAAAAGGCCCCTAGATAGGATCTCACGGGTACAGAAGGTTGCGGCGGTGGAAAAGTGGTTTCGTGGCTCCCCGAGAAGTTTTTTGGGATATTTGAGAATATATAGGCGGAAGAAATAGGTCGGTGGAGTCACGAGGGGCCCATGAGGGTGGGGCCGCGCCCTACCCCCCTAGGTGCACCCTCCGACCTTGTGGCCACCTCGTGGCTTCCCTCACATGTACTCCAAGCCCTCTGGATCTCTTCTGGTCCAAGAAAAATCATCATGAAAGTGTCATTCCGTTTGGACTCCGTTTGGTATTCCTTTTATGTGAAACTCTAAAACAAGGAAAAAACAGGAAGTGACACTGGGCTCTAGGTTAAGAGGTTGGTCCCAAAATCATATAAAATAGCATATTAATGCATATAAAACATCCAAAACAGATAATATAATAGCATGGAACAATAAAAAATTATAGATACGTTGGAGACGTATCAAGCATCGCCAAGCTTAATTCCTGCTCGTCCTCGAGTAGGTAAATGAAAAAAACAGAATTTTTGACGTGGAATGCTACCTAACATATTTATCCATGTAATTTTCTTTATTGTGGCATGAATGTTTAGATCCGTAAGATTCAAAACAGATGTTTAATATTGACATAAAAACAATAAAACTTCAAGCATACTAACAAAATAATTATGTCTTCTCAAAATAACATGGCCAAAGAAAGCTGATCCCTACAAAATCATATAGTTTAGCTATGCTCCATCTTCATCACACAAAACGTTTAAATCATGCACAACCCCGATGACAAGCCAAGCAATTGTTTCTTACTTTTGATGTTCTCAAACCTTTTCAACTTTCACGCAATACATGAGCGTGAGCCATGGACATAGCACTATAGGTGGAATATACAGTGGTTTTGGAGAAGACAAAAAGAAGGAGATAGTCTCACATCAACTAGGCGTATCAACGGGCTATGGAGATGCCCATCAATAGATATCAATGTGAGTGAGTAGGGATTGCCATGCAACGGATGCACTAGAGCTATAAGTTTATGGAAGCTCAAAAAGAAAACTAAGTGGGTGTGCATCCAACTTGGTTGCTCATGAAGACCTAGGGCACTTTGAGGAACCCATCGTTAGAACATACAAGCCAAGTTCTATAATGAAAATTCCCACTAGTATATGAAAGTGACAATATAGGAGACTCTCTATCATGAAGATCATGGTGCTACTTTGAAGCACAAGTGTGGCAAAAAGGATAGTTACATTGTCCCTTCTCTCTTTTTCTCTCATTTTTTGGGCCTTCTCTTTTTTGATTTGGCCTTCTCTCTTTTTTTTATTTCCTCACATGGTACAATGCTCTAATAATGAAGATCATCACACTTTTATTTACTTACAACTCAAAAATTACAACTCGAAGCTAGAAAAAAATATGACTCTATATGAATGCCTCCCGCCGTGTACCAGGATGTGCAATGAATCAAGAGTGACATGTATAAAAAAATAATGGATGGTGGCTTTGCCACAAATACGATGTCAACTACAAGATCATGCAAAGCAATATGACAATGATGATGTGTGTCATAATAAATGGAACAGTGGAAAAGTTGCATGGCAATATATCTCGGAATGGCTATGGAAATGCCATAATAGGTAGGTATGGTGGCTGTTCTGAGGAAGGATATGTGGTGGGTTTATGGTATCGGCGAAAGTTGCGTGGTACAAAAGAGGCTAGCGATGGCGGAAAGGTGAGAGTGCGTATAATCCATGGACTCAACATTAGTCATAATGAACTCACATACTTATTGCAAAAATCTATTAGTCATCGAAACAAAGTACTACACACATGCTCCTAGGGGGATAGATTGGTAGTTAAAGACCATCGCTCGTCCCCGACCGCCACTCATAAGGAAGATAATAAAAAAACTTCTCATGCTCCAACTTCGTTACATAACGGTTCACCATACGTGCATGCTACGGGACTCACAAACCTTAACACAAGTATTTCTCAAATTCACAACTACTTACTAGCATGACTTTAATATGACCATCTTCATATCTCAAAAACAATCATAAGGAATCAAACTTCTCATAGTATTGAATGCACTTTATATGAAAGTTTTTATTATATCCCTCTTGGATGCCTATTATATTAGGACTAATTTTATAACCAAAGGAAATTACCATGCTGTTTAGAGACTCTCAAAATAATATAAGTGAAGTGCGAGAGTTCATCAATTTCTATAAAATAAAACCACCGTCGTGCTCTAAAAAGATATAAGTGAAGCACTAGAGCAAATTTGCCTAGCTGAAAAGATATAAGTGAAGCACATAGAGTATTCTAATAAATCACGATTCATGCGTGTCTCTCCCAAAAGGTGTGTGCAGCTAGGATTATTGTGGCAAACTAAAAATCAAAGACTCAAATCATACAAGACGCTCCAAGCAAAACACATATCATGTGGTGAATAAAAATATAGCCTCAAGTAATTTACCGATAGACAAAGACGAAAGAGGGGATGCCTTCCGGGGCATCCCCAAGCTTAGGCTCTTGGTTGTCCTTGGATATTACCTTGGGGTGCCTTGGGCATCCCCAAGCTTAGGCTATTGCCACTCCTTATTCCATATTCCATCAAATCCTTACCCAAAACTTGAAAACTTCACAACACAAAACTCAACAGAAAATCTTGTAAGCTCCGTTAGTACAAGAAAATAAATCACCACTTTTGGTACTGTTGTAAACTCATTCTTTATTTATGTTGGTGAAATATCTACTGTAGTCCAACTTTTCCATGGTTCATACCCCCCGATACTACCCATAGATGCATCAAAATAAGCAAACAACACGCGAAAAATAGAATCTGTCAAAAACAGAACAACCTATATTAATCTGTATAGTTCGCATACTTATGTAACTCCAAAAATCCTGAAAAATTAGGACGGCCTGGGCAATTTGTATATCAATCTACTGTAGAAAATTAAGGATTTGATCACGCTTCTGTGATTTTAAACAATTCGGGGACTGAGCGCAAAAGTTTCTATTTTTCAGCAAGATCAAATCAACTATTACCGTAAGCTATCCAAAAGGTCTTACTTGGCACAAACACTAATTAAAACACAAAACCATATCTAACTAGATTCTAGTTGAAATATTTATTGCAAAACAGAACCTAAAAAAGCAAAAAAATGGGTTGCCTCCCAACAAGCGTTATTGTTTAACTCCCTTAGCTAGGCATAAAAACACGAACAGATCTAAGTGTTATCATCTTTGGAAGGCAAATCTTTAATTACACACTTATGCTTCTTATGAAATTCTTTGATTTTATAAATGGTCAAACTCCTAGGCAAGAAATCAAGAAATTCATTCGTGACAATAGGTTCCTTAATAATGTCGAGAAAATTGGGGTGTTCAACACTAATTGATTTGAGATCTTCATTGTTTTTACTAGAAGATTCACCCTTGTTTTTAGGAACATAAGTAAACTTGACAATCTAAGTAGGAGGAAGATTTGGATTAATTTTAACGGAGGAAAAAGCGGAAACCAAGTTGGTAATAATATCTCTTACTTTGCCCATTCTAGTAGAATCTTGATCTATCTTTTCATTAACTATGGTTTCCTTTTCCCTAAGATTATTTAGAGTAAATCCTACCTTGGATCCATATTGAGTAATCTGATTATGAATCTTTTTATCCAAATTTTCAATCAACTCTACGGGGGCAATTGTATTTTCAATAATATCCAATCTTTGCATTACATGTTCCAAGGTTAAAAACGTTCCATTAACCAAAAGAGGTGGTGGGCCTAGCAAATCTATCATGGCACTGTAAGAATCGAAAGTATGGCTCCCCAAGAAATATCCCCCAGTAATGGTATCTAGAACACATCTATTCCAAGGAGTAACACCTACGTAAAAATTGCGAAGAAGAATGGAAGTAGATTGCTTTCGAGTAGATCTATTTTGAGCATTGCAAATTCTAAACCAAGCATCTTTTAAATTCTCTCCTTCCCTTTGTTTAAAGTTGAGAACCTCATTATTGGGAGTGCTAACAAGGATGGGAGGACAACCCATAGAAGCGAGATAAGCACACAACAGGCAAGCAAATAAGACGAACGGAAGAGGGGCGGAGAAAAGGTGAATCTTTTTGAAAATCATTTTAGAAGTGGGGGAGAGTAAAACGAGTGCGAATGGAGAGTAATGTAATGCGAGGGATGAGAGTTTATGATGGGTACTTGGTATGTCTTGGATTGGCGTAGATATCCCCGACAATGGCGCCATAAAATCTTCCTGCTACCTCTTGAGCTTGCGTTGGTTTTTCCCTTGAAGAGGAAAGGGTGATGCAGCAAAGTAGAGAAAGTATTTCCCTTAGCTTTTGAGAACCAAGGTATCAATCCAGTAGGAGAAAATGCGCAAGCCACCGAATACCTGCACAAACAAACACCAACTTCCACCCAACGCGATAAAGGGGTTGTCAACCCCTTCACGGTTATTTGGAAAGTGAGACCTGATATAGATGGATAAATGGTAAAGTAATGTTTTTGTTATTTTTGGTTTATGGAATGGAAAGTAAAAGGTTGCAAAGAAAGTAAATAGGAAATTAAAATTGTAGATCGGAAACTTATATGATGGAAAATAGACCCGGGGGCCATAGGTTTCACTAGAGGCTTCTCTCAAGATAGAAATTATTACGGTGGGTGAACAAATTACTGCTGAGCAATTGATAGAAAAGCACAAAGTTATGAAGATATTAAAGGCAATGATCATGAATATAGGCATCACGTCCGTGTCAAGTAGACCGAGTCCTGCCTGCGTCTACTACTATTACTCCACACATCGACCGCTATCCAGCATGCATCTAGAGTATTAAGTTCATAAAGAATGGAGTAACGCCTTAAGCAAGACGACATGAAGTAGAGAAATTAACTCAAGCAATATGTTGAAACCCCCATCTTTTTATCCTCAATGGCACCAGTATAATACATGTCGGTTCCCCTTCTGTTACTAGGATCGAGCACCACAAGATTGAAGCCAAAGCTAAGCACTTCTCCCATTGCAAGAAAAACCAATCTAGTTGGCCAAACCAAATGATAGTTAGAAGAGACTTGCGAAGATATCAAATCAAGCATATAAGAATTCAGAGAAGATTCAAATAATATTCATAGGTAAGTTGATCATAAATCCACAATTCATCGGATCTTTGGCAAACACACCACAAAAGATTATTACATCGAATAGATCTCCAAGAACATCGAGGAGAACTTTGTATTGAGAATCAAAGAGAGATAAGAAGACATCTAGCTACTAGCTCTGGACCCGTAGGTCTGTGGTAAACTACTCACGCTTCATCGAAGAGGCAATGGTGTTGATGTAGAAGCCCTCCGTGATCGAATCCCCCTCCGGCAGTACGCCGAAAAAGGCCCCTACATGGGATCTCACGGGTACAAAAGGTTGCGGCGGTGGAAAAGTGGTTTCATGGCTCCCCTGGAAGTTTTTGGGATATTTGAGAATATATAGGCGGAAGAAATAGGTCGATGGAGTCACGAGGGGCCCACAAGGGTGGGGGCACGCCCTACCCTCCTGGGCGCCCCCCGACCTTGTGGCCACCTCATGACTTCCCTCACGCGCACTCCAAGACCTCTGGATGTCTTCTGGTCCTAGAAAAATCATCGTAAAAGTTTCATTCCGTTTGGACTTAGTTTGGACTCCGTTTGGTATTCCTTTTCTGCGAAAATCTAAAACAAGGAAGAACAGGAACTGGCACTGGGCTCTAGGTTAATAGGTTAGTCCCAAAAATCATATAAAATAGCATATTCATGCATATAAAACATCAAAAATAGATAATATAATAGCATGGAATAATCAAGAATTATAGATACGTAGGAGACGTATCAAGCATCCCCAAGCTTAATTCCTGCTCGTCCTCGAGTAGGTAAATGATAAAAACAGAATTTTTGACGTGGAATGCTACCTAACATATTTATCCGTGTAATTCTCTTTATTGTGGCATGAATGTTCAAATCCGTAAGGTTCAAAACAAAAGTTTAATATTGACATAAAAACAATAATACTTCAAGCATATTAACAAAATAATTATGTCTTCTCAAAATAACATGGTCAATGAAAGCTTATCCCTACAAAATCATATAGTCTGGCTATGCTCCATCATCATCACACAAAACATTTAAATCATGCACAATCCTGATGACAAGCCAAGCAATTGTTTCATACTTTTGATGTTCTCAAACCTTTTCAACTTTCACGCAATACATGAGTGTGAGCCATGGACATAGCACTATAGGTGGAATAGACGGTGGTTTTAGAGAAGACAAAAAGGAGATAGTCTCACATCAACTAGGCGTATCAACAGGCTATGGAGATGCCCATCAATAGATATCAATGCGAGTGAGTAGGGATTGCCATGCAACAGATGCACTAGAGCTATAAGTTTATGAAAGCTCTAAAAGAAAACTAAGTGGGTGTGCATCCAACTTGCTTGCTCATGAAGACCTAGGGTATTTTGAGGAAGCCCATCGTTGGAATATACAATCCAAGTTCTATAATGAAAATTCCCACCAGTATATGAAAGTGACAATAAAGGAGACTCTCTATCATGAAGATCATGGTGCTACTTTGAAGCACAAGTGTGGCAAAAAGGATAGTAACATTGTCCGTTCTCTGTTTTTCTCTCATTTTTTGGGCCTTCTCTTTTTTTTGTCCTTCTTATTTTATTTCCTCACATGGGACAATGCTTTAATAATGAAGATCATCACACTTTTATTTACTTACAACTCAAAAATTACAACTCGATGATAGAACAAAATATGACTCTATATGAATGCCTCCGGTGGTGTACCAGGATGTGCAATGAATCAAGAGTGACATATATAAAAAATAATGGATGGTGGCTTAGCCACAAATACGATGTCAACTACATGATCATGCAAAGCAATATGACAATGATGATGCTTGTCATAATAAACGGAACGGCGGAAAAGTTCCATGGCAATATATCTTGGAATGGCTATGGAAATGCCATAATAGGTAGGTATGGTGGCTGTTCTGAGGAAGGATATGTGGTGGGTTTATGCTATCGGCGAAAGTTGTGCGGTACGAGAGAGGCTAGTAATGCCGGAAAGTTGAGAGTACATATAATCCATGGACTCAACATTAGTCATAATGAACTCACATACTTATTGCAAAAATCTATTAGTCATCGAAACAAAGTACTACGCGCATGCTCCTAGGGGGATAGATTGGTAGGAAAAGACCAGCGCTCGTTCCTGATGACCCACAAGTATAGGGGATCTATCGTAGTCCTTTCGATAAGTAAGAGTGTCAAACCCAACGAGTAGCAGAAGGAAATGATAAGCGGTTTTCAGCAAGGTATTCTCTACAAATCTTGAAATAAGTGGTAACAGATAGTTTTGTGATAAGATAAATTGTAACGAGCAACAAGTAACAAGAGTAAATAAAGTGCAGCAAGGTGGCCCAATCCTTTTTGTAGCAAAGGACAAGCCTGGACAAACTCTTATAATAGGTAAAGCGCTCCGAGGACACATGGGAATATCATCAAGCTAGTTTTCATCACGTTCATATGATTCACGTCACGGTACTTTGATAATTTGATATGTGGGTGGACGGTGCTTGGGTGCTGTTCTTACTTGAACAAGCATCCCACTTATGATTAACCTCTATTGCAAGCATCCGCAACTACAACAAAAGTATTAAGGTAAACCTAACCATAGCATGAAACATATGGATCCAAATCAGCCCTTTACGAAGCAACGCATAAACTAGGGTTTAAGCTTCATCACTCTAGCAACCCATCATCTACTTATTACTTCCCAATGCCTTCCTCTAGGCCCAAATAATGGTGAAGTGTTATGTAGTCGACGTTCACATAACACCACTAGAGGCTAGACAACATACATCTCATCAAAATATCGAATCGAATACCAAATTCACATGACTACTAATAGCAAGATTTCTCCCTTGTCCTCAGGAACAAACGTAACTACTCACAAAGCATATTCATGTTCATAATCAGAGGGGTAATAATATGCATAAAGGATCTGAACATATGATCTTCCACCAAACAAAACCAACTAGCATCAACTACAAGGAGTAATCAACACTACTAGCAACCTACTAGCACCAATCCTGAACTTGGAGACAAGAACTAGGGTTTGGAGATGAGATGGTCCTGGTGAAGATGTTGATGGAGATTGCCCTCTCCCGATTAGAGGAGCGTTGGTGATGATGATGACGATGATTTCCCCCTCCCGGAGGGAAGTGTCCCCGGCAGAACAGCTCTGCCGGAGCCCTAGACTGGTTCCGCCAAGGTTCCGCCTCGTGGCGGCGGAGTTTCGTCCCGAAAGGTTGCCTTGTATTTTTTTCTCATCGAAAGACTTCATATAGGAGAAGATGGGCATCAGAGAGCCACCAGGGGGCCCACGAGGTAGGGGGGCGCGCCCTAGGAGGGTGGGCGCGCCCCCACCCTCGTGAGCAGGGTGTGGGCCCCTGGCCTTTATCTTTGGCGATGATTTTTCTTTATTTATTTTAAGATATTCCGTGGAGTTTCAGGACTTTTGGAGTTGCGCAGAATAGGTCTCTAATATTTTCTCCTTTTCCAAATTTGAATTCCAGTGCCGACATTCTCCTCTTCATGTAAACCTTATAAAATAAGAGAGAATAGGCATAAGTATTGTGACATAATGTGTAATAACAGCCCATAATGCAATAAATATCGATATAAAAGTATGATGCAAATTGGACGTATCAACTCCGCCAAGCTTAGACCTCGCTTGTCCTCAAGAGAAAAGCCGGTAACAATAAATATGTCCTCATGTTTAGAGGTAGAGGCGTCGATAAAAATAAAATACGGACATGAAGGCATCATGATTATTCTCATAACAACAACATATATAGATTTTGTCATATGATTACTTATGTTCAAGTGATGATCTTTTCACTATGCAAAAGTATGAATCAGAAACCTTATTGAGCACCAACAAATTATAACCTCAGTCATTGAAGCAATTGCAATTTATCATAACATCGGAAAGAGTCTATGTCAGAGCTTAAAAGCAAGTCCACATACTAAACTGTCATTTAGTCCTTCATAATTGCTAACACTCACGCAATACTTGTGGTTACGGAGTTTTAATCGGACACAGAGAAAGATAGGGGCTTATAGTCTTGCCCCACAACCTTTTACCTCAAGGGTAATGTCAACAATAATAATTCATGCTCCCCTACATCCAATTAGATATATATATATATATATATATATATATATATATATATATATATATATATATATATCATGTTCTTTCCAAAGATTTGGGCTTGCCAAAGGATTAAATGAAAAAGGAAAGGTGAAGATCACCGTGACTCTTGCATAAGGTAGAGGATAATAATTAAAGATAGGCCCTTCGCAGAGGGAAGCAGAGGTTGCCATGCGCTTTTATGATTGGATGCACAAAATCTCAATGCGAAAGAACGTCACTTTATATTGCCCCTTGTGATATTAACCTTTATTATGCAGTCCGTCGCTTTTATTACTTCCACATCACAAGATCGTATAAAGCTTATTTCTCCCACACCAATCAAGCATACATGTTTAGAGCAATTTTTATTGCTTTGCACCGATGACAACTTACTTGAAGGATCTTACTCAATCCATAGGTAGATATGGTGGACTCTCATGGCTAAACTGGTTTAAAGGTATTTGGAAGCACAAGTAGTATCTCTTCTTGGTGCTGAGAATTTTGCTAGCATGAGGGGGAAAGGCAAGCTCAACATGTTAGAGGATCCATGACAACATACTTTATCTCAGATATAAGAAAACATAACTCATCACGTTGTCTTCCTTGTCCAACATCAACTCTTTAGCATGTTATATTTTAATGAGTGCTCCCAATCATAAAAGATGTCATCTATATGTGAAACCTCACTTTCCTTATTACTTCCTATTAATTGCAACGATGACCAAAGCTATATTTGCCAACTCCCAACAACTTTTAATCATCATACTCTTTCTATGTGAAGTCATTACTCTCAATAAGATCAATATGAACTCTTTGTTTCTTTTTATTCTTTTTCTTCTTTCTTTTCTTTTATTCACCCAAGGTCATGGCAAAACAATAAAGCCCTTGACTCAACACTAAACTTTATTATATATATAGCTCACGGACTCGATTACATAGAGGGATCATAAAGGAAAACTCAAAACTAGATCATGCCATAACTTTATTCTACTAGATCAAGATACCACTAATAGGATCGAACTAAGAAAAGCGGTAAAGATAGGAGTTGTGATGGTGATACGATACCGGGGCACCTCCCCCAAGCTTGGCAGTTGCCAAGGGGAGTGCCCATACCCATGTGATTACATCTCCTTTGTTGGTGAAGAAGGTGGAGGTGATGTCGATGATGCGGGCTTGTCGTCCACCTTCCATGGCATAGGCTCACCATCATAGAAGGATGATCGAGTCTCCGGAATCCTCAAATCTGCAGCCAAACTCATCCTTTTGAATCTATATTCATACTCACAGTTTTGATTTTGCAGATCATAGATTTGGGCTTGGAGGTGCTCGATCTTCTCATGTAGCTTGAAGATAGCTTCCTCGGTGTTCTTGGCATCCGGCTCGTAGTTGTTGGTGAACTCCGCGAGCATCTTGTGGCTAGCGTTAATTCCACGCTCCACCATCCCCTGGCACTTGAAAACTTGTTGCTCCATTGCTTCGAGCCTCGCCTCCATGCTTCCGGTTCCCTTTGGTCCCTCAACATCGCGGACGTGCAGCAACCCATCACGCATCTCAATGGTTTGAGGATGTCGCAGCATCTCCGCGAGGTAAGGGTTGATCACCTTCTCGAAAAACTTGTCCTTGGAAGCACTTGGGGACGTAATGATGATCTAGACCTGTCAGAAAAATAGCTCGAAACAAGAACAGAGGAGATTTGCGTGATACGGGAGTCAAAACCTTCGGGAGAATATATAATGAATTTTTACCGACCAAAATACGTATCGTGCAAGAAAACGGAGTCCGGAGGGCACACGGGGTGCTCACGAGATAGGGGGCGCGCCCAGGGGGGTAGGGCGCGCCCACCACCCTCATGGGGCCCTCGTGTCCTTCCCGGACTGCTACTTATTTTTCTAAATATTCCAAAAACGGAGAAATATTGCCTTAAAAATTGTTTTGGAGTCAGTTTACTTACCGTACCACATACCTATTCCTTTTCGGGGTCTGAAACGGTCTGGAAAGTGTCCCTTATGTATTCCTCCGGGGTTACGGTTTCAATAATATTGGTCTCAACATTTATGGGATTACCTGAGATATAATGTTTGATTCTTTGACCGTTTACCATCTTCGGATTTGTGCCTTCAAAATTGTTGATTTTTATGGCACCGGTATGATAGACCTCCTCGATAACGTAGGGACCTTCCCATTTAGAGAGAAGTTTTCCTGCAAAAAATCTTAAACGAAAGTTGTATAGCAATACATAATCACCTACATTAAACTCACGCTTTTGTATCCTTTTGTCATGCCATATTTTAACTTTTTCTTTAAACAACTTGGCATTTTCATAAGCTTGGGTTCTCCATTCATCAAGTGAGCTAATATCAAATAACCTCTTCTCACCAGGAAGTTTGAAATCATAGTTGAGCTCTTTAATAGCCCAATATGCCTTATGTTCTAGTTCGAGAGGTAAGTGACATGCTTTTCCATAAACCATTTTATACGGAGACATACCCATAGAATTCTTATATGCAGTTCTATATGCCCATAATGCATCATCAAGTTTCTTAGACCAATATTTTCTAGACCTATTGACAGTCTTTTGCAAAATTAATTTGAGCTCTCTATTGCTCAATTCTACTTGACCACTAGACTGCGGGTGATAAGGAGATGCAATTCTATGATTAACATCATATTTAGCAAGCATTTTACGGAAAGCACCATGAATAAAGTGTGAACCACCATCGTCATTAAATATCTAGGGACTCCAAACCTCGGAAAAATAACTTCCTTAAGCATTTTAATAGAAGTGTTATGATCAACACTACTAGTTGGAATAGCTTCTACCCACTTAGTAACATAATCAACAACAACTAAAATATGTGTATATCCATTAGAGGCAGGAAAAGGTCCCATATAATCAAAGCCCCAAACATCAAATGGTTCAATAACAAGTGAATAATTCATAGGCATTTCTTGACGTCTACTAGTATTACCAATTCTTTGACATTCATCGCAAGACAAAACAAACTTATGGGCATCTTTGAAGAGAGTGGGCCAATAAAAACTGGATTGCAATACCTTATGTGCAGTTCTATCTCCAAATAAGTGGTGTCCTCCATAAGCTTCGGAGTGACACTTGCGTAGGATTTGTTCATGTTCATGCTCGGGCACACAACGCCTAATAACACCATCTAATCCTTCTTTATAAAGATGTGGGTCATCCCAAAAGTAATGTCGCAAATCATAGAAAAACTTTTTCTTTTGTTGGTATGTGAAGCTAGGTGGTATAAATGTAGCAACAATATAATTAGCATAATCAGCATACCATGGAGTGCTACGAGAAGTGCTTATGACATTTAATTGTTCATCGTGAAAGCTATCATCAATAGGTAGTGGGTCATCAAGAACATTCTCTAACCTAGATAAGTTATCTGCAACGGGTTCTCAGCTCCTTTTCTATCAACAATATGCAAATCAAATTCTTGCAGCAAGAGAACCCATCTAATAAGTCTAGGTTTAGCATCTTTCTTTTCCATAAGATATTTAATAGCAGCATGATCGGTGTGAATAGTTACTTTAGAATCAACAATATAGGGTCTGAATTTATCACAAGCAAACACAATCGCTAAAAGTTCCTTTTCGGTAGTAGCATAATTTCTTTGAGCATTGTCTAGAGTCTTACTAGCATAATGGATAACATTTAATTTCTTATCAACTCTTTGCCCTAGAACAGCACCTACAAAGATAATCACTAGCATCACACATAATTTCAAAGGGTAAATTCCAATCAGGTGGCTGAACAACAAAAAGAGACTAATGCTTTCTTAAGTATTTCAAATGCTTATCCACAATCATCATCAAAGACAAATGGTACATCTTTTTGTAATAAATTAGTCAGAGGCCGAGAAATTTTTGAGAAGTCCTTAATGAACCTCCTATAGAATCCGGCGTGACCAAGGAAACTTCTTATACCTTTGATGTCCTTGGGACATGGCATCTTTTCAATAGCATCAACCTTGGCTTTATCAACTTCAATACCTCTTTTAGAAAATTTGACCCCAAGACAATACCTTCATTAACCATAAATTGGCACTTTTCCCAATTCAAGACAATATTAATTTCTTCACATCTCTGCAAAACTCGATCAAGATTGCTCAAGCAATCATCAAAAGAGGAACCATAGACGGAAAAATTGTCCATGAAGACCTCACAAATCTTTTCACAAAAATCAGAGAATATAGCCATCATGCATCTTTGAAAGGTAGCAGGTGCATTACATAAACCAAAAGGCATAAGTCTATAAGCAAAAGTACCAAAAGGGCAAGTAAAAGTAGTCTTTGATTGATCTTTAGCCGACCAGTATTTGAGAGAAACCAGAATAACCATCTAGAAAGCAATAATGTGTATGTTTGCATAACCTTTCTAGCATTTGATCAATAAAAGGTAAGGGGTAATGATCTTTCTTAGTAGCTTTATTTAATTTGCGGAAACCAATTACCATCCTATAACCTATGATAATTCTTTGCAGGATCAAGTCATATTTATCATTAGGGACAACAGTAATACCTCCCTTCTTAGGGACACAATGGACAGGACTTACCCACTGACTATCAGCAACGGGATAAATTATACCTGCCTTCAGAAGCTTGAGTATTTCTTTTCTTACCACTTCTTTCATTTTAGGATTCAAACGTCGTTCAGGATCACGAACTGGTTTGGCATCCGCTTCCAAATTTATTTTATGTTGACATAGAGTGGGACTAATTCCCTTAAGATCATCAAGAGTATATCCAATAGCGGCACGGTGCTTCTTCAGAGTTTTCAATAATCTTTCTTATTCATGCTCTGAAAGGTTAGCACTAATAATAACATGATATATTTTCTTTTCATCAAGATAAGCATATTTAAGATTATCGTGCAATGGTTTAAGCTCAAACACGGGATCACCCTTGGGTGGAGGGGATCCCTAGGATTTCAACAGCAAATTGTGTTGCGAGAATAGGTTCCTGTTTAAAGAATACTTCATCTATTTCCCTTCTTTCATTCATGAACATATCATTTTCATGGTCTAGCAAATAGTGTTCTAAAGGATCACTAGGAGGTACGGCAATAGAAGCAAGACCAATAATTTCATCCTTACTAGGCAATTCTTCCTCACGATGTTGTTTACTAAATTTAGAGAAATTAAACTCATGAACCATATCATCCAAGCCAATAGTAACAACATTCTTTTCGCAATCTATCTTAGCATTAATAAAGTGTTCAAGAAGGGTCTACCAAATATAATGGGACAAAAGCTATCTTGTGGAGAACCAAGAACAAGAAAATCAGCGGGATATTTGGTTTTCCCAAACAAGACTTCAACATCTCTAACAATTCCCACTGGTGAAATAGTATCTCTATTGGCGAGCTTAATTGTGACATCAATTTCTTCTAACTCAATAGGTGCAATATCATGCATAATTTCTTTGTATAAGTCAATGGGTATTGCACTAGCACTAGCGCCCATATCACATAAGCCATGATAACAATGATCTCCTATTTTAACAGAAATAACAGGCACGCCTACCACAGGTCTATGTTTACCTTTAGCACACGGTTTAGCAATTCTAGCAGTTTCACCGCAGAACTGAATAACATGCCCATCAATATTATCAGACAAGAGATATTTAACAATAGCAATATTAGGTTCTACTTTAACTTGCTCAGGAGGTGCATAAGTTCTAATATTGCTTTTACGAACCACAGTTGAAGCTTTAGCATGATCCTTTATTCTAACAGGGAAAGGTGGTTTCTCAACATAAGAAGTAGGAACAATAGGATCATTATAAGTGACGGTCTTTTCTTCAACTTTAATAGGTGAAGCTAATTTTACTTCTATGGGAGGATGATATTTAAACCACTTCTCCTTAGGGAGATCAACATAAGTAGCAAAAGATTCACAGAAAGAAGCTACTATCTCAGAGTCAAGTCCATATTTAGTGCTAAACTTACGGAAAATATCGGTATCCATAAAAGATTTAACACAATCAAACTTAGGTGTCATACCTGACTCCTTACCTTCGTCGAGGTCCCAATCTTCAGAGTTGCATTTAATTCTATCCAATAAATTCCATTTAAATTCAATAGTCTTCATCATAAAAGAGCCAGCACAAGAAGTATCGAGCATGGTGCGATTGTTATCAGAAAGCCAAGCATAAAAACTTTGAATAATCATTTCTCTTGGGAGCTCATGATTAGGGCATGAATATAATATTGATTTAAGCCTCCCCCAAGCTTGAGCGATGCTTTCTCCTTCGCGAGGCCAAAAATTATATATATAATTGCGATCACGATGAACAAGATGCATAGGGTAATACTTTTGATGAAATTCCAATTTCAATCTTTTATAGTTCCATGATCTCGTATCATCACATAGCCTATACCATGTCAATGCATCTCCCTTCAAAGATAAAGGGAAGACCTTCTTCTTAACAACATCATCGGGTATACCTGCAAGCTTAAATAGTCCACAAACTTCATCCACATAGAGTAGATGTTCATCAGGATGCTTTGTTCCATCTCGTGTAAAAGTGTTAGCTAGCAGTTTTTCCATCATACCCAAAGGAAATTCAAAAGGAGTTTCATTTTCAATAGGTTCAGTAGGTTGAGGAGCAACTCTTTGCTCTACTGGACGGGGTGAAGATACCTCGAACAAGCCCCTCAGAGAATTACTTTCCATAGTAACAAGTGACAGTAAATTTCAGCACACTATATAAATTTTTCCTTACCAAATTCCACCTACCAAAGGCACTACACTCCCCGGCAACGGCGCTTTTAAAAGAGTCTTGATGACTCACAAGTATAGGGATCTGTCGTAGTCCTTTTGATAAGTAAGAGTGTCGAACCCAACGAGGAGCGTAAGGAAATGATAAGCTGTTTTCAGCAAGGTATTCTCTGCAAATCTTTGAAATAAGTGGTAACAGATAGTTTTGTGATAAGATAAATTGTAACGAGCAACAAGTAACAAGAGTAAATAAAGTGCAGCAAGGTGGCCCCCTTTTTGTAGCAAAGGACAAGCCTGGACAAACTCTTACAATAGGGAAAGCGCTCCCGAGGACACATGGGAATATCGTCAAGCTAGTTTTCATCACGTTCATATGATTCGCGTTCGGTACTTCGATAATTTGATATGTGGGTGGACCGGTGCTTGGGTGCTGTTCTTACTTGAACAAGCATCCCACTTATGATTAACCTCTATTGCAAGCATCCGCAACTACAACAAAAGTATTAAGGTAAACCTAACCATAGCATGAAGCATATGGATCCAAATCAGCCCCTTTACGAAGCAACACATAAACTAGGGTTTAAGCTTACATCACTCTAGCAACCCATCATCTACTTATTACTTCCCAATGCCTTCCTCTAGGCCCAAATAATGGTGAAGTGTTATGTAGTCGACGTTCACATAACACCACTAGAGGCTAGACAACATACACCTCATCAAAATATTGAACGAATACCAAATTCACATGACTACTAATAGCAAGACTTCTCCCTTGTCCTCGTGAACAAACGTAACTACTCACAAAGCATATTCATGTTCATAATCGGAGGGGTAATAATATGCATAAAGGATCTGAACATATGATCTTCCACCAAATAAACCAACTAGCATCAACTACAAGGAGTAATCAACACTACTAGCAACCTACTAGCACCAATCCCGGACTTGGAGACAATAATTGGATACAAGAGATGAACTAGGGTTTGGAGATGAGATGGTGTTGCTGAAGATGTTGATGGAGATTGCCCTCTCCCGATGAGAGGAGCATTGGTGATGATGATTACGATGATTTCCCCCTCTCGGAGGGAAGTGTCCCCGACAGAACAGCTCTGCCGGAGCCCTAGATTGGTTCCGTCTCGTGGCGGCGGAGTTTCGTCCTGAAAGGTTTCCTTGTATTTTTTCTCATCGAAAGACTTCATATAGGAGAAGATGGGCGTCAGAGAGCCACCAGGGGGCCCATGAGGTAGGGGGCGTGCCCCCCACCCCCGTGAGCAGGGTGTGGGCCCCCTGGCCTTCATCTTTGGCGGCGATTTTTCTTTATTTATTTTAAGATATTCCGTGGAGTTTCAGTACTTTTGGAGTTGCAGAATAGGTCTCTAATATTTGCTCCTTTTCCAAATTTAATTCCAAATGCCGGCATTCTCCCTCTTCATGTAAACCTTATAAAATAAGAGAGAATAGGCATAAGTATTGTGACATAATGTGTAATAACAGCCCATAATGCAATAAATATCGATATAAAAGCATGATGCAAAATGGACGTATCAGTTCCCGACCGCCCCTCATAAGGAAGACAATCAAAAAACATCTCATGCTCCAACTTCGTTACATATTGGCTCACCATACGTGCATGCTACGGGACTCACAAACCTTAACACAAGTATTTCTCAAATTCACAACCACTTACTAGCACGAATTTAATATCACCATCTTCATATCTCAAAACAATCATAAGGAATCAAACTTCTCATAGTATTCAATGCACTTTATATGAAAGTTTTTATTATATCCCTCTTGGATGCCTATCATATTAGGACTAATTTTATAATTATAGCAAATTACCATGCTGTTTAGAGACTCTCAAAATAATATAAGTGAAGTTCGAGAATTCATCAATTTCTATAAAACAAAACCACCGTCGTGCTCTAAAAAGATATAAGTGAAGCACTAGAGCAAATTTGCCTAGCTCAAAAGATATAAGTGAAGCACATAGAGTATTCTAATAAATCATGATTCATGCGTGTCTCTCCCAAAACGTGTGTGCAGCAAGGATGATTGTGGCAAACTAAAAATCAAATACTCAAATCATACAAGACGCTCCAAGCAAAACACATATCATGTGGTGAATAAAAATATAGCCTCAAGTAAAGTTACCGATAGACGAAGACGGAAGAGGGGATGCCTTCTGGGGCATCCCCAAGCTTAGGCTCTTGGTTGTCCTTGTATATTACCTTGGGGTGCCTTGGGCATACCCAAGCTTAGGCTCTTGCCACTCCTTATTCCATAGTCCATCAAATCCTTACCCAAAACTTGAAAACTTCACAAAACAAAACTCAACAGAAAATCATGTAAGCTCCATTAGTATAAGAAAATAAATCACCACTTTTGGTACTGTTGTAAACTCATTCTTTATTTATGTCGGTGTAATATCTACTATACTCCAACTTTTCCATGGTTCATACCCCCGATACTACCCATAGATGCATCAAAATAAGCAAACAACACGCGAAAAACAGAATATGTCAAAAACAGAACATCCTGTAGTAATCTGTATAGTTCGTATACTTACGTAACTCCAAAAATCCTGAAAAATTAGGACGGCCTGGGCAATTTGTATATCAATCTACTGCAGAAAATTAAGGATTTTATCATGCTTCTGTGATTTTAAAAAATTCAGGGACTGAGCACAAAAGTTTCTATTTTTCAGCAAGATCAAATCAACTATTACCATAAGCTATCCCAAAGGTCTTACTTGGCACAAACACTAATTAAAACACAATACCATATCTAACTAGAGTCTAGTTGAAATATTTATTGCAAAACAGAACCTAAAAAGCAAAAACAAAAACAAAAAATTGGGTTGCCTCCCAACAAGCGCTATTGTTTAACTCCCTTAGCCGGGCATAAAAACACGAATAGATCTAAGTGTTATCATCTTTGGCATGCAAATCTTTAATTACACACTTATGCTTCTTTGGAAATTCTTTGATTTTATAAATGGTCCAACTCCTAGGCAAGAAATCAAGAAATTCATTCGTGAAAATAGGTTCCTTAATAATGTCGAGAAAATTGGGGTGTTCAACACTAATTGATTTGAGATCTTCATTGTTTTTAATAGAAGATTCACCCTTGTTTTTAGGAACATAAGTAAACTTGACAATCTTAGTAGGAGGAAGATTTGGAGTACTTTTAACGGAGGAAAAGGCGGAACCCAAGTAGGTAATAATATCTTCTAGTTTGCTAATTCTAGTAGAATCTTGATCTATCTTTTCATTAACTATGGGTTCCTTTTCCCTAAGATTCTCTAGAGTAACTCCTACCTTAGATCCATATTGAGTAATCTTGTTATGAATCTTTTTATCCAAATTTTCAATCAACTCTATGGTGGCAATTTTATTTTCAATAATATCCAATCTTTGCATTACATGTTCCAAGGTTAAAACAGTTCCATTAACCAATAGAGGTGGTGGGCCTAGCAAATCTATCATGGCATTGTAAGAATCAAAAGTATGGCTCCCTAAGAAATTTCCCCCAGTAATGATATCTAGAACATATCTATTCCAAGGAGTAACACCTACGTAAAAATTGTGAAGTAGAATGGAAGTAGATTGCTTTAGAGTAGATCTATTTTAGGCATTGCAAATTCTAAACCTAGCATCTTTTAAATTCTCTCCTTCCCTTTGTTTAAAGTTGAGAACCTCATTATCGGGAGTGCTAACAAGGATGGGAGGACTAGCCATAGAAGTGGGATAAGCACACAATAGGCAAGGGAAGAAGACGAATGGAAGAGGGGCGAAGTAAAGGCGAATCTTTTTGAAAATCGTTTTAGAAGTGGGGGAGAGGAAAATGAGAGGCAAATGGCGAATAATGTAATGCAAGGGATGAGAGTTTATGATGGGTACTTGGTATGTCTCGGCTTGGAGTAGATCTCCCCGGCAATGGCGCCAGAAATTCTTCCTGCTACCTCTTGAGCTTGCGTTGGTTTTTCCCTTGAAGAGGAAAGGGTGATGCAGCAAACTAGAGAAAGTATTTCCCTCAGATTTTGAGAACCAAGGTATCAATCCAGTAGGAGAAAATGTCCAAGCCACCAAATACCTGCACAAAAAAACACCAACTTGCACCCAATGCGATAAAGGGGTTGTCAATCCCTTCATGGTTATTTGCAAAGTGAGATCTGATATATATGGATAAACGGTAAAGTAATATTTTTGGTATTATTGGTTTATGGAACGGTAAGTAAAAGATGGCAAAGAAAGTATATAGGAAACTAAAATTGTAGATCGGAAACTTATATGATGGAAAACAGACCCGGGGGCCATAGGTTTCACTAGAGGCTTCTCTCAAGATAGAAATTATTACGGTGGGTAAACAAATTATTGTCGAGCAATTGATAGAAAAGCGCAAAGTTATGACAATATCTAAGGCAGTGATCATTAATATAGGCATCACGTCCGTGTGAAGTAGACTGACTCCTACCTGCATCTACTACTATTACTGCACACATCGACCGCTATCCAGCATGCATCTAGACTATTAAGTTCATAAAGGACGGAGTAACGCCTTAAGCAAGATGACATGAAGTAGAGGAATTAGCTCAAGCAATATTTTGAAAACCCCATTTTTTATCCTCAATGGCAATAATATAAAATGTGTCGGTTCCCCTTCCGTCAATAGGATCGAGCACCGCAAGATTGAACCTAAAGCTAAGCACTTCTCCCATTGCAAGAAAAACCAATCTAGTTGGGCAAACCAAATCGATAGTTCAAGGAGACTTGCAAAGATATCAAATCAAGCATATAAGAATTCAGACAAGATTCAAATAATATTCATAGATAAGTTGATCATAAATCCACAATTCATCGGATATCAGCAAACACAGCACAAAATAGTATTACATCGAATAGATCTCCAAGAACATCGAGGAGAAATTTGTATTGAGAATGAAAGAGAGAGAAGAACACATTTAACTACTAGCTATGGACCCGTAGGTCTGTGGTAAACTACTCACGCTTCATCGAAGAGGCAATGGTGTTGATGTAGAAGCCCTCCGTGATCGAATCCCCCTCAGGCAGGACGCCAGAAAAGGCCCCTAGATGGGATCTCACGGGTACAGAAGGTTCCGGCGGTGGAAAAGTGGTTTCGTGGCTCCCCGGGAAGTTTTTGGGATATTTGAGAATATATATAGGCGGAAGAAATAGGTCGGTGGAGTCACGAGGGGCCCACAAGGGTGGGGCTGCGCCCTACCCCGCTAGGCGCGCCCTTCAACCTTGTGGCCACCTCGTGGCTTCCCTCACGTGTACTCCAAGCCCTCTGGATGTCTTCTGGTCCAAAAAAATTAGTTTGGTATTCCTTTTCTGCGAAACTCTAAAACAAGGAAAAAACAAGAACTGGCACTGGGCTCTAGGTTAATAGGTTAGTCCCAAAAATCATATAAAATACCATATTAATGCATATAAAACATCCAAAACAGATAATTTAATAGCATGGAACAATAAAAAATTAACACATTGGAGACGTATCAAGCATCCCCAAGCTTGATTCATGTTCGCCCTCGAGTAGGTAAGTGATAAAAACAGAATTTTTGATGTGGAATGCTACCTAACATATTTATCCACGTAATTATCTTTATTGTGGCATGAATTTTCAGATCCGTAAGATTCAAAACAATAGTTTAATATTGACATAAAACAATTATACTTCAAGCATACTAACAAAATAATTATGTCTTCTCAAAATAACATGGCCAACGAAAGCTTATCCCTACAAAATCATATAGTCTGGCTATGCTCCATCTTCATCACACAAAACATTTAAATCATGCACAACCTCGATGACGAGCCAAGCAATTGTTTCATACTTTTGACGTTCTCAAACCTTTTCAACTTTCACGCAATACATGAGCGTGAGCCATGGACAAAGCACTATAGGTGGAATAGATGGTGGTTGTGGAGAAGACAAAAAGAAGGAGATAGTATCACATCAACTAGGCGTATCAACGGGCTATGGAGATGCCCATCAATAGATATCAATGTGAGTGAGTAGGGATAGCCAAGCAACGGATGCACTAGAGCTATAAGTTTATGGAAGCTCAAAAAGAAAATTAAGTGGGTGTGCATCCACCTTGCTTGCTCATGAAGACCTAGGGCGTTTTGAGGAAGCCCATCGTTAGAATATACAAGTGTCAGTGGAGATGATACCTATGGGATCACGGGGAATCCCTTCTACGGTCGGCGGGCGCGGGGCCGTGGAAAGGGCGGGTTTATGAGACCAACACAGGTACTTTATCCAGGTTCGGGCCGCAAGTGATGCGTAATACCCTACTCCTACTGGCTTGTGTTTATCTGGTCTTCTTGGACTAGCTACAAAGCATGCAGGGTCCAAAAAGTCTGAATCCTCTCTCAGTACGTCGCGGGCCTCCTTTTATAGTCAAAGGGGCTGCCACAGTGGCACACAGGAGGTGGAAAGTTCTACAGTAGTTGAGTTTATCTCTGGCGCCATGGGACAAAACGCATTAAATGCGCTACTTAGGTGTCCTCTTACTTTATCGGGGATGGTAACGAGGCCCGTACCGTCTGTCGCTGCTTCGCCTTGCTCCGACACGCGTCCAGGCACACAAGGCATGTAGCGCCATGCAGGCTGGCAGGCTGCTGAGCTGGTGCGGTGGCAGGGTCTTCACGAAGATCTGCATGCCACCACGTAGGTGCTTGTCTAGTTGGCCTAGGAGCCACGTACTGCCACGTGGGTACCTGCTTAGTTGGTGGGTCGGACGCTGAGCTAGGACGGTGATGAGGCGGCAAGGCCTTGCCGCGGCCTTGCGGATACTCCCGGCAAGGGCCTTGCCGGGGCCTTGCGGGCGCCCCCGGCAAGAGTCTTGTCGGGGCCTCAGGGGTATCTTCGGCAGGATCCTTGCCGGGCCTTGTGGGCATCCTCGGCAAGGAGCCTCGCCGGGGCCTCGTGGGCATCCTCGGCAAGGAGCCTCAATGTTGTCTTGTATTCTGGTTCTTACCTAGGCCTTGTAGGCCCTTTGTCTTCACAAAGATCTATATGCCATCATGGAGGCGCCTCCCGAGCCTCGGTTTCAATGTGGTTAATGACGTGGAACTCTCAGGCTCAAGGGTGGCAGCCTCGTTGGTGTTGGGTAGGTGGCCCCGGCAAGGCTCTTGCCGGGGCCGTGAAGGCTGTCGGATTTCGGGTTCCGGCAGACCCTCTAGGTTCTAACTCTTGGGTGCACGCAGAGATCGCACCTCCAACCTAACTACGTCTCGTCGCCTCAAGGATCTAAACTACACAAAGAACAACACAAGGGACACGAGGTTTATACTGGTTTAGGCCACCATTGTCGCCTCGCAAGGATCTAAACTACATCCTCGGGTCCCGGCCCTCGAGCGAGCTCAGCTGTCACTGGTATGCCAGGTCGCGATGCCGTGGACAAGGCTAGGAGGTGAGGGCTGGAGAGCCAGTAGGAGTCCATGAGTCGCGATGCTCAGGTACCCCCTCTTTAACGTGCAAGCGGTTTGCGCGGATGAGAGTGAAGGAGACGTCGTGAAGGCCTCGCTTGACGCTGCTTCTTGAAGAGATCCTGCAGGCTCATCACAAGAAGAACAAGAGTTCGCTGTGACAATCGACAGTCAGCCGTTGGTTGCTCTGGAGGGGTGACGAGGCACTGAAGGCTTGATGAGGTGGCGCCTTGCGGGGCTGCCGCGGCCAGAGCTCAGCCATTCAGGTTTGTCGATGTTGCAGGGACAGACCCATGCGCAAGCGTCGTGCCGTTCGGGAGCAGCTCCGTCAGTTGGTGTCAATCGAGCGGGCGATAGGTCAAAACACGTTAATCACGAAGGAGCGAATCCATTTAGATAGGCGCAAAGAAGGCGAACATCGCTGGGTCGGGCCCAAGCGACTTGGGGATGACGCAGCCCGAGGGGCGCCCCCAATAAAGTAAACTAGGAACATGAATCAAAAGGGATACATGCCAAAGGGACGGACCCACGCGGCCTGGGAATGATGCAGCCCTGGGGGGCGCTCCCAGCTGAAAATAAAACTCGAAGGATGTCACCTGATAACGTTGAAGATGAAGGGATGCTGAAGTAGCGGACGGCGTCTTGGCGCCAAGCCGATCTTCACGAGCCCCTGTGCCCAGAGCCTCGGGAGGCCCCGGAGGCGCTGGTGGCTCCTCGCGACCATCTCCATCTCCGCCAGACCGCTGAACGCCGCCACTTGAGCCTCCAGATGCTCCTCATGGTAGGCGCTTGGCGCGCTGTTCGGCAAGCCGTAAGGCATGCGAACATAGCTGTGGGGTGGACCTTCACAGCGCCCCGCGCTTGAGGGCCAGAGGTGCTCCTGAGAGGCGGCTCGGTTGAGCCCTGGTATGTCGATGCAAACGCGCAGCCCACCATCCTCGCCTGGATGGGGAGCTACGGCAGGTAAGCGGCGGCTGCCACTCATGACTCTTGACTCCTGCAGCTCCTGAATGATCTCGCTGACGAACTCCTGAGGGTTTGGCCCTCCTTGCCTTGCTCCTTCCTGAGGGAAACATGCTTTGAAACACGCCTCCAAGTGGTGCCCGAGCGCCTCCCTCATGATCTTAGCAAAGTCGGTGGCCCTCCAGGAGAGAGCCCCCGAGCCTTGCTCGCAGAGGGCACCGGGCGCGCCTTCCTATGCGACAGAGGGAAGTGCCCCCTGAACAGGCGCGTACCCTGAGGGGCCTGCCTCCCGAGGGGTCGGGCCAGGCGATGTCTTCTTCTTCTTAGGAGCAGCCTCGGGAAGCCTCCTGTTCCTGTGATCTGGGTCTTCAATTGATGCGGCTTGGAAAACACGCTCCAGAGAACATACCGCGTCTCTCTCTTCACAAGGCACCGTGATGACTCCACCACTTCCTGGCATCTTGAGGACATTGTAGCCGTGATGAGTCACGCCCATGAATTTGGCCAGAGCTGGGTACCCGAGGATGGCATTGTACGGCAGGCGAACGTGAGCGACATCGAAGTCAATGAGCTCGGTGCGGTAGTTGTCGCGCGTCCCGAAGGTGACAAGAAGGCGGACCTGCCCAATCGGAACTGTGGAACCATCAGTGACTCCGGAGAAAGGCTTGGTTGGCTGAAGCTGATTGTATGGCACTTGGAGATTGTTGAATGTCTCGACGGACAGGACATTGAGCCCTGCTCCGCCATCGATGAGGGTCTTGGTGACTTGCACATTGCTGATGATTGGGGAACAAAGCATCGGGAGGACTCCGGCTGTGGCCGCGCACTTGAGCTGATCCGCTGAGGTGAACATGATGGCGCATGCTGACCACCTGAGGGGGCGTGTGGCTTCGAGCCTGGGGAGGACTGCATTCACTTCATGGGCGAATCGCTTGAAGATGCACCGAGAGGCTGGGGCTTGAACTCCGCCCAGATGCAAGCGCTTGCGCTGCTCCCGGAAGCCCCCAGCCCCTCGGCCCTGATGATGGTCTTCATTTCTCCTTGGCTGCGGTGGCAGAGGAGGGAGGCCTGCGTTGCCTTGTGGGCGATCCTCACGAGGCTGATCCCTCCAGCCTCCCTCGCGAGGCGGGTCCCTCCAACCTCCCTCGTGAGGCTGATCCTGCCAGCGGTCCTCGCGAGGTCGGTCACGCCACCCTTGGCGAGGGCCACGGTCTTCCCATCGTCCTCCACCCCTTCCTCCTCCTCGGCCCATAGCCCCTGCCGCTGGCCGGGCGCCGGCCGGCCCGCACGTCTCGCACGGCCCTGAGCTCTTGGCATTCGTTGGTGTTGTGGGTGTGGAGGTCATGGTACACGCAGTACCGACTGCCCTTGGATGACTCAGGCTGATCCCTTCCTCGCTTGGTGTCCGACTCTGTCTCAAGCACGGCAGCCCCCTTGCGCTTCACGTCCTTGACCTTGGGCTTCTTCTCTTCTGGGTTGGCAGCCGGCAGCTCGAGAAGGGAAAGGCGTCCTTCCTCAGCCCTGGCGCACTTGGTCGCCAAGTTGAACAGCTCAAGGGATGTGCACAGGTCTTCATGGATCGCGAGCTCTTCCTTCATCTTGAGGTCACGCACACAATCGGGGGCCGGTCGCGGGTGCCTTGGAAGTTGGCAATGAATCGGGTGCGCATCTCGTTCCAGGAGGAAATTGCGTCAGGAGCCAGGTTCAAGAGCCAGGTGCGGGCACCGTCCTTGAGCGCCATGGGAAACCAGTTCACCATGACCTTCTCGTCCCCGTTGGTGGCTACAATGCCCATCTCATAGAGCTGGAGGAACTCCGCAGGGTCGGCCGTGCCATCGTAGCGTGGAGGCAGGTCTGGCTTGAACTTGCCCGGCCAGGCCACGCTGCGCAGCTCGGCGGTGAAGGCACGGCAGCCTGCAGTGGCCACAGGAGGCCTTTGGTGACGGAGGGCTTGATCTTGGAGGTCTCCGTGCGCCGCCGCCGGGAGCAGCGCAGGGTCTTGGCACGCTGGAGCAGGAGCGCGGTCATGACGGGCCGGTGCGGGGAGCACTCGGGCAGCTTCTTGGGGACGAGGGACCTCTTGGCAGCTCTTCTCTTGCTGTGCTGGTGCCGGACGGAGTGGGTTCTGCCCAGGGGCCATGCGCCTTGGGGCCAAGGCACCTTCCTGAGGGGGAGGCGGCTGAGGCACCCCCGGAGCTTCATCGCCCGCGCAAGGCGGGGCGCGGTGCATCGAGAGGGATGGCGCAGGGGAGCCCCCAGCGGCGCTGACGAGCTCGGTGATGCGGGCGAGCCACCCGTCGTAGAGGTCGTCGACGGGTCGGTAGTGTAGGAGTTCCCGTGCCAGTAACAACGCGTGCGCGTCCGCAGGAGCGCGACGGGCGTGGGACGAAGAACCGGCTGGAGTCAGCGACGGGGTGGCAGTGTGTCCTTCCCGGCACCGGCGATGCAGAGACGACGCTGCTGCTCGTTTCCCCATCGCTGCGGGCGGCGTTGACGGCAGGCGACGGGGAACGGCGGGGGCGGCCGCCGACGGGGGCCGTCTGGGCGACGCGAGCAGTGAAAGAGGGCCGGCGCTCGGCGCGGGCTCGACGAGCGTCTGACATGGATGCGAGGGGCGGCGAAGAATAAGGCAGCGGAAGGCGGATTCCGGTGCACCCCTACCTGGCGCGCCAAATGTCGGATTTCGGGTTCCGGCAGACCCTCTAGGTTCGAACTCTGGGGTGCACGCGGAGATCGCACCTCCAACCTACCTACGTCTCGTCGGCTCGCAAGGATCTAAACTACACAAAGAACAACACAAGGGACACGAGGTTTATACTAGTTCAGGCCACCATTGTGGTGTAATGACCTCCTTCCTGTCGTTCTGCTGGTCTTGGTCTTGTTGCACCGAAATGGTTGCCTTTGCCTGACGCCTTGGCCTGCGCTTGCCTCCTTTGCACCAAAGGGGAAATGAGGATACTGCGCGGGCTGGCACCCGCCTGGCGCCCTCGGTCGTCATGGCTTGCGTCATGGGCACCTCGTGAGGTACCCCGACTTGATCTCTCCGCCTCCTCGCGAGCCAGTCTAACGAGGCCGTGCCTGAGGAAGCTTCATGTCGTCCGCCCCACGAGGCTTGGCCCCTCGCGAGGGTCTTGAGCTTGATTTGATGAAGATGGGCTGTACTGGGCCACTCCTTGAGCCACGCTGCAGGCCGCAGGTAGGCAAGTCTGGGTATCCGCATTGAATGTGTGACGTGGGGGTTGTGCGTGGGGCGGTTGCTGCAAGCGCGCGTCACATAGTGGTAAATGGTAAAGAGGCGGCCCGCGCCATCCCCATAAAAAGGAAAAACCGCAGGCGCGCTGCTCATTTACCCTCTGCGCCTTTTCCAATCTCGGAACCGTCGTTCCTTTCTTCTTCCTTAGGTGAAAGATTCGAAGCTCTCGCCTCTGCTCGCCGCCGCTGCGCCCCCATTGCTCTCGATTTTTCGCCCTCTCCTAGCCGCCATGGTACCGAAAACTAGCAAGGGCAAGGGGGTGGCCGAGGACGTCGGGGAGAAGGAGGCGCCAGAGAGCGAGCTGGCGGCGCTTCGGACGCAGCATGCCTACTTCCCTTCGACGGTCGATATGGTCCATCTCAGGGACTACTTCAGGCCCCTGTGGGGAAGGGTGACGGTGGGTGTCGGCGTTCAGGGAACGAGGGTCCCCAGACTTGCCTGCCTGCGGCCTGCGACGTGGCTCAAAGGAGGCCTAGGACAGCCCATCTTGATCAACACAAGCTCAAGACCCTCACGAGGGGCCAAGCCTCGCGGGGCGGACGACGAGGAGCTTCCTCAGGCATGGCCTCGTCAGGCTGGCTCATGAGGAGGCGGAGAGTTCAAGGCAGGGTACCTTGCGAGGTGCCCATGCCGCAAGCCATGACGACCAAGGGCGCCAGTCGGGCCCCAGCCCGTGCAGCGTCTTCCTTTCCTCTTTGGTGCAAATCGAGCAAGCACAGGCGAGAGCATCAAGCAAAGGTATCCGTTTCGGTGCAACAATACCAAGACCAGCCCCAACGGCTGGAAGGGAGTCATCATGGAGCCCAAGCAGGCGTCATCACCAGAGCCTTTGGCAGGCGAGGACCAACTTTAGTCAGGATAAGTGTACCCGCTGTTCCCTTCAAAATGGCCAATTGTTGGCGCCCTTCCCGCTCAATATTTGGGAAGAGGCCCAGGGCCTTCGCCTATAAATAGGAGTAGCCACTCCCGGGGTAGAGGGATCGGCCCCCCGGACGAGATTGGTATCCTCACCAAGGAACCAGTAGCTAGAGCAACTGAACACCACCTAGCAGTTCATCGCACCCACCAAGAACAGACCCTCGCGAGGTTGTTCTTCCCTGTACTGTTCCTCATCAGCCCAAGAGGCAATCCACCACACCACAAACTAGAGTAGGGCATTACACCACAACGGTGGCCCGAAATAGTATAAATCTTGCGTCTCTTGTGCTGTTCTGTTTAGTAGTTTAGGTCCCTGCGATTTGGCGAGGTACGAGACGGTGGAGGGTTGGATCTCCGCGCACCCAGTGTTCGAACCTCAAGGGTCCGCTGAACCCGAAATCCGACATTTGGCGCGCGCCCAGTAGGTGCGCCGGAATCTGCCTTTCGTCGCCTCGTTCTTCCCCAACACCGCAACCATGTTCGATGCCCGCCGGGTCAAGGCTGAAGCGCCGAGAGCCGCCTCGCCCCATGTCGCCAGACGGCTCCCCTGCCGGCGGCGCCTCGTCGTTTCCCGTCACCTGCCGTCAACGCCGCCATCGCCCGGCGGGAACGGGCAGCAAGCATCATCCCATCACCCGGCCCATGAGGCGGGACGGCCGCACCGCCACGCCTTCGCCACCCCGCTGGTTCTTCGCCACGCCGCCACGCGCTGCCATGGAGGCCCGAGCTGCACTCATCGCGCGATAACGAGCTCTGCGCTACCGCCCCGTCGACGACGTCTACGAAGAATGGCTCGACCGAGTCGCCGAGCTCGTTCGCGCTGCAGGAGGCGACCCCGCGCCGTCCGTCTCGCTGCACCGCACACCGCCCCGCGCAGACGATGAAGCTCCCGGGGCGCCTCAGCCGCCTCCTCCTCAAGACGGCGCGGCAAGAGCAGAGCTGTCAAGAAGTTCCTCGCCCACAAGAAGCTGCCCGAGCGCCCCGCCTCCAGACGTCAAGACCTCATACGCTTCCCAGCCACAAGGGCGCAGGGAGGCCCACAAGACCAAGCTCTCTGCCGTCCGAAGCCCCCCGCAACCAGGGCAGGCTGCCGCGCCTTCACCTCCGAGCTACGCAGCGTCGCGTGGCCCGCCAAGTTCAAGCCAGACCTTCCTCCTCGCTACGACGGCACAGCTGACCCTGAGGAGTTTCTCCAGCTCTACGAGCTGGGCATCGAGGCTGCCAGCGGGGATGAAAAGGTCATGGCGAATTGGTTTCCCATGGCGCTCAAGGACGGGGCCCGCACCTGGCTCCTGAATCTGGCCCGTGCACGATCTCTTCTTGGGCCGAGATGCGCACCCGCTTCATCGCCAACTTCCGTGGTACTCGCGACCGCCACCCGCCGAAGTTTACATGCGCTGAATCAAGCAGCAGCCTGTGGGAAAACCTGCAAAAGTACATCCAGCCTTCAACAACGCTACCTCAAGATCCCTGTGGTAACGGAGGAGGCCATCATCTCTGCCTTCTCCGACGGGCGGCGCGACATCAAGATGAAGGAGGAGCTGGCGATGCATGAAGATCTGTGCACCTCCTCGAGCTGTTCAACTTGGCGACCAAGTGCGCGCCAGGCTGAGGAGGGCGCCTCTCCTCCTCGAGCTGCCTGCTGCGGATCCCGAAGAGAAGAAGTCCAAGGCCAAGGATGTGAAGCGCAAGGGGGCTGCCGTGCTCGCAGCCGAACCAGACACCAAGTGAGGCAGAGATCAGCCCGAGTCCTCCAATGGCAGCCGGTACTGTGTGTACCACGACCTCCACACCCACAACACCAATGAATGTCAAGAGCTCCGGGTCGTACGCGAAGGAAGGGTCGGCAGACGCCCCGAGCGCAGCGACCGGGCTACGGCCGAGGAGGAGGAAGGAATGCAGACGCTGGAAGACCGCGCCCACGCCAAGGGTGGCGCGACCAACCTCGCGAGGACCGCTGGCAAGACCCACCTCGCGAGGGAGGCTGGAGGGATCAGCCTCACGAGGATCGCCTGCAGGGAACGCAGGCCTCCTCCACGCTGCCGCCACCGCCAAGGAGAATCGAAGACCGTCATCGGGGCGAGGGGCTGGGGCTTCCAGAAGCGCGTCGATCGTCAGATCCCGGGCGGAGCTCAAGCCCCACCTCTCGGCGCATCTTCAAGCAGTTCGCATGAGGTGAATGCAGTCCTCCCAAGCTCGATTCCACGCGCCCTCTCAGTGGTCGGCGTGCGCCATCACGCTCAGCTCAGCCGGATCAGCTCAAGGCGCGCAGCCACAGCCGGAGTTCTCCGATGCTTTGTTCCCCAATCATCAAGAATGTGCTAGTCACCAAGACCCTCATCGACGGGCGGAGCAGGCTCAACGTCCCGTCTGTGGAGACATTCAACAATCTTCAAGTGCCTTACAAACCTTCAGCCAACCAAGCCTTTCTCCGGAGTCACCGACGGCTCCACGGTCCCGATCGGGCAGGTCCGCCTTCTTGTCACCTTCGGGGCTCGCGACAACTACCACACTGAGCTCATCGACTTCGACGTCGCCCACATCCGCCTGCCGTACAACGCCATCCTCGGGTACCCAGCGTTGGCCAAATTCATGGCCGTAACTCACCGTGGCTACAACGTCCTCAAGATGCCAGGAAGCGGCGGGTCATCACGGTGCCCTGTGAAGAGAGAGACGCAGTGTGCTCCCTGGAGCGAGCCTTTCAGGCTGCATCACTGGAAGACCCAGACCACAGCAGCAGGAGGCCTCCCGAGGCCGCACCCAAGAAGAAGAAGACATCGACCGGCCTGGCTCCTCAAGAGACAGGCCCCTCAGGGCCCACGCCGGGCCAGGGAGAGCCTCCTTCCATCGCATAGGAAAGCGCGACCGGCGCCCTCCTCAGGCAGGGCTCGGGGGCTCTCCCCTGGGGGGCCGCCGACCTTGCCAAGGTCTCGAGGGAGGTGCTTGGGCCCTACGTGGAGGCGTGAGCCAAGCACGCCTCCGCAAGGTGAGCAAGGCAAGGAGGGCCGAACCCTCGGGAGTTCGCCAAGGCCATTCCGAGCTACAGGAGTCAAGGGTCATGAGGGGCAGCCACCGCCTACTACTGTGGCCCCCATCCAGGCGAGGATGGTGGGCTGCGCGTCTGCATCGACATACCAGGGCTCAACCGAGCCGCATCTCAAGAGCGCCTCTGGCCCTCGCGAGTGGGACGTTGCGAGGGTCCGCCCCACAGCTACGTACGCATGCCTTATGGCCTGCCAAACGCGGGCTGCCAGCACCAGCTGTCTCATGAGGACCATCCTGGAGGCTCAAGGGGTCAGCACGCCACAGCCGGGCGGAGATGGACATGGCCCCTAAGGAGCCGCCAGCGCCTCCGGAGCCTCCCGAGGCCCCCGGGCCTGGGGGCTCGTGAGGATCGGCTCCCGCAGCCTACCGAGTCTGCTACATCAACAACCCTTCGTCCCCAACATCACCAGGTGACATCTTTAAGTTTTATTTCCTACTGGGAGCGCCTTCAGGTCAGATTATTCCCGTGCCGCGTGGGTCCGCCCCCTGCGGCATGTATCCCTTTTATTTCATGTCATTAGCTTATCCTGTTGGGGGCGCCCCTCGGGCTGCATCATCCCCAAGCCACTCGGGCCAGTCCCAGCGGCATGTATCCTTCTTGCTTTTTCCTTAGGATTATGATCTCGCTCCACCATGCTTTTCATTTGGTGCCTTTCCTGGGTGGCGGAATCTTGCACGTTAAAGGGGGGGGGTGCCTGAGCATCGCGACTCAGGGCTCCTACCGGCTCTCCGGCCCTCACCCTCTGGTCTTGTCCATGGCATCGTGACCTGGCTTGCCAGTGACGGCTAAGACCAGCCCGAGAGCCGGGACCCGAGGACGTAGAGTTTCGTCATCTAACCCAGCTTGCGCGTTAAAGGGGTGCCCGAGCATCGTGACTCGTGGCTCCTACCGGCTCTCCGCCCTCACCCTCTGGTCTTGTCCATGGCATCGTGACTGGCTTGCCGCCGACGGCCGAGACCAGCCCGAGAGCCGGACCCGAGGACGAGTTGCATCATCTAACCCGGCTTGCGCGTTAAAGGGGGATGCCCGAGCATCGCGACTCGTGGCTCCTACCGCTCTCCGCCCTCACCCTCTGGTCTTGTCCATGGCATCGCGACCTGGCTTGCCAGCCGACGGCCGAGACCAGCCCGAGAGCCGGGACCAAGACGAGAGCACCGCATCCGCAAAATTTGCAGGAACACACTCGAAGATAAGGCCCAAAGCCAGGCGCAACCCGCCTTGAGGTAGGGCCTCGTGAGTCCCGCGCTGGCTCACGGGTGCCCCAACACACCTCGCGAGGCCTCTCGTGCCTCTCCAAAGCAACTAATGACAGGACTAACGATCGCCACGGCGAGCTCTTGTTCCTTTTGTGGTGAACCTGCAGGGTCCCTCCAAGGAGCACGAAACAACCTCGCCACGCAATCTCTGGCCGGCCGAGGCACGGACCTAGAGCCGCACTGTGAAGCAATCGCCCCGACCCTCGAAGATAAGTCACCCTCCGGACACACTAGTCATCGCAACACCATCCCCACACTCAATGCGACCCCATCTTAGCAACGCCGCCTCCTTTCTCATCAATGATGGCTGCTTGAGCGCCAAGAGGGACCCCCGAGCATCGCGACTCGTGAGGCTCTTACCGGATCTCGGGCCGCTCACCTCCTGGCCTTGACCACGGCATCGCGACCTGGCATACCAGCGACGGCTGAAGCCGCCTTGGGATTGGGACCCGTCGGCGCAGAGCATCAAGCCCTCACGAGGTCCGAAAGGAAGAAACTGAGCTAGAACGGAATGAGCATCTCGCACTGCCTCACAATAAGGATCATATTGACAAACGAAGCTACAAACATCTTACAAGCCCCGCTGGGTACATTCTTGGCTCCTCGCAGAACAAAAGACGCGAGTCCTAAGGAGTCCCTATCTACAGGACCACCACGGCAAACGCCATCATCAACAAGGGCCACCCAGTCCGAGCCAACCCCATCCAGATCAGGGCGGCGACGACTGACGAGCCCGCCTGCTCAGAGGAGCGCAGCTCGAGGGCTCGTGAGTCGCTGCCGCTCGTCTCCGGTGTCGCGAAGAGCTCGGCGGAGTCGCTGGATCCTTCGGCGCCTTCGTCGCCTGGGGAGCTATCAAGGGAGCGAGCGGTCGGCCTCTGTCTCACCACAGCAGGACCCCGACCACCTCTCCCGGGGCAGCACTCCAGCCGGCGACCCTCCGCGTCGAAGACCTTGAAGGACACCACCGAAGCACCATCGCACCTGTGGATCGTGAGGGCGCCTTGCCCTGCAGACCGGGCGACCTCGTCCCCACCTCGAGTCATGAAGTCCTCGCCTGGGCAACCACTGCAACCTCTCGCCGGTCGCGAGGTGCCGCAGCCCGGCGTGGCTGCAGCCAGAGTCCTGTGGGCTCCTTCACGACGACGGAGGCGAAGAAAGAAGGAAGACGAATCCAAGACTTAGGAGGCACGGCGACGCGAAGCACAAACTCCCGGCAGGAGCCCTCGGCATGGACTCCAGGGGGGAAGACGCACACCTTCGTGACCCGCCGACGTCGTCGGCGGCGCCCGGCGTCGCCTCCTTCAGGGCCAACAATTTGTGCGTACAAGGGAAGAGGAAACCCTGGTGGCGGCCGCACGCACCAGGGCATGGGCGGCTCCTGGCAAGCGCTCCTGCCCTGACACCAGAGAGCAAGCCGCTTCTTTGGGGAGCAGTCAGATCCTCTTGAGGAGCCTTTCCTTCTCTTCCCTGGAGAACCGGCGGATCGGAGCCATGGCAACCAGACGAAACAAGGAGGAGGAGAAGCGGAAGGATAGATCGGAAGGGCGACGCCGTTCGCATTTTATGGCCGGCGAAGGCCAACCGTCGGCCTCCACGATCAGCGATCATCATGACCAACTCTGCATGCAGGGACCTGTCGAATCTGGGTAGTTACCGAGGCATCGTGGGGAAGCAGTGCACACGCCCAATCAACCGCCACGCGGCGCCCAAGGACGCAGGCTGTTAGGTCCCGCGACGCTTCGCACTTGCCCTTTTGCCTCTCTGCACGACCAAGTTCGGGCGCGCCGTGGGCCCGGCGCTACTGTCGGCGTTCTGGGAACGGGGGTCCCCATACTTGCCTGCTGGCGGCCTGCGGCGTGGCTCAAAGGAGGCCCAGGACATCCCATCTTGATCGACGCAAGCTCAAGACCCTCGCGAGGGGCCAAGCCTGGCGGGGCGGACGACGAGGAGCTTCCTCAGGCATGGCCTCGTCAGGCTGGCTCATGAGGAGGCGGAGAGTTCAAGGAAGGGTACCTCGCGAGGTGCCCATGATGCAAGCCATGACGACCAAGGGCGCCAGTCGGGCGCCAGCCCGCGCAGCGTCCTCCTTTCCTCTTGGTGCAAAGGGAGCAAGCATAGGCGAGAGCATCAAGCAAATGCATCCGCTTCGGTGCAACAAGACCAAGACCAGCCCCAACGGCTGGAAGGGAGTCATCGTGGAGCCCAAGCAGGCATCATCACCAGAGCCTTTGGCAGGCGAGGACCAACTTTAGTCAGGATAAGTGTACCTGCTGTTCCCCTTCAAAATGGCCAATTGGTGGCGCCCTTCCTGCTCAATATTTGGGAAGAGGCCCAGGGCCTTCGCCTATAAATAGGAGTAGCCACTCCCGGGGTAGAGGGATCGGCCCCCTGGACAAGATCGGGATCCTCACCAAGGAACCAGTAGCTAGAGCAACTGAACACCACCTAGCAGTTCATCGCACCCACCAAGAAAAGACCCTCGCGAGGCTGTTCTTCCCTGTACTATTCCTCATCATCCCAAGAGGCAATCCACCACACCACAAACCAGAGTAGGGTATTACACCACAACGGTGGCCCGAACTAGTATAAATCTTGCGTCTCTTGTGTTGTTCTGTTTAGTAGTTTAGGTCCCTGCGATTCGACGAGGTACGAGACGGTGGAGGGTTGGATCTCCGCGCGCACCCCAGTGTTCAAACCTCAAGGGTCCGCCGGAACCCGAAATCCGACAGTGGGGCACCCCGCCACGCACATCATCCCCGCCGATTTTGCCAAGCTCGGCGCAAATCGGTACCCTTTCTTCGTCGACTACTTTTCTTGCGGGCTCTGCTTGACTTTACACCGAATGATGTGGCGTGCATGGCCTTCTTTGCCCATCTCTGTGAGGGATTTGCCGGAGTGCTCCCCAGCACGGCACTCTTCCGCCACTACTTCTATCCCCGCATCCACCGTGGTACGCCATTTCTGAGGCAAGCATTCGGATCCCGAGGACCTGTGGAGAAGGGCACGCATGCCGAGGGTGCCCAGAAGGAGAGGTGGGACGAGTGGCGGGGCCGGTGGCTCTGGATTAGGGAGGGGGATCCGCAGGACTTCTGCCGAGTTCGTCAGAGCCCGCCGACTCGCCGCAGGGACTAGAGCAACCTCGACGTGTAACATCCCAAATTTTCAATTTGGAATGTTATACATTAGATCATCAATGCATATCATATTTTATTGCACTTTGGCTTGATCCTAGAAATTCTACGCAACTCAAGGACCCACGGAGAGAGTTGGAGATTTTGTTATTTTCATATTTGAGTTTTTCTCAAATTTTAAAAAGAGGATCGTTTGATTTTAATTATTTTCTCTTCGAATATTACTTTTATGGAAATAGAAGAGAGGGGATAAAATGACTTCCCCAAAATAAAGAAATATTGGAGATTTAATATTAAAATCAAATGAGATTTTATTCGGAGTTTTTATCGCTATTTTATTTGAATTAGGAAAAATATGCATTTTTCGAAATTGCATTAGAGTCCTAAATAAATGTTCACCTTGTCCGCCATATTTTTAGAGGACGGGGAAAATTTATTTCAGGATTTTTGGAGTCCCTTTAGTATTTCTTTTCTTTGTTTTTCTGCGCCGATTTTTTTTTTAAAAGTCAACCGACTTAGTCGGGCCGTACCCGATTAGGACTTTCGCCGCCCCAGGCTTTATAAGCCGCCCGCCTATCCCGCAGCCCACCCCAGCCCACCCGCCGCCACCACCGAACCCTAACCCTAACTCATGATCACATTGCCCACACACATGACCCACCGTCGTCGCCCGGACGCCGCCCGCCTCGCCACCGACCTCGCCGCCGGAGTTGACCGCCGCCGCCACGCGAACCAGGTAGCCGCCGGTTTTCCTTAGAAAACCGTTTGGATTTTTAGAACCCTCGGTTATTTTATTTTAGATCGGTTTTATTTTTTTTTTCCTGTTTAGTTTTTTAGCGAACGCCCGTACGTACGTTCATTTTAACGAACGGTTTTCACCCATTAACCGCAGACATCGAACGTTCATTCGTTAGCCTGTTCGTCAATTTTTCTTTTTCCAGGGTTTTTCCATGATTATTTTCGATCGCGATTTCTGACCCGATTTTCGTTTTAGTTTATCTTTTCGCTCGTTTATCGGAATCAGGCGATTCAAGCGCCTAGATCTTCGTTTCGAAGCCCTCTTTCTGTTTAACCGACTTGAACAAGATTTTGCTACTGTAAAATTTGACTTAAGTCCAAATTAGTAAACAGATCTTGTTTCTTCCACTGTTTGACTTTCGTTGCTTCGTTTGATTTGATTCTTTTTGCAAACCAGAGTTCTTAAGTTGAACTTTCTGGTTAGATCTCTTATTTGAGTTTTACCTGTGTTTCTAGTTGAGTTCTTATTGTATGCTTGTTTGTTTGCGATAAACTACCCGGAGTGCGAAGCGTGCTACTACGAGTCTCTATGTTTCACGGATCATCAGCAAGTCACATAACACTTTGATCATACCTCTTTACTACCCAGTTTTATTGAATTAGATCAATCCTCAAACAATTGCATGGTTAGGATTTGTTTAAGTTGTGGGTTTTGGGAAGTAGATGAGGTAGTACCTATTTACCCGTTTATTATCAAACCTATGGGAGTTACTTCTCCGTTGCTTATATTGCTATGCTATGCTAGTAGACGTGGATTGGGTTTGAGTGTATCCATGACAGATGTGAGATTGTTAATTAATGGTTCAACTTAGGGTGCCAACTTAAATACACATCTGGGTGGATTGCTTGTGGGCACCTGGAGAATCCAGTGTTGTCCTAGGATATCCCGGAGGACCCGTGTGATCATCCTACGGCCCGCCACCCAGGCTCAAAGGGATCATAAGATTATTCATGCTAGAAACTTCCGTGTGCAGCCACAAGCCATTATTGCGTGAAGCTCTTGAAGAGGTAGACTAGCAGATGTAGTGGGTTGTAGGTGGTACTGACTACCCAAATTAGAGAGTTAATGCTTCAGAAAGAATGTGTCTCGAATCTTCGACCATGGATGTATTCGAGTCTTGTGGGGAAAAGTGCACAAACCTCTGCAGAGTGTACAAATTAATCATGGTTAGCCATGTCCCCAGTTATGGACATCTTGAGTATCTAGTTCTTGGATTATCATGGTTATCTCATCACTCTTAATATAATTTGATTGGGTTTAATGATGATGCTTAATTGGGATTGAGTTGGAGGAACCTTCTCAATGTTTAACAACCACCATGATAGTTAAATAAAAATTATTCCTTTGTTGTAGGGAGAAATTGGCTTTATGCGAAACTATAACCATAGAGCTTCCCACCAGCCGTATATGCATGTAGTGATAGCATTATTTTTGTTCATTACTCTTGTGTTACCTTGCCAGCATATTCCATGTGCTGAACCGTTTCGGGCTGCAACGTTCATGTTGCAGACTTTTCAGACGACGAGTAAGGAGCCATAGGTCATTGTCTTTCACTCAGTGATGCCGTTGGAGTTGATGGACTCACCTTATCTTCCAAGCCTTCCGGTGTTACCATTTTTAGATGGCCTTAAGCCATATTAATTGTAATAAGTCCTCTTTTGAGACATTTGATGTAATAAGTGTGTGATTGCTACTCTGCTATAAATCCTCAAGTACAGTGCGTGTCAGCATTACCGGTCCAGGGATGACACTGATGCACAGAGATCAGACTGTTTGAGGTCTGGTCGCTACATGACGCCAACGCAAGAAGCTCATGATCGCCACCACCAGGATCCATCGCCTCACCATGGCCGGGCTCACCCTTGAGATGATTGGGGCTGATTTCATCTGCCGCCGAATCGCCCTGCTGCACAACAAGGGGAGATCGGCCTGGGACTACCAGAACGCGGCTGACGTCATGAGGCTCCACCCTGGCCTGAAGCACAATTTCACAGTGATGGGGCACGCCATTTCTGCCAAAGGCTCTTCCAGCTCAACGTGGGTGACGACGGCTGGGCTGAGAGGGCCGGCAAGGCCGTCAAGGGGCCCCTATTTGGGATGCCGGCGGGAGTGGTCCCACTGAGCAACAACTCGCGCCAAACCGCCATCATCTCCATGATGCCGGACTTCAACGCGCACGGCCTTGACCCGCTCTGGGTCGAGCCGAAAGCGGAGGAGGTGCAAGCATTCTTCGATAACTTGTCAGAGAGTTATGTCCGTGATGAGTCGGTGCTCATCCGCGACACCACCAAGGAGGAGCTGGATTATATTGCTGCCAGGGCGGCGGAGGTGGCACTTGCGAAGGAGGCCGGCAGCGTCGGTGCCATGGAGGACGAGGCCGACACAGCCGCGGAGGAGAAGGAGCTTGCCCAGTAGGCGGAGTCTGCCGGGGAGGCCAGCAACGCAGCGTCGGGGCCTCCTTGATTAAAGACGTGGGTGACAAGTCGTCCGAAGAGGAGGCCGAGGCCGATGACCCCTCGACCACGGGGAAGAGGCGCGTCCCGCGACGGGCCAGCTCCGAGGAGCCGGTCCGGCCCGGCAAGACCGTGCAGCGGCAACAGGTTCAGGAGCAGTTCGTGCGCTAGACGAGGGCCGCGGCGACGAAGGCCGTGGCAGCGAAGAAGGCGGTGAAAACAACGGTAGCGAAGAAGAAATCGGCCGCCTCCTCTTCGTCCAAGTGGCGCCGGACCCCATCCTGTTCTCCCCCTCCTTCCGACAGCACCCTGGAGGCCGAGTTCGACCTCGGGTCTTTTAGCCCGAAGAGGAAGAGGAAGCCAGCGGAGGAGGAGGTGGAGAACGAGTAAGTTTTCACCCCCATCATTTCCTGACCTCACGCCTGTGTTATCCTCTTTTGACTTGATGTTATCTTCACAGGGACACGGAGACGCTGGCCCAGAGGGCGGCGAAGAGGGCCAAGGCCTCGACGGGCGACAAGCCCCCGGCGGGTACTCCGCACATGGCGGTGGTGGTGGAGACCAGCCCGGACAACAGCCCCCGGTGCAGCCCCCGCTTCAGCCCCAAGCGTGAGTTTATTACTCACTTCTTCACTAACGAGCATCAGGGTGTGGATTCTTGATGCTGACCTTGTCGGGTTCGCAGGAGGAGCTGCCGAGGGCCACTCCCAACATGTTGCCCCCATCGACCACGTCGCACAGAGAGGCGTCCCCGGCAAGGGCATCCACCACCGAGCCCACGTGCATGGAGGTGGAGGAGGCGAGCTTGGGTGCCGGTGGTTCCGTCCCGGCAACAAATGTTGGCGGAGAGGGCGCCACTTCTTCCCAGCCCGACGTGGGTAAGTTGCTTGCTTCCCGTCCCTATTCTTTTTCTTGTTCTAAGTTTTGATCTTTGATGTTGGCTTCGTCTCATTCTTCTTCTTGGCTTCCAGTCCCTCCCTCGGAGGACCAGGAGGACATCGACACTGTCATCGAGGAGGTCGCCAAGGATGCCGATGCCGAGGCCGATAACATCGCTGCCGAGGAGGCCGCCAAGACTACCGCTGAGGAGGCCGCCAAGGGGCCTGCCGGGGAGGCCGGCAAGGCCGCTGCCGTAGGGGCCGGCGAGGCCGCTACTGGGGAGGCCGACAGGGCTGCCACCGAGGAGGAGGTGGCCAACGACCAACCTCCCTCCCTCCGGCCCCTGCCTCGGGCAGGTACTTGAAGGTGGGCGACGGCCTGTTCGTCCACCTTCCAGGGACGGCGGGCACCAGGGCGCTGGCCAAGGGGGAGGTGTTTGACGACGAGGCGCTTGCCACCGCCAGGCTCCAGGTTGTTGATGAACCGATCCCCAGTGATGATGGTTCTCAAGAAGAGCAACTTCTCTGGGCCATGAGCGTCAACTTCCAGAAGCTCCAGGCGCTCCATTGTGCCCGCCTAGACAAGGCGAAATCCAGGATGGTGGCGGCGGACAAGGCGGGGGCAGATCTTGAGGAGCACGTCGCCGAGACACAGACCTGGTTCCGCGAGGCTCAGGAAGGGCTGAAGGCTGCCCAGGACGAGCTGGCTGAGCGCAAACAGGATCTCATCCTGAAGCAGGCTGACGTCGAGAAGGCCCAGGAGGTGGCGAAGGAACAGGCCGCCAAGGACGAGGCCGCTCGGCAACAGCACCTGGCTCTGCTGAACTCCCAGGAGGAGGACCTTGCCGCCCGTGAGGAGGCGCTCGCTGCCACACTCTGTGGCAAGGATGCGGAGGTCGAGAAGCTTGTCACGCAGCGGACCCAGGAGCCGGAGCAGAGGCACAAGGAGGCACTCGATGCCCAGGCCCTAGTCCATGGAGGCAAGGTGAAGGAGCTGGAGGTGGAGCGGGATGGGCTGAAGAAAAAGGTCCTGGAGCTGACAAAGGAGAAGGACACGATCAACATTGCTTTGGTGGAGGCGCAGGCCGCAGTCCTTGGCAAGGCCAAGCTACTCTCCAAGGCCAACGACTCCGTCAATGACCTGAAGCTGAAGCTGGATGGCCTGGAGGGGACACTTTCAGAGGTCAGGTCCGGGAGGAGACCCTGACCAAGGACCTGGAGGAGGAGAATCGGCTGCGGAGGGATGGCGCTGCCGAGTACGAGGATTACATGAAGGGCGTGAATCTCTGGATCAGCCGCCTTGTCGATGTCGCAGGGAAGCTCACCGCCCAGCTAGCCGCCATGGGCATGCCGGACGTTAGGCTCTCCGAGGACAGGAACACAAGCCCCAACGCCAGACTGACCTTGTTCTTCGAGCGCATCCTCGACGCCCTGGACCAGCTCAGCTCGAACCAGGCAACTTATCTGGCCAACGAGGCCCGGAGGCTTTGCCGGTGTGCCCTGACCAAAGTGCTCACCCAAGTGGCATTCTGGAACCCCACCGTCAACTTCGCCGACGCGTTGGAGAGCTTGCCAGATGAGGTGGGCCTCGTGGCGCTCAAGGAGCATATCAAGCCCATCATCGACTGCGTCGATGGAGTCCAGAGGGTGGAGGGCCAGCGCCGGGACTTGGCACCCCATTCCTCGTTGCCGCTGCGAGTTCAAGACCAAGACAATTTTATCTTAAGTTAGAATCATAACAACATTTGATGTAATATAACTCCGCAATACTTTTAAATGATGCATGCTATTTTCCTGTTCGATCATTCCTGGTATGTACACCCTACGCTTAATTGGACAGGCTTGCCGGCGCATAAACCCAAGCCGCGGCGCTTTGAGGACGGATCCTTAGCGGCTTGCCGGGTGTGCTTGCTGCCGGGCAAACCACCTTACCGCTCTCAGCACGGCCGCTTGAACTGTTGAGCGGACACGAAACAGAACAAGGGCGTTGCCAATAGCGGATAGGCCACCCTGTCGTTCTCGACGCGGCCGCTCGAACTATTGAGCAGACTCGAAACAGAACAAGGGTGTTGCCAATAGCGGAGGGTCCCATCGCGTGCATGTTTACCATACCAAGAGTGAGATCTTTCGAAGAAAATAACTTTATAAAAAAGGGAATTACTCAAAGTTTTGTGCGACTTAGCTTTTTGCGGCCACGCAGATGATCGTTGCCGCTGCGGACAGCACCAGAGTGCGACTGATTGATGCCGCCTTCTCTTCTTGGGTCACCGCAATGAGGGAGTCGATAGGTTGGCTCCGAAACCGGATTCTCACAGCTTGCGCCCCCTACCTGGCGCGCCAAAGATGTCAGTGGAGACGACACCTATGAGATCATGGGGAATCCCTTCTACGGTCGGCGGGCGCGGGGCCGTTGAAAGAGCGGGTTTATGAGACCAACACGGGAACTTTATCTAGGTTCGGGCTGCAAGTGATGCGTAATACCCTACTCCTGCTGTCTTGTGTTTATCTGGTGTTCTTGGACTAGCTACAAAGCGTGCATGGTCCAAAAAGTCTGAATCCTCTCTCAGTACGCCGCGGGCCTCCTTTTATAGTCAAAGGGGCTGCCACAGTGGCACACAAGAGGTGGAAAGTTGTACAGTAGTCTAGTTTATCTCTGGCGCCATGGGAAAAATGCATTAAATGTGCTACTTAGGTGTCCTCTTACTTTATCGGGGACAGTAACGAGGCCCCACCCGTCTGTCGCCGCTTCACCTTGCTCCGACACGCGTGCAGGCCAACGAGGCATGTAGCGCCATGCAGGCTGGTAGGCTGCTGAGCTGGTGCGGTGGCAGGGTCTTCACGAAGATCTACATGCCACAACGTAGGTGCTTGTCTAGTTGGCCTAGGAGCCACGTACTGCCACGTGGGTACATGCTTAGTTGGTGGGTCGGCTGCTGAGCTGGGGCGGCGACGCGGCGGCAAGGCCTTGCCGTGGCCTTGCTAATACTCCCGGCAAGGTTCTTGTCGGGTCCTTGCGGGCGCCCTCGGCAAGAGTCTTGCCGGGGCCTCGTGGGTATCTTCGGCAGGAGCCTTGCCGGGGCCTCGTGGCGTCCTCGACAAGGAGCCTCGCCGGGGCCTCGTGGGCATCCTTGGCAAGGAGCCTCGCTGTTGTCTTGTCTTCTGGTTCTTACCTAGGCCTTGTAGGCCCTTTGTCTTCACAAAGATCTGTATGCCACCATGGACGTCCCTCCCGAGCCTTGGTTCCAATGTGGTTAACAGCGTCGGAACTCTCAGGCTCAAGGGTGGAAGCCTCGTTGGTGTTGGGCAGGTGGCCCCGGCAAGGCTCTTGTCGGGGCCGTGAAGGCCTCCCCGGCAAGGGTCTTGCCGGGGGATTCTCACCTGGCCCCTCTGGTCTTCATGCTTCTGGTCTTGAGCCCTGCTCTGGTAGTTTTGTGACTTTGCTTCCTTCCTCTGCCCCGCTATGTGTCAGGGATATACCCCGTGGTATGACCTGGCCAGATGGATGACCCGGCTGGGACTTGGCGTTTCACTGGTAACCCGCCGGAGGTTTGGCGACTTACGAGTCTGGCGGCTCACTGGTCTGACAACTCACAAGCCTGGCGACTCACCAAAGACCCAACTGACACTTGGCGATTCACTGTTACCTGGCGGTTTACGAATAACCCGTCTATTACGGAGACTCACTGGTGAGCCGGCGGGAGGGTCAGACAGACGACAAGGCCCAAGGCCCAGACGACCGGCTCATGTTATGGTGGGCCGGCTTAAGAGAAAAGGCATGAGGAATATTTCCTTTACAAGGAAGCAAGACCTGGACTTGTATCCAACTTGTAATATAAGATAGACTAGTCCTAGTCCTAATAGGACTCCACATGTAAACCGCCCCTCCAACATATATAAGGAGGGGCAGGGCACCCCAAAGAGGGACAGGCAACAAGAAACAATACCTAGGGCTAGACACAAAGAGGAGAGCCGGCTTACGGCGACTCCCTCATGATCATATGAGACCTAGCCACAAACAACATGTAGGGTTATTACCGGATGATGTTTCCCGGGGCCCGAAGCTGTCTAAATCCTTGTCTTGTGTGTTGCGTCTCTTGATTCCGCTCAACCCCTTCAAGCTACCACATAGATGCGTTGGCCTCGCGACTAAGTCCTTACATTAGGACATCTGCCGTGACAAAACCACGACAGTTGGCGCCCACTGTGGGGCTCGCGCACGGTGGTGTTGAGTTCTTGGAGGGATCTCTCACAGGGATCAAGCAATTCACAATATCCGTATGAAGAAGAGCTTGCTGGAAAGGATCGACATCAATTTTGAGTTCATCGATCTAGATTCAGATTCTGGGAGATTTAAGGTTGAAGAAAATTAAGGGTGTGGTTTGCTGACTGCCGTAAGTCGCCGAAACTGACAGAGGTGTTCTCACCGCATCCAACATCCATTGCTGCAGATTCGATCCGATTTGCAGAAAACACTAGATCAGGGTTAAGGAATCAAAGTAAAGGAAAGAGAATAAAAAAAAGGGTGACGACCCGGAACCGGATTGGAACACGCGCTCGATCTTGGCTGTCGAGACGCCCTCGCCTCTGCCTTGTTCACGGATCGCCTCAGGTCGCCGTAGCCATGTCTCGCCTCGGAATTTCTGCTTTCGAGCTGCCATGGAGTTGATTTCGCCAGCTTTGTTTCGGCCAGAGCTTCAAGTCGCGGCGAGTCTGAGTCGCCAGAGCCGCCAAATCCCCGGCCAGAGCTTCAAGTCCCCGGCTCTGTAGCTTCGACGCCCACAAGTTCTGTGCGCGCCTGCTACATGCCCGTGTTGCTGCGTCTCGTCAGACCCGCGCTCGCACGGCTCCGCCAGCGCTGGCTCTGCCCCCTCGCCTCACCGGTCCATACCGCGCTGAGCCTCCTTGCCGGGAATGTCTTGAGCCGCCAACAGCGTTGAGTTGCCTCAGCCTGCATCGCCGCTTGTGAACTACCTACAACACCCGCCTTCGCTGTTTCCCCTTGCCGGCGGCGCCTTCGCAGTCGAGTCCCCGACGCCGTGAGCCACCTCGGCCTACACTGCTGCTCCGGGCCGCCGGTGAAGCCGCTTCTTTGGCCTTTCCTCTTCTCCTCGGCGAGCTACCTTGGCCTTGTCCTTTGAAAAGCATATACAGGAGACTGAGGCACAATTAGTGAGTCAATACATGCACAGGCAATGGTTTCAGAAAGCAAAACGCATCAGGTTCCCTCCTTTATACATTTGAAGCCGTTTCAACAAACAGAAGTTGGAGATGGGAATATGACTGATGTTCTAGCTGAACTGAACTTGCAATGACTTAACGCGGCAGAATGGCAAAGCACACTAGATAAGAACCAATACAGTTGGACGAGGTAGAAAGCAAACTTAGCTCTGCGATGGGTGAAGCTAACTCTCTAAAGGAAGAACTTGGAAAATGTCCGACGAGTCTCAGATTACAGTTGCCGGCTGTTTCTTCGACTGCGTTGTAGCTGCTGTTGTTCCAGCGCTCCGCAGCGAGTCGCCGCGCCTCTGCCGACCGGCTGTAAGCCGCCCTCACCGTACCAGTGCCTCTCCAACCCGCTGCTGGTCGAACAAGCCGCCTCTGCGTCGCCCGGCCATCTAAACCGTGGTTTTTCGCTGCCGCGAGCTGCCCCAGTTTCCGCCTCGCGCCGTTGTTGAGCCGGCCGATTTTGAGTTGCCGTTGCCGCTTTACCTGCGAGCCTCCGGCTGCAGAGTGCATCTACTTGCGTTGGACAAAGCTTGCCAGGTGATATCCATCCAAGTTTGTTTTACTGAACATATTGTTTTCATCAAAGAACAATTACTTTGGTCTGTATATTTTTATGTGCAGCAAAGGTGGTGCCATGTTGTGCCTATGAAATGTGCGTCAGCACCATCACGCACCGGCGTCTGCGCCCGCTTACTGATGGAACAAGTGTGCGCAAATCGCCACCCGTGCAGCTTAATCTACATCAACCCGCCGGAGCCGCGTTGAGCCGCCCTTGCCGCTTTGAGCCGCCGGGGTTATACTAAGTCGCCTGTCTGCCTGAGCCATCAGAACTATATTGAGTCGCTGGTCTGTCTGAGCCACCTCTGTCACGATAAACGGGTCATCCGTCGTCCAAACAAATCAGGTGATATCCATCCGAGTTTTGTTTTATTAGCACGTGTTGTTTTTGCCAAAGAACAAGTTTGTCTTTGCCTTGGTCTGCAATCTTGTTTATGCAGGGCAATTATTTATGACATATTATACCATGGAGATGGAGGCATGCCAACATCTTTGGGCATAGAAGGTCGTAGTTACTCAACGGACTCCCGCACCGGCTTACAACGTCGTGGCCATCTCCCGTGACCAGTCCGGCTTACAACAAGGAGGACAACTTGCCCGTCCGCACCGGCTTACAACGCCACAGCCGATTTATTTGTCTGTGCCGCCTCAGATGTTGTAGTTGTCTTTACCGTCTGTCTCTCGTGGCCTGGTCTACATCAACACATCGGGCCGCACCTGTCTGCATGAGTTGTTTATTGAGTATGAGCAAGTCACTACTTGGGAAGCCCGGTTTTCTTCCAACAAATTGGAGGCAAATTATCATGTATTATTAGCCGCCGTCTGCACTGGATGGCTCAATGGGCAGGCGCACAAGTCGCCGCACTACGGTTTGGTTAACTTCAAACAGCCAGTTGGAAGGAACCATTGGCCGAGTTGCTGACACGGTTCATACGGGATCATTTATAACCCGCCGCAGTCACCTCAACCTTCTGTGGATTCACATCGCGCTATCAACGCCAATGATATACACCTTCTGCTATGGTCAAATATGGAGAATCTCAAGCCAACACTTCGAGTCATCTTGAGACTCGGGGGCTACAATGGTATGGCTCGGCAAAATTAGCCGGTTGTCCCCGTGAATTCAAGAACTCCGGGTCATTGAAGGGAAAGATGACCCGACCCTGGAGGCTACTGCTTTATTGGCAAATATTTAAAGGCCGTCAGAAAATCTCCGGTTCAAAATGAAGATTCCGGTTTAAAATACAGCTCAAGAGACATCTTTCTCCCGCAAAGCTTTGAAGCTGTCAAAACCGGTTCAACATCCGGATCAAGGTAAATTTGTCCCTTACAAAGCTTTGAGGATTTCAATATCCGGTTTAAGAATTTCCGGTTCAAAAGAATTAATCTCTCGCAAGTTCGAGATCTCAGACAAATTAATGGTTACCAAAGGGAACTTGCTGCCATGATGCACGGTTCAAAACGTGGGTATCCTGCCTTACGGCTTATTTTATTATGGTCACTTGGGGGCTTCCTGCTCATCGGGCATAGCTATCAGTACCCTCTTGATCCGTGCAATGCCAAAATTTATATGGTCACTTGGGGGCTTCCTGTTCAAACATAGGTCGTATTCGAACCAAAGAGAACATAGCTGTCGATACCCTTTTGATTAGCAAACTGCTGAACCTACTTGGGGGCTTCTTGATCGTATTTGAATCATAGCTCAACCCCTTTGGGAATCGACGTGGATCGTATTCAAATCAACATCGTTAAACAACTTTTAAGGTCATTTGGGGGCTTCCTGTTCAAACACAGGTCGTATTCGAACCAAAGAGAACATAGCTGTCGATACCCACTTTGATCGGCAACGCCAACGCATCGGGGCTATATGATCGTATTCGAATCTTAGCTTAACCCCTTTGGAACGGTTTACTGATCGTATTCGAATCAGAAGCCTCAAAAATTTTATCTGTTTTTATACAATTGCAATTATTTGAGTTGTCACAAATATCATATGTGCCGGCTCTTACAGAGTTGAGTTATCAACTTCACTGTCCAGGTCACATAAGCCGGCGGTATCATTCAAAGGATCATAGGGATCTTGTGATCTACTTGTGTGCAGGATAAGGCTACATTTGGGTGGTTACATACGGCTTTTGACGTTAAGTCGCCAGGGCATATGTTGTTTAAACTCTTTGCAGGATTTGCAGGAATATGACATATAAATGATTAAGTTTAAGCTCATTACCAAACTTGATGCTTCAAAATGATTATCCGTTCCGGATTTTTCTCAAAGGCTATAAGCCGCTGGGTTATAAAAATTCCGGTTTATAATGAAGGCGTATTAAATCGTCATCGGCCAAGAGCCGCCGGGTATTTAAACTCCGGCTTTACTTATCAACCGATGAGGTATTCAAATTTTTAATAGCCAAAACTGGCTGAATTTTCATGATGATATTGAATGATTGAGGTTTTCATACCGGATTATATTATTCAAATCTTGAATAGCCAACATGGCTGGATTTCTATTGTGATTATCAATAACCAGTGCTATAATTGAGGTTTTCAAAGTCGCTTTAGCGCAACTGCTATTATTTTTATCAATGGATATGATTTATTCTACAATGGAAGTAATAGTCCCGAGTCGCTGCAGGCTTACGACCCGGCACTTGGGGGCTACATGGTTCAAATCGAGATTACATCGAATATACAAGTCCCATGACACTGCCAGCATGCACCATGGCACTTGGGGGCTAATGCAAAGTCATTTTTTGCTCAACTTATTGAAGACCCGACTCATCATATTTTAAATGAGCCGGCCCTTGGGGGCTACCAATTGCTCCTGTCAAAATTCAAGGTACACAAGCATTACTCCATTATATTGAACGGTCAACTATTTAGTTGGTGGAGTATTCAAGCCCCATGGTGGAGACTATACTATATGATGTTATTATCACTTATAAACAAAGTCCCAGCTCAGTATTATCTTACTAAGCCGGCCCTTGGGGGCTACACATTGCTGTTCAAATTTACATGGTTATATCTACAAAGTCCTTGTTCATTATTGCATAATGACCCGGCCCTTGGGGGCTACACTGGTTGAAATTTTCATGAGCATAAAGCAATTACAAGTCACAGGTTGCTGCAAGCATGACAACCCGGTACTTGGGGGCTACATGTGTGGAATATTCAGTTTATATGATTGAGATGAATAAGCTGGATTTCTTCAAGGTTGCAACATTTATTGGAGCTAGTCTTAAACCATCACTTTGTTCTGCTCAAGACTTGGGGGCCACAGATAATATGGATATAAGGGAGAAAAATCTTCAAACTATCAGTTTTGAGCAAATCAGGAGGATCAATTACATAAACCGGTGTCAACAACAATTATGACCCGGCATCCGGCATCATCTGTTTTATAATCCGGCAGTTTTTTGGTAATGATAAACCGGCAAGTTTTACATCTTCAAGCCGGCTGAATATTAGATGAGTATTTGAAGACCAAAATTATTTAACCCAGCACCTTGGAAGCCGACTCAAGTTGATTATTCTTCACAATATTTTTCTGTGAGAAACCAACATCAGCAAACTGAGTATGAAGCTAGCTTATTTGACCCGGATTTTCTAGATGAAGGAAATGACAATAGGAATTAAGGATGATCAGGGGCCGGCGTACAAGAATTTTTAACCTGGAACACAATCTGTCAAAATTGTTCTTGTGTTTGTTTTTACAGGATCAGTTTAACAAGGATAAATCCAAATTAAACTGGGGGCTAATGTCAGGGATATACCCCGCGGTATGACCCGGCCAGATGGATGACCCGGCTGGGACTTGGCGTTTCACTGGTAACCCGCCGGAGGTTTGGCGACTTACGAGTCTGGCGGCTCACTGGTCTGACAACTCACGAGCCTGGCGACTCACCAAAGACCCGACTGACATTTGGCGATTCACTGTGACCTGGCGGTTTACGAATAACCCGTCTATTAGGGCGACTCACTGGTGAGCCGGCGGGAGGGTCAGACAGACGACAAGGCCCAAGGCCCGGACGACCGGCTCATGTTATGGTGGGTCGGCTTAAGAGAAAAGGCATGAGGAATATTTCCTTTACAAGGAAGCAAGACCCGGACTTGTATCCAACTTGTAATATAAGATAGACTAGTCCTAGTCCTAATAGGACTCCACATGTAAACCGCCCCTCCAACATATATAAGGAGGGGCAGGGCACCTCAAAGAGGGACAGGCAACAATAAACAATATCTAGGGCTAGACACAAAGAGGAGAGCCGGCTTACGGCGACTCCCTCATAATCGTAATGAGACCTAGCCACAAACAGCATGTAGGGTTATTACCGAATGATGTTTCCGGGCCCGGTTGTCTAAATCCTCGTCTTGTGTGTTGCGTCTCTTGATTCCGCTCAACCCCTTCAAGCTACCACATAGATGCGTTGGCATCGTGACTAAGTCCTTACATTAGGACATCTTCCGTGACAAAACCATGACAGTATGGCTGTAGGCACGGCTCTAACTGCCCGTGCACAAGTAAAGGGGTATAAAGAGGGGCCCTACTTTTGTACACCGACGACAAGCCAAGTCTATAATGAAAATTCCCACTAGTATATGAAAGTGACAATATAGGAGACTCTCTATCATGAAGATCATGGTGCTACTTTGAAGCACAAGTGTGACAAAAAGGATAGTAACATTGTCCCTTCTCTCTTTTTCTCTCATTTTTTGGGGCCTTCTTTTTTTTATTTGGCCTTCTCCCTTTTTTTATTTCCTCACACGGGACAATGCTCTAATAATGAAGATCATCACACTTTTATTTACTTACAACTCAAAAATTACAACTCGATGCTAGAACAAAATATGACTCTATATGAATGCCTCCGGCGGTGTACCGGGATGTGCAATGAATCAAGAGTGACATGTATACAAAATAATGGACGGTGGCTTTGCCACAAATACGATGTCAACTACATGATCATGCAAAGCAATATGACAATGATGATGCGTGTCATAATAAACGGAACTGTGGAAAAGTTGCATGGCAATATATCTCGGAATGGCTATGGAAATGCCATAATAGGTACGTATGGTGGCTGTTCTAAGGAAGGATATGTGGTAGGTTTATGGTACCGGCGAAAGTTGCCCCTACAAAAAAAATACACTTCCGTGGTGATACGTGTTTTTCACAGTAGGTCGTGTTTTTTGTCATGCATGTACATCCATGACGATTTTATGACAGAATCAAGATAGTCATACCTGTGCTGTCGTAGAAGTGTTCCATGACATTAAAATTCTCATCACGAAAGTGTCCACTTCCATGACGATAAATCGCGCGTCACAGAAGTGCTTTTGTCAAGGGTGACCGACATGTGGCATCCACCGTAACAGAACGCCGTTAAGCTATCGGGTCGGGTTTTGGATCCGATAACCCGTTAACAGCCCCGACCAATGGGGATTTTCCACATGTAAAATCATCATTGGCTGGAGGAAACACGTGTCGGCTAAAAGGCCAATTTTCAGGATGTACATCTTTCGGCCTTTTAGCGACCCATTTAAATGTTGGGCTAGTTTACGGCCTGGTGTGTCTTTCAGCCTGTTGACGGCCCATAAATCTGATGGGCCATTTGTTGTCGGACCTGAGTTTCGGCATTTTAGCGGCCAATTTAAGTGTTGGGCCAATTTTCTGGCCTGGTGTCACTTTCATCCTGTTGACGGCCCATAAATCAGTTGGGCCATTTGTAGTCGGACCTGAGTTTTGGCCTTTTAGCAACCCATTTAAGTGTTGGGCCAATTCTCGGCCCTGTGTGCCTTTCGGCCTGTTAACGGACCATAAATGAGTTGGGCCATTTGTAGTCGGACCTTAGTTTTGGCCTTTTAACGGCCCATGCCCTTCATGGTCCAATACCAGCCCGGTTTCTCTTTAGGACTGCTAAAGGCCCACAACACAGTTGGGCCATTTACAATACGACCTGACTTTCGGCCTCTTAGCGGCCCATGGTCTTCATGGTCCAGTACAAGCCCGCTGTCTCTTTCGGCCTGCTAAAGGCCTACAGTATAGTTGGGCCATATGTAGCCCAAGCTCAGTAACGGCCTGTTAACGCCCGTGAAATAAACCGGGCCACCTGTTGCCCGCTTCGATGTCGGCTCGTTAACGACCCGGAGGTAAGAGGGCTGGCCATTAACTTTTGTTTAGTAACGCCCAATAACTTAATGGGCCCATTAAAGTTCGTACATGTCTTTAGGCCAAATTAGATAATTTGAGCCCATTACGACGAGCAATTATGCACAGGACCAAAATCGATCACGCAAAGGTACGGCATACAGGGAATAACGTTGCACATCCAGCATATACTACAGGAAATTACATCCACTGGGCAATCAAAGATTGATGCCAGTGCAAATAAATGAGCAGAACCTAAACATCTACAACGTCACAATTTGTAACCTCAGCACAGATGACGCCCATAAGCATGTGGGAAAGTTCTTTCCGCTTTGCTACACTGTCTCTGAAAACATTGATCAGTTGTTGCGTCGCACGACTGTGCACCTCTGATTCATCCACCATTTCCATCATTGCTTCAGCCATTAATTGGTTCACAAACATACATTTATTCCGTTGCATTCGAGACAGAGGATACTGAACAGATTCAGATGGCGATTTTGGCAGGCTTGTATTATTGATAGTGGATAGTGTCTCGACCACTGCATCATAACATAAATTAGGACGGGAACCAAACAGATTAATCATGAGTTATTGCCATATTACCTGGCCTAGATTTACTGGAAAGAAACAATGGGGTTGCCTTGCTGTTTTCAGAGTTTGTCTACTAATCTTCAGCAGCCTGCACACAATTAACACTCTAGCATAGCTATCATTGGCCAAGTCAGATAATAGGAAAGCAACATTGACACAACGAACGTTTGGGCAACTAGCCTACACCAAATTAACACAATATGGCACAGCTATCATCATCTAGGTATGGTAGTACGAAAGCAACATTGACACAATGAATGAACGGGCAACCAGAGAAGCACTACAATTCAGTAATGTGTGTGATATGAGATAGTACATTCATGCAGCTCAGTATGCAAAACTACCAGGCAGTTTTCCTTACAAAAATCAACATTGGCGCCTTTAACATTTTGATACAACTAATTTTAGATCAGATAAAGGTTAGATTCACGCCGATTAACAAAATACATGTTGATGTAAAAATATAGTGATATACATCAGGTACTTACATCAGCATTGGAGCACAGAGAATTCCTGCAAGATATTTTCCTCGAATACGATCCCAATGGAGGAAGTCTTCTATCGTTTAACCTTATTTTCTAAAAGAGAGATGGGTAAGAAACATGTAGAAAATATGATCAGAATGCTATAAAATTTCATGATGCGAGGATACGCACACGCTTCTTAGAATGGAGTTGACATTCTTTTGCTGGACTGGAGCGGACTAGTTCTTTGGCCAGTGGAATCTGCTTATTATCAGTGGGACTTGGGTTTCTTTGTGCTGGAGCAGTATCTATGAAAAATGGAGTTGGTTTATTATCTCCTCGCGTTTGAATCTTTTGCAAAGACCTAGTTTGTAACCCTTCAGATTCTAACATAGCCGTCTTCCCCTTGCATGCCTTATATAGAAGAATGGTGATTCAGTTATAAAACATGCTACAGCAGAGATGGAATAGGTACTGAAGAATAGAAAGGCTTGACATATTGACATGTATTCCCTCCATCCGGAAATAAATGGACGGGTTTAGGCGTATTTCAGTTCTAGATACATCCAATTTTATCCATTTCTGCGACATTTAATCTGGACGGAGGGAGTATGATGTAAAAGCTAGGGATACGACATGACAACAGAGTAAAAAAACACTGAAAAACCCACTGCAGAACCAAAGTATTCAAACCCACTGATATGAGATAGTACACTCATGCAGCTCAGGATGCAAAACTACCAGGCAGTTTTCCTTACAAAAATCAACATTGTGGCCTTTAATCATACATTTTGCTACAACTAAATTTAGATCAGTTAAAGGCTGGATTCGCACTGATTAACAAAATACATGCTGATGTAAAAATATAGTGATATACAACAGGTACTTACATCTACATTGGAGCACAGAGAATTCCTGCAAGAATCTTTCCTCATAAACGATACCATTGCAGAAATTCTTCTATCTGTTAAGCTTATTTTCTAAAGGAGAGATGGGTAAGAAACATGTAGAAAACATGATCAGCATGCTATAAAATTTCATGATGCAAGGATACGCACAACTTCTTTGAATTGACTTGACATATTTTTGCTGGACTGGAGCAGACTAGTTCTTTGGCCACTGGAATCTGCTTATTATCAGTAGGAGTTGGGTTTCTCTGTGCTGGAGCAGTATCTATAAAAACTGGAGTTGGTTATTATCTCCTGGCGTTTGGATCTTTTGCAAAGGCCTTGTTTGTAACCCTTCAGATTCTAACATAGTCGTCTTCCCCTTGCATGCCTTGTATAGAAGAATGGTGCTTTAATTATAAAACATGCGACAAACAGAGAGATGGAAGAGGTACTGAAGAATAGAAAGGCATGACATATTGACATGTATTCCCTCCATCCAGAAAAAATGGATGGGTCTAGGCGTATTTCAGTTCTAGATACCTGCTTTTTTATCCATTTTGGCAACATGTAATACGGACGGAGGGAGTATGGTGTAAGAGCTAGGGATACGACAGGACAACACAACAAAAAAACTAGTTGAATGTAAAACTATATGCTAGCGGAATACATACAGAAATAACTAAGGAAACATACACGTCTATGATTGGGAAAATAAGATGGCATTGCAACAGAGCACAAGAACAACACTTTAATGTAAAAAAACATGGTATGCCAGACAGATGAAGTACATACTGATGAATTACAATGCATAAGATATTCAGAAGCATGATGTCCAAATTAAGCAGATGGCATTGCGATAGAGTAGAATGACAGTACTTGAATTTGAAAACATGTTATCATGAATGGAATAGGTACTGAAAAACAGGAAGGCATGACATATTTACATGCATGATCAGCATGCTAAGCACATGGCATTGCAACAGAGTAGATACACTCCAGTACATTATATGCATGTTGTACCCATATCACAGGCCAAGTTAGAGCAAGGACCTTGTGGGGTGAAGAGGATTCATCATCTTTACGCAAGTCTTCAAGAACTGCCTTTACATGTTCCATCATATTGGGTATCATTGACATCAAGTTTATTGGCCTTTACATTGCTCCGTGAGGTTCTTGTGGATATATCGATGTGTGCAATTATATCGACATGCATGGAAGACAACTAGTAGTTAGATTTATGTAAATGAGTGCCTGTAGGAGACGACATAAATAGTAGGACTGGGGTTAACTAGCAGCAACAGGTCTCATAAACTAAAGGGAGAACACAGATGAAAGCTACATAATATGTATCGTTTCTACTCGAGATTAACTAGATGGCACACAAAAGTATTAAATAACAACATAGGTAATACTAGAAGTGGTATAATACTATAATCACCAGCCTGTGGGATAGCATTGGCTGATGGATGATAACTATGGAACAACGTTACCTAAAGAACAAGTATCTTAGCTGAACTATGGAACATCGTGAACTCCTGAACAAGACCCGTAAGAGATCAGCATGAATATACAGTGAAATGTGATGATCTATTTTCCGTGCTTAGATGAATAATAAAGCCATAAATGTTGCACACAAGTAAGATGAGGGTACAACCTATCCGCTGCCATCCATAGGAGTGAGCATCATGTCTTTGACTTGTCGATGGCCCTGCAGCTTGTTGTGGCTGTCCATGTCGGGCACGCATTCGATGCAGGAAGTGTTGAGTGGGGATTGTAGCTCCTTCCGTGTATGCTTTCCTTGTTGGAGCAGCTGCGGTGAGTTGGAAGACGGTGTGTCTGAAGATGCAGAAAACGCATAATGTTAAGAACGACACATCTGTCTGATCTGAAGAAATACCCTAAGAGATCAACAACAAGGTACGAGAGTGGTCACACTTCTGTTGACTGGAGACTAAATTGGGGTCACACGATTTTATTTTATTTTAGTACTGTCGATCTACGCCGGATGGCTTGATGGCCGTCTTGTGCCTCCCGGCTGACACTGTTCGGAATCTTCCCCGAAGAGCCAGCGACCAACGGCAGAGCAGCCTTCCTCCGCCGTCCGTGGCCCGGCCAAAACCCGCTCCCGCCCACCGCCTTTGCCGTGGTTGCGCCGCCCCCAGGCCAATCCACAAAGACTCCCCGTCAACCAGATCCGGCGGCGGTAGTACCTTCAACCCACACAACTCTAAAAGATAGCCATCTAAGCGCTTCTTCTGCGGCGAACTTGCGGCCCCGCACCCTTACGTTGGACACCAGCCAACCAGCAGCCTAGGAGCTCCGCCGCCTCGAGGGGTGCTGCTTCCCATTGGGAATCGATTGGCCTAGAATAAAAATTCAGACAACTGACGCCTAAATAAAGTGATTTCAGATGAGGGTGCGACCTATCTGGCGGCATGGTGAAGTAGGCAGGTCCACCGCCGAGTCGGTGAGGCCGGGCGCGGGCATGTGGCGACCGCGGCAGGAAAGAGCGATGTCGACACGGTCGACGGCCACGCTGTGAGCAGCGCCAGACTGGATGGATCCGAAGTTGGAGCCGCTCGGCGCCGTGAACAATGGCGGGGTGAATCGGCTCCGACGGTTCACGCCGCCGTCGTCGAAGCAAAGACCAAAGCACGGAGTAAGAGGCACACGGCCCAGTGCACGACGGCAATTGGACAACGTCTCCGGCATTAGGGAGGAGGGTGGCTGTGAAATTGGTGCGGTGGGGGCGCCATGGAGGTGGGGCTGAGGTTTCACGGCTCGGGAGAAGGGAGCTTCTTGGGGAGAAGGTGATTTGGTGCCCACGAGGTATGAATGGGGGCGGGCGGGGGGGAATTGGGAGGGGAGTGGAACCATGTCTTACAGAAGCATTTGTCTGAAATGTGAGGGGGAGTTACAGTTCTACCCTTGCCTATAGGCTTCTCGGCTTGGGTCTGTGTACTGAGGGTTGGGGATAGTAGAGTAACTTTGCTTCTCCCCAAATAGTGGGCGGGAGCGATTTCGGGCGAGGAGGGCGTGTCTTGAACTATAGTGGGTGCAAGCGATTTCGGGTGAGGAGAGCGTGTTTTGAAATAGTGGGCGCGAGCTATTTTGGGCGAGGAGAGCGTGTTTTGCCGACCATGGTTTATGAATTATTCGGCACATGTCATTTCGGCCCAGGAGAAGGCGCGCTTGGATGAAGTTACAAACCTACCCTCGATGTACAACGGGCCAATTGATGCGTGTCCCACATAGGACGGTAATTTCGCGACTCTCATTTATTTGCTTGGGCGAATTCTACCGAGCAGAGAGGATGTTTAACGGTTCGTTCAAATTTTGGGAGAACGAGCATCCACGTCTACCTTACCAAGTCGATTCGAATCAAATTTTGAAATATTAGCTTGCCACTTCTTTTTTAGATGGAGAAATGATGCTCGGGAGTAATGTGTTTTTACATGCTTGTTGCTAGCGATTTACTATATGACAAATAGTTGCCCCACTCAAAAACGTCAATCAAACCCAAAATTAAATATATCGATTCAATGAACTAGCTCGTTCAGTAGGTCAAAATAGTGAATTAAATCCAAAATTGAACACCTCAATCGAGTAGCATGTTGTACGGTGTTATAGTACTCCATGAACATGTTGAAAGTCAAATTAATGAACTTGTTTGATATACGCATATATCCGTTCATGTGTGGATTGCAGACAACATGTTCTCCAATTTAAATATTTGAATGCAAGTTTATATCGAAACATGGTTTATATCAGTCTTTGATGCATAAAACACGACCTCCCCCTCTCCTGGACTCCTGTTCACTCTCTCTCTCTCTCTCTCACTCTCTCGCCGACAATCTTCAATTCTTTCGCACGCATCCGACACAAAAACCTTGTTGTCCCTCTCCCTTTCTCTCCCTCTCTCTCTCTCTCTCTCTCTTTGTGTGTGTGGGGGGGGGGTCTTTCTAGTTCGCATTCATATATACACCATCTATAGGTCTCTCTCGCACACTATGTATGATACTCTAGCTAGTCCAAGCTAGATATCTTGGGTGCACTCATCGTATGCACACAAATTCCTTGGCTCTTTGCCCGTAACTCTCTCACGCACCACTATGTCGCCTCGAGCTCTTCCCCCTATCTCAAACTCTCCATCCACCTGGGTCACACATACACATGCATATCTCACTCGCACTCGATAGGCCCATCTAAAACTCTATCTCTCTCCCTCGTTCTCTCTCCATCTCACACGCACACACACACACACACACACACACAATCTCATGCCCAGCTAGCCAAGTATGATGGTCTCTCACTCAATTGTAGGCACACGCAGTCCCCCTATATGTATATGACTAGCTAATCTTAGTCTCCATCACAAACATGTGCATGGTCTATCTCGATTTCTCTCGGGGCATCTTTCTATCGCGCACGCACTCCCTCGATCTCCCATCCATATAGTCCCCTCATGATCTCGAGGGGATCTCTCTATCACAAACACACTCTCTCTCCCTCCCCATTCGTCCATGCCATCCATGTGTCCCTCTCGACCTTTTTTCCTTGTTGCCCAGACCTCTATTGGACATGTGCTACAGGGGTGTCTCTCTCCGTTGCAAACAATCACACACTAGCTATCTTCGTGTATCTCCTTGCCTCGCTTTTCCATCTCGGAGATGCATGCGTGATATGTTCGCATAAGAAACGAAAAACACACACTCTCTCTAATTTATCGTTTGTTGTCACTTTCTCTTTCACACACATACTCTTTTTGCACACTTACTCATTCTCCTTCACACGCACTTGATCTGCCTCGACTGAGGCACTCTCCTCGGCCCATAGCACATAGATTTATTGAAAAGTCAAACATCACAAAGTTTCACCATGTACGTGGAGAAAAAGAATTACATCTAGTACGGCAAACATATACCATTAGATTCACCATGAGATGTAGTTTTGTATGATGTATCTTTGGTATTGTAGATATAAATAACATTTGCGTAAACCTGATCAAAGTTTCCAAAGTTTGACTTCTAAAAATTTACATGCACTTTGCATTATCGAGCGGATGGAATATCTCTTTCCCCTCTTAGCTATCTCGGCGCACCACTCAGCCTTATCGGGGCTCCTCAATCTCTCTCAAACTTTATTGGTCAGTTTGGTTTGTGACCGACCCTCATGCCTTGATGGCGGTCTTGCTGGTGTGGACGTGAGATGTAAAATATTTATGCCTGGCCAGGCTTGTGTGGTCTTTCAAGCGTTTGGTTCATGCCCGTGCCAGACAAAGCATCAACGTCCCATCAATCAATCCATGCATCAATTATTTAATGCTAATATCCATCCATGTTGCTGTTAGCCTCGTGGCCGCATGACCAGGCACGGCCAGGCGTTCGAAATCGGTCGCTTGGGCCAGGCTACTTGCAGTGTCTGGAGTTCAGCCAGGCTAATTAAAGTGCAAGGGAACCCAACCCAAGCGGTCTTTCTTTTTCACAGGGTAGCAACCAAACAAGCATGCATGAAATCCAGCCACAACCCCAGGCCACACAAAAGATGCTCACGACGCAAGCCAAACTGGCCTTATATCTCCTTGGTTCACACATACACATGTCTCGCTCGCGCTATACATATAGACCCATCCAACACTCTCCGCCCTTGTTCTCTCTCCATGTGGCACGCACCCCCCTAAGTACCATAATCCCTCACTCCATCATAGGCTCTATTTGGTTCCATGGGTTAGAGCTAGTTTGGGTTAGTTTGGAGTCAACTAACCCAAAAGGATCCAAACTGGAGGGTTAGTTTAGGTTAGATGCATCTAACCCATCCAAAAAAACTAACCCATCCAAGAGGTGCTTATTTGGGTTAGTTCTTCTCGGGACCACTAATAAACACTTTTTTCTCTCGCTCTCCCGCAGCAGATCCCTCCCCACTTCCTCGAAGCTTCTCATCCTCTCCCTCCCTCCCTCTCGCACCGCCCGTGAAGGTGCCTCGCCGTATCCGTGCTCCATCTAACCCTGCCATCCAAACACCTCTTTACTTAGAGTTAGTTCAGGGTTAGAATCGAACTCTAACATCTAACTGACTTAGTGTATCCAAACAGGGCCATAGGCGCAAGCACTCCCCCCCCTCCTAAGTATGATTATCTCTTACTAGCCATCAGGACCACACGTATTGTCTCCTTCCATCCATACGTCTATCTCAATATCTCTCGGTGCATCTTCTATCGCGCACACACCTTGTCACTCGATCTCCCACCCATGTAATTCCATCACGATCTCCAGGGGATCTCTCTATGACAAACATACACTCTCTCCTCCCCATGTCTGCATTTTCTCTGTATGTCTCTCTCGACCTCTCTCCCTTGTTTGTCAGACCCCTCTTGGCCACGTGCTAGGGGTCTTCCTCTCTCGGTTCCAAACAACCACACACTATCTCCTCACCTTGCCTCCGTTGTCGAAGATGCATGTGTGATATGTTTGCATAAGACACCCACGCCTTTTCTCCACTTTCATCGTGTGTTGTCCATGTCTCTTTCACACACGCACACACACTTTTTCACTCTCTCTCTCTCTCTCTCTCTCTCTCTCGTTAGGGACTCATCACGTCCATAAGCATATGGATGTTTTGAAAAGTCAAACCTCAGAAAAGTTTGACCAGGTATATGTGGAGAAAAACATTTACATCTGGAACGATCATTAGATTCATCACAACATGTACTTACTTCATACTATCATTTATTTTTGGTATTGCATATATAAGTAATTTCTTTATAAACTTGGTCAAAGTTTCAAAAGTTTGACTTAAAAAATGTTGTAACTACATTATCGAACGGAGGGACACTACTAGGAAAAGGCATGCTAGTGGCGCACCAGTTTTGCCTTCTAATGGCGCACTACTGGTGCGCCACTAGCATCACGCCATTGGAATTTTTTTTCTAATGGCGCACCTGCAGTATTCTAATGGCGCACCGCTAGTGCGCCATTAGTATAGCCCACGGTGCGCCATTAGTATCTGGTATACTAATGGCGCACCACATAGGAGTGCGCCATTAGTAACAAATTTTTTTCAATTTTTTTTTAAATTTTTTTCAATTTTTTTTCGTTTTTTTTCTTAATCTCAGGTCACTATGGCTTAATCTCGGGTCAAATCTCACTCCGTGGTCAAACTTCCCGAAAGGTCACCCATCCTCACACTACTCCAGCACAAGCATGCTTAACTACAGAGTTCTATCCAACCCCAAAGAATGCTCACTTCACGTGCACTTGTTGATATATCTAGCATATCAATCCTATTATACCTTGCTGATGTCTAAGACTTTGTTCATGTTCATGACTATGATGAAATTTTGAAAAATATTTCAAACTTCCCGGTCATATTACGTATCATTTTTTGAAAAAAAATTCAAAACCAATTTTTTTGAATTTTTTGCTTCTAGATCTTGAAAGCCCCGTAACTTTTTTCTGTTAGGTTTTTGGGGCATTTGAAAATGTTTAACGGGGTTCCCCTCTGTTAAATTCGGATGTAACTTTTCGAGTAGATGATTTTTCATATATAAAACTTTTTAATCCGAGTTCGTATGCAAAAGTTATGCCCATTTTACAAATTTCTAGAGAGATTTTGCAAATAATGTCGAAATTCATATTTGTGAATTTTCCCAACAACTAGACCACATATCACATGGGAAACTTATTTTCTTTTATTTTTTTGACATTTCTGTCATTTTATTTTATTTTTTAAACTGAAAAGACGGTCCACAGGGGGGGTGCATTCGGTGGAACTTTTGGGCCAACTTAGTAATGGCGCACCGTGGGGTGGTGCGCCATTACTAGTTAAACTAGTAATGGCGCACCACACCCACGGTGCGCCATTACTAGTTTTGAAAAAAAATTGATTTTTTTGAAAAAAAACTTAGTAATGGCGCACCTGTGCACAGTGCGCCATTACTAGTTTAAACTAGTAATGGCGCACTGTCCACAGGTGCGCCATTACTAACAATTTTTTTTTCAAAACTACTAATGGCGCACGGTGAGTGTGGTGCGCCATTACTATGTCAACTAATAATGGCACACTATCCCACGGTGCGCCATTAGTAACAAAGATTTTTTTAATTCTTTTTTTCAAAACTTCTAATGGCGCACCTGTATGTGGTGCGCCATTGCTATATACTAATGGCGCACCACACATGTGGTGCGCCATTAGTGTCCATTTCATCTATAGCCGTTTTCCTAGTAGTGGGAGTAGCTCTTTCTCTCTCTCTCTGTGCTATCTCTCACGGGCCTCCCCTCTCACTCGAACTCTCTATATCGACGGATTATACGCTCACTGTGTCAGCGTATAGCTCCGTATATTGTTTAGTTGACCGGTCAACCAATCCACATGCTGCGTTGTCAGCTCGTGTTCTGTATCTTGGTGTCTTTGGCCCATGTGGCGATGGGTGAAAATAAGTAAACTAGAGGGCAAACTTCTTGCGCGAAGGACGCCTTTTCGCGCAGAATTCACCAACTGCTGGCGGCGGCATGCATGAAGGGACGACTAGCACACACCCAACACACAACACACACCAGCACTGCGTGTACACCGGCGTCGCCGCCGGTTGAGATGGACGGCGAGGCAGCCAACAAGCGGAGGCCGCTCGAGCCAAAACCGCATCCGGCGAGCCTGGACTTCATCAGCAGCCTCCTCGATGACATGTTGCTCGTCATCATCGGCCTCCTCCCCACCAAATCTGCCGTGCGGACCGCCCTGCTCTCCCGGCGGTGGCGCCGCCTCTGGCGTTGCGTCCCCCTCAACCTCACCGTTGACAGCTTCCTCTGCGACGGGGATTGCAAATGCATGGCCGCAGTCTCCAAGATCCTTTCATCGCACCCCGGGCCAGCCAGACGCCTTGACATCCGCATGTTCAGTACCAACTGCAAGGTCCAACCCAAGTTCGACGAGTGGTTCTTATCCCCCGCCCTAGATCAGCTCGAGGAGCTCAGCTGTGAAGCTAGACGATGTCGCTCTCTGCCGCCATCCGCGCTCCGCCTCACGCCAACGCTGCGCCGCACCAGCTTCAGCTCCTGCTATCTTCCCCAGATTAATGCCGCGCCCGCCCTTCTTCTCCCTCAACTCAAGCTGCCCGACCTCTTCGACGTTGTCATCTCGAAGAAGGCTATGGAGCACCTGCTCCGTAGCTGTACTGCGCTTGAGTACCTTCGTCTTGAGCAAATCCACGGGTTCATTAGCCTCCACATCGCCTCGACGAATCTCCGATGGATTTATGTGTCTTGCTGGCCCCGCAACAAGACATCAATTGGGAAGAGATCACTCCAGCTGTTCCACGTTATGGTCATTGAGAATGAACCTTTCCTTGAGAGATTGCTTGTATCGGATATAGAAGGTCCAACAAAAATCAGGGTCATTGACGCGCCGAAATTGACAGCATTGGTGTACTCGGCTGCCAAATTCTCCGAGCTCTTTATTGGATCCGTAATCGTTCAAGTACAACACTCATCGTCTTCTCCATCTTCTTGAAATTCACATTTTTAAATTTCTTCTTGATGTATTTACGACCGTCTTCCAGAAAATGATTCCCACAAGCTTGACCTAGTCCATGCGCACAGTGAAGATCTTAGCACTAAAATCTATCGGCCCCAATCTGGATCAAGTTGTTGGATTCCTTACATGCTTTCTATGCATGGAGAAGCTACTCATCAAGGTGAAACTTCTTTCCTATTAGTAAACGGTAATCACAACGTAGCTCAATTTTTTCGTAATTTCCCAAATTACGATGACAAGTGTAGTGTTCAAAACTACATCTACGCACTGCACCGAAAGAAATGTTTTTAGTATTTTTTCTCATGTGATCACCTGCATCATTTTTATGCTGTACTACTATAGTAGCCTAGGCTAGTCATAGTGGAAAGTAACTTAGACTACTCCAGTAAATCTATGGTTACCCTAAGGGCAAGTACTACCTCCGTCCTGGTTTACTCTTCCAGTTTTGTAGTATCAAAATTTGACCATAGATTTAACTGACAAAATGTTAATGCATGTCACTAAGAACTATATCGTTGGATTCGTATTTGAACATAATTTCAAATGGTGTAATTTTTAGTGACATGCATTGGCATTTTCTTAGGTAAATATATGGTCAAAATTTTATACTAAATACGAGGTAGTATTCCCTCCGTCCCAAAATTCTTGTCTTACATTTGATTAGATACGGATTTATCTAACACTAAAATGTAACTAGATACATCCGTATTTAGACAAATTTAAGACAAGAATTTTGGGACGGAGGGAGTACAAAAGTGGGCTATGTAGGCCAAAACACGTGCCAAATTCACTTGTGATGCATTTGGCATTGATGCCCCTCCATTGCTCACCTTGTGCCCCAATCTGGATCACCTACTTTGCTCCGGTGCCAAATTAACTCACGCAATGAAAAAACACTGCGTGGGAGAGAGAGGACTGAGGTAATAAAAACACTTGTTTGGGAGAGTGAGAGGCTGGTGTAGTTGGTTTGATTGATTTGTTTATACATGTGGGTCTGCGTGCAAGCGGTGCCAACTCTCTCACATCGCGAGAGCGGTGCCAAAATCTTTGATTTGACATCGATGCGTATTATGTGGCATACTTTTTGCGAAATATGGCACCGCCACATAGTGGAAGGCAACAAATGCCCAAGCTCTTCACGTGCTCCTAGTTAAATGAGAGGAAAGCAGAAGATAGAGAGAGCGAGAGAGAGAGAGAGAGTGAAAAAATATCACTAGCCAGCCAACCCTATCGTATGAGCGAATGATATTGGTACCTCTTGATGACACGGCAATCTTATGTAGCTAGCTACTCTAATATGTTCTCTTCTTTTGCAGATAAAACAAGCCCCAAAGTGAAAAATGTGCTACACTATAATAATCTCATCGAATGCCTTGATCTCCATCTTACATAAATTGATTTGATTGACTACCGAGGCAGCACATCTGAGATTAAATTGGCCAGGTCCTTTGTTCTGGAGGCAAGTGTGCTCAAGGTAATGAGGTTTGGCGTTCTCTGGCGCAACAATAATGGCGTGCTGATCACCGCAAGCGTCTAAGCCTAAATGACAAAGTCTCCTTGAAGCTGAATTTGATTTTGAAACATCAAGTGGCCAGAGACTCAAAAACTTATTTGCCCATTAGTGACTTGTCAGGGCGGTGGATTTTAGTTTGTATGGTAACGTTGCATCCACCTAAAGTAACAAAAGTACTTACGTAAACTTCCTTGTAATTCCCTCTTCCTAGGTGGAGCATTACTCCTAACATTTGTAATATCAGTTTGAAACTTGTAATATTGCCGTGTCCTATTCCTGCGTTTTCAAAATCCTGCGAATCAAACAGGTCCTGAGTTGGTGATGATGTTGTGCCTCGCATCTTTCGCCAATAGCCGTCGAATCTAGATCTGACGCATACAAACCAAGCTTCTCCATTTTTGTAAAAAGATGCCCGCACTTGTTCCCTATTTACAAACAACTCCTTGTCTCTCACAATCAGCCTTATCTCCTCCCCACCACATCTAGAAGCCGTGGAAAAATCTGGCGCGATGGCCGCTGCCGGAGCCGTCCACCCCAATCTTGGTGTTCCGTGCAATGCACGGGCATCTACGCACGGGAAATTATGTCAAACAGGGCTAGTTGTAAGCAGGCTAGCTCTACAGCCATGATGATAGTGACTGCAGACGGTGAGGCCGACTATGGTATGCCGAACACGGCGCCTATACTCAGGTGTCATCTCCTAAAGGTCTTGCCACTTCACCGTGAGGAGCAAAGACGTAATAATTTGACCAACGGGTAGTACAAAGTGCTAGTACTCCTAGGAGTACTACATTGGTAGTACTACTACTAGTACTAGTAGCACCACCGTCTGGATTTAGGGGTACTACCACGTCCATCTGGATTTTAGTATTTGACTAGCAATATCTAGTAATGCATGTCACAAAAATGTACTACTCCCTCTCTGTAAATAAATACATGGTGTTTTATTCCTATCAGCGAGAGAACTTAATGTTTTTTGCTAACTAGAGTACTAATAGGATTACATGCAATGAACTAAACATTGCATGTCATGTTTGGTAGTCTCAAGTCATTGAATGCATGCACGGCCCACATCTCTCATTCGTTGATATGTCACGAAATAAGAAACAAGGAGGGAGTTAATGCACCGTGCCTAAGTGTTTTGGGATTATTTGGTTTTCGTAATGTGACTTACACAACATTTTTGTTTACATGCATTAATATTTTATTAGTTAAATCAAAGGTCAAAACTTGGCGCAAAATTCAAAGGGGACCAATAAACCAGTAAACATCAAACTTCTCTCGTTTGGCCCCAACTAGAGGTCCGGTGACATGACTATACTACACCGCACGGAGGGGCGCAGCTTCATTGACTTACGGCAACTGCCTTTGGGTGAATGACACGTGGGCCCAGGGGGTGGCTGGCCCACCTATCATACAGCCAAAGGCACGTGCAGTAGAGGGCCGAGGAGTAGTACGAAATCCTACGCACCTACGCACGCTAACCAAGGGCAAGAGTGATCACTCGAATCGCAAGATCAGTTGACTACTACCTCCGTCCTGGTTTATTAGTCTCCTTTGTAATTTGTGCTAAATTTTGACCAAAGATTTAACTAACAAAATGTTGATGCATGTCAACAAAAATTATATTTTTGTATTCGTATTTGAACATAGTTTTCAGTGATATAATTTTTAGTAACATGCGTAAACATTTTGTTAGTTAAATCTGTGGTCAAAATTTGACATGAATTACAATGGGGACTAATAAACCAGGACAGAGGTAGTAGAAGCTAAGCTAGACCCATGGAGGCGATGAGCGCGAGCATCAGCTGGCTGTGCCAGATGGTCCACGACGCCGGCCTGCGGCCCGGCAACGAGGAACGTCTCCAGGTAGTATTGTTTGAGGCCGCCAGGGCGAGGGGCCGCTTGGACGACAGCTTCGTCTCCTTGTTCGACGAGGTCCTCGTCGGTTTCCTCGACAAGTTCACGGTCGTCAAGAAGCTCGCAGACGACTTTGACGTAAGCCTCCAGCCGACGCGCCCAGGCTCTGCGATGCCCGCCACCCTCAACGGCCACTATGGGGACAACCTCTTCGACGCACTGGTGGCCTGCGATCGCCCGCCGTCGCGCGGAGAATGTCCACCTCGAGGTCGTGCTTTCGCCAGCAGCTACCGGCGCAACAAGACACCATCGACATAATCACCCACGTCTACGCCGCATGCAAGAGGAGGACGATAGGACGCCGCCTTCTTGGACCGCAGGGCAACCTTGGGCGACATCGCTCGTAAGCACGTTGAGCTCGCCGCCAACGCCGCTGCTCCTCACACGTCGGTTGGTGACCCGGCGCACTAGGGCGTGAGGATGTCGTTGATGGATCCATATGTATTTTTATCTTTCCGTCAAATCCATGTAGTAGTATATGATACTACAGTAATTATCTTACCTTTCGCATCAACTTCATAATTTTCGTACGTTCTCCATGCATGAACTGCGCCAGAACCAAACTTCTCATTACTCTAGGCAAAATCGTTATTTTCTATCTATCGATCGCGCCATGGAGCAGAACCAAATTTACAAGTTACGAGTTCAAAAGGAAAAGCCTGCCGTGTTCGCGTCGCACCCCCACACAGTTGGTCCGGCACGCCGCTCAAGCGGGAATGAGTGCGGTGTTGCATTTTCACTTACAAGTGGGACCATAGTTGAGCAAACCGACTATCGGCAAACCCCCACCCCGCCCACCGCGCGATGGCTGAGAAAATAGGAGGGAGAAGAGATGGCTGTAGCACAGACTCCAAGAAAATTGGTGTCGGATGGGACTCGTGTGGGTGGCGCAGCCGCATCGCTTGAGCGTGAATGCTAGTTATGGCCCATGCCACCCCACTATATCGGTATATATCGAGGTATCGTAGAACAAATTTCCCTGCAGTCCGTGCTCAAGACTCCTGTATCTCTCTTCTCAGCCAGCCGGACGACGGAGCCCATCGTCTGTTGGCTCACATGCGGTCCCACATGTCAGTGAAAACGTAAGCGGACCCACTGAACCTGCACATCTTTCACCTCGACGTGCTGGTGATGAAAACAAATCCAAGAAAGATCTTCGGTGGCCGCTTTTGGAGTTACTCAAGAGTAGTAAGATTCTATTTACAGTTTAACCCAAGATGCACATCTCGTGGCTTCAACTACCACTCTATTTTCTTTCATGACACGACATGGATGCTGGATGTCCCACATGTCGGCAAAAGGAGGAAGAACCCGACCAAATCTTCGGTTGTGCTCTCGGATTAGACTAGTTGTGCTAACTTAAAATTTTTATTGTGTACTCCCTCCGTTCCAAAATACTTGACTTCCATTTGTCCAAAATGGATGTACCTATATACTAAAACATGTCTAGATACATATATATTTTGACAAATAGAAGGCATGTATTGTGCAAGGAGGGAGTAGAATGGATGCAAGTTTTTGTATTGGGAAGAAGAGTACATCCATATATTGATAGAGCGCAATTTAGTAGATGTTCTATCACTTTTAGCTAGCACAGAGGCTATAGATGAGATTAGTGCACTTGTTGACTCCTACTTGGTATGCGTGTTGCTGCTTAGACGCAGAGAAAAATGGACCGGAGGGAGTACTAGAATAGAGGCTAGACATGAGACTAGATGCGAGGAAGCAACGTCTACTTCTTTACACTCGAAGAAGAAAGAAGCACGCAAGATCGAGCCTCCGCAGATCAACAATGAATGCATCGAGAATGCACTAATCCAACTTACAGGAGTAGTAAAATGTATTCTTGTGGTTCTTGTTTTCTTTGGTCTTGCTTTTCTAGTCAAAATTATCATTGGAGTTCGCGCAAAACAGAGGTCCGTTTGGGGTCATGCGTTGCAGTGGGCCTTACAAGTGGGACCACAGTTAAGGAAACCGACTATCGGAAAACCCCCACCTCGCCCTCCGCGCGATGGCTGAGATAGAGAAACGATGAGGTTGAAGAGATTGCTCTAGCACGGACTCCAAGAAATATGGTGTCAGATGGAAGTTGTGCTGGTGGCATGTGCCGTACTCCTGGACGTGAATGCTTGTTCTGACCCATTCCACCCTACTACTCCTACTACTTACTATATAGTACTACTAGTATCGAGGATTCGAGGTGCTGGTTACGTAGAACAATATGGCTACAGTAAAAGCACCCGCACGACGCGCGAAGCATGTGAAGCTAGTACAAATAGTGTACTACTATTGTTGATTGGCCTCATCCGATAACCTGTTGCAATGCACGTACAATTATGTATTCGGAAAATATTTTTTGCCTCGTCGCACCACTCACTCACGTAAGCAACTCAAAGCCATTCATAAATTTAGTAAGTTTATCACGGGCATATCATTTTATTACATACAACAGGTCATCAACCCACATCGACAACGAGGATACATTATAAATACTAAAGTTTTCACCACACAACAAATAACAAGCAATGAAATGAACTTCAACTCAACCATTCCTCGGCGTTGAAACTCTTGCTTTGAACCACAAGTGATTCTCCGGACGGGCCATCCATTGTCGATCCGAGACCAACGCAGAACTGATCATCCAGCTGAAGCGGCCTACTATATCGACAGTGGTAGGGAACCACCCAAATGTCCGAGGTATAGACACGATTGCTTCTCATAAATGGTAGTAACATTGTGTCAACAGCAGCTTGGATCGCCTTTCACCATCATTGGATAGTTTTGTCCAAGGAAGAGCGAGTTTTCTCCAAGACTATCAATTCTGTACCAGGGAGAAGGAGTTGGCGCTAGCACACTAGTATCCATCCCGAATACCATTCAACGGGTGTTGGAATAGGTCTGGAGAGTGCGACCATAGGAGAGTACACCTGCTTCCTTAGCAGTAACATCATCAGTGGGCTGTATACACACGAGAAGAGGTGATCCATCGGAATTAGTTGCCAGGCGCCAAATAGTATATGCGCGCTGCTCGTCCTCATGCTCGTGATCATCACCATCATCATCTCCCCCTTGGTTATAAAAATCTTCAAGTATAGGTGGTGGAATGTTCACATGACCTTTGAAACACAAGAAGAAGGTTAATTAGTAAGGCTGGCCATAGTGGGGGTAACATAAGTAGTATCATGCACTTGGGACTTGCAATCATGCTTATGTGGCAGGCAATTAAGGAAGAGAGAGATGGTTATAGTAACATAGGTAGATACCGTAACATAATAAATGTGATGCTACTATGTGTCATGCATGGCAATAAATGAGACCACCTATGATACTAATCTAAGATACTATGCACTAAAAGGAAACTTGCTAATCCGCATGCATGTGGATGAAACAATTATAATTACGGTGGAAGACAAACGTACCGAAACAACGAGGATGCCATGCAAAAACAGTGCCATGAGTGGTGGCAGCAAACACAAGGCCCTCGTATTGAATTGCATCACAGTACTCATCCGTGTACAGAAACTGATTTTTGAGCAATATCCATCCAGTGAAACCACTGAGGACGGCAACAAGCTTGTCGAAGATAGCAACAACTTCATAGTTGTTGTAATTCCAAGAGCGGTTGGGGACTCGAGAAATTGCTATCTTCCGTAGAAGACAGTCACCATGATTGTATTTGAACGTCGTACAATACCGGTGTGCTCAACCTCCGGGCAGTCTCATCGAGATTTTGGAAGTGGAACCCGGTCACGAGTGTATACATTCACAAGTTCCCACTCGCAGTTGGACCCAATGTAAACAACCCAATCTCCATTTGCGCCTGCCCAAGCCTTGCCCTCAAGCGATGGCATCTTAACATCATACATATCATTATCAAGCGGCATCAACTTGCATAGGGCGAGGCCTCCGTCGTGACGGCGCCAGTCATCAGGGTCACGGCGAAGAAGATAGGGGAGATCAAACCGCTCCGTGACTCTTGGGTTCCTTGTAATGATGTTATTAGTTGAGTCGAGAATGGGCTTGAACGAACCTGCCATGCTAGCCGAGGTGATGACGTCGCACCGATCAATGAGTTCCTCCACCACGTCATCTTTCAGATCGGGCAAGAATAACGGGTCGCTTCCTTCCTGTTCCCTCCATGGAGAAGACGATCGAACAATGGCGTAAGAAAGGGTGAAGGGCTGAAGGAAAATGGAGGAGGGAGAGGAAGAGCGTCGACAACAGTTCCAAATCGAGAGGAAAGGCGAAGAGTCGGTGGACGGTTGCCGCTTGCCACGGTTCACGAAGGGCGCCCGGCCTACACGCCGGTTCGGAAATACTCCTACTACTCGCCGTCGTCTCACTGATATGTGGAACGGGACCACATGTCAACGAAACATGGTGTGTAATTTCTCGTGCAAAATGCGATCTAGCCGCGTTGGCCCGAGGTGCCACATTAGTTATCGACCTTTATTTTTTTAATGGCGTGCCGTTTAGTTTTGAAGCACGACTAACTGGTACTGTATGCAGAGAAAATATAAACTACTCTACCACTACTCCACCTCCAGTACTAGTAGTATAAAGAAGATATATAGGCTGGAGCTTCAACGCTTTCTTGCCAAGGGCTGCCCACTTGCTTCTCACACTACCACCCTCTCTCCAGATCTAAAAAAGATGGCCCCTCTCTCCCTCCTCACCGGTGGTCACAGATCCGCCGGGGAAGAAAAGGACGTGCAGCGTTGACGCACTCGTCGTCGGTGAGCGAGGTCACGCACTGACGACAAGGCCGTCCTCTCAGACCTAGCGCCCGCGCGGGATGGCCTCCGTCCCCAAGCTCGCTGCCGTAGTGTGTGCGGAGGACGACGACCACGAGCGAAGCCACTTCCCGCCGACCCTCAGGTATGCTACCTCTTTTTGAACCATACCCTTGTTCTATTGCCCCATCTGGCACGTCGTTGCATGTTGATCTTTTTCCACTCCACCATCTTCCCAATTTGCTATCCTCTGCTCTGCTGGCCACGCGGACGAAAACCATAATTTGCACTATTAAAGGAAACCCTACTTCATGTAGACTAATGCATGTCTGGGTTGAATAAGGAAAGGAAGGGAGACTGTATCGCCCAAGAGAGTAGGCATCGAACCCGCATCTAGGTTGAAAAGGGGAAAATCAATAGCTAAGGAACGAGTCTCGTGTCTCTTGGTTGAAGAAGGGTAGAAAGGCATGACAACGCAATAGAGAATGACCAAGTCGATCGGTTTGTTGTCCTCACATAGGAAAAAGTTGGCTAAAGAGAACAAAAATGGGATGTAATCCACATATGCTGCCTAGATATTTGTTGCTCTGGGCAACCATACCTCCCTCACCACTCTGCGTCCGTGGAGGTACATCGTACTGGTGCGCCCACTGTCCGAATGGGCCTCCCATGCTCTTATTGCCACTTTTTTTGCTGTTAGTATAACGCCAACAATCAAGTCAGGCAATGCTACTGCTAAAGTGATGCTACATTTAACTAATGCCGCTCTCGGTCTAATGCCACGGATAAATTTAAGCGGTGCCATTTAATGTCACTTTGGGTCATTTCGTGGTTAGCTGTTGATTGTGGATGTATTAAAGATTTTTCAGCTAAGGCACTCTAATGCTGTTGCACAACCAGTATACCAACGATGAAACTTGTTACTACCTTCAGATTTTTGCACTGTTAATGCTTATAGATTACATACCTCACTTACATGAGATAAGTTAATTTTTTTGTAGAGTGTCACCAAAATGCCAAGGCGCTGATGTCATTTTATTTTGGTTAAACTGCACAGACAATTATGAAGACAAGAGGAAAGGTCAAGAGTGGGCACCTGCTCCTCCGGCTGTTCTCTTGATTCGTTCGATCAAGTTTTTATGTTTGATCGATTATGAAGATTGGGATAGCAATTTTTAAGGTCCCCCCCGAGTTCGAAATGATATTGACCTTGGAGGTACATGCTTTGCAATTTTTTTATACTGTCATTAGTTAATAATGCTAGTTACCTGCAGACTTCTGTATTTGGTTTAATGCTCATGCACAGCTAATATACCAATCTTTGAAACTTGTTACCTTTACATTTTGTATTGTTAATTCATATAGAAACCTTCCAAAGGTTAGAGTTTATTGAAATATGTTCAAGAAAACCATTGTACTGCACTGTAATAAACTAACTACTCTATCGTTGCACTAGCCACTGGATTAGTGTATATTTGTAGTATTCGAATGGGGTTGCATTAGCGTATGGACATAAATAAAGTGTGGCAAGCTTTCCCAGATATGTGCTCAAGAAAACTACTACCTATTTTTCTAATGTAGCGACCCGACCTCAGACGGTCAAGCCTCTGTGTTACTGTGCCATCCCTGGATCAGTATGCTGGCACACACAGTACATCAATGTATATATCAAAGTGCAATCACATGCATAAATAACGTAAAACTGATATATACCTCATAATACTCAGCGGAAACAAATCAAACGGGTGTGGAGTCCCATCAACGCCATCAGCAGGTTGAGTGTAGACCCGTAACCTGTCTTAGTAACTCTTACTGCGTCGAGGAAATATCTGCAACATGATACGTTGCAGCCGTGTAGGTCAGTACATTGAATGTACCGCAAGATCACAACATGAATAAACAGATGATAAAACTATACTATATGCAATATGGCTTTATGTCTCTCAGATTCGAATTTTGTTTGCGTAAATGCTGATTTTATTTTACCTACATCAAAGGAATAGAATGAAGTCTGTACTAAGGAGTTTTCTATCATGACATGGTTCCGCCAACCGATGTCTCATAGCCCAAAAATTCATCATATGTTGCCCACAATTAAGTTATCAATCCGGTGTTGAGAGTTCCGAGATAGATCCAAGTCCAGATGCTCAAATTGTCCGTAACCGGGACACGGCTAATCGATTAGGTTATAACCCTCTGCAGAGGTTTGTACACTTTACCCGCAAGATTCGATCCCTCTCTTTACGTTCGCACTTCGTGGTGTTTGAGAACAAGATGACCAAACATGGTCTTCCAAAGAGTTCCTCGACCACCGTCTGCACTCAACCCATCCTACCGTAGTTCTACATCTGCTAGTACCGCCCCAGCCAGAGTCACAACTAAGGTCAACCAAGCCAGAGCCCATAATGACTTGCGGTTGCATGTAAGCTTCCGGCATGAAGTATTCTTCCGTCTCTTTGAGTCTGGGTGAAGCTTTCCGCAAGATGTCATGGCGCTTCTCCATGCATCCCGCCAACCACTGGGTTCTCCAGGTGCCCACAACCGTCCTTCACCCAAAGAGTGTGTATTGAATTCTTGTCTCGAGTCTTGAAGTCTTGAGGTCTTGAAGGTGCAGTCCTTGCAGATACCATCATGGAGTTGTCGTCATTGACGTAGAGTCCTCCTTCTTCACACCACTCGTGCACTCATACCAAACCCCGTCTACTATAGCGTAGCATTAAAATAAAATATCTTCCGGCTTGGTAACAGGGTGATGGCTTCCTACCTCATGCATACTACTCAACTACAAGAATTTCAATATCACTACTGAGGGTGGTTGCAAAGATGTCACTAAATGCAATAAAATATAGGTATGAAAGCATGGTCAAAGTGAACTTGCACGGTAATACTTGATGAAGATAACAACGCTGTCGAATGACTTGGTAGAACTAATCGTCACTCCGTTGAAAATCTATATAGTCAACATAGCATTCACATAAGCAAACATCCTAGCAAACAATTTTAGCACTCGAATTAACAATCAAAACAGCAAGGAAAATCGATAATAAAACTCAAACAAAATCAAAAGAAACTTCAAATAAAACTACAAAGAAAAACTACTAACGAAGATCTATGACTTTGCTACAAACATCTAATATAGTTTTGCCGTAAGTAAAAACTTAACAACAATTAAAATACTAAACTAATAAATTAACAGAAAATAAAATGTAAAATAACTAATTTAACAGAAAGTATTTTTTCCATAAAATTTTATTTGCAAAAAGAAACAAATAAAAAGCTTTTATAAAACTCTAACTATGACCTATAGAAGGTTTCATACAAAACTAAGGAAAATAAATTTTTTAAATAAAATAAAATTTTTCCTGTTGTCTAACAGAAACACAACTAATTTCGTCAAAAGTGACAAAAAGAAATAATTTAAAACTAATAAAAACAATAAAGAAAAAGCTAAAACAGAACTAATAATAAAACAGTACTGTTTTGCTAAAAACCTAATTTAAATTAACCTAGAAATAAAATACTAAATACTACTGGATAAACAAAGGTCCTAGAGACCAGGAGCAAAAAGAATTAATTAAAAACCTATTTTTAAACTCCCGGAATAAGCAAAACAAGCTTTAATTCAAATCTGATCTAACTCAATTTTTATAAATACAAACATAGGCAACTTATATATTTTTGGAAACTACAAGAAAATTTTGATCTAACGCAAAAAGAATCAGCATCATTGGACTTCTAGATCAAAAGTTATAAGCTAAACAAGAACGGAACTAAATCTGTTACGGAAATAAATCTGAAAACGAAAAAAAACAACAAGGGAGTTACCTGACGTGAGGCAGAGATGGCAGGAAGGAGACGGCGATGTGGAGGGCTGCTCCGGCGAGGGAGCGAGGTCGCCAAGCGAGGCTGGGGGTGGCGGAGGAGGGGGTCGGCGCTTGGGGAGGTGGCGCTGGGCGATGGGGAGGTTCCAGGAGAGCTCCTGGTGAGCGTTTCTAGGCAGGAAAAGGAGGACGGTGGCGAGGAGGCTACGGGCAGGGAGGGGGCGTGGTGATGGGAAAAATGGAACGAGGAGAGGGAGGGGGTGTTATAGGCGGTCTCGGGAGGCGCTCGGATGGAAAGACGAGGGAGATCGGGACGGTGGCGATTCCTGTCTCCATGGATATGGAAAGCTTCACAACGTGAGAGGAAACAGAGGAAGGAGATGATCTCTTGTTGGGCTAGAATAGGAAAGTGCTTAATGGGCCAGCAGGTTTTTCCTAATAAAACGATTCCATTCCTATTTTTAAAATTAGGAAACTGAAACAATAAAAAGGAAATCAAATCAATTCGAATAAAGAGTTTTTATATACTAAAATTATCAGAAAAATAAAATGTAGATGATGAGCATTATTCCACGGCCAAAATAAAAACTAAAAAATGTTTTTCAGAAAATCCCTAAAGGCTTTATTTCTTTTGCAAATAATTTTTAAATAAAAACTTTGGTTTTTCTTGGCTCAAATATTTTCAAAAATGCCCCTGATTTTGGAGGGTCATTTTCCTCCGCTCTTTCTTGCTTGCAAGAATTTATTTTTCGAGGTATTTCTCGGGAAGAAAAATAGAGAAGCAAGTGCAAATATTTGAAAGAATTAAATTGCAAAACTCCGTTCAAATTCTTTATAGTTGAAGAAGTCATGTCATCTTCTCTCATTGATTTTAATAGGATGAATTTGAATTTACCGGAGAAGGGAAAGTCATTTTATTCCCTCTCATTCAAAAGTTTTTGAAAAGGTTCAAATTTCACTCAAGTTTAATTCACTCAAGCAAACAAACAAACAATTCAATTAATTATATTAACATTCCAAAATTTGGGATGTTACAAACCTACCACACTTAAAATGAATCTCGTCCTCGAGATTCAAGAGGCTAGCAAGAAAAGGTTAGGGTTGGGGTCTTCTAGCATTTGTCTTGGTCAGAAAGGACAGGTGTGCTACCACACTTAAAAACCAGGTCATTGTTCCAATTAACTCATATATTTCCTCTGGAGGGCTGACTATGTATGTCTCTTCACATATCTTACAATAGCTCCTTCATTAAAGCTCTTACATCGGAAGCATAGAGTTTTCCTCAAAAGCTTGGGTCGGTTCGTCAAAGTTGAAGTTCGTCCGAGACCGGATCTTCTTAGCTGATGGGTCTGTGTCCATTCTAAACAACTATCAAAACACTCATGGTGGTCTACAATTTATGGTTTTCTCCTGCAGAAAACGGGTCTGGTCGAACCTCACCGTATAACCTACGTTTGGCAACGGTTGCTGTAATGGGGTTCCATCGTCCTACCATTTTATGGTTTTATGGCTTATCGCGTCGACACTCTTCTAAGTTTTTCAAGGCTCTCTGATTTTCCATCAACATATGATAGTTCATGATAGAAGTCTCCGGTATGGGGCCAATCCATCCCGCATTTGAATCATTACCACATACGTAAATATCGAATCACGTATTCTAACACTTGGGCATTCTCACAAGCATTGCAGAAATTTTTCTTGTTCCTGAACTGGTTTCGAGTAAATCCATGGTTTCGCAAGCCAAACAAAACATCTATCGTTACTTCACCACTCTTAGGTTTTTATGCGTAACCTCCTACGGAACGTATGCTGATTTGATCACTGCTTCTTCCAAGTGTATTCCTTTATGAAGGTTACATCTGTTCCTTATCAAAATCCTGGGCCTGTGGGTTATGGCCCACTTCAACACTAGTGCAGCTTTAACTCATCCTTGGAGTAACTCTCATCTTACACCTCCTTTAAATCCAGTAGTACTCTGTTTCTTCATACCATCATGTCAAAAACAAAACTCCAACTTATTTTGTCCAGCTTCCTCCTATGAACCGTCATGAATAACACATTTCTTTCTTCATTGATCCTGTGGCTTTATAGAGTACTATGAACAAAAGAAGTGCACAAGTTTATCCATAAAATCTCATTATTTTCATATCAATCCTTCATTACATCCTTAATCATTTTCGTAAATCCAAATTCCAAAAGTACTTTGTTACAAATGCTGCCACCCACATGATTTGGTATGGTCAGACATTACTTCCAACTTTATTTATTTATCCTCCTCGAGGATTCTTCAGTCCCACTGGAAGTGTGTGACATGAGCCTTGAAATCTTCAATCTTTTGTTTCATCATGGTGGTCTTGAGCTTCATTACCATCATCTCTGCACGTACTTCGCGTAGGTATTCCTGAGTATAACGGAGTCTTGCTTCAAGTATTTCTCCGATCTGGCGTATGGCTTCCATGGCTGCTTCACGAACAGCATCGAAGAAAGTTGCTTGTGGCACACGTGAGATGAAAAAGTAATGCCCCATCCTCTTTGGGCAAACTCCTTTCAAACGGTGGAGGTGTACCTCCACATACCAAAGTTCCACTCCCTTTTGCATGAAGGGTAGCCTTTGTAGAATGCATCTCCTTCAAGGTGAATATGCTTCATCATGTCCTTCAGATCTTCTGTAATCATGATCACTTGTCGTGGTCATGATCGTTTCAGACCTTTAAGGAAAGACTCGTAAAGTGTCGTCATCTGCAGTTTGTGAAATGTAAATGATGCTCAGAGTAAGGTACTTATCTCCTGGGGCACACATTCATATCATCCAAACGAAACTTCAAACTCAATTTCCAATTTCCTGTTTATGCATCACAACTCACCTTCTTCCATGTTCATCAAGAATATTAATTTCCAAGATAAAATATGACAACTCCTTAAAGCTTTTCAGCATGTGACATTTCAACTTTATTGAGTCATGAACTATTACAATCTCGTGGTAATCTATTACATAACTCAACTCATTGAGCTTATGAAAATGAAATTGCTTTCTACTACTCTTATTATCCATATCAAAATTCCAACTACTCAACTTCATCTTTCATCTTGTCGGGACATTTAATAGCATAATGTCCTGCCTCCTTGCAGCGAAAACAAATGACTTCCGACATGTCTCGGGGCTTCTTTGTGATTATGCGGGCTCCTTGGATTCTTGGCTTCTTTTACGGGCATTTACTAGCGAAATGACCTAAATCCTTGCACCTGTAACAAGTGATATGACTTAGGTCCTTCTCTGCAAAAATTGCGTTGTTCTCGGGTTGCCTTCTTTTTCTCTTCCTGGAATTCTCTGCAATGATCAGAGTTTCTATCTCCAGAGGGTCAAACTTCACTTCTGCTGTCGGGAAATATCCTGGATACTCTTTTCTTCCCTTGGGGCAATACTGTGAATAATGTCCTTCTTCTCCACATGAATATCAGGCATTGAGTAAAATCTGTTGAGACCTTCTCCATCCAGGTCTTCAACACTTTCATTCATTACTGGTTCTTCTAGGTCTTCCTTGAGGGCTTCTTTCATTCCATCTTCCCGCTTGAATAGTTTGTTGCACCGTGGAGTAAATGTGACATCGCACCGGTAGTGGGTGGTTCCTTCACACGTGAAGCAAGTCACACAGCTAGTTGGGCATTCCTCACCTGGGTGTTTCTCCTCACAATGAGGGCATCCATCTTTGTGTTCCTCCCGGTGTGTCCTATTTCTCCGCAAATCTTGCAGCACAAGGTTTTCTTCTTGGTGTATCATTGTGCTTCCGGATAAGACGTGATCTCATGAGGGTCTTCTTGAATTCCTCCCAAGTTCTTGCTCCTTTAAATCCTTGTATGGATTGATGCATTCTCCACCAGGTTGCAGCACTTTCTGTAAAGTACTGAAGAGCGTATTGGACCTCATACTTCCTTGAAACCAAATTGTTCCCGAAGTGATTCTCCATGTTCTGCATCCATAGCTCCGCCTCCGGCTGAGTCTTCGGTCCAGAGAATATCAGTCCAACTTCATTCATCATCTATGGGTTCAAGGGTTTTAAGGTGAGATGAGAGAGAGGTGGGGAGGGATATACACACAATACAAACAATAGTTTTTGATGAAACAAGTTTTACTTTGTGGCTGTCGGAAAACATCAAACAAATGACAGCTCACACATCGTCAAAGATTCTAACGTAAGTGTGTAACAGGGTTTGGTCTTCTAAAGGTCAAATATTTCTTTAGGAACTTCAAATCTTGAGTCTTCAACTGTTGTAGCTTCTAATACATGGTGAAATCCTCTTTACTTGGAAGAGGTCATCAGTCCTCCGATATCTTTCTTGGAGTGGCTTCAGTTGATCCTTCATGTGGTCAAAAGGAAAAGGGTATATCCTAACTATTTTGAGGTGAGAGTGTCTATTCGATAAAATCGTAAAGAGATGAGAAGTAATAGTCTTTTGAAAATAAAGTTTTAGAGATATCCTGTCCTAGGGCTTTCCGATTTCTAGGGTCACGTCCCTACAGTCAACATGTGCTCGATACCATTTCCTCAGAAGCGACCCGACCTCAGACGGTCAAGCCTACGTGTTACCGTGCCATCCTCGATCAAGATGTCTGGCACACACAAGACATCAATGTATATATCAAAGTGCAATCACATGCATAAATAACGTGAAACTGATATATACCTCATAATACTCAGCAGAAACAAATCAAACGGGTGTGGAGTCCCATCAACGCCATCGGCAAAGTTGAGTGTAGACCCGTAACCTGCACTGTAACTCTTACTGCCGAGGAAATATCTGCAACATGATACGTTGCAGCCGTGTAGGTCGAAGACATTGAATGTACCGCAAGATCACAACATGAATAAACAGATGATAAAACTATACTATATGCAATATGGCTTTATGGCTCAGATTCTGAATTTTGTTTGCGTAAATGCTGATTTTATTTTACCTACATCAAAGGAATAGAATGAAGTCTGTACTAAGGAGTTTTCTATCATGACATGGTTCCGCCAACCGATGTCTCATAGCCCAAAAATTCATCATATGTTGCCCACAATTAAGTTATCAATCCGGTGTTGAGAGTTCCGAGATAGATCCAAGTCCGGATGCTCAAATTGTCCGTAGAATCGGGACACGGCTAATCGATTAGGTTATAACCCTCTGCAGAGGTTTGTACACTTTACCCGCAAGATTCGATCCCTCTCTTTACGTTCTCGCACTTCAGGTGTTTGAGAACAAGATGACCGAAACATGGTCTTCCAAAGAGTTCCTCGACCACTGTCGGTACTCAACCCATCCTACCGTAGTTCTACATCTGCTAGTACCGTCCCAGCCAGTCACAACTAAGGTCAACCAAGCCAGAGCCCATAATGACTTGAGGTTGCATGTAAGCTTCCGGGCATGAAGTATTCTTCCGTCTCTTTGAGTCTGGGTGAAGCTTTCCGCAAGATGTCATGGCGCTTCTCCATGCATCCCGCCAACCACTGGGTTCTCCAGGTGCCGTCAGCAAACCGTCCTTCACCCAAGAGTGTGTATTGAATTCTTGTCTCGAGTCTTGAAGTCTTGAGGTCTTGAAGGTGCAGTCCTTGCAGATACCATCATGGAGTTGTCGTCATTGACGTAGAGTCCTCCTTCTTCACACCACTCGTGCACTCATACCAAACCCCGTCTACTATAGCGTAGCATTAAAATAAAATATCGTCCCGGCTTGGTAACAGGGTGATGGCTTCCTACCTCATGCATACTACTCAACTACAAGAATTTCAATATCACTACTGAGGGGTGGTTGCAAAGATGTCACTAAATGCAATAAAATATAGGTATGAAAGCATGGTCAAAGTGAACTTGCTCGGTAATACTTGATGAAGATAACAACGCTGTCGAAAATGACTTGGTAGAACTAATCGTCACTCCGTTGAAAATCTATATAGTCAACATAGCATTCACATAAGCAAACATCCTAGCAAACAATTTTAGCACTCGAATTAACAATCAAAACAGCAAGGAAAATCGATAATAAAACTCAAACAAAATCAAAAGAAACTTCAAATAAAACTACAAAGAAAAACTACTAACGAAGATCTATGACTTTGCTACAAACATCTAATATAGTTTTGCCGTAAGTAAAAACTTAACAACAATTAAAATACTAAACTAATAAATTAACAGAAAATAAAATGTAAAATAACTAATTTAACAGAAAGTATTTTTTCCATAAAATTTTATTTGCAAAAAGAAACAAATAAAAAGCTTTTATAAAACTCTAACTATGACCTATAGAAGGTTTCATACAAAACTAAGGAAAATAAATTTTTTAAATAAAAATAAAATTTTTCCTGTTGTCTAACAGAAACACAACTAATTTAAGTCAAAAGTGACAAAAAGAAATAATTTAAAACTAATAAAAACAATAAAGAAAAAGCTAAAACAGAACTAATAATAAAACAGTACTGTTTTGCTAAAAACCTAATTTAAATTAACCTAGAAATAAAATACTAAATACTACTGGATAAAAAGGTCCTAGAGACCAGGAGCAAAAAGAATTAATTAAAAACCTATTTTTAAACTCCCGGAATAAGCAAAACAAGCTTTAATTCAAATCTGATCTAACTCAATTTTTATAAATCCAAACATAGACAAATTATATAGTTTTGGAAACTACAAGAAAATTGTGATCTAACGCAAAAAGAATCAGCATCATTGGACTTCTAGATCAAAAGTTATAAGCTAAACAAGAACGGAACTAAATCTGTTACGGAAATAAATCTGAAAACGAAAAAAACAACAAGGGAGTTACCTGTACGGGAGGCAGAGATGGCTGGAAGGAGACGGCGAGGGGGAGGGCTGCTCGGCGAGGGGCGAGGTCGGCCGAGGTGGGGTGGCGGAGGAGGGGTCGGCGCTTGGGGAGGTGGCGCTGAGGCGATGGGGAGGTTCCATGAGAGCTCCTGGTTAGCGTTTCTAGGCAGGAAAAGGATGACGGTTGCGAGGAGGCTACTGGCAGGGAGTGGGCGTGGTGATGGGAAAAATGGAACGAGGAGAGGAGGGGTTTTATAGGCGGTCTCGGGAGGCGCTGGGATGGAAAGACGAGGGAGATCGGGAAGGTGGAGATTCCTGTCTCAATGGATATGGAAAGCTTCTGTAACGTGAGAGGAAACAGAGGAAGGAGATGATCTCTTGTTGTGCTAGAATAGGAAAGTGCTTAATGGGCCAGCAGATTTTTCCTAATAAAACGATTCCATTCCTATTTTTAAAATTAGGAAACTAAAACAATAAAAAGGAAATCAAATCAATTCGAATAAAGAGTTTTTATATACTAAAATTATCAGAAAAATAAAATGTAGATGATGAGCATTATTCCACGGCCAAAATAAAAACTAAAAAAAATGTTTTTCAGAAAATCCCTAGAGGCTTTATTTCTTTTTGCAAATAATTTTTAAATAAAAACTTTGGTTTTCTTGGCTCAAATATTTTCAAAAATGCCCTGATTTTGGAGGGTCATTTTCCTCCGCTCTTTCTTGCTTGCAAGAATTTATTTTTCGGGTATTTCTCGGGAAGAAAAATAGAGAAGCAAGTGCAAATATTTGAAAGAATTAAATTGCAAAACTCCGTTCAAATTCTTTATAGTTGAAGAAGTCATGTCATCTTCTCTCATTGATTTTAATAGGATGAATTTGAATTTACCGGAGAAGGGAAAGTCATTTTATTCCCTCTCATTCAAAAGTTTTTGAAAAGGTTCAAATTTCACTCAAGTTTAATTCACTCAAGCAAACAAACAAACAATTCAATTAATTATATTAACATTCCAAAATTTGGGATGTTACATCTAAATACTAGACGTTTGGGTACTTTCAGTTGAACCGCGAAAACGTCTTATATTAAGGGGTGTAGAGTTCACTCAAATTATCCCGGTAAAGCTAGTCACACCTTTGTTAAAATTAATGTACATTATGTTATCGGAGGAGGTCTGTATGTTTGTCTCTAATGCCTGTCTACTACATACCCGACATCATGATGTAATGTTAAGTCGTTTCCTTTTGTACAGTGTCACTAAATTGTCAAGGCGGTGACGGCATTTATTTTAGTAGAAATGCACAAAATTTGCTTAAAAGAAGAGGAAAGGTCAGGAATGGCTCAGTTTTTCAGAAAAAACTATGTATGCCTTCCTGACATCAGCCGCTGTTGCTTTATTTATTCCTTCAAACAGGTGGTTAGAAATAGTCTTGCTACCTTTTCCCATTAAGAAATTGGAATGCTTATATTTGTGAGTCTATGCTTCAACTAGTGCCACTTTTATAGTAATCACACTTTCAATATCTATGCAAACAGGGATGCTTGATTTTAGTGGAGCTACACAAAAAGTCCAACTGGTTCAACATTAGGAGCATGTTTTTTCCAAACCTTTATATCCAATTGGTGGCACTATGAGCTGTTCATTACGAAGGTACATGGTTTGCTACTATCTTGCTACTCTTTTTGTACTGTCATTAGATAGTAATACTAGTGGTTTGCATGTGAATTTATTGGCAGGGTGGACCTACATTGGAGGTGCAGGACATGATTCAATGATTGGATGCTCAATTTCGGTTGTATCGATTTCACCTCTTCCATCACTGCGAACATGGTGTGGTATATGTTTACTAGCTGCTTTATATTTCTGCAGACAGAGATGTCTGCCCGTTGCTATTTGGCAAACAAACAAAGTGTCCCCAATTTTGGTTGAACTGCAGAAGAGAATAGTATAGTCACTGCATGCAGTGCCATTTGAAAATAGACACAAAGATTGGATAGTCACTTCATGGACTGCAGAAAAGTAGTAATGTACTATTTACTTGCCAACACTAGGTGCTTCATTGCTTTGATCTGATTATACAATGGGCATCATTTTCCCTAAGTTAAAGTTTGTATTCCGAAAATAGTCTCGTGGTGTGATCGAGAGAAGACCAAATCATATTGCAGTGGATGTTCCTCCATCATGTGTGGTTCATTCTCATGGTTCCAGCTGTTGGTGAAACCACTTACATTTGCAAGAGGAATTGTAGACTTCACAAACAAATTTGTCTTTCGATGCATCTTGAATGTTGGCCAAGAGAAGTATCCATGTTAGTAGGAAGAACAGATGTTTTTTCTAGATCTTTGCTTTTGGAGCTACATATTTGTATATGATCCGTGAATCATTGAGATGCATTAACATGTTGATTTTATGTATGGGAATCGTACTAGTTAGTTTTAGTTGCGAGGCAAGATCCGAAGTGGCTGATCTTTGCTTTTGGAGCTACATATTTGTATATGATCTGTGAATCATTGAGATGCATTAACAGTTACTTATTTCTGTTCGCTCGGTGTTTACAAGTTACTGATCGATCACTAGCTAGCCTACAAATGCGCCTCTGGCAGTTTTATTTGCAACGCAAGATGCGGCGACAGTTTTTGAATAAAAATGCCTACCTCTGAAGAAACTGACAAGCTACACTATCGATCCTACACGGATAAAAATGCCTACCTCTGATTTTTAAACTGACAATCTACACTATCGATCCTACACGGATAAATAGCAGATCACGCACGTACTACCTCCTTTCCGGTTTGCAGCGCTCAATTCAAGAAACGACCTACTCAATCCTACACGAATAAATAGTGGATCATGCACGTACTAGTACCTCCTTTCCGGTTTGCAGGGCTTAATTCAAACCTCTCACCAACCAAGGTACTCCCTCCGTCCAGGTTTATTAGTCCCGTGAGCAAAGCAGCAAGACCAATGTATGGCAATAATTAACGGCATGAAGAAGTTTAAGCCTAATTAATTCCAGCGATTT